>ML675620.1:40426170-41026170 GCA_007922155.1 Mesoclemmys tuberculata
GTCCTTAACTACTTTCTCCCTTAAATTTTTTTCCAAGACCTTACACATGACAGACGTCAAGCTAACAGGCCTATAATTACCCGGATCACTTTTATTCCCTTTCTTAAGTATTTCAAAAGAAATACTCAGCACTTATAAGTGTAAGGGAAAACATAATATGAGAAGGCTGAATGGTAAATAAAATTTGGGGAGAAAAAAGCAAAACCCCATACCTTTTATGTAAAGGGAAACAAAACCTATAAAATATTAGCTTATGTCCTTGGGAGGAGAGCTAATAAAAAAGCCATTTGTCAAATAAAACTGAAACAGGAATGATAAGATATCCTAGAGCTATTGAATCTGTCTTTCAGAGTTTCTATAAATCACAATATGCAAACGCTACAGAGCAGATAACAGTATTTTAAAACGGTAAAACAGCGAGATATATCAAAAGATTATGTTATTAGATTAGAGGAACCAATATCTTGAGCAGAGATTGAAAGGGGTATAAACAGTTTAAAGCTGGGGAAAATTCAGGACCAGGTAGCCCTACAGCAAAAATTTTTAAAACTTTAAGGCAAGAATGCATTCCCATATTAAGTCAAAATTAAAGTTAAAAGGATAATCTAGAAATCATGCAACAAGATACTATCACATTGCTTCACAAGGAGAAAAAAATGCAGATGACTGTGGAGTTTACTGATTAATTGTTCTTTTAAATATAGATATTAACACTATTGACCTTAAGAATGGATCAAACAATGATGTATAAATATCAAGCAGGCTTTGTTCCCAGAAGGAAATCTTTGCGCAATCTACAATATACATTGAATTGTATCTACTGAGTCTGGTCAAAGAAACAGGAGCTTTGCTTTGTTAGCTCTTAATGAAAAGAAGGTGTTTGATAGAGTTGAGTGGCTGTTTCTAGTGATGTGCCTTGAACAACTTAGATTTGGTTTCAAACACAGAAAACAAGTACGTTCTTTACACTTAACCTCTTAAGAGCTAGTATACTGGTACATGGCTCCCGCACTAAGAAAAATACACCTTAAAAAGGAATAACACAAGAATGTCTGTTGTCTCCACTGATAGCTCTAACAATAGAGCTACTAATTTGAAAAATATTATGCTAACATGAATATCCTGTGGACTGAAAGCTTAGAACCACAAACAACCTTCTTTAAAATGACATCATCATATCATATGCAAACTTTATCTTTCTACCTATATTTCCCCAAGATCTAGCTAGCTTTTAGCAGAATTTTGGATTATAAAGTAAATATCTAAAAATTAGTTGTTGACTACAGTGATAGAGCAAGAAACTATAGGAAGCTGAAAACTTCATGTCAATTCTCCTGGGCCTTTAAAACAACAGTGAACCTAGTGTATATATAAATAATACAACTGACTAATTTTATAAAGGCTAGATTTCTTCTTTTTCTGCAAAAATTCAACTCTGCAATTTGTTTAGGTAAATGACATGATCTCTCTCTCTCTCTCTCTCTCTCTCACACACACACACACAGTTTCTCTCTCTATGTTACAAAAACATTATTAAGATCGCAAAGTCAAGATCTCAGCATTAGGATATGCCAGAGTTAACAGGTTGCTTGTGTAAGATAAGATTCTTTGCCAATTGCCAGTGCGTTTCACAGATATTTGCAAATGGTAGTGAAGCAGTGTGTCTCAGGAATCTCAGGTTCCATTTCAGGCTGTGAAAGACAGTGTTCTCTCATGACGACAGGCGCTCTCTAACTTGTCCATCATAGCCTTTTCTCTTCCCTGTCCCAGGCTCATTTTCCTTACCCACTCAATCTTCACTTTTTAGGCTTCTCATCTCAGTCAGTCTTTTGTAAGCAAGTCTTAATCTCACCATTCTGGACTCTGTTTTAGTCTTCCTATTCTCGCCCCAGTTCTCACCTTTCTCACTTTCTGCTCCTTGTCCCCAGTCTTCTATGCTGAATGAACTGGCTGCCTCTTGTCTTTCACCCTTTTTATCTGCTCCCAATAAAAATTCTCAGTGTTTTCTTTGCAAAGTTAGAGAAGACTGGTACTAACAATTATTTGTATTACTTTAAATGTATAATGACAAAAATAGTAAGATATTATAGTTACCTCTTTGAGAGTGGAGAATTTATTATAGTGAATAATGTACACAAAAAAAGAAAAGAATTTACCATCCTTTGGTATTTTTGTTTCCACTTTTGTTGTCTTTCCAGAAAAGTATAAAATAAATCACCCATGGAATAAATGTAAAAGAGTCAGACAATTTATACCAACTGAGGATCTGGCCCTTTATTTCTAGCACTCTGCTCCCGATTGTCAAAGGTTGGAAGTCTGAATCTCCCCCCTCTTGATTCAGCAAGGTATTTAAGCATGTTAATAGTCTCATTTAATTCACTAGGACTAGTTACATACTTAACATTAAGCAAGTGAATGGAAAGAGAGAGAAGAGGGCAGACAGACAGACAATTTAAACAGAAATTAGACTAATTTTAATTCAGTATTTTTGGAAGAGCAAAACTTTGAGTGGGTGTCAGTGGAGTACAGTGGGGAATTATTCAGCTATGTTTATTTCATAGTGCACAGTACTAATTTGGGGTATAGTGATATGGGATGTGATTTTTTTTTTAAATTTAATTTCCTAGTATCTCATTTTATTTTGTATTCAGACTTATTTAGTCTCTGCTTGAGAAGTATAGAATGGGTGTTGTGAGAAAAGAAAAATGTAAAGTCCAAGATTAACGTACAAAATGAATGTATAATGGAAGTGTTTGGTTCGATCTCCAGAAGAGCAATGGATATGAGGAAAACAAAAGGTGTATATATATTCTTACTGTCATCTCTGAAAACTCTGCCACAGATATGAGAATAAGTCTAGGTTCTTTCTTCCATGCTCATCCTCACTAATAACAAAAATTCTTTAGGCAAGATTAAGTGCTCAGTGACAATCTGTGCAAATCCCATTGTTTTCAATGCACTGAACAGGTGTAGCTAGTTAATATTTACAAAATCTGTTGATGCATAAGAAGGAATTGATTCCAGCTCCTTCCCTGTTGGCTGATTGGATTTTGCAGGGCTACAGGAGTAAAAAGCCTTAAAGGCTTATCTTTGTCACTAAAGTCAGCAGAGAGGGCTGATAACAAAGCCCTCATCCTGAGTAAGAAAATGCCATTCACTTTACAGAACAGAATCACATTTTAAACTCAGAAAGCCAAAGCATGGCCTATATTGCGTGGTGCTGTGGAGCCACTCTAACCCCGTGGCCTTTGGGAATGGAGCTCAAGCAGCAGCATGCTTTCTTAGCTACCTACTCCGGGGTTGAGGGTGGGAGAGGTAAAGGGAGTGTGCAGGCTGCGTATCCCACTTGGCCTTGGGCCTGCCTCCTCCAAATCCCTCTTGACTTCTTTGGCTCCTTTGAGGTAGGCTGTTCCAGTGCGAGCACTCAGAAGAAGCGGTCCCTGCACGTCTCAAAGCACAGAGACTGCAATGGTGATTCTCGTGTTTGCTGGAGGAGCACAGGGTCCCCTTGCACTCCACCCAACGGCATACCCAGGCCAGACAATGTGCTCCAAGAAAAAGCAAAAAGGCAAAACTGTAACTAATTGTTTGAGAGAATTATTTACAAATATCCTATAACTTTCCCTGGAGAAATGGCTATTAACACTATTGCTACACTTTACATAAAAAATGATCCAATAAACACATTGGTGTGAAAACAATTAACTACATTTTTAATCCCCCCCCATGACGTGCTGGAGACTGGTAGCCTAGAGATTAAAGTAGTGCAGGAGGCTGGCTGGCTGGCTGTTTCAGCTATAATGGACGTCTACCCTTCTGCCTTTACTTTCACTGTCTTCACAAAACACAAGAGTTTTGTTCAATTTATAAACTTCAACACTGGAAAGGTCAGTCTCGTATGAGCGCAGCATAATATGAACAGATGTGGCTAAGGAGGCCCATTGCCTACGGGGGAGCAAGCAACGTTGTTCGCAGCTGATGATGATTTGGATGAGAATCATCCTCTGTCTGACCCTTTCTGCTGTCTGCAAGTCATTCTCGCTGCAGTGACTGCTTTGCAATGTCACACTGTCAATGCCATTGATTGTCATTACTACAAGTTTCCATTTTTTACTGCAGGTGTTCGCTTTGGCTGAGACTCTCAAAACTCACTGTTGGAGTATAATTGAACACCTGGTTCCACAACTCCTGTCCTAAAACACCTAAGCCTGAAGAAGGTTGCCAAAGTAACTTAGTGGGTGTTGATGGCTACTGGTCCTCCTGTATTGTCACACAACTATAAAGGCTGCTGTTCCTATTGTTTCCCCTCAACTGTGGCTTTAGACTCACAAGGTGCAGCCTTCTAGCCAAGTTACTTTTTGCAAAAAATATGAAAACCCTGTAAAAGCTATTATGCTCTCTACACAGATCATGTCCATCTATACTCTCCATTCTTACTGGAAAAAAAATCTTGTTTTAATGTTTCATTGCCTTTGTGGACCTAACCAAAAGCATTTGACACAGTCAACAGAGCAGGTCTATTTGCAATACTAAAAAAGATAGAATGTCCATCAACCTTGTCAAGTCTTATATGTTCATTTCATGACAACATGAGAGCAAATGTACAGTTTGACAGGTCTATTTCAGACAGCTTTGTGATGAAAAGCAGAGTGGAGCAAGGAGGTGTTCTTGCCACTACATTCTCCGGAATCTTCTTCTCAGTACTCCTGTGCATTTAAGGATGTGAAAGCTGGAGTGTATCTCCACACAAGATCAGAAGGGAAACTCTTTAATCTCTCACCACTTAGGGCAAAGACTAAAATCAAAAGGGTGCTAATCAGGGAACTTCTATTCGCTGATGCTGCTGCCCTTATAGCCCATGATGAAGATCTAATACAAGAACTCATGGACTGCCTTTCAAGTGCTTTGTCAAGCATTTGCTCTCACCATCAACATTAAGAAAATGGTTGTACTAGGACAGGTGGTTCCACAAAATCTTTTAATCAACTTAAATGCAAACCAGCTCGAAGCAGTCCAAAAGTTCAGCTACTTAGATTCTATATTGTAGTCAAATTTAAAAAAAAACAAAACACCCAAGCATTTCATCCTGATTTCCCCTTCCTTTGTTTTGCATATTGTACAATTCCATTAAATATTGCACCTGATTGTCCTCTGGCAATATTTCATTTGGCACACCACATGCCAACAGGTAACAAAATGCAGTTTAACCATTTTTTCAGTACTCTTGCAAAATCTGTCTTTCTGGACAAGTGAGGCATATTTTCCCCAATATATCTCCTAATATATTTTTCAGGAGTTTGTAAACAGTTATTAAGATGCTAAATGAATGTAAGAGTTTTCCTCTCTTGAATGTCCACTGTTTGTTACGGGAAGAAGAGACCAAAATTTTCAAACTTGGGTGCCATATATTAGACACCTGAGTCCATATTATGGTACCTCTCTATGTTTGGCAACTCATTTCTAGAGTTGCTAGAGCCCCCACTGCTCCCACTGACCACTATTTTTGCACCATAATTAACCACAATTAGTTACCATGGTTAAAAAATTACCAGGTAAAACTCTCAATGACAAAAATGACTTTGAAACAAAGAGAACGAGTTAATACACAGAAAAAAATTATATATAAAATGAAAACCCTAACTCTGGTAATTGTTAGGTGACCAAACTTCAGTTGTGTTCTGGATGCAGAAGGAGTAACTCTTGTCCTGCTGTAAATGAGCAGCTGTCAGCCAGTGACAGACACCAGATCAACTTGCTTTTAACTAGCTTCCTGACTGAGTGGCCTACAAGTAAGCCAAGCCCTTTATAAGGTCCACTGTAGTGAAACAACAGCTTCAGTCATTGACTCTCCTTCAGATTTACTGATTTTATTTTCCAGTATGAGGAGCCAGTTTTCTGAATAAACCCCTGCTAAAAACTTGTCCTTAATATTGTACTCTGAGATTTTACTCCCAATACCCACAGAGCCTCATTGCATATACAAGTGGAAATGCTGCCAATAACTAGCAAAATGCAGCATGAAAATAGAAATTATCCCTTGACCTGCAGCTCCTCCCTCTCGTTATACACTGCACAAAGCTTTCTGTTCAGAGATGAGTTCTCATTTGTGAAAAACCATTTTTCATTCATCGTATAAATAAGGGACACTGAACAAGCAAAGCCAAAAAATGTGAAGGCATTTATTTTCCATCATTTAGCAGATATTTGAGAGATTAATTGTCTCATCATAAGTGCCATTTCAAATACAAGCAGAAAATTTCAAATCCTATATAAAGAACAACATACATATATGGATTTAATAAATACAATGCGGCCAATATATCAGAAGCCCTTTTTTCCTTCTTCCAATTGACATCAGCTGCAAACCAAGCAACTACAGGTGTCAGCAAGCACAGGTATTTCAGATGTTTGGGTTCATTAGCAAGTGAATTAGCCCATTTCATCAACAGCAAGTTTTGTTCTTGAGATGTATACAGGAGAATCTTTGAGAAGCAGTGTACAAATACCACTCAAGCATGGAGTTCTTCATTGTATAATCAGGAGCAAAACACACTGCTTCTTTGCTACATTGTCATAAATGACTGGCCAGTAAAAACATTTGTTTGTTGATACATTACAGAAGCTGTAATGTGTATCAGTTTGTTAGAATTCCATATGGATATTAGTCTATTTTTGTAATACTTTGATTACATTCAAGATTCAACTTAAAAGCCAGGCTCATCAGCACTCAGAGGAGGGTTAAAACAGTAGATTCTTAATAGAGATTTCCTTAGAGATGTGAACAGACTTCCCTGGAGAGGAAGATGGGATTAAAAACTAATATAACTCTCTCTCTTCCTAGAACACTGAGTAAATGGACAATTAATCAGACAGACTGTCAATCTCTAATGTATGTCTGTCGAAGTAGGAAAAAGAAGGATATTTATGGGATAAAACGGAAACACTCAGCTCCTCACTGAGTTTGCACCAATGCTGAATTGTGAGACTCTCTGTTAGGTTGAAAGCTTTAGGGTCCATTGAAAAACATGTGAAGCAAGAGGAATGCATCAGGTGATTAATGTCTGTAAAAGTCACAGACGGTAGCCTTACTGCATCGGAAATGGAGATCTGAAGTCTGTAGAATACAGATGCAACTATCCAGAAACTGCAGACAAGCGTGGCAGCCGCCCGGGGAGGCAATGCTAGCCAGCTCAGCGAGCCCCATGTGGTGGGGTTCAGTGGGGCCAGCTTGTTTGGGTTGTGGGAAGGAGAGGCACAACCAAAATATATGGAAATGCACATGACCCCGCAACGCCTTCCCCCATGTGTCACCCTGGGCACCAAAATGTCTAGTTACAGCCCTGGATACAGGTAAAGGAGACAGAAAATACCTGGACCCTGAGCCACTCCAACCCAAACCATCTGTTAAATACATCTATCTTTTAATTTGAATGGAATAATTTCAAGGTTTGGTAGAGGAATTCCAGCTAGACTTCTCAGCTGTGAACAAATGTTGTCACTAGCGGCCTTACCTTGAATTTAAATGCTTACAAAAGAATCTGCAAGGGGCTTTAGAAAGTCTTTCATAGTTTAAAGTTGTCCAAAAACCAATTAAAGTTCTTCCATGCTATGAAATAATGGTTTGTTTTCAGTTAGAAACCGACAAATGCGGAGTCTGTTCAGATAATCTTTAAAAAAGAATGAACAGAATAACAAACAGACCTTAATGGTAACACCAGAAAAATCTTTTATTTAAAAAAAAAATCCCTTTTCTGTCCAAACTAATATATTGTTGGTAAAGACATTTATTTTTGATACTGAAAGACTGTGACCCAGGTTCAACTAATATGTGTCTACTACGTAACAAGGGCAGATGTAGCCTCTGAATTCAATGGGCACACTACATTTATACTACACTCTAGTGTAATCATGGCATGAAATAAAACAAAAAAAAACAAAGTCAGCATGTTCATCATTTATTCATTATTTCAAGAAATATAATTATTTTATACTTATGATACTATTAAGAACAAAATTAGAATGCATAATAATGCTATAAATATTCTGTATTTTGTGGCTTTTTTATGTTATTTTCTGTTGTTTTAACAGCCTATTGGAACATTAGTTGTCATGGGTACATTCAAGGGAACACATCTGTCAATCTATTCAAACTTATTTTGTAAGATAGACCCAGCTCTACTGCATTCATAGCCAGGTGGTCCAAACTTTCCTGTGACAACGCTAAGCGGAAGTAAATCTTGATTCTGTTCACTGTGGAGAATGATCTGTCAGTGTTAGCCAATTCTCTGGGAAGGTCATGGCCATTTTAAATAACGCTCACACTTCTACGACTCCTCTGTCACTCTGTTCTTTGATCACTTGTGACACTATCAAAGATGATCTTGTAAGTAAGCATGTGTAAGTCAGTGTTGTAGAAAATCAGTAAAAATCAGCATACGCAGAAACCATAGGGGAGTCACTCTCACTGTATTGAGGAACATCACACTACAAGGATCCAGTGCAGATATAGCAAGATGATGTCATGGTTGTTTGTAAATCTCTTGTTGAGTTCACTGATTGCTTTATCATTCATCTCAAACATGGTTCCGCAATAGTGTAACTGCACATCATCATCATGAGTATCTTCTCATCTTCCTAGTGATTGAGATGTTACATAGTTGGAATTTAATTGGTTTGATATGGTGGATACCCATCTCTGTTGTCCTGGTGCTTCTACCTGTACAATAGCCTTACGTGCCATATCAATACAATTCAAACCTTAGTAAACTCTTTCAGGTGATAACAATTCCACCAGGTTTACCAGGTTTACCAGGACACTTTCCACAATGCTCTATCAAGTGTGATGTCCTCCTTCTGTAGGTTTTCCGAGAGGGGTTGTGCAAAATGCTTAACATGGTCATCGGCAGTGCAGTGGTATTAAAGGATGTTTCCTTCTTTGGGTCGTCTCACTTTCTTACATTTGTCAAGCTGTGTAGTACTGAGGATGATCTACAAACTTTTTGCTTCCCAAACAAATCTGGTATCTTCTTGGACATGATTTTGAGTTGTAGTGTAGTACTGATGAGCGGTGTTGTTAAAGCTCGTGCATTGCTTTGTTAAAGCTTGTCTAAACTGTGCTACTATAATGTAATACTGTACGATAGACGCAGAGTACAGTGATGGCAGAGGGTTTTCCCCTTCCAGGCTACTGAAATAATTTATCAGAACAATTTATAGTTACACATGTAGCTTACACAAGGATCTATGTTGAGAACTAAGATTTCAAAACTTTTCTATTACATAGCATAATGCTAAACCTCAGCTACTCTCAGTATACAACGGCTCGCAATGTTTTCTGAACCTATCTATAATATCTAAAAATGTACAAATGATGTCAAGCACAGGGCCCAGTCCTGCATTCTTTTCTCATAAGTTCCACTGGAGTCAATGAGAGCTCTGTGTCCAGAAGGTCAGAATCTGTTACATATTTCCAGTTACTGTATGCAATTTTTAAAAATTATCCTCCATTTCACAGTGCAGCAAAATACGGAGGAGAACGCCAAAGTTATGGAACCCTATAAAGGAGGAAAGTGGCTATGTAGGACTCGCCCTACTTTCCCCATCTCCCAAAATATGAGCACTGCCAATGGGCCATGCAGAAAAAATGCACAGGACCAATGGCAGACACAGCAGCCAGGAGAAGCCATACCCAGCTAATAGTCCTTCCATAGCTGCATAGAAATGTGAGCTGGAAAGATGTAAGAAAAGAGAGTGCCCTCTACTTGGCTGGCTTTAGGGACCAAAATATACATGAATTCCTGACCTCTGTTTCTTTCTCTACCCCATCTCCAGATCAGTCCATGCCTTCAAGAGTTTTTAATTATTTTGTGCCCTGACATCTGCTTTCCTGCAGAACTGGCTTCAAAATATGAAAGGGAACTTGAGGGTACTTTCAAATTAACAACAATGTAGATAAAGTCCTTGACTTGGATGCAAAGATCCTTTGTGGGCTGACAAGCAAAAATTAAATGCAGCCAGGTACTAGCTGCATAAAAAGAAAAAACAATGCACATCAGGAGAAACATTATTTAGTGGGGGCTAACAATATATTGTCATATATTGTCGTATATATATGCAGGGCATCTGAGCTCCAGAAACAGATTAAGAAGTTTTCTAGGTAACAGTCTAGACATCATTCCAGTGAAATCCCAAATAAGTTTACTTCCAAATCCTCCTTTACACATGCATCTCTTCAGCCCTTCTGATTTTAGAGTTATACATATTAATGATAGTGAGCGATCGGCTTTGCAGCTGTTTTTACTTGTTAGTTCCAGGTCAGATGGTCCTGAAATGGCTGAGAAAATTGAAAACAGATTTTGATGCAGGTTTTAAGTTGCACATTTTTAAAGAAATGAGAGGAAAAATACTACATTTAAAAATTACACAAGTGAAGTTTGCTAGCTTGTATAACTCAAAGTACACACAAGCCATTTTTTCCAGTTAAAGTGTTTCTTATAGAGTTTTAGGATTGGGTTTTTGGCAGACAGAAAACTTTTTGGAGCATTATATTTTATTTGAAGGCAGGCTATCCAGTGAACTATGCACCAGCCACCTGACCTTAATAATAGGGAACTGAGTCAAAGGATTTGGAAATACATAAGCGGGGGAGAGGGGAGGTGAAAACAGTAGGTAATTATTTCTTCTAAAGTTAGGCTTGGTATTTACTTTTTTTGGACAGAAAATACCATTATTATTACTTATCATCTGCATTATGCTGGCACTTAGAGGTCCCGGTCATGATCAGGGTCACAGTGTGCTAGGCACTATATAAACATGGAGTAAAAGATGGACCACAATTATTATCATCCAATCGTTTTTTATAGTAGAAAAATCAATTTCACCCATTGCAAAATACGATTATGTTTTTAGATTTCACAGATATAATGTAGGTCTTTCTATTCACAGATAGGTCCCTCCCACAAACCCTCTTCTCTCTCTTACACAAAAACAAATCTTTCCATTCTCCAACAAATAATAATGTAGTAAGTGCTTTATTTTTTTTAAATACTGCAGTAATCAAAACCTAAACTTCCCCTATATTTTGCCACAATTACCCAAGTGTAACTAATAACCAGCCTTTTTAAAGTGCCTCCAGCTTCCCTTCCAAGCAATAAATTCAAGGTGAGGTTACTAATAAAAAAGTATAGTTAACAGGTATTTTCTTCTAAAATCCCTTGCTCTCTCCCATTCTTTCTGTTTTAATACCCCTATTCTTGAGGCCCCATCTTTCAGATCCTGGTCTGTGCCAGAGTCCTTTTGACAACTATTAACTTTGCTGCCTAACTTATTGAAGTTCTGATTGACACTTAGCATATCTTTGTCAAAGGGCTGAGTACAACTGCCTCTGGAATGTTCCCCGCTGAGGAGGGAGCAGCTAGAAGCAGGAATTGGTCTTTAGTCTTCTGTATGGCACCAACATTTTTATGCTTGCTTTTTTGTCATCGAAACTACAATAAAAGACTGGTAGTGGGAGGGCAGTTATCTGAAATTCAAATAGCTTAGGCTAAGAGGCAAAATTTAAAGTGAGAAGTAATAGAACAGGAAGACCACTGATTTTGGAGAGAAATGATGTGAAAATAAATCCTAGGAAAGAGATTTTTGTTAGATATATAAATTTCTTTAATGTGGGTGGGTTCAGAACCAAACTAGATTGATGAAAAATATGAATATGTATTCAATGCATTCAGTTCCTCTCTTTGTATCAAGAAAGTACTTCTGTTAGGTTAAGAATGTCTAGAGCATAACTGTAGTAGATCATGGTATTTCCTTGTACAGTCTGAGAAAACTCAGTTCCTTCGAAAGCCCACCTTGATGAGGGTAGATGAATATCTTTAAAAGATTATGCTGAAAATTAATGTTTGAGGCCCAGATTGTCAACAGTTGCCTCCATTTTTTGCAGATAGATTTTTGTATTTGCGAAAAACTGCAGGTATGTCTGTGGTGCCTGTTGCAATAGGGGCAGACCCTTCCCAGGAGAGCTAGTAAGAAGTTGGACTTTATTTCTGGGCCCCATACAAACGATATAGGCCAGGGTGGTCACAAGACAAGGGTCAGTTGCTGACTCCAGTGGCATCTGTTACACCTATAATGAATGAGAGTGATACTAGTAGCTAGGCATCTGAGTACTTGCTATACAGGCATAAGTAGTAAATTAATGGCAGAACAGGTACTGTAGGAAACAGGCTGCCCAGGAGGAGGGTCAGAAGAAGGCTCCTACTGCTGAAGGATTGAGGGCCTCATGCACTATGATCACCACCATACCCCTAACCTCTCTTGTTAAAAGGATATCAACAACCACGTGCAGTTTCCTTCCCTTTGGCCCTTTCATGTGAGTCTCTGCAAGAGAGGAGGCCATCCAAGTCATGTCATTAAAAGAATCTTGTAATAAGTTCACTTTCTTTGAAAAGATCCCCAGGCTATTAAAGAGATTTCCAAATAATTTCAGCAGATTATCATCTTCAGGTTATCCTTGCCACCATGGTCTACTGATGATCTGAGCTAACCCAGTGTTCTATCCTGGCCCTTATATTTTCTAACTACCATCATAATAGCAGGAGGAATGGGAGCTGCACATGGCTGTGTAGCTCCGTGGCACTGTCAGAC
Source organism: Mesoclemmys tuberculata (assembly GCA_007922155.1). Classification (NCBI taxonomy): domain Eukaryota; kingdom Metazoa; phylum Chordata; order Testudines; family Chelidae; genus Mesoclemmys; species Mesoclemmys tuberculata. Next base: position 40,438,813 of record ML675620.1, read on the forward strand.
TTGCACCATGCACAGGAGATACTGACACATCGCGCTTGTTTACTGTATCATTTACCATTACGGAAAAGCTGCTTGTGAGTTTCCTGAAAATTAGCTGGCTGCTAATTACCTTCCTGGTTACACTCAGCAAGCACTCTGTGGAGTAGGGAGTGTAGGTGAGACTGAGTTCAGTGTAATCAGCCTGACACAATCAGTAACGAGTGATGTTACTGCTGAGCAGCCCCTCTTTCTTCCCCTTTTAAGAACTACTGCTTAATAGATAAGACATTAATTGCTGCAGTGCTGCGTAACTCCTTTCAGCTGATCTAAGGTAGTTATCAGGAACTCAGTACGTAATTGTACTAGAATTGGCCTAGATTCAGTAGATTAGCCATCAAGCTGCAGGCATTTGAAGGCCAGAATATTACAGCATTAGATGTAGAACCTCAGTTACGAACACCTGGGGAATGGCGGTTGTTCGTAACCCTGAAATGTTCGCAACTCTGAACAAAACATTATGGTTGTTCTTTCAAAAGTTAGCAACTGAACACTGATTTAATAGGACAAGAAATAATGGGCTTAAGTTACAGCAAGGACAGTTTAGGTTGGACATTAGAAAAAACTTCCTAACTGGCAGGGTAGTTAAGCACTAGAATAAATTGCTTAGGGAGGTTGTGGAATCTCCATCCTTGGAGATTTTTAGGAGGTTAGACAAACACCTGTCAGGGATGGTCTAGATCAGTGTTTCTCAACCTTTTAAGTAGCAAGTACCCCTAACTTCTGAAATTTTTAATAAGTACCCCAAATTTCAATTTTCCACGGGATTTTATATTTACAGACTAATGTGAGCCGTATGTTGGAAGAAGGGCTGAGTATAAAAGTCACTGATATGACAGATGTCAGATCTAGTGTGGATAAGGTTACTACCTTTATACCAAGCGTGTACCTGGGCTAGAGGTGATGTTGGCCAAAGCTAGGAGGCTTTGAGCGGCATGCCAACGCTCGGGAATATAAAGCACCGTGCCAAATTTTACGGCATAGATTTGAGAGGAGGAAGTGGTGAGAGAGAAAGAAGGAAACAGGAAAAGAGGGTAACTGGTGAAATCTGGGCAGTCTTGTCAGTTTCACTGCTCAGCTAGAGCAGTGAAATTGACAGGTTTTCTGGGCACTGGGCTTTGAGCTAGGGAGGTGGGGTGTCACCTGGCTGGCAGCCCGGGTGGTGGGTGACTACCACCCAACCTGAGCTGGGGCAGAGGAGGCTTCGGCACCAGCTGGGACCTAGGGATGTGGGCAGGCAGCTGCTGCCTGTCTTCAAGCCAGGGCACTGGAGGCTGTCCCTCGACTTGGAGCCATGGCACGGATGGCTGCCACCCAGCTGCGAGGCCAGCTTGTGAGACGCAGGAGGCTGCCACTGGGCTCCCACCTCGGAGCTGGGACACGGCAGAAAGCGGGGGGCTGCTGCCCTCCTCCCCCAGAAGCTAGCTGCTGCCTCCCACCTCCCCCACAAACTAGCCACTGTCTCCCACCTCCCACCTCAGAGCTGTGATAGGGCGGGAAGTGGGCAGCTGCAGCCTGGCTTCCTAGGACTGTGGTGGCTGCCACCCGCCTCCCCGCTGGGACTGGGCAGTGGGAGGCTGCTGCCTGCCTTCCACAGGAGTCAGAGGCTGCCACACGCCTCCCATGTGGGAGCTGGGACAGGGTGGGAAGCAGGATGCTGTTGCCAGTTTCCCCAGAAGGCAGCAGCTGCCAACTCTGTTTTTCCCCAGGCGCCCCCTGCCTGTCTCTCGTGCCCCCAGGGGTACGCCTACCCCAGCTTGAGAAACTATGATCTAGATAATGCTGGTTTCTGCCATGAGTTCAGGGGACTGGACTGGACGACCTGGCAAGGCCCCTTCCAGTCCTATGATTCTACCATTAATACAGCTTTGAAGCTTCACTAATGCAGAAGAAAAATGCTGCTTTTAACCATCTTAATTTAAATTAAACATACACAGAAATGATTTCTTAACCTTATCAAATCTTTTTTAAACTCTCCCTTTATTTTTTTAGCACCTTACATTTAACACAGTACTGTGCTCTATTTGCACATTTTATTTATGTATTTATTTTGGTCTCTGATGCTGCCTGATTGCATACTTCTGGTTCCAAATGAGGTGTGTGGTTGACCGGTCAGTTTGTAACTCGTGTTCATAACTCTGAGGTCCTATTGTAACATAACATTTTACACCTACCATGATAGAAACCTTTCTTAGTCTTATGTCTAACTGAATTAATAATTTCATTTGAGACCATACTCTAGCTTGCATTATTTTCTGTATTCTGGCTGAGCTAAATACTAAAATTGCCAGAGGTCTGAAATGATATCTGTCACAGTTTCAAGGTAATTGCACCAGTGTTCCCTCTCTGACGTCCCTTGAGGGCACACACTTAAGGTTTCTGGCTCCCAGCTGTCACCTCTCTTGGGCAGAGACCTGCATTTCTCTCCCTCCTAACTTGCATTTTAAGGCTGCCATACACTATAATATCCCCAGCAAGCCACCTGAAGGCCAGCACCTGGTCTTTGCTTTCTCTCTGAGGGCTATGAATAGTGTACTGCCAGCAGTTACAAATTGCCACATAGCTCCTTCTAAGCAAGCACCTTTATTCTTATGGTAAACGCATTAGAGAGAGAAAATATAAAAACAATAAAAGTTCCTATATACATGCCAAAAGCTTACCAGAGGCCACTCATCAGTCTTGTGGGGCCCTGGTAGAGCAAGTCTTTCTAGCCCTTCAGCAAGGGTTGGGGCTCTTATTGGACAGATGGTCCTGTCCGTTTTCTGGATCAGAAAAAAGGTCCTGAGTCAGTTTAAGCCCAGTCTTTTTATATCAAAAACCCTTTCTTTGTCTGTTGGCTTCTTGAATAAACAGTTTGAACCAGTGTATACAAGCCTCCCCGGGGGGCGGTTCATCTCTGGAGGTGTTTACAGTGTGAGTGCTTCACCTTAATCACCACCCCTATAGTTTTAGTTCCTGAAGGAGCTGTGGTAACCCTCCTTGATAACTTGGAGTAAAACACAATCATGCATATAATGATTGGTCCAGGGTGATACACAAAACTAATAACAGTATGTTCCCCCAAAGATACTCCATGCAATTGCAATATTTGACAAAGAATCATCTACACAGCCCAGAAAGATGTAGCCATGTAGCAAAACTAGAAGTATGCACTGGCCACTTGCAAACTTTGTAGAACAACACTAGTATAAGATATTTTTTGAAGGACAGTGTGGGGGACCAAGAGTTTTTAACAGCCCAAGACTGATTGGAACATAGATTTAATTGACAACATTTGCTTGCTGAGCAACAATAGTGGAAGAGTCTCATTATCAGCAGAATTGTTGGATCTCTGTTGTAGTTGCCTCTGTATTATGTCTGGGTCCTAAAAATCCTTTTATTTTATTTTTTATCTAAAAGGCTTGAGTCTCCACTCCTGTGCACCTTTTTTAGGCATTTACACCTGTGCAAAACTAATGGAAAGTGGTGGCAAAATGCAGTAGTGAGAACTTGACAGAGGTCAGTGGCAGGGCCAAAAGATTCACTTACTGCATTGATCCTCCAGATCTCTCTCCAGCAGCTGGGCCACACTGAAGTAGTGAATGCTACACTTCACAGCTGCTCTGCAGTCTAGAAGAGAACATTGCTTCCTCCTCAGCCCCATGTAGACATTTAGCACATAGCCCATCTACTTGGGCTGGATCTTGGATCCCTGAATTTGGTCCTTAGCCTTTCATGCATACAGTCCAATTATTAGCTACCTGCTAAAAATGCCCCCAAACCATTCCAAACAGACCACAAGACAAAAGAACAACTTTGACTTGGAAATGGAATGCCTGTTTAAAACTTAAACTTTCATTACACAGCAGTTCTTCCAACAAACACGGTATTGCTTATTTTCATACCTTAATTCTAAATCCACAACTGGTGTATGTGTTTACAAATAAATATTCCCTGTCTTGTGTTTTTTTGAATTGCTATTTATCTTTTGAAATGGACTGGAGAGAACAGTCCAATTTGGCTACAAATAAACTTCTTCAGGGACTTTTGCCATGCTGTGGCATGTTTTTCCCCTTTATACAGTTGCTTTCTGTTTTTAGACTTACGACATGTGCATGTTGAGTCTTACTAACCCCTGAATTGGGACTACAATTTGGGAAACTCTTAGAATTTGCATAACTTTGGTGACTTTAAAACTTTAAAAATAAAAGGCCTACTTTTCTTTTAAATTGACATAAAAATCCTATAACGTCCCATATAATGCCCACATTTCAATAAAAAAGTCACTAAAGCTGAATTTTTAGGAGACAAGCTAAATTTATTTATTTTATATTCATTAAATTTGAGCCTTCTGTTTCTGTTTTCTAAATTCCAAAGAAAGACAGAGATACCTTTCTTGGCCTTTCACTTTCCTGACCATGGATTCTGGAAATGGCTGATTTTTCTCTGAAGATGTTTGTGATTAGCAGAATATTATAGTTCTTCCTCTCCTGGCTCAGTTACGATATTTCATATTTATGTTGCACACTGTACAAAAACCAATGAGGTCCATATATATATAAATGGTAAGGATTTTCCCTCTCATAAGACAGAAACATCCCGAATGCAAGTGAGAAAGACACCCTTAGGGCAGCATTAACAAGTAGATGGGTACAACACTAACTGCAGGATTAGGTGGGGGTTCTGAGGATCTAAATTTTGGACTTTGGTGTCTAAAATGGCAGTTAGGGTGCATAAATCGCTTTGGGGATGCAGTTCTGGGTGACCTGTTGCATTCTGTCAAAGGCTACTGTCATACATTTGAAAGTACAGTTTTCATAGACATTCACTTTGTCGTTTTAACGATTTCTCATTTTCAGCAGCCGATTCCCAAAGGCTATCAGTTGAATGGAAGCTTAGTTGCTGTCTCAAGCATAATTAAAAAAACGGTAGATGAAAAAGTTAGAAATCACAACTACTCCTATGGATTCATCATACATAGACACCCAAAGCAAGTTCATTCACCAAGTGAGTTTTGCTAAAGCTCTCTCAGCTCTATACAATATAAACAAAACACATTTTCCTAAAGAATGCACATGATTAACCTGAGAAGTGTTTACCCTGTAAGACACACATTATATCCAAGATAACAAGTTGCCATGCCTTCCTTTACTGGTAATTTCTCATTATATTTTTATTTCTATCAACCACTTGAATGAGAACTTGAAAATAAATAATTCTGGAAATGCAAGGACACCCAGTGATTTAGCTGCAATCCTCAGGATCTATAAACTTGTAATGATGTATCAAATTCCCAAGTGACATTAGAGATGTTTCAAGTGGGAGAAAAAGCTGTAGCTTGTGAACAGACTCATCTACATTGAAACTAAGATCTGTGAAGAACGATGTGCTAGGAAATATTGGCTTGCCCTAAGCAAACAATACTATGGCTTTTCTCAGCAATACAAACTACACATGCTAATTTAACCTCTATTTGAAGTGTGGCTAGAAATAAATCATTAACTTGGGCAGGGACTATGTGCTTGTACAGCACCTAGTACAACAGAGTCTTGGTTCATGAATGGGACTCCTAGGTGATATGGTAATAGAAATGATAAATAATAATAACTTAGATTGTAAGTGCTTTGGAGCAAGGACTGTCCTTGGTATGCTTGTACAGTGCCTCACACATGGGAACGTGGCCTCTAGGTGCGACCCTAATACAAATAAACAACATTATCATCATAACGGAATGGCATTGAAATCAAGTATGACTCTGTGACAGATGCTGCACTATGCAAACACTATTCCACTATTAAGTACAAATTTTAACACAGATATGAAATTCAGCAAATGAATTACATGTAAAAATATCTGTCTCCCATAGTTTTTCTAAAGCATTGATCACCACAGTATCAGCTGTTAATAATAGTAATAAACTGTTATGATGTGTTCTATCCTTGATTTGCTACAATGTACTGTTCTGAATAAAGTATGAAGACTGGTAGAGAGTTAGTAATACTTTCCCTGACTACCAGTTGATTGCATTCTGCTGTTATACTTCCTCATTAAAAGCTATTTAGCAAAGAATCATATTTTGCATCACAGGTGTGAAAACTAATATTCTATGATATTAGGTTGTTTTTGAGCTCTAGGAACTTTTGACAACTTCCTCAATATTCATTATTATCTTTATGGCAGAATTGCCAAGTGATGTTCCACTCTCTACTGATAAATTGCATCTTAAAGGTGGGCCTGAGCAAGAAAAAAATTTTTTGGATCTGGATTTCAAATATCCCAGATTTGAGAAGAATTCAAATCAAGGGGTTTGGTTTTTCCTTTTATTAATATAGGAGCCATCTGCGAAATTCAGATCCAGTTCTGTTTGTTTTCCAAATCTTTGCTAGCTGTCATTCTGGCAAAGTTCAGAGGTGTTTAGATCCAAATTTCTGCTTCAGGCCTATCTTTAATATATTATAGTGGGATATGTTCTACCTCTTAGAACAGGACGAAGGAGCTAAGAAAGCACACGAGGACAGAAAGGATGTCACAACAGATAGTTAAAACCTACTCCTCCTTATCAGCCATCCCCCATATTCACACAAAAGGCAATTGCCCTAGGCAGCAATATATTATGGGCAGCAAAATGTTCACTGTAATGCCCACCAGCATTCAGTATAATTAAAAGGTTTTCCTACTGCTCTTGACTCTACATTCCCCTCTCCTAGTGAGCTGCCTTACCACTTCAGACAGAATAAACAATAAGAAGCTCTGTCAGTCCTAACTAGGTCTCATCGAGACCTTTCAAGGATTTTTAAAGATAATTAGTATTGCTAGTATGGCCACCACTGTGAGGGACATCCCTTCCAGTAAAAAAATCAGTTCCACTGCACTTTTCCACTAGATGTCCCGCTCCATTATTGGCAGCAAAGAGGTCAGGCTACAGGCAAAGAAGATAGGGGTAAGAAGTTTCTCTAATGAAAAAAAATGGAGGAACTGACAGTGCCCAAGAGGCAAGAATGAAATTAAGAGAAAGAAAGAGACATCACAAATAACACACACCACAGAAGGGACTAGAGGGGGGGAAACTATCAAACTGTGAGAAAAAAGGAATTAACAGAACTCATACAAACAAACAAGGATAAAAAAAAAACAGGAAAAAGCAAACACAAGCTAGAAAGAAAATTAATGTAAACAGTGACCAGCTCAGAAGGAAAGAAAACACGTTGGAAGAATCCCACAGCGATGTACATTTTGAGTGTAGTTTTGGGCTGTGATGAGCATATATTTTCCAGTGTGCCACAGGAAGCAAAAATCCTTGAGTTAGCCTTGGTTTGGACTGAAAACTTACATTCTGGGGTAGAAAATCCACATAGCTCATATTTAAGTTATAAAAAAATTTTCATATGTTATATTGTTTTCTTTACAAAAATAATGTCCTTAGTAGTAATCTTGAGGGTTTTGTGAAGTTATTTCAGTAGTAGACTGGCAAAAGGGTGATACATTCCATAGGTACATAATGAAAACAACAGCTGCAGTAGCTAGTCTTTTTGTAACAGTGATTTTTCACACACAACCCACCATAAACAGCCAAAGTAAAAACATAAATGTACATAGCTATAATGGAACAGCTAAAAATCACACAATTATGAATGAGATAGATATAGGTTGTCAAATAAATGAAAAGAACAGAAAAACAATCACAAACAGAGCTTCTGGGTTACAGCTAAAAAGACGAAGGCCACAAATTCAGTAGCTGTTTCAAGATGTCATGTATTCAGGAGCCAAAGAAGTCCTGAAGCATACCAGGTTTGAACAGTGCAGACAAAGAGCCCAGCTGAGTGACTTCCAGACCTGGTATCTCCAAAAGCAGAGGGCCTTTTTGGGAAAAAGGAAGTTAAGAGTTAGAGAGGTTTCAGGTGTCAGGGAAATACCTCTATGAAATCTAACAAATTGAAAATGGAAATATTTAATAATACTGGACTATTACATGTCAGTGGAAATGGTTGAAACTCATGCAGATATGAAATCAGAGCTCAGATTTTGCACCCACCTTTATATGAAGAATACCAAATTGTCAGTAGTGTATTTTTGGACTGAGACTGCTAGTGAAGGCACCATTATCTTCTGAATTGTATAGTATGAGAAGCTGAATATCTTCCAGACTCTAATGAAAACTGTGCATTTAAGGATTTAGAGAGACTTTTTTTTTTTTTAAATGTTGACATTTCCTAGCTGAGCAGCTTTTTTCCAGATATAGTAGCCACTGTCCTGGTGTTTTAAAAAAAAAAACAACAAAAACCAGCTACCTGGGATTTTCAGAACTGGAAGCAAGTGAAAGTATTCTAAGATATGTCTATAACATATCTACATAGAGGATTTCTCTTCTATCATCTTACCTGTTCACCTCCCCCCACCACCAATGTATTAATTTTCTGCTCGCCTAATCACACCCCTGCCTTTGAATCATTTATGAATTACATGATCTTGTCAGCCTTTACCTTGTATACCATTGTGGGTCTATTGTTTGACATTACTAACATCATCCTCTTATCTTCTTATTTTGCACAATGAAATGTCCCCTTTAAAAAACAATATTCATCTCTACTCAGTTTGAGATAAATTATCAGTGTGGTACATTTCAAACAACTCCCATTATTAACAGATATTGTGCATTCAGCTCCATAGCAACTGTAGCAAAAAATTACCCCTTTGTATTTTTTTTCCCTTCTGAAGAATACTTACTTTTTTTGGATTAGATATCTATGTTGTCTTGGCTACTGGCAGCTCATATTATTCTGATTGATGGTCCTGTTGTACATTACTTAAGAGATGTTTTTAGAACCTTAGGTTCTGATTCTGCAGTCCTTTCCCATGCAAAACTCCCACTTCAGTAATTTTAGTTCTGGGTCCTAAATAGAATTCTGCAAACTGAGAATCTTTTCAAGAAAAGCTAACTATTTATATCAGTGTTTTAATCAAGTCAGGAGCTAGGACATCAGTTTCACATGGAAAAGGAGATTCCCTAACATGCTGAAAAGAGTGGTGATGCTGGACTTAATCAGCAGAGAATCAGAAAAAGATGTTTTTCTAGTCTCCATTTTCAGAGTGCATGTGATGGTACCATCACTGACCTATTGTAAACAATTTCCAAAGAATATGAGCTTTCAAACTGGCCACTGCTTCCTAAGTTATAGACCCAAATCTATTAAGATGAATATAGTTGATGTCATGGGGTAGTCTTATGTGAGTGGTTCCTGCTCCTTGTTCAAAATGCTAAGCGCTAATGAGTCACTCATATGAACATTTACTTCAGAACCAGTGAACAGGGAAATTTGATTTGTGAGAGTGCTGTTAGGATTCATTTTACATCAGGAAATATTTTAATTAAAATAAGAAAATAATTAATAATTAACACGTCACACTTCAACAACATCTTCTGTCATAGGATTTCCTTGTCGGGGAAATACTGGGCCCACTTCTGCCTGGGGAGAAGGAAGTGGTGGCAGATAGACAACGTCTCCTCAACTCAGTGTGAGGAGGGGGAGCTGTACAGGCCTGAATGGGTCTATAAGGAGATAAGGCAAGGACAGCCAGGGAAAGGCTGATTCATTGCATCATTTCAGCAGCTTCTGATGTCATAGCTCCCACAGAGCCCCAGCTGTAACCTAAAACTCTTCCACTCAGTGGGAACTCTAAGTGAGGGTGGCAGGGAAAACAAGGGTGAATGGCTGGTGCAGAGAAAGTGTATTTTATACCTCACGGTGCCAACTCGATTGAATACGACCCATTCATTATTAAGTCTCTCAATATAAAATGTTATGCTATTTTCACACCTCTTCAAAGTTCATACTCTGGGTCCAGCTCCTGTCATGAAATTAGATAAGAGTTCATGACCATGTACTCTTCAGGGTCCAAGAAAAACTACGGGACAGGTGGAGGGTGCAAAAAGTCCACAGAGTTTATTGACGCTTCCCTGCATCCTTCATGAGCAGGGGTTTCTTGCCATCGTCTTGGTAAGGCCCCTCAGACCTCTCCCAGGCAGCCGAGCTTGGGCCAATAGTCCTTTTATAAACAAGAAAAGAAAAGCAGTCCCAAAACAACTTTAATAGCCAAAGATACCCAGATCATAGATTTGGCTAGGGCTGCTCTTTTCTCAGCCATGCCCAAGCACAGCCCCTATGCTGAGGGCAACAGGGCCAGAGAGTAGTAACCCACAGAAAACCCCATGCAAAATGTATTTTTTGGTTGCTGAATTCAACAAGTTAGTGGCTCCTTTACATCAGTGAAGCTGCTCAGAACGGGATGGTTTGTGAGGTAATGTCCTATGGAATGTATTAAAAAACATTTAACCTTTCTATAGCTATTTGGGGACTACACTACAGAACTTCATAAAGATGTGACACCGGAATCCTACTGCACATAAACTCAAAGAGAAGCCAATACAAATGTTGTGTATGAAATAAGGCTGGGTGTACACGGATGGCAGCAAATTCGCCGCCATCAGTTCGATGTATCTGGATTGACTGAGCGGTCTGTGTAGACCCGCTCAGTCGATCCAACAATCGACGCAGAAAAGCCACCCCGCTAAATGATGGAGCACTGCATCGAAGGGAACATCACTTGCGTATCTCCTGTCAACTGCCACCGAATCCAGAAGGTAAGTGTAGATCGGGCCTAAGTGTGGTTAGAATGCTATAGGATGTCTCAATAAAACCCATAGAAAGGAATGCATAGTCTACTAAATTTGATGCATTTTAGAATAATTTCTATAGAACTATATTACATGTATTGGTTTCATCCCTATTCTTTAGGAGTTTTATGTAAGAGTACCCATCTCACAGGAGCGTTTCAAAACAGTGTTAGTATAGTGCTTTGAAATACTTGCATAAAAAGTGCTATATAAGTGTAAAGCACTATTCTGTAATCAATTGTGAGGTTCTGTGTTTGTTTATAAAGCACAATGATCACAAAATTAAAGATACAAATAAATATGACTGATTGTTTTAGGTTTGAAGTATATTACTGAGAAGTAGAATAAAGTGTCTTTAAAAAATAAGACTCATTACATTAATTAAATGTAATGCCAAATTTCTTACTATTGTCCAAAAAGGAAAGAAAATGTTCTAGGAGCTAACTGGAATTAATATTGGCAGGGATATTCTATAGGGAGGTTGCATCTCATTTAGTCTATCTTCATTAGTAAATTACAATCCAGTCTTCTAAACTTCTCTCTACTGAACAATGAACATTTTAAAGGACTCTGGAGAAGCTATTCTATCCCAGAATGACATCAATTGTATTATTTTTAAAAAGCAACGGACGTTAACTGAAGCAATATTAAATCTTCAGATAAATGTTACTATTTTCGAGCCCAGTCCTACCACCAGGAGAGTTACTATTGACTTCAATAGGAGCAAGACAGAGGGAGCGCGGTGACTATGGGTGCTGGTAAACAGATAGCGAGCCTTGCTGCTGTAAGTCAGAAGTTTCAGTGTAGCTCTGGTCAGTAAGACCACAAGTCATATCTGAAAGCTGTTGGGTGGCCTCTGAGTGGTTTTATTTCCCTATCACAAAAACCCCAACCCATAACTGATATACTTTTTGGCAATTTTAGGCCTGAGCCTGCAAACACTTAGGCTCATGCGTTTGTCACCAGTTCCATTGAAGATAACAGGATAAATCATGTCCAAAGTTAAGCAACTGCTAAGGGTCTATCTGCATTGCAGAGTGAAGTTGATTTTTTTAAAATCAACCTTCACCTGCCGAATTTTAGAAGTCGCAGGAGCATGATCACACCATGCTCATTGCATTGGGAGATTAGGTCCCCAATAGCTGCGCTTGGGTCGACCATCAAAGCTATGGGTTGGGTGGTATAGCAAGGGGAGAGGGCACTGGGAAAGTTCTAGAAGGGCGCTATGTAAGTGCTAGAATGCTCCAACCTTTATTCCCTGTAGACTAGCCAAAGGGTAATTAGTGTCAGCTGACACCAATTAAGGCCCCACCCAGGTGCCTAATAAAAACCCTCTACTCCTGAAAGACAGGGTGGGAGTTGAAGGAGGTGGTGTGTGGTGAGCAGAGGAGTTTGCGAAGAAGAACAGAATGGAGTACGGTGGTGTGTGGAGTCGTGGAGAAGAACAGATCGGAGTGCAGTGGTGTGTGGGAGAGAGGTGGAGTCCTGAGGAAGGTACTGGGCTCAGGAAGCCAGAAAGACAGAGGGGGGAGAGTAGCCCAGGGGAAAAGCCTGCAGCTGCAAGTAAGGTGCCAGCAGCACATAGCTGCTACTTAGAGGGCCCCTGGGCTGGGACCCGGAGGAGCAGGCGGGCCCGGGTCCCTACCCCCTCCCTGGGATGACAGGGTAACTGGTGACGCCCTGACCCACTAAGGGAGGCAAAAGTGCTCGCACTAGGGAGAAGCTGGCCGTTTGCCACAGTAGCTATCCCACAGTGCAACCAGCCACGGAGGTTGTCATCCTCCTATGATGCAACGTCCTCCCTCCGCCTCCCTTGTCCCAAGCAGACAAAAGCTTTTTCGTGCCATTTTTCTAAACCCTTCAGTCTCTGCCATGTGTACGCCATTGCCAGAGAGGCATGGAGTCCGCTCAGCTCTGCACTACCACTGAGTGTGTCACAAACACTTCACGTCTTATCCTGTGGTATTTTCAAGGGCGAGACAGGCAGCACTGAAAATGATGATGTTACTCAAGACACCCTGCTACGAGCCATAGAATGAAATAATTCCTGTTTGCTGCTGGCTGTCACGCACCATCAGCGGTCAGTGGAGCGCTGCTTCTGGTCCTGGGAAACAAGCAGTGACTGGTGGGACCACATCATCATGAAGGAGTGGGATGATGAGTGATGGGTGCAGAACGTCAGTTTGAGAAAGGCCATTTTCTTGGAACTCCGTGCACAGCTGTCTCCAGCCCTGAAACACACGAATGCTCACTTGAGACCAGCTCTGATAGTGGAGAAGTGAGTGGCCATCACTCTGTGGAAGTTAGCAATGCCAGACTGCTACTGATCAGCTGGGAATCAATTTGGAGTCGGTAAATCCACTGTGGGAGCTGCTGTAATACAACTTTGCTGGGCCATTAACAGACTTCTGCTAAGAAAGGTAGCAACTTTGGGAAACATGCAGGACATAGTGGATGAGTTTTCTACAATGGGGTTCCCAAACTGTGGGGGGAGGGGGGCAATAGATGGCACACACATCCCTAGCTTAGCACCTGACCACTTAGCCACAGAGACATTAATTGAAAAAGATACTTCTCAATGGTGTTGCAGACCCTTGTGGATCACAAGGGATGCTTCACCGACATCAGCGTGGGATGGTCTGGAATGGTGCATGATGTGCACATCTTTAGGAACTCAGGTCTGTTAAAGATGCAGGTGAGCGCTTTCTTCCCTGAAAAAATAAACACTGGCAATCTTGAAATGCCAATAGTGGTTCTTGGAGACCATGCATACCCATTTCTCCCTTGGCTGATGAAACCGTACACTGGGCACCAGGACAGTGAGAAGGAGAGGTTCAATAGGCTCAGCAAGTGCAGAATGGTCGTGGAATGTTCATTTGGATGTTTAAAGGTGCACTGGCGCAGTTTACTCACTGGGCTAGTCCTCAGTGAAAAACACATTCCAGCAGTTATCTCTGCATGCTGTGTGATCCATAATGTCTGTGAGACAAAGGGAGAAGTTCCCATTGGGTTAGGTCGTGAAGGCGGATAGGCTGGCTGCCAATTTTGAGCAGCCAGACAGCAGTGTAACGCTGAGAGCCAACTGCGGAGTGCTGCGCCTCAGGGAAGCCTTGAAAAATCAATTTTGCAAGGAGACCTAATGTTTCTGAAAAATCTGTGCTGTTTTCCCTTCCCATCCCCCATCCATTTCCCAGCACTACAGCACTATGCTAGCCCCCATCCCCACCAGCACTAATCCCTGCAGTCTCAATAAAGAAAGAGTAATGATCTTTAAAGCAGTAAATTTTTATTGTTGATCGTTAACAGTGGAGGTATAGTAAGTTATTTCAACACTTTGCATGCATTGTAATGAGGTTGTGAGGGGACACAGAGCAAAGTTTCACTGTGCGAACAGCACATTCCCATTTCTTAAAGAGGCTGGCACCTCTTTCTGCTCCCCTCACCCGGCATGGAGTGGAGCACGTACTGCACCCTGCTCAACCTCCTCCTAGATCACTTGTGGACGGGGGCTAAGAAAGCCTGCATGCGTTGAGAATATTGCAGGGGCTGCAGAGGGAGCCTATCCTGCCGCCGCTCTTCTTGAAGTTCAACCAAATGCCTCAACATGTCCGACTGATCCCACATTATGCTCATCATCTCATCCTGTGTTGCATGCTCACGTTCTTGGGCTGCCTTCCTGTTCTCCATGTTCATTTTTTCCCGATAATGAAATCCTCCAGGCTCTTAGCTCTGTGTCAACAGCCGCGGAGGCATTCATTATCTCGGTGAACATGTCATCCTGAGGGGTTTTTTTTTCTGCCTTCTAACGTGCAACAGGTGGTCAGTGGGAGTAGTAGATGCTGAGCTGAAGGTCACATTGTCCACTGAAATGCAAGCAAAGCTACCCATTGCTAGCTGGCTCCATGGACAAAAAGCAATGTTACAATGTAAAAATAACTCCCCTTTATATTCCCAAGGGAACGGCAGACCCGCAAACCAATCTCTACTCACTGCAGGGGTCGTAGTGCTGTTCCCTGGGTGAAACCATATGTGGGAACCCGTCTCCCTAAGACCCATCGCAGTCAGGTTCTATCTTATAACTTGCGATTTACATACCCCAAAAACCTCCCATGGCAGAGAGGAAAAAAATTATTGTATAGAGCAGGTACTGCAAATTTGTGTCATCTTCCCTAGGTGACCAAGATTGATATCAGTCTCCTGAGGGTAACAGACAGAAAGGGAGGATTTACTGTAAGTATCGGGGTACAGGCCTGGCCCTTTGCTGCTATGCTGTGTTCCATGATGATGCCTGCTCACTTAATAAGAGTGGCGGGGGAAAGTATTCTATCGCAGTGGAAGAAATAAGGCTGCTCTCCTCATAAACTTGCTGCAAAGGATCACAGAGTACCTAAATTAAAAAAATTAAAATTAAAGTTTCCTGGAGATATCCAGGAAGGATTCTCAGAGCATCCCTGTGCACGTAAACATTCTTTTCCGTGGGGGAACACCTTGCTTAGGTGAACTAACAATGAGAGAGCCCATGCCCACCACTATGAGAAGAAGCTGGACTGGGGAGATAACCATAGAAATTGGATTTGCAGTAGATACTCACCAGATGTGCCTTCCCCAGCATCATGGTCACTCACGCTGTCCTACGTACAGCTGGGCTGTTCTCGGGTTACAAACAGCTCCTGGCTTTCAAGGAGAAGGGATTCCCCAGTTGCCTGGTCCTGTTCTCCTCCTCCTCCTCCCCAGAGTCGTCCTCACATCCTGGATTCCCCTGAGGTATTTATGTGATGTGGTGGTACAGTGGTGGGGTCACCACCGAGAATCGCATGCAGCTCCTCATAAAAGTGGCATATCTTCGGTAACGAGCAAGAATGACTGTTCACATCCTGAGTTTTTTGATACGTCTGCCTCAGCTTTTTGATTTTAACATGGCGCTGCCGTGCATCCCTCTTGTGCCCATTTTCCAACATGCCGCGCGATATCTTTTTTGTAAATATCTAAATTCCTTTTGCTGGCTCGGAGCTGAGCCAGAACAGACTTCTCCCCACAGACCGATGAGATCCAAGACCTCAGGTCGACTCCACGCTGGAACGCGTTTGGGGCGTGCAGTCGCCATGATTAGTTCTGCTGGCAAGCTCTTTCCATGCTGACAAAACAGGAAATGGGAATTCAAAATTTCCCGGGGCTTGAGAGGAGGGGCTGTTTCCTGTGCATGTGGCCACAATGCAGCAGAGTGCGAACATGCGGAGTGGTCACAGCAGAGCACTGTGGGATAACTCAGAGGCCAATTACATTGAATTACGCTGCGCTCCGCCTACACTGCCGCTCATTCAACCCAAACAATTTGATTTCAGTGCTATGCCACTTGCAGAGGTGGCTTTAATAAGTTAAATTTTCCTGTGATGTAAGTCGACGGAACTGACCAGCCAATGAAGACACGTTATATGGTCGACGGAAGTCGCATTCCATCAACCTACCTTCACAGTATAGGCCAAGCCTAAGTTAATAAACAGGTCTAAGGCTGAATGGGCATAGCCTATACATCTTTTAAAAGGATAAGACACACTGGCATAGCAGTACAGCTGGAGCTTGAACTGCTACTGCTCATGCTTTTTCCACTCCGAGCATAAAAAGAAATTTATTTTCTAGAGCTATAAAGTCAATACCTTTCACTGTCACCAAATTCCAGTGAAATAAAACTTTGCAAATCTTTAAAAGCACAACTTATTTCTAACACATTAAAACCAAAGCAAAGTTATTTTTAAAAAGGGTGTAATAGGTCAAATTCCTAATTTCAAAATTGATGCCTTACCAGATCTCCGACTCTCCTTTTACCATACCCGTGGACAATATATATTTTAGTTGTAACAGATCTATAAGTAAGCAAGGTGAATACAGCACCACAACTGATAATATCTTGCTCAGATTTAGGGCTAGATTCACCTCAGGATCTACATCAGCTTCCACCAGCACACAGCCTGACAGAGGGTCCAAGTGGTGGAAACAGCCCCCCTCAGCAGCTTCTGTTTGTGGAGCATCTAAAAAGCTCCAGGAGTCATCCAATCTGCCCTCCTGATGGGAAGGGCAATGGCAGTGACACTACTCTCTCTCTCTGGTTTGACTCCTCCCTGCGGTGCAAGGTCCTTGCTGAGAAGGGAAGCATCTTTAAAACCTTTCTTGATGCAGTTTTCCTGAAGCTGGCTCTGTAGGTGATCGTTTACGCACATAATTAAGGTAATTTTGTCCATGATACATGAACACATTCATGGAGACCCATCTAATTTTATAAAGCAGGCATGCATTTTCTCAGTGAGGGATCATGTGTTCTTTCTACTATAAATCAAAAGAAGCATTGACATATCTAGCTCTGACACATCTGGTTGGCATGGATGACACTTATTAAAATAAGTTTTCTGATGACTGACATAAAGCCCGGAGCCAAAATATTTATCCTTAATGTCACTCAGCAATTATTTGCCACAAAAAAATGACATTTCATCAGAGCCATCAGCTAGTTACTATTTTACAGAAAGAAAAATTTAGAGTTTAGAATGGACCCCCTTCAGAAGAGTTCTATATATTGTGACTTGGTATTTGGAAGATTAGCTTTTTGCATAGTTATACTTGTATCACTAATATAATATAATCTTTAGCGTGATCAGACACTAATTTTGTACACGGACGTCTCTCTGAGTTTATGTGCACTAGGTTTCCACCATCACATCTTTTGTGTATTTTTGGTGACCTAAAGTAAGACACTATTTGAATCCTTATAATACACAAAGTATGAGAGAGAAGGCTGTTTTCCTTCCAAGTACAAGAGTAGATGTTAAAAAAATTCTAAGGGACCTGTTCCTTTTATATAGTAGTTGTTGCCATACTTCAATGTTTCTTCCCCACAAAAAGTGACAGTTGTGCTCAGTCACCAAAAAATTGTGACACGTGTGTACAGTGGAAGGAATAAAAATGCCGAAAGACAGGTACACAGTATATATCTTCCTTTGTGTAAGACATTGGTTTGGTCAGAAGAGAAAAGAATTAAGTAGTTCCTTATAGTTCTCTCTCTCTCTCCAGTCCTGCTTGTTCCCTCCAAACCACACTTGTGAGAATGGAGTATACTTTTCTCTTTCCTTTTTCATGTGAGTAAAATTTAGAGTTTAGATAAAAGTGATAATATTGATGCCAAAACCAAAAGTATATAAAAATGCTGTAAAACTGAGGCAACTATCTTAAAGAATTAAATCTGAAGACAATGTGTTAAATGTCATTATGTTTACCCCATAATCATAAAAACAAAACACTTACTTAACATAGGTTAACAAAAATATTTTTCATTTGATCTTTGCCCTCATCATGGTTTGCTTTTTCTTGTTAGACTACAAGTTCTACTCTCCCCTTGATGTGTGTGCAAAACTCCTATTAACAATCAGAGTTACACAGAGGTAGCGCTGAATGGAGAAGAGATCCCCGCCATGATTATGTAAAAAAGATTAGTGAATAGTTTAATCATTGTAGTTTCTCTCCTTTTTCTGAAGCTACCATTTCCTGAAAAGAAGTGCCTGAGTGAGAGAGCTCAATAATGAGTAAGGAATGCCCTTTCCGCTGAGAATTTAAAATCCCCTTAGAAAACTAAAATGCATGTAAAAGTGTTAATATTGAGAAAGCTGACAATTTACATTTCTAACCCAGACTCATACATAAATGTTTCTGACATTGAGCTCTCTGTATTTTCAGAACCATAGCACCAAGATTTCGTAGTGTAATCCCAGCAGAAAAGGAATAAATACTATATATGCAGAGCAATGCTGGCTGAAATACTACAAAATGGCAGAGATTGTTTTATGATGCATCTTTAGCCTGCAAGAAATTTTGGAGAAGGGAACTAAAAAATCTTTGACATTATAAAAGGAATAAAATTGGTGAATATGTAAAAGAAAACAGTATTAACTATTTAAGAATTAAGGACCAGATCCTGCTTCCTTGAAGACAATGGAAGTTTTGCCTTTTGACTTCAAAGGAAGAAGGACTGAGATCTTAAATCCTGATCCAAATGCAGTTGAAGTCCCAGGAAATATTTCCATTGAGTTCAATGGGCTTTGGATCAGACCCTTAATAGGTAACTTATTGGGAAATCAGGACCCTGTAATTATATTCTCCTTACTATAGAAGAGTTATTCTCCTTTGCAGATTTTTACTTTAGTTTGCTTTCTATATTTGTATGGCCCTTTGTTTTCGGTATTTACCAATTTTATCCAAAGAACTCCTGGATTTTAACAAATCCAGTATGGTTTTACCCACCTTCATCTGAATTTTGGCTTTTTGGGGGCCTCAAGTTTTTCGCAAGGGAAGCAGATGAGGCCCTGCTGAGGGACCAGTGTCAGGAGGGAAGCAGAAGGCTACACTCCTGGAGTACTGGCCTTTCTGCCAGACAGAGCCCCCTCCTGACCTGGGGTCTTCATTGTAGCCCTGTCCACTTTGCCTATGTAGGCTCTGTCAGACAGGGAAGGTGGACAGACTCTGTGTCCTGGGCCCACAGCAAAGGGCTGGGATCAGCATGGGAGTGTAAGGCTGTCCCCTGTGGGTGCTGGCTTCCTGCCAGACAGAGCCCCTCTAACACTACCTTCAGTACTGAAGGAGCCTGGGTCAGGAGGGAGCTTTGTCTGGAAAAGAAGTGGAGGAAGGTCTGTGCCCTGGGCAGTGAGATGGGCAAGGAGCCAGGTTCTGGCAGCTGAGACCACCTGCTGCCAGACAGAGACCCTTATGACTCTGGTTCTTCAGCCCAGCCCCATCCACTTCCTCTGCACAACAGGTGAGCAAGACCCTCAGGAAGCTGGGTCCTGGCAGCCAAACCATCCAACCACTATTCTGTGAGTATCACCCGCCCCTCGCCACCAGTCACTGTGAGCACTGAGCACCTCTCCCCCATCCCAGTCTGCCACCCTTCGTTTTCAGTTATTAGTGATTTTCACCCGTTTTAAATTTTCAAATAAATACTGATAAATTCCAACAAAATTAAAAAATTAAACAAACTGAAGGGCCTTATAAATGTGTTAGTTCTGAATATGGTCACTTAATACTTATGGTTCTATTTATTCCGAATGTTCATAAAACTTATTTATGTAACATAACAACAAGTGACACATTGATTTAAGAGTAACTCCGGAGAGCTACAGTTGATATTCTTTTCCAGAGGCAGCTGAGATTATTACAATATTTCATTATCACAAAACAATATGTCTTCAAACAGAGACAATAGAGGCTTTTAATATTGCTGCCACAATTATACCAGATTTTCTTTGCACTATCAATACTGGAAGTAATTACATGGCTTTTCCTAACATCAGTTTAACTTTTAATATAGTACATCTCATGAGTTTATTTAGCAAATGGTTTTGTTACAGTATATTTTTATATTACACAGTTGGAAAATCTATTTGTTTACAAAGATGTCACTGCATCTCATTGGTCAGTATCTTGCCTAATAATGTTTTTTAGTAAAAAACTGTATTTTCTAGTTGAAAGTCCTCAGTTCAGAAAGTTAGGAGCTCACCACTGAGTTTCTGTATCCCACAAACATTGCCTTGCATCCTTTTTGTCATTTTTCATAATTTCATACAACAGAACAGATCAGATGCTATAAATCTTCATCTTTCTAGATAGAGAAGAGTGATCACGTACCATAAATTCTAATATCCCATGTGAAATAAAGAACACTATATTATTCTGTCCACCCTGTAGGAGAGGGTCCAATATAGTTAGGAATTATTACTTTTTATATAAATATATAAAAATAGTTATTTTATATATTATCTATCTATTATCTATATTATATACACACACACACACAGTCACAAAAGTTTCATGTTTTTTGTTTCTTTGGAGGCGAACACTAGAAACATCTACATCAAACCACTCATAAATCTTAATTTTTTTCCACCAGAAATTGTAGCAGTAGATAAGGTTAAGAAAAACAAATGTTACTGAAGTGATGTCCTGCTTAACGAATCACATATAGCACCATACAGTCATGAAACATAGGCCCTTAACAATAACTTCTACCAGAACAAAATAACTTCAGAATTCATGAGCGGTTCACAAAACAACACAGCAGATTAACAGTTTAGGCATGAATAGATAAGTATGTTCCTAATGCATATTTTGAAGGCTTTTGAATTCAGAAAGAGCTGGGGCTAAGCTTATGATCAGTATTTACATCATCCTAATGAAGATGTTGGCTGAGATTCTCTGGTATGTGGAGTTTCCACTCAGTGCAGCAGAGACAGGCTGTTAGAAAGCCAGTTCCAGCTCCCTGATACTGTACTGCCCTGAGCATCAGCATAGATGCAACTCAGGGCAGCTGGCAACAGTCTCTTAGAGGCCATGAGCCTGGAGAGAGCTCAACATACATCAACCATACCCATCCTCTGCCCCACCACCTCCATGTTGAGGTTAAACAGCTGGTGGCAGCTGGGTGCCAGCTATGCTAGCACATCTTCAGCACTGAGCGCGCCCTCAGTTTGGGTGAATTCTCACCTAGCTAGATGTACCTGCTTTTCTGGCTCTTTTGTACTGGGTAGGTAAGATAATGGGGTCAGAATGCAACCAAGAATCTTGCCCATTATGGCCATAGATTAGTTTTTCCTGAGGTGATGCTTGAAACTGCTTCACAAATGATTTACATTGAAAAAGAGGTGCCAGAATGATTTGTAAACATAGTTCTTGCTGGAAAGAAATTACAAGTGTAGACAGGGCCAAAGATCTGTAGTGGTTTATAACAGCCCTGATCCTTCAAACACTTATTACTGGGCATGGTACAGAAGTAGTACCATTGACTATCAGTATTTAGTGTTGTGACTTATAGGAAGCGCTTACGGATCAATTTATAGATTA
Source organism: Mesoclemmys tuberculata (assembly GCA_007922155.1). Lineage (NCBI taxonomy): Eukaryota > Metazoa > Chordata > Testudines > Chelidae > Mesoclemmys > Mesoclemmys tuberculata. The sequence goes on from ML675620.1 coordinate 40,460,378, forward strand.
ATAGAAGCTTATGGTCTTGTCTACATATGTACTCTAATGTGGTAACTGAAGCACTATTAAACCCTCTTAAAACAGTTAATGCTAAAGTAATTTACACCACTTTGTCGGCAAGTATGGCTAGAGTCAAATTGTTAAAATAGTGATTAAAAATCATGTGCTAAACAAATTCTTTTTATAAGCACAAATGTTTTATAAATGTAGTTTAGCTTGGTTCACACTGAGCAGACAAAAATATAAAACTTGCTTGAGCCTGAAATATGTGCAATGTGTATTTTAAAATGCTTTGGATAGCACAGCTAAAATACAAAATATACACTGGATTAAAATGCAATCCATAAAATAATTTGCAATGCAGTTGGAGCTAGGCTATTCAGGCTTGGGAACTATGTAGAAGTTATACTGGCATCTAACTGGGAAGGACTTTGTTTAAAATAGTTCTAGATAACACATTTTCCCTGTAGTGTTCCAAAGTGTATGGCAGCATGCAGTCAAAGCATTAAACATGTCTTTGTCTAAAAGCCTTCAGACAGAACTGAAAATAAATTTGATTCTTTAGTTCATTGGCAGACAATACAAAGTGCACAAGACTTTTTCAGATATAACTCAACCTGTTTGCTGATGTCAGAACTCTAATTACAAGACAATCTAATAGTCAGATTATCTATGGTCAAACAAAAGTCTGAAGCAACTTGGCTGCGTAATCAAAAAGAAAATACAGACCGACTTTGGAAAACATAGTAAAGTTTTTCCTGATCATATACCAGGCTCTAGGCATTCAACTGACCGCCCATTACATGCACAATCTGATTTATGCAGAACCATTCCAAAGAAAGAAACACCTATGAAATAGCAAAATTCCTAAACCACCAGCATCCAATGCAATAATATTCCCTTAGGTTTCCTTGAATTAAGATAAAAAAAAAAAAAAAAAAGAGGTATTAAGATGAATATTTATTTCAGAGAAATAAGAATTGTTCTCTACTCGTGTATAAAACATTAATTCTAAATAAGACTACTTTGCTTTAAATGGCAGCTAATTCAAAATTAGACTACAAAAGCTCAGCACAAATTCAGGATTTTGAGAATTTTACATTAATGCTGTAATATATATAACAGTATATTAAGTGGCTAGTCATGTATATACTACTGGACATATACATATTCTACTGGATAGACTCAAAACTGCTCAGCTATGTTTCATTGGTCTTCTACTGCTAAGAATCATTTCCTTTTAGCTCAAGTGAAAAGGGCCTCAGCTTTTGGAGTATGAAGATCTGAGTTCTAAGTTCCAAATAGCTACACTGAAGACACAGTCCCAACCATGGAGTTTTAAGAGACCATGAATTTATTTCTACAGTATAGTATGTTTCTGATAAAATTATGTACAGCCTAAATAGTATTGTTGTTCCTTGGCTGAAGCAGTTAGTCAATTTTCAGGGCATAGCCTGTTTCCAATAGGAGGAGAAATTGATGATTGGAGTCAGGTATTTCTTTGCTGCCGTCCTGTTTATGTACAAGGAACATTCCCCTGAACCCTCTTGGCTTCCTCCCAGGGCCATGCTCACCAGTATCTCTCTCTCTCTCTCTCTCGCGCGCGTGCGAGCTAACTTGTTTCAAGACTGAGCTTGATTAATGTATGGTGGGGATGGTATGCCAAGACTGCCTACAGTGATTTGATGACTTCAGTAACCGTGCAGGAGGTCAGATTAGATGACCATGATGGCCCCTTCTGGCCTTAAAGTCTATCAGCATCCCAGCCCTTGTGTTTCTAATCAGTCCTAGGAAATCAGGTCTCCCTGAATCAGTTCTTGCTCAGGACTTCCTTTGTGGTCCTGTGCCTTGGGCAGTGGCTTCTATTGTTTCAGCTCTTTCTAAATAAAGGGACATTTAACTGAACCCTCATTTATCTAGAATGAAAAATAGTCAGCATGTCCATTAGCTTCAACTGACACCAACTGTCAGCCACCAACACTCTCCAGCGTAATAGTATATTATATAGAACTTGAGTTCTATATTGTAAGAGAAAAACCTATTGTTTAAAACTGTTTCATATTTAATGATATGGGGGAGGCTTTGGGTGTGGGGTTTTTTGTTTGTTTTTTTGCTTTTTTTGACTTGTTTTGTGAGATGGGTCATTTTTTCATGTTTTGCTTTCTGAAAGTTGTAAAGAAATTTTCTAAAACAATGTTTAAGTTACAAAATGCATGCAAGGGGCCAGTTAGTGAAAAGGCAGGATATATCTCTCAAATAAACTGCATAAGAGCTTTTTTGCTTTGCTCCAGACATCTATTTTTGGGATGAACAATTTTGAGAATATAATGCTGCCTAATTGTGTCACATAAGCATAGATTTTATGATGTACAGAGCAGTCCATTAGGTGGACTAAAGTCACCAAACTCATTTCACAGAAGATTTCAGGTCATACTGACACCAAACTCCCAAAGAAGAAAACTGAATACTGATGAATACTGTCTCCATAATGCACACCCTTATTTTTTGTAATCTCCTTGTATAATACGTGAGGGGGGAAAAAAAGCCACACACGTCTCAATTTGGAAATTGTTTTAAAAAGTGTCTTAATACGAAATAATAAGTTACTAGTCTTGTCTTAACTATCAGATAAAAATATTAATGAATGCAACAGTGAAGAATTATCTGACATTTTCATACACTACATTCTTCTCTCACTAACCCAAATATATCATGATTTTGTATATCTGGAAGAGAAATATTCTGAACAGGCTAGCCACATAAACTGGTCCTTCAGTGTATCTTCTGTGTTGTGATTAGAACATACAGAACTGAATTCTGCTCTCATTCTCATTAGTACAGATTTACACCAATGTAACTGATGACACAGTTTAGCTCCAAACATTTTTAACTAGTTGTAAATTATCAATGCGTAATGTTAAATATTATCTAGCTAGTAGAAGTAAGCAGTAGACTATAGCTATTGAAATTCTATTACAGATTATTAGAGTTTATTTAATATTCACTGGTTCCTTTATGTGAATGTCTAACTTCAAATAAAGGTTTGTAATCTTCAAATCAAAAACAACTTCCAAGTGTGCCAAGAAAAAAAAGTTGTTCTGATTCAACAAAGCACTTAAGCACATACTTAACTTTAAGCATATCAGTAGTCCCATGTACTTCAGTGGAACTAACAGCATTTTTTTAAGTTAAACTCCTGCATGCATGTTTTCAGAATTGAAACCTTGTATCCAGTCCATCAAGCACTCTTCATGTAGAAATTCCACTGATTTTAATGAATGATGTTGATTTTGACCTAAACTACACTATTCAAGTCAACATCTCCTTAATAGGATCACTTGTCATGTGCTTTATTTTGAGTCTTGCAGCCGTCCTTTAACAGTGTGTCACTCTGCTTCTTGGCTTACATCATTAAGTGAGTTCAGTAGTCAATTCTAGGCAGCATACAACTGGCACTTTTGAACCATTTTAAGCACTATCTGGGGGTTAATAACAAACAACAATAGTACTCGAAGGCTGGCTGTCAAACATTTTCAGGCAGAATTAATGGGTTGTGTTACTTTAAAAAAGTCTGAGATTTGAACAGTTTCCTTTCATTAGCTTTTTTCTAGATGGATCTCATCTTCCAAAGCTTGATAAAATAAAACTAAAAGTTTGTATAGTACAACATAAATATACTAATTATTAGGGCTGCAGATTTGTCACAGTGGTAAAAGTGTCATAAATCCAGTGATTTTTCCATTTGATTACATGATCCCACTCTCAGCATGGCGACCTGACCCCGGGGTGGGGGCGGTGCAGAGCCCTTAGGTTTGGCCCACCTGATCCATTAACTTGACAGGGGAGAAGCCAAACCAAATTTGAAAGAGTGACTTTGTGATCTGGTGCATGGAATTACAAAGCCGTTCACTCAAATTTGGCCCAGCCATCTCCCCATTATGATGGAAGGGCAACTGAGCCAAAGCTGACCCTGGGTGCCACTTCTCAAGGCCCAGAGAAGGGAGCTGGGCTCAGCCCTTTGGGATAGGAGCCACTGCTGTGAGATGAGTGGGGTGGGGAGGGGGCTCACTTTCCGGCACCCCCCCCAGGGCTTCCCACTCCCTGGGGGCAGAACCAGCCTCAGCTCTTGACCTAACCCCCTTGAGTCTTTCCACTCACATTAGATGGCACTCTGGTGACCTTACACACCATTTCCCCCTAAACCTGTGATCTTTACTAAATTTACCATGACTGTTCCATGATTTTTTAAAAAAAATATTCCATGATAGATCTGCAGCCTATTAATTATATTTGTACTAGGTGCCTAAGTGACCAAAAATCTGATATATTTAATTGAGAAGAAAATTATTTTTTGTAAAAAGGCTTCATACTCTCTCTACATGGATATGGACTATTTTCTAGGTGATTGCATCAATAGCACACTGTTTTGTATAACACCTGCAGGAAAATACTCTCTTTCATAATAAGGAGAAACTACTAGCATTGTGCTGATGTCTCAGAAACAGAGACCACAAATAGTGGGTTAATGATTATGTACATCTCAACAAAAAGAATGTTACTTTTATAATTAGACATTAGGAGCCAAACTCTGCCATAGAATGGTGTAAGTTAGATAAGCAGTGTAAGTAATGTTGTTCAGTGTGTATACCTTTAGAATGTATTCTCCATGAATTCTGCCACTGTCCATTCATTCCCCTCATGAGATTTGCCTGACAACTATTACTCAAGTCCCATAGTCTTTGAGGACAATGCTTAATTGAGGACAATGCTTAATTGAGGACAATGCTCAAATTCTATAAAGGTGTTTTTATGCCCATCCATGACATCCTCACATGCTACCATGCAGTGGTCCATAGTCTTGTATTCACTATCCCACATTAGAATGCAACCTTGAGTAGTTGGACTAACTAACATGTGACCATGATTTTGTATTAATTGCAGATAGGGACAAATCACGTTTAACGTGTCAGCTGGTTGCGGGTAGACGCTGTTTCTTAATTTTCTTGCGAAGACAAATTCCATATTAACTTCAAGTATATCAGGCATAAAATTTGAACCAAACCAAGTAGGGTACAATGACTGCTTATTCTTAGTGTAAATTGATTCTGGCAACATGTGTTATCGAATAGATGGAAAGATCAGCAAAGCTGACTTTAGGCCACCAGTCTCTAAAAGCAAATCTCAGGCTACATCTCTGTATGTCCTAAGGGAAGGTATGTTAATTCCAAAACAAAATTACCTTGTTAAATTGAGTTACAGTCCAAAATACATCAAAGGCTGAAGCCTATGGCTGCAATTATCTAAAGCTGGATACACAACAGTTTAAATACTGTATCATAGAGAGGTGTACTTGGCAGATCCCAAAGATGATCTCATCTACAGGTATTGGAACAAATGAAGTCTCTAAAGGGTTGAAAAGGTAAATTCTCTATTTATTTATTCTTTAGATTAACAACATAACAAGAGGCAAAAATCTGAACTACTTAGGTGCCTCTGACGTATACTTAAAACAATATCAAGGAAAGAAACAGTAACTTCCTAATAAAAAACAATACTAAACAACAAGGTAGAACAATAATAAAACAATGCCCCATTTTTCCTAATCATCATCCTCCTCAACAATACTTGCTTCTTTAGCAGTCCTCCTAAGAAGCATAGCCTGAAGATCAACAGATTTGGGCTACTTTGAACCAGGATAGGAAAGTGCATTTTGCAGGAATGGGTTCCCCACAGAGAACACTCTGCCAGTGGTCCCCTCTCTTTTATATTGCGGGGGTTCCAATTTGAGCACTTCTGCTGATCTCCCCGGTGGTATGTCCTGGGAAGACTGGCAGCCTCTCTGACTTATGACTTTCCTTAGGGCTTTCCTACAGGGCTTTGTAGATCAATACTAACATCTTAAACTCCCTCCAGAAACCCACAGGAAGCCAGTGCAGATCACGGAGCACTGACTCCATGAACAAATTTGCAGTGGATTCTCCAATGGCTATTTATGGCGCACAGCCCTCTATTATAAAATATGAGAAGGGGCTGTCCATTACTTTGGTGTAGGTATAAAATATAATACGTGAATGAGGGATGATTAATTAGGTGGTGTTTGAGACAGATTGTTTGTTTATTGCTGGGGTTCTCAAGCTTTTTTTCTGTGACCCCCTTTGAAAATATTTCAGGCTGTGATGACCCCCCCTTCCCAAAAAATGACAACCCCACCATCCCATGCCACCCTTAATTCTGCGCTGCTGCAGGGGGCAGCGTTGCCTTCAGTGCACCCAGTCAGCAACCGCTGCTCTCCAGTCATCCATCTCTGCAGGGTTCTGGCTGTCAGCCATGCATGGCATCTGCTGGGACTGACAGTTAGCAACCCGCTCATAATAACCTCATGACCTCTTCTGGGGTCCTGACGCCCAGTTTGAGAATCCTTGGCTTATTGAGTAGTGTGGGCAGAGCTAAGGTTATTTAGGTGACCTTAATTGTACATTTCCATATTTACAAATGTTTGGTTTGATTAAGCATAACTTTAACTGCAGCCACTAAGAGGGCAAACCTTTTACCCCACTGTACCCATTCCCTCAATGCAATGATTTGGGAGAAACACTGTGAGAGGCATCTTGAGGAGTTTTCCTTCCCCTATTCTGCTAAACACAGGCTTTATCATGGGAATGGGTTAAGATAGCCCTAAATTATTAATTCACTTTCCAGAACTAACCATAATCACCCGTGTTCCCTGTGTCCAAGAGAAAATAACAAATTTGAAGTTTGATATCCAAGCCATTTTTAAGATATGATGAAACTTAGAATTTGGAAGTTTTCCAAAAAGTGGAAAACTTGTTTTTAAACAAATTCATACCTTTGAAATGCTTTAACTGGCACAAACTTTCCATCTTATTCTGGCATCAGATCACATATGAAAAAAATCCATATGGATCAATCTAGTTTTGCCAAAGTTAGGATGGAGATGAGAGTCAACATTTGGATTGTAATAGAAAACTAGCTTTCACTTGAACTCTCAGTGATTCAAAGTACTCTTATAGTCACAACCTAAACATTCTTGTAATAATCTCTGTATAAAATACACCTTGTGAGGTATAATTTGAAAACTAGTAACTTGCTTGTGAATATCATCATGATGAAATGTATATAGCAAGATTATATGTAAAGTTATGAATTCCCTCTCTATGCTCTTGTTAGCACATGTTCAAACCCACAGAGACCTGACTAGGCAAATATTGTTACATAGCTACTAAAAAGCATTTTATCTTTATTTCTCTTGTAATCATTTCTGACTTTAACACCTTAATACTAGTACTCACTTAAAATCTCTCTTGGTAGTTAAATAAACTTGTTTTATTTTTAATTAAAACTAATCCAGCGTTAGGTTTAAACTGAACTGTATGGTAACGCCAGTTAAAGTAGTGAAATGTTTAATATTGACCCTTTACAGGGGTGACAGAACCTTAATATCTGAACTGTACAGGGGAGGGCTAGACAGTGCTGAGCACACATCTTGGGGAAAATTCAGGACTAGGAGAGTGTTGGAGTCTCCCTACAGGTAATAACCAAAGCTGCTGGAAGCCAGAACGTGGCTGGTGTGTTACTGACAGGCTGCCGGGGCTAATGTTGATGGACCAGAGCTGCAGCTATACACAGACACTCAGGATGCGACCTGCATGCAGTTTGGCTGTTTCTGAGTAGCCCAGGTTGGGAGCTACAACAGCAAAGGATTGTGAGGCACCCAAGGTTGCAGGGCAGATGATGACAAAGCCAAACACTGGATTGCACCCTGGAATGTGACACTCTCCATAATACTTCCTTTTAAGGTCTGAGTAACTACAGATAATGTTAAAAATTTTGCTCCCCTACTTTAATTTCCTGCTAGGTAAAGTAAATTGCACATTTGAACATAAGTGGGATTATTTATTCTATCCCCCTTCTAATATACAAGACCCAACTCTAAGTAATAAATTAGTAAGAGTATCCTTTAACAAATTAAGGGCCTGATCCAGCAGGAAATATTTGCAGCCTTCAGGCAGGCACAATTCCCACAAAGCCACAGATGTTGCTCCTCAGCAGGGCTACCTATTCAAGTGAAAATGTGGCCACCTGCTGAAGAACTAAAACAATGAAACAACAGCCCTTCACATGGAGGAGCTGCAGCACAGCTCAGAGGGAGGCAAGCGCCTGCATGTTATCTACATTCAAAACACCATAGGCTTTGATTGTGTTAGATCTCACAAGATAAGCATGGTTAAACCTGGTACTTGGATAAGAGAACTCAAAAGAAGTATCCAGGCATGGAAGAGGAGGTGATGATTTGATATGTAGTATACTTCCCTTTTCTCTTTTGATTAAGCCAGTACCCAAACATGTTATAAGAAGCATGATGAAGATTTGTAGCTATTTAATAATTTTCTGCCAGGGCAGAAGTAATAACCTAGGTGTCCTGGGAAAATTTCATAGGAGTAATTGAATTCTGCCTATCTGATTTTCTCACATGGTTTCAATTGAATATGACACTTCAAAAGAGCTGGTACATATAAATCAATATTTGGTTTGGTCAGGTCCAAACATTCTTTTAAAGAGTTATGGGACTGTACCAAAATGAAGATGTCCTAAACTGTTGTGTAGTGCTGCTGTGCACTGTAAAATCCTAGATGTAGCTATATTTCAGTGCTGCGTGAAATTATGCCTTGATATAACATGTAATGGTGCTTTTGAATGAAAATTGAAATGTTGACTGTTGAGCATAATAATTGTTTTTTGCAGTGACTGATGGGAAAGAGAGCTCAAGAACTGTAAATGATATTTGTAACTAATTATCACAGCTGGGCCCATTCAGTCCATCACAACTCCTGAAGCCCTAAAACTGAATTAACATGCCCCCATGTGCATACCCAAGTCTTAGAGAGGCCAGCCATTTCTGTCTCTGTCTGTCCTTCACTTCCACCAGGCTGAGCTGCAGAATATTGCTGTCAGTCAAAGACACATTTTTAGGCTGTACTGCCCCTCAGAATTTTTTTCTGGATGACTGAATATCAGTTAGAAAGACAAGGTGGGTGAGGTAATATCTTTTGTTAGATCAACTTCAGTTGGTGAGAGAGACAAACTTTTGAGCTTACACAGAGCTCTTCTTCAGATCTGGGAAATGTACTTAGAGTGTCACAGCTAAATACACGGTGAAATGGATTATTTAGAATAAATAGTTAATACAGCATTCAAGATGAAGTGACCTCTTAAGACCCCTCTAGTCATAGTGGGGAAAGGAATGTGGGGAGGATGTTAATGTTGTGGAGTTAAGTTTATTATGTCCGGGAGGAAGCTGGCCCTTTGTGTGGTGAGTGGTTTGAGGATGGTTTCTGAGAGTCCTGATATTCCTTCACTAAGAGTGCGATAGCCAGTTATGATGGGTCTGTCTGGGTTCCCTTGTTTGTGTACCTTGGGAAACATGTAGAAGGTCCCTAGAATAGGTTCTTGGGGGAAGAGTTTGTACAGTTTCTCTTGGATTTTTGGGGGGTAGGATTTGATAATATCCTTAAATTCCTGAGTAAGTTGTAGTTTGGGATCCTCTGTGAGTTCTTTTGTAATAGATGTCAGAAAATTTTCAGCTGGCCTCGTTCATATCGTCATCATTGTTGAGGACTATGATGGCACCCCCTTTATCTGCTGGTTTAATCACTACCTGGTGGGACTCATAGAAACCATCTTAAAACCACCTACCACACAAAGGGCCTGCTTCCTCCAGGACACCATGAACTTCCTCCACAACATTAATAACCTCCCTTAGAACACCATATTTGCCACTGTGGATGTCACTTCCCTATACACCAACATCTTCCAAAATGATGGCATAGCTGCCTGCCTCAAATATTTACAAGACAATGGACAACCCTCAGATATCCACCCCACACACATTACCAAACGCATCCATTTCATCCTCACCCATAACAATTTTACACTCAACAACAATCATTTTGTTCAAATCATGGGAAGAGCTATGGGTACTAGGATGGATCCCAAACATGCCAACCTCTTTAGGGCCCACTTTGAAGAAGAATTTCTGGACAAATGTACCACAAAACCAATGATATACTGGAGATACCCTGATGATATCTTCATTCTTGACAGAAGACTTAAACTCCTTGTAGATTTCCACCACAACTTCAACAACCACCACCCGTCCATTAAACTCTCTCTAGAACACTTCAACCCTAGCATCAAATTCTGGACACCACAATCAGCATCAATAATGGAACTCTACAAACAACTATATACAACAAACACACAAATCACCTCACCTGCCGTCATAGATCCAGTAACTACCTCAAATATATCAAGAAATCTGTCATCTACAGCCAGATACCAAAAAATATTCTGAGGAGAAAAGCCGGGATATACATCTTAACACACTCAAAACTGCCTTCCCCAAACACATCATGTAGATCACATCATGGAATGGTCCACCCAAACACCCCAAGAGAACCTGCTACAATACAGAAATAAAATCCTCTCTGACCGCACATCCCTTCTTGTCACCTACCACCCCACACTGGAACCCATACGAGGTATCAAACTACAAACCATACTCAATGGGGACCCCATCCTGAAAAAAATCTTTTCTGAACCCCCTTCTTCTGGCCTTTAAACAACTCCTCCCACATCTTCAAACTCATCCTCAGCAGCAAGCTCCCCACAGACCACGACATACCAACCCAAAGTGGAACCAGACCCAGCCAGAAAAGCAGACCTGCAGACATACCTCCACTGCTACAGTGATCAACACTCCCAACAACATACCTCTCAAGATCCCTGGGTCCTACACATGCCTATCAAAACATGTGGTGTCCTTCATCCAGTGCACTAAATGCCCCAAACAACAACTACATGGATGAAACCAGACAATCACTACGCTCTTGAGTGAACTCACAGAGGAAAATGATAAAAGACAAAACCACCTTATCACCTGTGGATGAACACATTTCATAAAGCGATCACTCTATATGAGCTATCAGCCCTCATCCTCAAAGGAAACTGCACAACACTTTCAGAAGATGAGCCTGGGAGCTTAATTCATAACTTTGCTAGACACTAAAAATCATGGACTGAATAGAAACACTGGATTTATGGCTTATTACAACAATCTGTTATCCATTTACAACCCCACCCCACTGCCTTCCCCACACCCGCTACATTCCTTCCCCTCCCCCGCCATGACTGGAGGGGTGTTAATGGGCCACTTCACCTTGAATCCTTGAAATATGTGTTAACTATTTCTGCTAAATAATATGTACTTAGCTGTGACACTCTGAGTACATTTCCCAGATAAGAAGCTTGTCACTCTCACCAACCGAAATATGTCCAATAAAAGATATTTCCTCACCCATCTTGTCTGTTTAATATCCTGAGACACACACTGCATACACGTATCCATCAGTTAGAAAAGAACCTGCCTGCCTCTGCCCCTCTCAGTCTGTTGGAAAAGGAGTTGTCCTCAGCCTGTGGACCTCAGTCTGCAGGTTCTGCTTAAGAGCAATCCTCAAAGATGTCAGCAGAAAATGCTTTGAGGCCTTATCCAACATCCACTGGAGTCAACAGGAGCACATCCATTCAAGTCAAAGGGAGGAAGATCAGCTTCCAAGGAGCAGTCTTAAGTATCCACATACCGCCTAAAGCAGTGTTATGCACCCATCAATATCTTATGACGCTTTGGAACAAGATGACAGATGAGTAAGTGGGGAAAATAAAAAAGTCGCTTTAGGGTGCATTTTACACTTCTGTATATCCAGGAAGGGCTGCACAGCTTCCATGGACCAGAAGTTACAGAAACTGAATTTGCTGGAGAGCACATAACTGTGCTCAGAGCTGCAAGTCAGTATTGTCAATGAAGTTCAAAAACGGAATTAGCTTTTCAAAAGATCAATATACAGTTTGCATGATTTTATACAACTGAAAGAAGAAGCTACATAAAGTATTTAAAATTCATTTGTTCTTTCAATAATTTGCTTACAAACCTTTTTTTTTTAATTTTAACTGAATAGATATATAAAATTCTCATTTCCAAACAGAATGCAAGTTGTTTTCCCTAGCTGCATCAAAATAAATCATTTGACTACCACAAGTGGCAGGTGACATCAGTATTTTAGTACTATGATATACATCTTTATTTAGGCAATTAAATGGAGAGCAGGTTGCAGCATGCTAGGACGACTGATCTTCCTTTCTATATTTCCTCTTTATATTATTTATAAAGCAAAAGTCACTGATGCTAATACAGGCAAGAAAAATCTAGGATTTTGTGTTATTTTGGTAAGTGTCCAGTTGGTTAGATTTACAGACGTATTGGAAAAGGACGGATTTATTTTATAAACAAGAAATCTAAAAAAAGCAAATCTAACGTGGTCTCAGAAATGGCACTGTCATCCTGATCGAGCTCTAAAAAGATCTGAACGTTAATAAGTACATAATTAAGGAATATGTTGAAAAAGCATGTAATTGATCAAATCGTGGTAACTCCTAGCCGTTGATTGGGCCTTTTATTAAAACAAAATCCTGCTTCCTAGTTCTTTGTTTATATATTACTGATACTAGATCAGGTGCATTTACACAGAAATATAAGGGAGTTAAAATGTTTCAAGTTTTGTAAAATGTTTCATGATAACTAGATCATTTTCATTTTAGTTATGAAGTTAGTTTAGGTTATGCAGTAAATTATGACCTGACCCTGTAAATATTATGACCCTGACCCACTGAAGGAAATGAGGCTCCTCACATGATTAATAGTCTGTAAAAAAGGATTCAGACCATGAATAGACTATTCTTTCACAATCTGGATATCTAGATTAAAATCTGGTCTATGTCACAAAAAATTAGTTTGCTGGTTTCCACCTAATCCCGTGTCAAAAATAGCTTTTATCCATATCACAACACCAGTGGAAAATCTGGCACTATCTGTCCGCAGGAGGCATGTACAAGTAGTTTGGGTGAAGCATGCGACAGATTGGCATAACTGAGTTGGACTGGGAGAACATGCATCATTTGTGACTACCAGCACAGTACCTGATTCTAGCGGCTACTATTACTATTTTCTCTTTCCTGGACTCCTAAATTAACTTAAAATATTTTAAAATAAATGGACTGACTGTGTCAGGGTAACTGATATTTTTGCAGTCACCTCTTCAAGCCAGTTTTTGAGTTTGCTAGATCCACCACAAATCTATATGCTAGAAAGGCAATTGAATTTAAATAGCATTTTATGTTCTGTAAATATCTATCTACTAAATATGCAGTGGGAAGAAAAATGTTGTGTTGGTCATAAAAGGTCTTACACTTACACTTATTATTTACTGTCCAGCCAGCACACTGGACTTCATCTCCCCAAAGTAGGCAGAAATATAAACACTTTGTGATGATATAGTTTACAGGTTTTGTCCATTCTGCCATCTATCATGATTTAAAAAAAAAGATTTGTCATGCATGGTGTCAGTACAAAAATTTCAGTAACTTAGTTAATTATCAGATTACTTTGCAAGTTCTAAAACATCAAACAGATACAGTACTGTTGTGGATTTTTTCACAGCTAGAAAAGATTCATACACTTGGAATTAAGTGTCCTTAATGTGTCCTACATAATACACAAAACACCTGATTAACATGTCAAATTGCATTTTAAAAGTACTACAGCTGAGGGATCTGCAGATAAAATAAATAAAAATAATTCAAATTACACTTCATATTGGTATGTAAGAAATGGTCAGGTGTGTATTAGCATTTTCAGATGGATTATTTCCTGCTTCCAATTAAGACAATGATAAAACTCTCATTGGCATCCATGGATGCAGGTTCAAGCCCATCCTTAAAAAGTATAGAAGGATATCAACAATTATTTAAAATATTACGTAATCCATATTTAAATTTGTTTAAATTAAGAAAACAATAAAACCACTTTTTAAATAAAACCACTTAATCAAACCACTTTTAAAGGTTAATTAAAGAATATTTTAACAAATTAATAATATCCAACATTGGTTTAAAACACTGCCTTTTAAAAGAGACTAACAGTGTTTGGTCTTGTATTGAGAATAAGTCATGTTAAAAAGCAATGAGAAAAAGAAAATGATATATGAAAAAGACAGGATTTAGACTTTGGAATTCTTAATAGTCACTGGCTTTTTCACACATACACACACACCTCCTGTTTACTATATTAGACATTTTATTTGAATTTAGCTTTTTTAGCCTTTTACAAAGTCATAAATTAGCCATAGCACATTTGTTTTCTCTTAATTTTCCTGTGCATGTGAATCTTCCATTCAAATGGTCTGAGATAATGTTTAGATAATCTGTTCATTTTAAAAGTGTTTTAAGGACTGTCATCAGGTCAAGATCAGAGTACTATGGTCCCTAGTAATTCACTGTTCTCTAAAGATTTCCTTGGTGCATGCTTTCACGCACTACCTATTTTTTCCATCCATAGTATGACCACATGACGGAGCCACTTTTATACTTTCCATCTGTATTACTTGTATTTTTATTATCCCTAAAAAAATCCCTAACTGAATTAGTAAAACAATTTTTTAAAAGTTAAAAACACTATTCAATAAATGGCTTCTCTGCTCAATTTTACTAAAGGAAACGGATTCAAACTCAGCCCACCACCACTACACATCTGCAGCGTAGAAAGACAGCAAGCTCATTGAAGAGCTTTCTACTGAAAATAAATTCCAGTCCCCTGTTGGGATGGTTACAGAAACAGAAGGTTAAAGCGATCCCGTTAATTGGCAATCTGTCTCTTGGAGCAGCTACCCTGTATCGTTCTTTGAAAGCGCCCATAGTTCCCCTCCCAGAAAACACTTTGGAAGTCAATCGTGGAGGCTGGCAAACGGTTATACATCCTATTGAAGGAGCTGCCAGTTCACACTGGAAAGCCTTTGGACTTCTAAACTCCCTCTGCCTCCAGCACGAGAGCAAAGCCTCTTTCCCCGCTGCAACACAGTTTCCTGTAGTTACAGAACAGCTGGGCAGCGACACTAACCCACACCCTGCGACTCACACGCCGGGCTCGAGCTGCTTCAGTGCAATTCCTCCTCTCCCAACCCGACGCCCTGCGAAGCTCCAGAGCAGCGAGGAAAGTAGAGCGGGGACCGCTCGGCTCCCTCTGCCACCAGCGCGGGCTGTGCAGCTGCACTGCAACATGCGACGGACGGACGGTCGGTCCCCGCCGGCCCTCCCTTCGCCAGCCGCCCTCCGTTCTCTCCCCTCACCGGCAAATGCCGCCTCCTCTCCGCAGCGCCGGGGACCCTGCCGCGCCTGGGCGGATGCCGCCTTCCCTCGGCAGGGCCATGCCAACGCGTTGCATTCTCACGATGGCAGTAAAGTTCAGCCGGCTCGGCTTTACGTATCGTAGCCACCCACGGGGGGACCGCGGCTCCCTGCGCCCCTCCGACCCCTCTGCTTTCTGAAGGGCATCCGCCGGCGGGCAAGGGTACCTAGCGGGGTCCCTCGCTTGCACAGCGCCCTCCCCGCGCACGCATGCAGCCGCCTGGCGGCCATGCACCCGACTGCCCGTGTCCCAGACACGCTGCCCCCGCGCAGCGCTTCCCCTGGTGCAGCCAGGCTGCCCTGCATTGCCTCGCCTCCAGCCCCTCCAACACAAGGCGCCGCGGCTCCAGAGCCACGCACGGCCCCAGGCAGCGAGGCAGAGACATCCACCCTCCCCCGCGGCCGCCGGACCTTACCAGCGGCTTGCGCTGTCTTCGCCCGGCCGGCAGCGCGGCGTGCTGGGCTGGGCTGGGCTCCCGCGCCTGGTCCCGCTCCCGCCGGGAGCCGGCATCACTTCTCCATCAGCAGCAGCCCGCGCACCCGCCCGCCGCCGCGGCAGCAGAGCAGCAGCCGAGCCCGCAATGGAACTTGGCCTCTCCGACTGACAGGCCGCGGCAGCCAATCGCCGCCTCCGCCCCGCTCGGAACCGGGGGGAGCGGCGAGCGGCGGCGACCAATCAGAGAGGAAGGCCCCGACGTTCGCCGCCTCCCGCCCCGCGCCCGGCGCGCTTCCTTGCCGCGGGGCCCCGGGGCCGGAGAACGCGCCGCGGGCTTCGCTTGTCCCCCGCTCCCGGCGCCTCGCTGCCCGCGGTGCAGCCGAGTGCGTCGGAACCGCCGCTGGAGCCGCCCCACCCGGGGCCGGACCCCGCTCGCCTTTGCCCCGCCGCAATTCCCCGGTCGCTCCCTCGACCTCAAGGGATTAGCCGAGTCCTTAAGTGCGTTCTGGCCCCACGCCGTGCGCTCGGCGCTGTACACTCTCCCAGCAGAGAAAGCCCCTGCCCGGAGGAGCTTACAAAATAATCTTATCAAGGAGAGGGGAAATAATACCAGACAACCTACGCGCATCGTGGGAACGATGCGTGCCTGTGCATGCCGCACTGGCCGAGGAAAGGAGACCTGTTTAGTCCTTCATAGGTGAGGAAGGTGGGACAAAGCTTCCACCTGCTGCCCCTGTTTCCTTCACTTCTACTGTTTAATTCTCTCTCCACTCAAAAGGGAGTACACTGGTGTAAATCCCAAATAAATTAGAATAGAATTTGGCTCATTGTGATATTGTTCCCTATGTGCCAGTGTCTCCTAGCACCTCCTTTGTTTAATACTTTTGACATTGGCTGCCCTCAACTGAGTGGCAGTCTTCTCCTTTCTCAATCTTTTGTTCCCTTGATTCTGGAGAGTACTGATTTGAAAACACCTGATATGGATACTGTACTGCTGGATTATTTTTATTATCCACAGGTACTTCATCTGTCAATTTAGTATTTGGTTTACAGGAATGTTTGATTTAGTGCATAAATGTCTTTCCTTCGTCAACCCACAAACAGAAAGCTGGGCTGTGTTTGAAACTACAGAAACTGCCATGAGAACATCTGAAAAGATTGGGAAGAATCCTATTTATATATCTTTCCAGAATGTCTCACTCTGACAGAAGAAAATGCATTTTATTTGGTGGCATATCCTTAGGGCCTAATCCTGTATTGTAGGTGTACCTGCTACAGGTTCTCTCAGCTTTCATTGACTTCCTAAGGTGCTCAGTGCCTTGTAAAATTGTGTCCACAAAATAGTAAAATATTTCTGGTGAATATGGTAGTGTGTGAATAGCTATTGTGACCAGTGGACAAATATGTTATTTATGCTATAATGGGACTATACAGTTTGAAGGGCAGTGGAAATCTGAGCAGCACAATCTTTTTCCTGATTTATCTGGGCCAGATTCCAATACCCTTACTCACAATGACGTCAGTGCTGCTACCCTGGAGTTAAATGCTACTGAATGAGAGTAAATGTTACATATTTTTGGCTCTTTACTTGCAAACCACATCAGTGTACCCAAATTTCCTTCTGGTTAGACTGACCCGCTAGGATAGTAGATTTATTTTGCTCCCATCCTTCAATTGTTTTCCTTTTTTAGGTGGCAGCAGATGTGGGTCTAGCATAACAAACTGTACCCAGTCTGAACACATTTACATTTTTTAGAGGAAATATTCAATACTATTTTTGCATTAAAGATTTTAGATACACTGCATTACTGAAGTAAAAATGATGGCTTAGTTTTTAAACTAGAAGAACTATTTTTTATTATGCAATAGTTCAGGAACCATCTCAAGTCCAGAAAAATGTGTTTTTTAATAATTTAATTTATAAAACTACCCTATAATGCAGTTTTTTTAAATCAAGGAAGATTTTTAACATTTGATATCATAGAGCCATACCATATCTTACAACACCATATGTTATTTAATGTTCAGATTTTTACAGATGCTGCAGAACAAACAAAAGCATTTCACAGTTATGATTTTATGTCTCCTGCAAAGACAGGGGAATAAGAAAAATAAACCCTTTATGTTGAGGTGTTTCTCAATAACTAGCAAATAAAGTTTTAAATATAAAAATATAATGAAAGTTTATCTTAAAAGGTAAACGAAAGCTCTCAACAATTCTGTCTGGACAGTATTTTCATATAATAAAAATGCCCTCTATGTTTCAGCATTCCACAGCAGCTCCTCCTGAACATATAAACAGCTCCAATGTGTATGGTAGCTAAATCACTGCCTGTAGGAAAAAGTCTGCACTTAAATTACAAATATCAGTAATACATCTAACCCAATTTATCAAAAGTGTTGAAGATCACTAAATAGCACTTGGTCCAAATACTAAAGCCATATATCCTATCACAACAGCTAAATATGTTGTTGATCAGACCAAACCTGCCCAGTCAAAGACTTGCTGATGAAGGTGTAGATATATAAAACCACTAAAAACAGTGAAAATGTAAAAATGAGAAAATAGCACACCTAAAATCTGGGCCCAGTTTAGCAAAGCATATAAGCACATGCTTAAATCCCTTACAGTACAGCAAAGCTCTAAAGTTTGTGCTTAAATGCTTTTCAGAATTGGGGTTGATATCCCAACATACTGCATATGTGGGCTAAGTTCCTTCTTAAGAACTGATCTTTCAGTCTCATCAGTGGGGACAGCTTGCTGATTTTCTAAAAATGAATTTAGTGCAAGAGGGACACACTTAGGAGCTGAATTTCTCTTTTTATTCACAACACAAGATGTGCAAATAATACCATCCCTGTGCAAGTCTGTAGGTACAACTCCACTCTGTTCTGGATCAACAACCTACAGAGGTTATAGAATATTCAGGAATCACGCCCATTAAATCTTCATCTTTACCATTGAGATTGCCAACAAGGTCTGAATTGTGGTGTTTGTGTTGGTATTTGTGATGTGGGCAGCTGTACTGCAAACTGAACTGAAACCCAAATATACTGAAATTGAGCAACTGGCTTATGCCCCAGGGGCCTGATCCAATGTAATGGCCTAGAGGGGAAATGATCTGTATCCCACTCCTAATGCCCATGGTCTGAAGAACTACTCCATCTAAATATCAAGACATTCTCCTGTGTGGCAATAGGGGATGAACTAGAAAGGTTGCCCACTTAAAAATAAAGGTAAACTAATGGTCTCCTGCCAAAAGGAATTTTCCCAAAATTCAGTTTAGGACCCCCAGCAGACACTTGATTCTTTCAGCTCTTCATTTTTATCTTTTTTATCTAACAAAAACGTGTTGGTTGAGGGTTTTTAAAGGACAATCTTAAAGAGAGCTAATAAATCAATACAGTGGAGGACACTTCCAAATTTGCTAATGCAGACATCATGTGACAGGTCTCAGGTGTATTTTCTGAAATTAACAATACACCTCTGATCCAATCAGGATCTCCTTATACTAAGCAAGTGTTAGAATGACCAAATCTTTTCCTCACACTCTTCCTCCTAATTTCTCCTCCACCGACAAATTTTGACTCCGTTTCCCTTGATAGACTGTTGCCTTTCTTCCACTCTTGAGTACTTGATCTTTCCTACTAGTGATGCAGTTCAGCCAGCTCAAGGTGATTTCAGGAAGCCACTACCCATAGTCACATGCATGCTGCATAGTTACCTGCTGCTCACCTGTGACTCACTGTGGGTGTCTGGGTCCCTTTTGACTATCAGGCAAAAAATCTTAAGACTATAGGTAAATCTGCCCCAGATTCAGTTTCAAAGCCTGCCATATGGATTTGCGGACCAAAGAGAATTCAATAAAATATTAAACCCTTTTCCCAGATGTACAGAGAGTTGGATTAGATCACACATGAGGGCGCCAAGTCTTAAAACACCATGGACAGCTCTTCACCACCAGCTGTAAAATACTTGCCAATTATGCAGATTTTCTGCATAGTGGAAAATTCCTTCTTATGCCTGTAACCAGTGACAGATGAACCCTTTTCACTGGGGTGAGACTAATAATGTTTTTCCTTGGCCTGCACCAAAAAACTGAAACTAAAAAAAGTGTCCCCCGTTTCTTCTGGGGCGCCTGTCCCAGATTCTCTGAATACTGCCATTCAGTGTGGTAAACAGGCCACCCTTCAAGTGAGCCATCCTGTGGGGCATAATGAAACACATGGCCATCTCCAATCAAACTGTAAATGCAACATTTTTATTCATAAATGTATGTGGATCATTTTTTCTCCTTTCTGGCAGCTGGATGTTTGATCAACACATAAACAGCATTGCCAGTAACAATCAGCTTGAAGAATATTTGATTAACTATATTTTAACAAAATAACACTGTGTATTGTTATAATTAGCCATAAGATTATTCAGCCTCCTTTGAAATCTTTCTGCACTATTTATTATAATCATACATATTTTTTTACATATTTAGTTATATAGCATCACCAGCATGCTAGGCTCTATGCAGACAAAGAAGAACACAAGGTCTTTGCCCCAAAGCATTTGACTCTGTTACCTCTTGTGTAAGTGAATTCCAGAGGCTGATTTCATGCTGTGTGAAGAAATATTTCTTTTTATTATTTTAAGATTTATCTACCATATATTATGTCAGCTAAATAACTACCTCCACATAAACACAGCAAGGCAACTCCTTCAGCATGCTCAGTCAATCCTTTGAGACAGGTGTTTATCTGAAACGTTAGGTAGCAAAACCAGATTTATATTTATACAGTGTCACTCACAGCAATGTCACTGGTCCTTGCATGCAGAACATAACAACAGTACTTATGAACAATTAAAAGACCCAGTAAATATATATATTTAATCTGAATTGCCTTAAACAATTAGGCAAGGTAGGCCTTTTGGGTTGGAAAAGGGATAGATGGGAGAATCTGATTTCTGACCCAAGCAACACTACTCAGTCAGAGCTGGCCTTATGGGTGGGAGACATGGGTGACCACCTAGGGCAACAGGGTGAAGAAGGGCACCATGGTCAAGAGGCAAGGAGCAGGGCGGGCCTGAGATGTGAAGCCACAGAATGGAGTTCAGGGGAATGGGGTGGGGAGAAGGCAGCAGGGTACCTGGGCATTGGGAGGGAGCACAGGGAGGCAGCGGAATGCAGGGGTGAAAGGAAAGGTGGGGAGCCCAGGGAGGCACCAGGGTCCAGGGACGAAAGAGAGGTGGGTGAGAAGCCTGGGGAGGCAGCAGGGCCCTATGACGCCAAAATATAAATTTTTATAATATAGTATAATTAGTATGTAGTATAATATAATATAGTTAAATATAAATTGTCCAGGGTGCCATTTTCCCTAAGGCTGGCACTGAACATACCATAGAACAGCCCTTAAAACAAATTATTACATTGGTCTAGTCAGCCTAAGGATCAAGGTGAGCCTTTGTAAGTTAGTGTCAGTGGTGTTCCTGTCCTTTCTATTTTCAGGCAGACCATCTATTTCAACAAACATTTATGCTATTGCCAAAGAAATTAATTTAAAATTAATCCAGCTCTGAATGGGATTAACCAAGAGACAGATTCTTGTGATCTCTGTTGGGTGCTGATTCCAGCTGACAAAAATCAATGTGATTCTGTTTAATCATGATTAATGTTTTCACTTTATTTATAATTTTGCATGTAATTGCCTTTTTCAGGCTGTCCCAGAATAATCTGGCAATTGCTGTTAACCTGCGATAGCCTGGCTCCCCATCAACCAATACAGATGCCATTTTACTCACTGAACAACAGTTAGTCAGTAGAGGTGTGTGGCTTGATCTTAGACAGCTTCTTTGGGAAGATGGGAAATGCTACCAAAAGTCAGGGTTTGCATTCCCTGGTACTAGTGCCACAAGAGTTTGGGAGCTAGAATCATCATTATTATGTTATGAATTATTTATGTACTGAGGACCTGATTCTGTCATCCTGATTTTTACATACATTGAGTATGTAATCTTACTGTGCAGTCAAAATCAGTGTAATTACTTGCCGAATAAGGTGCCAGTTCTGCACTGGCATTCACGTGGTCACAAGTGTTCACCCATGGGAATGCCATTGCAGGTTCAGTGTCTAAGGTATTAATCGATTTAAGTAAGAGTAGCAGAACTGGATCCTGAGCACCCAACAGTGTACTACACCTCATCTAAAAGAATAAATACATGTGGCCCCTGCACCAAAGAGCTTCCAATACAAGTAGAGCTACAACAAGATGGGGAAAAAATAGAGGGAGTAGGCAGGGAGAATGAACACTAATGTTTACAAATGCAAGACAATGAATACATTTAGCAGCACTGCATTAATCTTTTGTTAGTTCTCTCTTTATATACATCAATGTTACAATAATTTGTTGATTGTTATGCTCATGTTTTGGTTCTATTTGTGTGTGTATGGACATCTGTCTATTTATACACACATTATATGTATTAAAAGTGTTAGGTTGCAAAGTTAAGCACTCTAATGTTAGGAAATGCCAGAATTAAAGGTGTCTCTGCAACATTAATTCATTCCCGCTGTGTACATGCATGATGATACAATCTTTGATTATATAATCCCATACATTCTTCCACAGGACCGTTGCCTCATTCAGTGCACAGGATACTTAATGAGCATCTGTTCAATATTTTGTTTCTAATGTGCGGCCCCATTACTTATTTACTACACAATATTCAAACCCTGCTCTCAAGATGGAATTTTTTATTTCTGCATGGAAAAACATTACTGAATTTATTTTCACAATACCCCAGTAAGGTGAATTGGTATTGTTATGCATGTGGGGGACTGAGGCATAGAGAGATTAAGGTCAGATGTTCACTAATTTTGTTGTCCAATTTGATATGCCTTGGGCCTGATTTTTCAGAGTGTTTAACATTTTATAGCTCCCAGTGACTTGAGTTGCAGTTATGAGTGCTTAGACCCAAGTGTCTCAGATTAGACACCCAGAAAATGAAGAATACAGAGTTAGTGACCCACTGTTAAAAGTTTGATCTGGGTGATTTGACTAGCTTCACATAAGAACTTTGTAGTAGAGACAGGGATAGAATCCATTTCTGCAGGGTAGCATTCAATTTACCGATGAGACAATGTTTTCTCTTCCTGCAATCTCTCATTCAGCATGTTTTCCCACATCTGCAACAAATGAGGCACGAGGCCTACAGACGACAGTCTCCTTCACTACACAAACCTGATTCATCCCCAGAACATGGTCATTCTGTTTAACGTGGACACAAGGTATTTTTCCCTAATCTCATTCTTGGAAATAGATGAGCCATTTTAGCTAAAACATTTTAAAAAATCAACCTGAGGCAGATACCCAGAATAGAAAACTTTGCCCCAAATGGTTAGTATTTGGTAAAGTTATAAGCAAGTCAAAACCGTCTTATAATGGAAAGTGTTAGTCAATCTTAACTGTAGGCAGCACTACCAGCTCAACCTAGAATAAAGAGACTATGAGATGGTGTGGTGTCATGTGGTATATAGATTTTAACATACAGGGATTAAGATAGTGATATTACGCACAAGTGGTCCAGAGTGAATTATGCAGGACATCCCAACCAACATCCAGTAAAACTTTTTTACCACACCTCTCCAGCATGTATTTTGTATATGTTACAGAAAAACCATTTCAGGAAATTTTTAGTGAGTTTCACAAAACTTATGTACTTATGAACTACTGTATTTCTTTAATCCATCAGCATGTAATGACAGATGCCTTAGTTGTGCAGCACTCAGAGGGAGAAAAGACTGAAAATAATATAAGTAGAACATCTAAAAAAGGACCTAAAATAGTTTTTCTAAACCTAAAAATGTCCTGACTTTAAAATCTAGTATTTTGGGTCCCTCCAGAACTAGAAGCAAGTGCTAGGTCCATTGGAAAGTTAGAGTCTCTTTTCCTATGGATACCTCCATTTAAAGCCCTGCTGGTCCACAAGGCATAATATATATGGACTATATTTTGAAAAGTCCACCAAAAACCACAGTCAGGGCCAGATTTTCAAAAGAACCTAGTAGCTCTAATTGTTTTCAGTGCATGTGTGTGTATGTATGTAGGTGCGTGTGTGTGTGTACAGAGAGGGAGACACACAGTAAATATATATATATATATATCCCAAAAATACCTTAAAAGACAATTGTTTGCAAAATCAAAAACTTAAAAGTTAAGAAATGCCAGAATTAAGAGTGCCCATGCAACCTTAATTTACACTCCTACCATTGTGCATGTGCATTCAAATGCAGTTTTCAATTTCATGATCACATAATATTTTCTCTATAGGATGCCTGCTTCATTCAATGAATGCACAATTATTCAATGTTTATTTTTAGCCTTCTCATTCAAGGTGTGGCCAAGACCTTAGTCACCACACAACATCCAAATCCTACATTAAATAAAAAAATATTAATTTCCTTCTACATGTTTATGTCTTGCCATCCCTATTTTTTATTTGTTGTCCCCCACAATTACTTGTGACCTGGGTCACTGACCCATCCCCTTTGGTTGAGGGGGAGGCCTTTAGCTACACACAGACTTGGGCCTGCCATCTCCCGGAACCACAGTAGGTGCACCTTCCAACTTCTGCAACAAATGAGGCAGACAACAGCTTCCTTCATTACAAAACCCTGATTCATACCTAGAGCAAGTCTATCATGTCCACTGAACGAGGCAGGGGTCCTGTGGAAAAAATAATGTGTTATCATGTAATTAAAGACTATCATAATGCAAATGGACAAGAGGTCCAAAATAATGTTGCCCAGGCGACCTTAATTTGAGAAACTTCTGAGTGCTTGACTTTGCAACCTTAATGTTCTTTTAATGAAGTTTCTCGTGTGCTATTTCCCAGGTTTTTAAACAGGGAAACTGAAAAAAACAAAATTCATCATGTGGAATCATATTGACCCCTATAAGGTTCATCAGCAGAGTTGGAACCTTTATATTCACCACAAAAACCTCTGCCTCTTAAGCCAATGGAATAATTTATAGGTTGTCATTCTCTGTGTGGAGCTTTCATGAGAGGGGATGAGACACATGCTTTGCCAGAGGGTTTCATAGCTAGTTGTTGGCAGCAGTAGAATGTAAAGATTCAAGATACCTCAGTTCAATTCCAAGTTCTGGAGGGATGTATTATAAACCCTTCTTCCTCTCTACTCCTAGCCTGTCTGTTTACCTCTGCTCTTACTTGCCCAGCTGGTGTCTCTGTCCCCTTCCTATCTCCTGTTTGCCCCTGATACGCTTCCCTGCTTCCTCCCCCCTTTGCTCTTGTCTACCCCATTCCGCTCTGTTCTGCCCACCCTCCATTCCTTCTTCTTTGCACATTCCACCCCAGCTCTTCTCCCACTCCTGAATACCTAACCATCCACCGGCTCCTGCCACTCACCCACCTCTGTGCCTATATACGCCCCAGCAATCTATTCTCCCTTTTACTCCTGTTTGTGCTCCCCACTGGCTCCTGCCCCCATTCCTCACCCCTTTGCGTTCCTCCTTCTGTATCTGCCTGGGCACTATCGGGGGAACAGTGAGGGCCCAGGAGAGACACTACAGTGTCCCTGCTCTCAGTTCGTGAGCCTGCCACCACAGAAGCCTACAACCTCTGGGAGGAGCAATTGTAGGAACAGTACTAGTGAGCCGCTGCAGCCCCAGGCTGGAACATGCCCAGCCACCTGTGGGGATGTTGCATGTGCCGTTCCATTGTCATGTAAGAGCAGGGAAGAGATGGAGCCCGCCCAGTGCAGATGGAAAATTCAGGGAATTTAGCTGACAAACCCTAATATGCCCCTACTGAACCTATGTGCACTGAGATTTTTCAAAGGCTTATAATGTAGCCAAATTGAGGCATCTTTTCCTGGAGACATCAAAAGGCACATCCCTGACTCAAAGGCGCTCCTCCCACCCACCCATCAAAATTCAATCCCTAGCTCCAAAGCCTGGAAATGCAAGAGCTTCTCTACAAAACTTGTAATAATTGAACACACAGAAAACAAAGTATTTTCCTCTAATCTCATTCTCAGACAGGTTTAATCCATTTTACTTGACATTTCGGAAAAGAATTCAGGCTCAGGAAGATGTCTTTCCAGAATAGAAAATTTCAGACCAAATAGAAAAAGACTGGCAAAAATATAAACAGCTGAAAAAAGGTTTTATCATGAAAACTGTTAGCCAGTCCTAGCTATAGGTGAGGATACCAGCTATGCCTGTGCCATAAGTATACACACAGGGCTGGGGGGAGAGAGATGTTCTACAATCATACATTGTGTGTGTGTGAGTGAGAGAGAGAGAGATTTGGTAAATAAACACTGCTAGTAATGGAGTCATACATGTGCTTCCTTCTAGAAGTGTTTGCCTTTGCTGAAATCTATTTCTCCAACCATTGCACACTCATTGATTTACACCCACTTTTGTGTTCAAATATTGTTTTCATTTTAATTGCTTTGTAAAATATGGTTAGAAGCATTACATTCTAATTCACCTGCTTACCCACAACTCCCATTCCACTTCCCTGAAGACAGCAGCAGCCAGAGACTAAGAGTGGTTAATCCTTACAGATGGTGAGTCATGGAAGTTAAAATATACATTTTGATCAATGTCTTTATGCAGTAAGATAATTAATGTTTTAGTTTGTATGTAGTTTATTTATGTATCTTAAGTATCCTTAAGGAATCTTGGAGACCAGTCTTTGAGTCTGGCTGAGCTCAATGCACAACCTGAGATGGCCAGCAAAAATGGTTATATGCTTCTTTACATTTCTCCAATTCTGGAGCTGGCCAGGGACTGGTTTGGACACTAGCAGCAGTTAAAGCAGCTTCAGAGCTGCTCTAAACTGCTTCAGCCTTGCTTTCATGGGCTACTTCAGCAGCTAGAAATAGCCAGAGTGCAGCAATACACCAGCAACATATTTTGACCAGCTTTGCCCCCAACATGTCTCCTCTCCACTGAGCTGTCTGCATCAGCTCTACATCACCTGGGAATTCTCCTATGCCAGTGGAATCCTCGCTTGGCTAGATATATTGGCTTGACAGCCATCTACACTGATGGAACAATGCAAAAATGCTGAAGTTGGGCCAAGGCTCTAGCCATTTGGTATCTAAAGACCTGATTCTGCCCTCATTGAATTCAGTGAAAGATTTGCAATTGATTTTAATGGGAGCAGGATACGGTCATAAGTCATGTCACCGTGGTAAACAAGCTGTCTTGCCTTTTGTTTTAACAGCCCTAAGCCTTGCACCCATAGCACAAAACAAAATAAGAATATTTGCCTTTTCCAATTTTTTGTTACATTTATTTTCTTGCTGTCTCCAGTGACGTATACCTTGTCTTATGCCATTTTCAAGAACTGATGCCTTTTATGGTGTATTGCTCCCTATCAACATAAATATATTTTTATAAATAATTGGCCAAATATCCATATCATGATGCCTCTAAGACCATTTCAGAAGTATCCTGTGTGACTGCAATAATACTTGCTGGGATGAGCTATTCACTCCTACACTACCCTGGAAAGGGCTAATGAGGCTCAGGAGTGGCAATTAACCTGATAGGTCACACCTGAGGAAGCTTTAGGCTTGATAAGCAATCCCTCCAAGCAAGGAGGTTGCAGATATTCTCTGGGTACAGAGAGAGGAATAGGAGTAAAGCTGGAGGAGGGATCAAATGCTTTGGGAGCTTGTCCCTGTTAGAAAGGGTCAACTCCAGAGGAACTGTGTGGAAATAAAGTCTGAGAAGCTAAGGTAGGAAGAAGCCCAGAGAATTAAGGAAGGGAATTGTGTAACTCTTGGCTGCTTGATATAGGGTCTCTGGGCTGGATCCCAGGATAATGGGTTCCCCTACCAGTCAAGGGGAAATGGCACAGGATTGTTAAGATACTGACTGGACAGCTGGTCCAGAGGGAAAAGTACAGTAAGCTGGCCTAAGGGCCAAGCCATGACTAGGAAGCTTCCTAACTCACAAAGAGGTAGCACTGCAATTCCTGGAGCATGAAAGGTGCTGTAGCATGAGTGAGAGACTTAAAAAGGCATCAGGCCAACTGGAGTTACTCCCCCAGACCTAGTCCCAAGGGGTGCCTCAGCAGTGAGTGTAACCTATTACATGTGCTGTTTTGAGAGGCAGGGGGAAGATTCAGGTGTTACATTACAGTTCAAAAGCATAGTCTATGCTGCTCTTGTTTTATTGCATGCTGACAGCATAGATAACCAACAGGAACCATTTAAAATGCATTTTATTTCCTCCTCCAGCCCATGAACACCACTATCCAGCTAAGACAACATATGCCCCTAGCCCACCTCACCAAGACTCAGCTTGTATCCTTCAAAACAAAAGCATCATTCCCACAAACTGGAACAGTAGCTCACAGAGGAAAGCTGCTGGGGAAATAAAGAAAAAAAGTACTCAAAACATTAGTGAGTATATATATATGGTATTTCCCCCTCTAATCTTGCTTCACTGAAGGCTGTAACAAAGCTTCATAAAATTGAAACTGCAACTATATATTGTGTCCAATTGCATTTACTGAATTTGTAGCTTGCTGCTTCTTTTCCTGTCTCTAATATCACAGAGAGCGTTCACATATGATCAGAGAAAAGCTGAATGAATTGAAAGCATATTTTAAAATGTAAGGAGCCATTATTTATAGATTAGCTGTTAATTCATTATAAGGGGAGCAGCAGTGATTACTATAGTTAGACAGATTGCATAATCTAACTCAATCTGCTTTATCTAGATATTTACAGATGGCTCCCTTGCCATAGTATCTATGGTGTTTTAGTTGTACTCTCTCAATCACCCATAACTTTCTAAACATTTCCCCCTTTAATCTGAAATTTTCCCTTTCAGTCTCTGCCCCAAAGTGATTTTTTTTGGAAAGTCTGAGAAAATAATTCTAGTTATTCTTTAGTATAAGAGAGACTGGAAAAACTGCACATCTGATAGATGGATTGTTAGCTCCTTGGGGAAGGGGCTATCTTTTCAACAGGTGTGTATAGTGCCTATACAATAAGACATGTTCCCTGGCTGCATCTTTAGGCAGTGTTGCAATACAAATAATAATCCTCATTCTAAACAAAAAATAAAAATCCAGACTTGTTTTAAACAAGTGTTGAAACAGTCAAAAGCAGAAAGTTGAAGTTTTGCGTAGAAGAAATAACCCTTGTTGAAGCGAAGTGCCTTTGAGTGTTCCAAAGAATTCTGACTTGACCAAGTTATGAGACTCTGACAATCATGTGTTGTAAATGTAGAGTGGATTTTGCATGTGTTTTTTATTAAACTTGTAAAGTACACAGCTGTTGAAAGGCACATTAATTGTATGTCATCATACGATTAAAAATTTCATCATATATGGATGCAGATAATGGGGCAGAGAGAAGGTTGTACATGCAACCTAAATTTTGGCATTTCTTGAATTGAGTATTTAAATGTACAAATTTAGGGCTTAGTTGTGTTGTTTTGGCACCACTCCTAAGGAAATCTGGAGGACATTTTACACCTGAGGAAAAGTTCCCTTTTGTCCAGGGAGAATATGTCCATTATTACACAGTTGTAAGTGGAAGCAGCTTATTGCATCATTGTGTCTTGCCCCCCCCTTTTGCGGGGGCTTTGTGTGTCCCTAGAGAAAACTGTCCATAGACTCTGCCAACCACAGATCCTTAATAGACTGGGAAGTCTCTTTTCACCTTCCATCTCCTCTCCCAGTGTATACATGCACAAGGACCAGGCGCCCAATCTGCTGCTGTTTGACTTTAAATCATTTGGTGTATGTATTGTTAGGCATATAATCCCACTCCCTCTTGTATCTTTGTTCTGGTTTGTCCTAATGTGATGCTTTGGAAAGTCCAAAGTCAGGGTCCTTTTGGCTGTCTTCCTAATTTCTTTTTTTAACCCAAATACTCTCTAAAATTTAAGATCTCTAGAATACACTTTCTATCTTTCTCATCAAAATCAGGAAAGGAGAATTGTTGTCTTTAAGGGGTATGTGCATTTACAGAGTGAAATCCTGCCTTTACTGATGTCAGTGATGGAGAAGGAGATCAAAGAATTTCACCTACGTTATTTAATTCAGTTGCCCCATAATTAGGGCATTAGTAAAGAAAATATGTATATTTATGGACAGTAGTTTCATCCGTCTCTTTTGACTGGATGTTTTGCTGTTTGTTGTGTATGCCCACAGGGTTGTTAATGTGTTTGTAATTATACTCACCAATTGGGTCACTTGAATCAAGTACACCTCCACATCTTATGTAATTCTGATAATTATCCTGCACTTTGAAAAGGAGGTCTCATATAAATATTTATAGCAGGCAAACTGAAAAAGCATTTGTATGGTGTTAAATAAGGCAGATCACTAACCTGATATGTTTTTAATGTCCATGCTAAGTGCTAGGTCTTTTAAGATGCTAATATAGATGTGCCTGTTAATATGCCTGAGTAAGATAAATCTCGAACAGAAAACACATACCATAACTATACTTTGGCAGTAATCAAGCATTTGCCTTTATTAGGCCCTCACCCAAAAAGAGCAGTCCACCTCAGCAGTATAGTAGCAGTGTTATTTAAGTCCCTTTATAGCTGTCAAGTGGTCTGTGACTAAAGTAGGACTCCCAGGGGAACAGCAGATAGTCAGCATCTATAAAAAAAAATTTAAGTAGCTCCAAATAAGTCTTGGTGTCAATTATGTTAGCGAAAAGAGACTGCACATTTAGAAGTCCCATAAAGGCCAGCACTGATTTAGCAATGTAGAAGTCCCTTAACAGCACATTAAATCAGACTCTTCAATCTATCTAATTAGTGCTTTTTCATCTTAGAAGAAAATTTAACCCCCTGCTGTGGACCCTGTGGGATCCAAAGTAGACAGACTACTTGAGCTAAAGGACTACCTTTCACTAATTGTCTCGGTAATAATAGTAGTAAAGATACACCTGTAGACTTGCAGACTTCTGTTGGTAACATAAGTCTAAGCAACAGAATTTAAGTCCACTAAAATTTTCTTCTTTGTGCTGCTTTACTCTTAAGCATGGCCCCGCAGCAGCTCTTCAGCAAACCCAGGGCTGATGGTTTGCTTACAGCAATTTATCAAGGCTTTGTGAGCTTCTTCGTAGTCTGACACATTTAAAGCAGGCCCATGGCAGTCCTAGGAACTGGTGGATTTTACAGTACTTCTGCTGTACCTTCACAGTTACCATTACTAGAAAGGAAGGAGTCTGGTTTTTATTTCCTTAGAAGTTCTTGTTTTTTTAAAATAGCAGGACACTTCATTGAAGCAGAGACTTGTTTTAGGTAAAATGTGGATCTGACAATGTCTTAAATGAAAGAAGTTCTAGAATGGAATTCTTACAGAAGAGTTTAGATTTTTCTCTAGCCATGTGACTTTTTATATCTTAAAGACAACTCCTATGAGTCAGCCCAATCATTTAGGCTTTCTTGTCGTTTTTGGACACGGTCCTGTGCTGAGGACCATGCAGAGCACCAGGAGGTGTCTCCCAGTAAGTTTCAACATTGTGCTTTCAGGAGGCATAGCATGGGTTCTTCCCTGTGTCCAGTCAGCCATGCTGGACATCGTGGGGAGGAAGGATACAGACTTGCCTCTTTGCCTTTCTTACCTCTTTTGGTGTGGTTTGCACATCCCAATCCTGGTGCCAAGAGTGTACAACTCTGCACAATGAGTGCATCTGTGGCTGTCTCTAGGCTGGTGCTTCCCTGCCACTGGCCTGCCTCACTGATGCATACCCCCATGTTGGTTTCCAACCTGATAGGGTGGTTGAAAACCAGCAGCAGTGAGAGGTGGAGCAAGTGGGAAAGTAGGATGGATGAAGAAAGTAGGCCAATCATGACACCACTGGTTTGGCCCCATCTTGCAGTGACCAGAAACTCTTCCTTTGCCTCACACCACACCACTCAAGGACATCCCAAAATCCTACACAGATGGCAAGTAGTCAAGATGTTAGAAATCTGGAGATTAGCCAGCATCCTAAGGGCAAACTTTGATCATGGCCCTCTGTAAATGTTTTCTTCAGCAGTCCATTGATATTTTGAAAACTCTTTCTTCACAGTGTTAGATACATTGAAGAACTAAAACTGTTCCCACCAGTCACAGCAAAGCACACACCAATATTTTGAGAACCCTCTAATTTTAACCAACAAAACTTAACTTGTAATGCAGAAACTTTGGGCCATCCTTGCTCCAGTGGCAGAAGGGGCCTTAAAGCTGCCTTATGGAAGCATCTGGGCAATCCTCAGCTCATGTCAGGTGATGTAGCCAGCTTTACACCTGCTGCTGAGGATGCATATATGTCACAAGTGCAAAGGTCATGGTCAGAGAACTATACTCTCCCATGATCATGGCTGAAGGAGCAGCTCCCAGGGAGCCATTGTCAGATGGCACAAATTAGAACAGCTCCAAAGCTTTAACTTGCACCGGGGATCAGTTTGGTCCCCAGCAGCCTCCAGGATCAAGGAGCCAGAAAAGTGGCGGCTGAGCAATGCTATGGTGGCACATTCATATGCAAACAAGAACAGAGGGAAACAGAATCTGTACCAAAATGAGGCACACTGACAGAGTAACTGGGACAGCTCATTAAAGCTGTTATTGGGAGGGGGAGATTATGAACTATTTGGGGAATGAGGAGTTTGTAACATTGAAATATTCATAAAATGGAACATCTCAAAATTACAGTACAAATTCTGCCCCAATCCAGTTGCATAGCCTGCTCCCCTTCTCCTCTTGATTCCTCGCTTGCCTTCCCCCAGCTTCCATGCCTCTATCCTGCCCCTGAACCCAAGCTCCCAGGGCACTTCACCATCAACAATGAATCATTAATTAGTGCAAGTACCTGCACAGATATACTTAATCCTGCCTCAGTGCCGGGGGATGGACTAGATGACCTCTCAGGGTCCCTGCTTGCTGACTGTGTGAGTGTCACTTTCTAGGGGGGCAATTCAGACCAGTGAGGGACTGTCACTTTTACCCTGCAATCTTGGAGTGCTGTTGTACCTTTCAGCCTGGGCTGCCCCCAAACAGCCTGCAGGCCACAGCCTCAGTGTCTGTGTATAGCTACGGGCCGGGCCCAGCAACTCTGACCCCAGCAGTCAGTCAGCAATACATCAGCCACACTCTGGTTTCCAGCAGCCCTGGTTACTACTTGCAGGGTGACTCCAACACACTCCCAGTCCTGGATTTTTCTCCAGAGCATGTGTTCTGCATTGCCTATTCCTCTCCTGAACAGTTCAGATGATACAGGTCTGTTAACCCAGAAAGGGGGCAATTTTCAACAGCCTGCTGCTTTAAATTGGGTTACCAAACAGCTCCGTTTAAGCACAACACTGGATTCATTTAAAAAAAAAATAAAACCAATTTATTTAACTACAAAGAGAGAGATGTTAAGTGAGTATAAGCGTAAGGCATTAAAGTCAGAAATGGTTACAAGACAAAAAAAGATCAAATAGTTCTAGCAGCTAAACTAGATTTGGTTGAATGTTAAATCCTTACCAAATGTTCCTAGCATCAAGGCTGATCAAATTCTCATGTCAGAACCCCTCCTGAAGTCCAAAGCTGGTTCTTTTATCTTTTTTTAGGGGGGAGGTGGGAGAGAGAGAGAGAATACATGGGGTGATTTTTGCCCCTCATTTTTATAGCTCAGGCCTCCTTTGAAATGCATTTTCCTGAGGGTTACCCCTAGATAAAATTCTTTCCCCTGGGAGGATGGAGATGTGAAGTCTTGTGGTGAAGGAGGTTCCATGTTGTTTGCTACACAAATCGATCTGTTCCTGTGCCCCTTCATTGCAAAAGAATGGCCACTTGACAGGTGATTGCCAATCAACGTTGACACCTGGCTAGAGGCATTAGCTTGTCCTTAGTCTTTGAGGAACAGGTTTACCCCCTCCCCAGACTTGTCTGGTAAACACAATTTCATCTTCTATTAATAATAGAATGTGTATATAGAATAATAGAATGTGTATTCTATTACACATAATGTTACTCCATACATTTTACCATGATATTATTGACCAATGAGTTATTAGTTTTCAATTAATACCTCAGAGCATATTCTGTACAAAGATTATTACAATAGCCTACAGGGGTGCATTTGGTCACAGTGAGATCTCAGCAAGGCTGCCAAATGCCACATTTTACCCAATGTGTTGTGTAACAGGGGGCACAGTTGCTACATGACTTGCTACAGCATTGCCAACCCCAAATACGAAAAAATCATGAGGTTAGCTTAAAAACCATGAAATTTTCAAAAGCAGTACATTTTAGGTCCTTTTCATTTACCTTCTGGTTCTTTAATCTTTAGGATATTTTGGGGCTCATATTTTCAAGTTTTTCTCTGCAACTACAAGAACTAGAAACTCCCTTCCTATAATAGGTGAGATTTCTATGTGTTTACATGACTCCAAGAGTTGGAACTTTAAAGAAATGAACAGTTATCACAACACTTGTAAAATCACAAGAGCTGGAGCAATAGTGGCAGAATTTCAGAAAGTAGTTAATGGAGGCAAATCCCTACCTAGTGCTGCAAATACCTTGACTCCACCTCCTGTCCTGCCCTCCTCCTTGTGCACTGCTTAAGCAGGTGGTGAGGAAGAGTGCATGTTAGTCATTTGCAACAGCTCACATCACAGCAAGAGTTGGAACATTCAGGTTGGCTGAAAATGTTAAGTAGCAGAGAGAACCAGCAGGGCTGTGCTAAGGATTTTGAGGCAGAGCGTGAGATTTGGGGAGATATGCAAGATTAATAGATTTGTTCAACATACAATAGTTTGTGGAATGTGTGTGTTTGTGTGAATAACTTTGGTCTTCTTTCCTATCATTCTGTTCCTGCAGAATTGGAGCACAGCTGCTGCTTCCTTTTAGTCTTAGCACTTTGTTTACATTGCTTTACAATTGCCAGGATACCTTTCATAATCTTATAGGCCTGCATAAGACATGTCCAGCTCATCAGTGTTTACCGGTCTATTGCTGTCAACCTGTCTCTCTTTATTTGAGTGTTTTTCTTACTCAGTTACAACAATTTCCTGACAGATTAGAACAAACCTTCGTTGTGCTCTGATTCAGCAACATACGGAAGCACATGCTTAATTTTAAGCATGTGCTTTTGTCCAATTTTTTGCAGTAGAATTACTCACATGCTTAAATTTACATGTGCTTATGTACTTTGCTGAACAGGGATGGGATTTCACATAGGCTTAAAGTTAAGCAGATGGATAAGTGCTTTGCTGAATCAGGGCATCAACCATTTCCTGTTCCACTAAAAAAAAAAAATCACAACCCCCTCCCAACAAATTAGACCCTTCCAAATAGCTTAGAAGAATCTTAACTATCATCTTCTACAGAGAATGCCATAAAATGCAGAGATTCACAAAAAACAAATTACATTTTAAAATTACTATAATTACAATACAGTAGAATTTCCCCTAAATAGACTGTAACAACCTCTTGCCCTTTTCTTCAGTCATAGCTAAAAATACTCTTATTTGAAAGCAGTTCAGTCAATCCAGCTGCAGAGAGAAAATATTTTTTCTTCCATCTTTTCTGAGCTTTCATCTGTTGCAACACTCACACCAGTTCCAAACACAGGAAATGCCTCTGTGCCTACCATCCCCTGAGCATGGAAACAAACCCTGAAACACAATGAAATCCATCTGCAACCCAAATTAATTCAAGTAGGTCCAAACCTAGCATGTTTACAAATTAAGGCATTTTTAAGGATTTTGCCATATTTGACCTAATTCATTTGAACTGTTTTAGTACTGCTAAAGATACCCATCTCCTGGTATTTCACCTTTGAAGTGCTGGTATTTCAGAAAATGCTGCCACATTTTACACACAGGTCTAGCAGGAATCAGTTGTAAAAGTGCTAAGGTCTTTTCTCTTTAGTCTGATGTTCCAAACCATCATAGTCCACACTGTATGAATGGTAATTTTCTGTTC
Source organism: Mesoclemmys tuberculata (assembly GCA_007922155.1). Taxonomy (NCBI): domain Eukaryota; kingdom Metazoa; phylum Chordata; order Testudines; family Chelidae; genus Mesoclemmys; species Mesoclemmys tuberculata. The sequence continues at coordinate 40,496,074 of ML675620.1, forward strand.
CTCTTCCTCATTTTTTTATGCTAAGAACTGTTCCTCACTTGCTAGTTTTATTTTATTTTGGATATGATTTTCTTTATTTTGTTCACTTTTAGTCATTGAATTGTTTTAGATTTTAGAAAAGTAACCCATTTTTCTAGTTTCTTGTATGAATGAAGTTGCCCTATTGTCTCATTCTGCAATAGTTTGGAAAATTGGAATTGTGATGGAAAAATACAGATAAACCATATGAGATTTTTAGTGAATACTTTAGAATTGGCCTGGTTTATACAGCATAATGGTTATAACTTGTGTTGTCAGAAATATTCATCAGCCACTCTGATGACCATTCATAATACTCCCTTTATTTAAATGAGGGGGAGAAAAAGAGTAAGTTTGTTCAACAAAGGTCAGTCAGAGCTACTGCTGTAAGGCTATGTATGCTCAGATACAGAGATTGCTACAGATGAATCAGAATAAGAGCAAAGCTTGAGTGATCTGTGATCAGAAGCACTCAGATTTTTTTACAGCCTTACTCAGCTTTCTTGTGTTGCGTTTTGTACATTTTTAACAGTAATGTGCATCAAGAAAACATGTTTTTAAACACCATATTAAAAATGCTGTCTGTTGCCCAGCATATTTATATTTTGTAAGATTCTTTTTGATGAAGAAACAAGGGAAATAGGAGAAAACATTTTCAACTGGAAAAAAAATGTAGTCTGATTTCAAACTGTCCAAGACTAGACTTTCTCTAACTGTTAGACATGAAATAACCTCCTCCAGCTGTCTCAGTGAGATAGACACTTCTAACCATATGCTATTCTTTAAGGGCCTGATCCAAAGTTTGTTGAAGTCAATGGGAGACTTGCCATTGATTGCAATTAGCTTTGAATCAAGCCCTAGACGAACTGTGGGGATTTGCAAATCCTTTAGAAATATACATAGATCCATAACGGTGGTATTTCTTCCAGAATTATAGAATTTGTTTCTGTAATCAGTCCAAAGTGGTGTAGCCAGATGGAAGGCACTGTTTTTTTTTTTCCTGCGGGGAAGGGTTATCTTCCTCAAATTGATCATAACCCTCATCATCATTTATATTAGCATTTATATATTATATATATATTTATATATAATTTATATTTCAGTGTGATTCCTCTTTAGATCTCAGAAAATTAATGTCAAGTTATTTGATCAATTTTTTGAAGATTTTATTGAGACAGGAAAAAATCAAGAATAACTATATTGAAATTGCAGATATGTCAGCAAGGGAAGAAGTGCTGATTGCTAACATTATATCAGACTAGACCTTATTGATGAAATAATTAAGTGGATTAAAAGTGCAACCTCTTGAGGGAGCACCTGCAGATCCAGAATCTATCCTGACCACTTCAGTAACCAATACGTCTAAGGGCAGACCAGCAATCCATAAAATGTGGATGACAAGAATGGAGGAAACCTGTGTCCTTCTTTCCCTCAGCCTGATCTCCCTTCCTGCTCTTTTCTTCATACCTTTCTCAAATGAGCGCCGTCCCTTCTTCCCTCAGGCTAAAATGAATTCTGGATGTGGCTTCCTCTGCTCTTAGGAAATATAAAACTCATGCTTCATGCCAGTTGGTTCTTCGCATGGAACCAGTTTTGCTTTGATGCTATGAAACTCCCATCCCAAGTGCTGCTGTTTGTCAGAGCGCCCTGCCCCCTGCTACTTCCTTGCCTGAAGTAGGGAATGAGACCTGGAAGCTGTGAGATTTCCACATGGAAGGTGCTTTGGAACAAAGCTCAACTTCTCAGTTGCCATGGAATCTCTCCTCCACACAAGCAGAGTGATCCCTACTGACTCCTCCTTTACTTAGGAAATTAGCCAGTCCTGAAACTGTAAAACATCTTAGCAACAGCCAGCATCTTAAGAGTTAATGGTGATTGGGAGAAGACATCTAAGCTCATGAAAAGTTTTCCCTGGTTCTCCCAAGGTCAAATGTATGAGTTTTATGGGTGATAGTTATTTCAAAACACTCAGAGCCAGACCCTTAGCTGGCATAAATCAATGTTGCTCCATTAAAGTTAATGGAGTTGATGCTTTTTACCAGCTGAGGACCTGGTCTTCAGTAAACATTTAATTTAAAGAAAATGTGTAGTGCACTTCACTCTGACCACATCTTGCAGCCTCATCTGACCTTTTTTGTAGTTCCTACGTGCAGGACAAGAGAGATCCCATATGCAAATTCATTCACATGATTTCAGTACATATCCCACACATATCAGACACTTATTCATTGAGTTTCAGCCTCATTTGCCTCGGATTACTCTCATTTCAAGCTCTTGAACAAAGTTTCAGAGAGCTCTTAGTCCCAGTTTCATTTCCTCTTATCACTTACATTCTTTTGCAATTATTGACTAGCTACAGCTATTAGCTTTCATCTTTCCTTTCTGAAGCATATTTGCTGGGACCTCCCATATGATTTGCATAAGAACTCCAAGATTCTGGAAGTAGAAATCTGGTCTGACCACTAGAGAAGTGAGTATGTGGGATGTTCAGTTGTTTCCTACCCTTTCAGTCTTACCACTGGGGAAGGGAAAGAGGCCAACCCATGAGCAGCATAGAGCACAAGGTCAGTGGAGTCTAACTCTAACTTTCCAAATCCCCTACTCAACAGAATCATGGTCACAGAGTGGCCAAGGAGCTTTGGCCCTGACGGTATGTATGTCATTTACAATAGCTCTTCTCTTTCTCACTTTATTAGAACATGTGGTCCATATCTACTCTATTACTTGGTTATATTCTTTAATTGAATTCTCTCTTCCTGTAAGTTAATTTCTTGGTTAGAAGAAAGACTTATTTTTCTTTTGAACTTTTTTTATTGTTGTTACTTTTACTTTTTGGTGAAAGTAAACTTGTTATACAGGCACATGTTGACATAAATTACATCTGCCACTTTTGTATCCTGAAGTTCCCTAAGGGTATGTCTACACTGCGGACTGAAGTTGATTTATTTTAAAATGGCTCTCACCCGCCAAATTTTAGGAGTCGGAGCGTGATCACACCACGCTCGTGTCCCTCGTTAGCCGGACACAAGGTTGACAAGCAAAGCAGTGCACCATGGATAGCTATCCCACAGTGCAAGTAGCCATAGAAGATTTTGGGAAGATTTTTGTCCTCCCATGATGCAACGTACACCCCCGTTCTTGTCCCAGTCCCAAACAAACACAATCTGCTGAGTTGTGTTGTGCCCCTTCTCCAACATACCGTGAGATATCTTCTTGTAGATACCCAAATTTCTTTTGCTGGCTCAGAGTTAAGCCAGAACAGACTCTTTGCCCCACAGACTGATGAGATCCAATACCTCAGGTTGGCACCAGACTAGAGTGTGTTTGGAGTGTGCAGTCACCGTGATCAGTTGTGCTGGCAAGCTCTCTCCACGCTGACCAAACAAGAATTGGGCATTCAAAATTGGGAGCTTGCAGGGAAGAGTTATTCCTGTTTATGTGGCCACAGTGCAGCAGAGTGCAAATGTGCAGAGCAGTCAGAAAGAGCAATATGGGATACCTCCTGGAGGCCAATGATGTTGATTTACATTGCGCTCTGCCTACACTGACGCTCATTTGACCCACCGAATTTGACTTCAGCACTACGCCAGTTGTGGAGGTGGTTTTATTAAGTCAAAGTTTATCACGATTTAGGTTGGCGGAACTGACGTGCCAGTGGAGACGCATGCTTCAGGGGGTTGACATAAGCGCCGTTACGTCGACCTCCATTGTCAAATGTAGACCAGGCCAAAGTAATTGATCAGGACATGCAGGAGAATGAAACACGGGCACAAAGATAGATTTTAAAGCAGAAAGCTGAAACTTTATTAACTTTTCTTTTTTAGATTTAATGGCTAATCTCTCCCTCCCCCCTCCCCTTCCCTCCTCACACATCCAAAAACGTGTATTTGGGTCCAGTGCAATGTTAAATGGCCTCACGCCAAATAACCAATATTCAGAGTTGGCTTCTTTGGACTAATTAGGAGTCAGTTCACCCCTGAATCTTCTCATTCTCCCATGGCAAAGGATAATGTGGGTATTCATAAAAGGTACCTTAATCTATGAAAACTAAAGGTCTCCCCTTCTTGCTTCATTGTCTCCAGGACATCTCCTGGGTCTCTCATTCATGATTACCTCTGGGAGCCAATCCCAGAGAACCTCTCCCCTGTATATGACATCAGCAGCAAGTGGTGACTACATTAGGAATTCCGCTTATAAATTTATAACTTTTAACCACTGTTCTTATGTCTTATTAACCTTAAACCAGGCCTCTGGGATGCTGAGAGAGGTGAAAAAACCCAACAAACGTCTCATCAGTCTTTCTCCGAGGTGAATAATTCCTTCCTGATCCCAAAAACTAGTGATTGCTCAGATCCCCAGCATCTTGGAAACATCGTTCAAACTATAACTCCATTATAGGGCAGGCAGAGCAGCAACTGCAGCAGAATGGCTGCTACTTACTCTGAGGGCATCACATCCTGCAAAGCAGGAGGGGAAGAGCACAAGAGAATAAATTCTACCTTCCCCGCCAGAGACCAGCCAAAAGCAGAAGGGAGAGGTGGAATATCCCTCCTCTTCCCTTGCTCCATGTCTCATCCAGGCACAATCTTGATATGCAGTCTGGACAGGGGAGGAGTTGGGCCCCAAAACAACTGAGCTCATCCCTCTAATTCCCTCTCCTTTCAGGACTCCAGGTGTTGTCTTTCCCCTGCTGGCCTGATCAAACATTCACACCTTGCTAAGACAGGACATTTCAAGAAAGCGTATTTAAATTGTTTGTACAAAATCATTAGTTTTAGAAAAGCGAATTTTAAAAGTTCAGTTCATTTAAAGATAAACATATTTTAGACAAAATGACTCAAAGGGAAAATTCTAACTGAATTAAATTTAAGGTCTGTATCTCCTGAGAAATATTTTTGTCGTCTTAGGAAAAAAATGTGTTGATAGAATGCTAATGTCATCAACTCAGAAAGCAAAAGGCAAGTGCAATAATCCAATTAAATTTACAAATGTCCTATTTTTTATAGTTTACGATAATCACAACAGAACTTCAAAATACTCTGCCAGAAAGCATTTTAAAATAACATAGCTAAATCCTTAGGTTTTTTTATTCATTTTTTTTCAGGCAAACTTTAATGCAATTTATTCTACAAGAATTTGCCTGAGTTGAAACTGAGTTAGAAACTCAGGAGATGGCCCACAAGTACTACAAGTAGTAGAAGTGTATTAAGAAAGTTTTAGGAATAGGAAGAAAAAACAAACTGCATGGTTTATATATTCCCCCTGATGGAAAACTGTCTGGAAGGGGAGAATTTACTTGGAAAGATCTGTGAAAAGATGTAAGTAGTACCACATTACCCTGTCAGTTACGTGCACCAGGCTGCCTGTTGAAGAAGCAGTAAATATGACTTAAAATCCTTGTAGGCTGAGGTTCTGTAATGTCTGCAACTATCTTCTCAATCGCTGGGCATCCACCGCAGCTCCAGGCTCCATTGAAGTCATTGGGAGTTTTGCCATCGACTTGAATGGAACCAGGATTTCACCACAGATGTGTGGCTTGCTCCCCTACTATATTGCCTATACTTCCCTATTAGTGGTTTGGCCCTTCAGCATGGTCCACGAGCTATCTCCATCCACCAAAGTTTCTATAAGGCCAGCTATCACCATAGTATCTCCTTTCATGCAGCAAGCTAATTATACTTAAATGAGGTTTCCTACATTTCATGAGTATAGTTTGGGGGTAGTGAGAGACATATATAGTGTGCAACTTCAGATGGGAGATTCCTTCAACATATGCACAATCACAGCCCCACATTTGGGCAATGTGCTGTACTCCTGGAGATCTCTCTTGCTGCTACTCTGGCACAATAGTTTGGTGATAGGAGTAAGCTGCTTAAGCATTTGTAATTTATGCAGGAAACTGGCTATCTGTTCTATTTGTAAATTACTCCAAGTGATCTCCTCCATTTTGTAGCAGAGGGTGTGGACCAGTGCTTGCAGAAATTGATGGTTTTGAACACCATATTTTGGTGTTCAAAACTCTCCAGAGAATTTCCACATTCATTGTGACAAATCTCCTCCTAAATAATTTCACAGTTGTTTTAGAAAAAGTAGATGTAAAAAATATTCAAAAGATAGATTTTGTAAAGTGCTTTTTTATTATGCATTGTCAACAGTTAAATGATGTGTTGCTGTTTCATGCAAGCTATAATAATGTTAAGATAGCAAAAACATACTATGCCATAAAAGTGTTAAGGATAAAAAGTGCTAAATCTGAATAAGATTGTACTGTTTTAAATCTGAAACTGAGAAGCTTGTTTGTTTAAAATAATTTTTGAATGATTTAGTAAAATACGCTCTGTTTTACTCCCTTGTTTTCCCACATCTTTAATATTGTTCCAGTTCTACCTTGGATGTTCTTCCTCATGCTATTTCCTCTACAATTTTACACACCTGTTTTTGCAGTCATGCAACATAACGTGCAGTACACATCTCAAAGCTCTGAAGGGACATCAAAATTTCAGGTAGACAGCAAAATGATATAATATCCATTACTATTTGCTCACTGGTTGTGGCCTCTATTCAATTATTTAACCAAGTACTTCATGATGTTGCTAGAAAAAAACTTTTCTAATATAAACTAACAAAACAAATTTACATAATTTATCATGGAGAAACAGCTTATTTACTTACAGAAATAACAATACATGAAAAAAAAGTTGTAGAAATATTTTTCCTCATTCTTCTGCACACCAGGTGCTTTACTACTGAGTTCATTACAAATGATAAAGAACAATTTTGAATTGATGCATGAATCAGCAATATAGTCATATTGTTAAAATACTGCCTAAATCATAGAGAATTGTAAGAATACAAATCATTTGCATCTGAACTGGGAAAAAAATCATATTTTTTGCCTCTCCATTGACTGAAAGGTAATTTAAGCAAAAATAAAATATGAATTGGTGATATATAATACAAATAAACATTCATATATAATCTTTGTATATTAAGTTTCTCAAGAAGTGCTGTAGAATAATGATTACAGAAATGCCTAATCCACTAATTGTAGACATAAATAATATTTTACCACATACTTTGAGTGAAAATTCTAGCTGATCATTTAATTATTTTATTCATTTTCATCATAGCATCTATTTCTTTTGATTTGCTCTTCTACAGTAAGATGCTCAGACTTGACTTTATCTCCTTGGGATGATGGAACAGCTATATATCTTGAGCTCAGTAAATCTAAATTTGTGCTTGCACCATTTGCTGATAGTTCCATTATTTCACCTTCTTGACAGATATTAATATCATTTAGTTCCATATCAGAATTCCCATATTCTTCTGAATATGGACTGGAAGTATTTTTTGTTATGTCTACAGAATTTAACAGACCAAAGTCTACAGACATGTAATCTTTTTCACAAAAGGGAAGTGTTTTCACATTATCACATAAAATAGTATTTAACCTATTGTCATTTTCTGATTCTTCCCCAATGCTTAGCAACTTGGTATCAAAAGGGAATGTTGTATTAGTGGTTTCCTTTAAAACTAATACGTTGCTGGTACAAGATTTTTGACAAGTGTCATCTGTATTAATTTCAACAAGACTATATGAGGTAACAGTATTTTTATCTTTGGAGTTTTGTTTCTCAAGTGCAATGGTTACAACATCTCTAGAATAGCTCTCTCTAAATTCAGGTTTACCATGTAGTTCTACGTTTCTTGGTTGATTTTCTGGCTTTCCAAATGAATAGTCAAACGCAGTGTGATTTGTATGGCTTAATTTTGTTAGGGTTGGATTAGGAATAACTGAGAGAGAGGTTTCCTGCCTACAAATGTTCGAGTGTGAAGAAGTTGCATTATTATTATTATTACTCACATTGAACTCTTTATGATTATTTGGTACTGTCTCCTTGCCTATGTTAGTAAGCTGTAAAACTTCTATACCACCAGATTCATTACATTTTTCATCTTGCTCCTTTTCAGAACTCTGCACAACCACATTATGTTCATTAACATCCTTTCCGCTTTCCTTCCCATTCTCTGATCCCTCTGTTTCATTCACCTTATCTTCCACATTCTCATTTTTTTCATCTTTTTCCTTACTGCCTGCTTCAGTTACTTTTGCTTCATTCATATTTGTAGCTTCTTCCCTCTCAGACACAGAACTAAAAGATGACTGTTGATTTTGTTGTGAGTCAACAATGTCACCTTCCTTTTGTTCTTCTTTCTCTCTCAGATCAGTATGGGCATTTTCTATCTGAGGGTCATTTTTATTGCCCAGAGGTTTATTTGTGTATGTACTGGAGACTTCTTGTGCAAAACCTTCTGGGGGCCACTTTGGCTTATTCATTTTAACCTCTTCTTCAATAGAAAATGTTTTTTGGGGTATCATATCATCTGTAGAAGGAGGCCATGTAACTTTTAATTTGCCTCTTTCTGTAGATCTTTTCAAATTGTCATCCAATGTTTCCGAATACACACATTGAATATCTGAATGCAAGTCTGTTTCAATTTCTGTATTAAGCTTTGATTTGATAGTTGTCTCATTATTTGGATTTACCTCTTCAGCATGAACATTGTCAGTCGAGCTTCTTTGGTCTTTGGAACTCCATAATTCTTTATGTTGCTTATGTCCAAAACCTTCATCATAATTTCCTTTAGATTTGAAAAGCTGCTTAAAATGGGGTTTACAATATATTTGTCCATGGAGAGATGCATAATTTCCCAAACTGTCAAATGGAAGAAAATTTGTTTCTATAAATAAATTTGTATCTATAAATCTATCCAGACTAAACACATCCAATTTTTTCAATCTTCCTTCGTAGGTCATGTTTTCTAGACCTTCAATCATTTTTGTTGCTCTTTCTCTGGATTTGCTCCAATTTATCCACATTTTTCCTGAAATGTACCACCCAGATCTGGACACATGACTCCAGTTGAGGCTTAATCAGCGTGGAGTATAGTGGAGAATTAATTCATGTGTTTTGCTTACAACACTCCTCTAATGTATCCCAGAATTATGTTTGCTTTTTATGCAACAGTGTTATAGTGTTGACTCATATTAAGCTTGTGATCCACTATAACCCCCGATCCCTTTCCGCAATACTCCTTTCTAGGCAATCATTTCCCATTTTGTACATATTCAACTGATTGTTCCTTCCTAAGTGGAGTACTTTGCATTTGTCCTTATTGAATTCATCCTATTTACTTCAGACCATTTCTCCAGTTTCTCCAGATCATTTTGAATTTTAATCCAATCCTCCAAAGCACTTTCAACCCCTCTCAGCTTGGTATCATCCACAAATGTTATAATTTTACTCTCTATCTATGCCATTATCTAAATCACTCATAAAGATATTGAACAAAACCAGCCTCAGAACTGATACCTGTGGGGTATGTCCTTGCAGCTTAACTGTGAACCACTGATAACTACTCTCTGGGAACAGTTTTCCGACCAGCTATGTACCCACTTTATCGTAGCTCCATCTAAGTGATATTTTCCTAGTTTGTTTATTAGAGGGTCACGTCAGACAGTATCAAAAGCCTTATTAAAGTCAAAATATACCACAGCTACCACTTCCCCCCCATCCACAAGGCTTGTCACCCTGTCAAAGAAAGCTATTAAGTTGGTTTGACATGATTTGTTCTTGACAAATCCATGCTGACTGTTACTTATCACCTTATTGTCTAGATGTTTGCAAATTGATGGCTCCATTATCTTTCTGGGTACTGAAGTTAAGCAGACTGGTCTGTAATTCCCTAGTTTGTCCTTACCAATGTATAAAAAGGAGAGTACTATATTTGCCCTTTTCCACTCCTCTGGAATTTCATCCATCTTCCATGACTTTTCAAAGATAATTGCTAATGGGTCAGATATCTCCTCAGTCAGCTCCTTGAATATTCTAGGATGCATTTCACCAGGCCCAGGTGACTTGAAGGCATCTAATTTGTCTATGTAATTTTTAACTTGTTTTTTCCCCCCTACTTTAGCATCTGATCCTCTCATTTTCACTGGCATTCATTAAGTTAGATGTCCAATCACTACTAAACATTTGGCAAAAACTGAAACAAAAAAGTTATTTACCATGTCTGCCATTTCCACATTTTCTGTTACTGTTTTTCCTTCCTTGTTAAATAACAGGCCTACCCTGTCCTTAGTCTTCCTCTTGCTTCTAATGTATTTGTAGAATGTTTTCTTATTACCCTTTATGTCTCTAGCTAATTTAATCTTGTTTTGTGCCTTGGCCTTTCTAATTTTGTCCCTACATACTTGTATTATTTGTTTATATTCATCCTTTCTAATTTGACCTAGTTTGCACTTTTTGTAGGACTTTTTTTAGTTGACATTATAAGTACTCATAAATTACATGTCTATAAATATCTTTACATATATTTTAGCAAAGAAACAATACAGTTTTCTTTTAATTTTAATGTATGGTTCTCCTCAAAAAAGGGGGCTTTAGTATTTGAAACTTTGTATTGTAAAAACTAAAAGTTTGAATAGTATTTTTGGTAGCAAGAACCTCATTTTATTTTTTTAATTATTATTTTTATTACTGTAAATGGATGATTATTCCCTACAGCTACAGAAACACTTTACAATAAATGGACTAAACTTAACAAAAGAAAGTTAAGCTGCCAAGAGGAATGATCCCTAGCATTTTATGTTAATGCCTTTTATATGTTCATGACAGTTGCCATGGTATATCGCAGCCTTGGAGAGTGAAGCCCTTCATTTATTTTCCTACAGAACCGATAGAAAACATTCAGTTCAGTCCAAGCTTTTCTACAGTTCTCTCTTAGCACACCTCAATTCTTTTCTTGGATGATAGGATTTATTCACATTCATGTTTATTCAGACCTGGATCCTGCTCCAAATGAAGTAAAGAGAAAAATTCCTACTGACTTTAGACTTTCTTGCCTGGAAAAGCTCCCAGCAATCTTGACTTCCGATCCAAAGCTCTATCTGCTACAGGGATGCCAATTACAGTCATACTTGCACCTCAAAAGCAGATTTTCTATGAATGAATTGATAGTTCCTTCTTACCTTAATTTACTGCTGCAGTGGTGACATCGGAAACATGACTTATGAAAAATTTGTTTGTCGACAACTAGACATTCCATTGGATAAACTTTCTTTTGACAAAGTATGCATGTTTCCTTTTCCTGAAGTTGCAGTTTCTAGAACCAAAATTATAAAAGGTTATATATCACTCCTCAGCCATGTGTTAGAATTTATTTCTAAAAGATATTACTTTATCAGTCCATGCACAAAATGTCTTGTTTATATGGAAAGCTGCAATGCTGATTTTCATCAGTTCATCCATGAATGGATAACTAAGTGACCAATTTTAGGGATAAACTATAATTCAACTAAATGTAATACTTTGAAAGCAAAACCTGTTTACTTTCTCAGGTGAGTAGACTCATGAATTTGAATGGGACTTCACTTCAGGAAGCCAAACAGAATTTGGCCCTTCATATAGAATAAACGTTTGTTTGTTAAGGTGAGATGATATCATAAAAAGGAATGTTAATTAAGTCAGATTCAGTATGTTTATATAGAACCCATATCTTTGAATCTGCAATGTGATTTAGAGATATATAAGCAGAGAGTGAATGTTTGAAATTCTGATTAGAAAGCTTTGCTTAATTATTCTAGAAGCACATCAAGGAACTTTAGTACTGCATTAACCTGCAAACTACACACACATGTCGCAAATATGATAGGGATATAATTATCTGAGCTTTTTACAGTTTTAATTTTCATGGCTGGTATTTTGTTCAGTTAATTTGCAAGAGAGAATTAGCTACAATACTGATATTAGCTAATTATATCAAATCCCTTCTTTTATGAAGCATAATTGATTGTAAAGGAAACTAGCTATACTCTAAACTACAAAGTACCAGCAGAAAGTTTATTTCAGGGAAGTGAGGGGCAGGAGGAGAGGGAGATAAGACCGTCTGCTGGGCTTGACAAAGCTATACTGCTATTTTGTCTTGATTTATGAAAATCAACAGTCGGTTAAATTCTCTGCTGATGTAAATGGGTGCTGCTCCATTATTAACAGAATTCTGCACCCATTTACATCAGCAGAGAATGTGGCCTGCTCTGCTATAGTATTTGTATTTGCCTGCTAGTACTGATTTTATAGTAATTTGTAAATCAAAACAGAATAGTAGTGTAGACTTTACAACTGCACCTATATCTCCTAATTATAATTAGAGCTGTGCAAAACATCCAAGAAGAAATTAAAATCTTCAAAATTTGCTTAGCAATTACCTGAATGCAAAATTTTTCCCATCAGTGAATAGATTAATCAAAGTTGGTCATGAAGTTATCTTTGTACTCATGTCTCTGAAAATTTCATGGCACCTTTTGGGATACTGTCTAGATATTGTTACAAACTATATTGTTAGCCTGAGGGAAGGCAGGTGGTTGAACTGTGGAGGATCATTAATAATGTGGCGGATGGGGTGGAATGCACCCTCAGCAAATTTCCAGATAACACTAAGCTGAGGGGAGTGGGAGATATGCTGGATACAATGTGACCTAGACAAATTGGAGGATTGGGCCAAAAAAAAAATTGATGAGATTCAACAAGGACAAGTGCAGAGTCCTGCACTTAGGATGCAAGAATCCCATGCACAGCTATAGACTGGGGCCGACTGGTTAGGTAGCAGTTCTGCAGAAAAAGAACTGGCGGTTACAGTGGACAAGAAGCTGGATATGAGTCAACAGTGTGCCCTTATTGCCAAGAAGGCTAACGGCATACTGGGCTGCATTAGTAGGAGCATTGCCAGCAGAATGAGGGAAATGATTATTCCCCTCTATTTGGCACTGGTGAAGCCACGTTTGGAGTATTGTGTCCAGTTTTGGGCCCCCCACCACAGAAAGGATGTGGATGAATTGAAGAGAGTCCAGAGGAGGGCAACAAAATTATTAGGGGCCTGGAGCACAGCTTATGAGGAAAGGCTCAGGGAGCTAGGCTTGTTTAGTCTGCAGAAGAGAAGAATGAGGAGAGATTTGATAGCAGCTGTCAACTACCTGAAAGGAGGTTCGAGGGAGGATGGAGCTAGGCTGTTCTCAGTGATAGTAAATTACAGAACTAGGAACAATGATATCAAGTTTCAGTGGTGGAGGTCTAGGTTGGATATTAGGGAAAAGAATTCACTAGGAGGGTGGTGAAGCACTGGAATGTGTTACCTAGGGAGGTGGTGGAATCTCCATCCTTAGAGGTTTTAAGGTGCCACTTGACAAAGCCCTGGCTGGGATGATTTAGTTGGGGTTGGTCCTGCTTTGAGCAGGGGGTTGGACCAGATGACCTCCTGAGGTTCCTTCCAACCCTAATCTTCCAGGATTCTGTGATCCATACAGTATTTCTACAGGTTCCCTGATTCTCAGGTATGCCTACATTTGGAGCTAGCAGTCTGGTTCCCAGCTCGAGGAGACATTTCCACACTAGCTCTGAGTTAGGCTAAAAATAGAGCCTAACCATGACTGCCTAACCATGAGTGGTGGGAGGGGCTAGCCATCCCAAGAATGTACCCGTCCAAAATACTAGGTATGTACTCTGAGTGGCTAGCCCCTCCCATCACTCTCACTGCTGCAGCTACACTCTGTTTTTAGCACTCTTGCGTGATCAGAGCTAGCTTGGGTATGTTTCCTCGAGCTGGGAATTGCACCTCCAGCTACAAGTGTGCCTATACTTAAGCTAGAGACAGTGTACTAAGGCTATGTCTTTATTGTGCAGTTAAGCCAGGTGAGAGGTATTCTGTCTGAACATCACAGTTAGTCTAGCCTGGATTTAAGCAGCCACACTGCAATGTAATGTAATTAACTTAAAGCAGCTACAAACTTGGGCCAGTGATTTTCCTGTGTGGATGGTAGGGAAGGTTGGGCTAAAATACAGGCAAGAGCCCAGCTTAACTGTGCAGTGAAGACATATCAAAGTACAGGCCTGGATGGAGCTCTTAAGGCATGAGGACCGAGACCTCTGTGGGAGAAGGAAGAGACTCACAGAAGGGCAGGGCTCTTAGAGAGGAGAGAGAGAAGGGATATTTCCTCCAAAACAATGGATGGTAATATTATGTAGTAGTGTGAAAGTGACATTTTGCATTTTTGTATGGTTCAGTGCAAAATAAAATTCCAGGGTATGAATTTACCCAGCATGAAATGGCAAAAGATTTCATATTAAATTTTGTAAACAACTTCTTTACTTTTGCACACCTTTAATAAAAACCTACTCTAAACAGAATTTCTTCTGTTCAAATTCAAGATCTGTGGTTTAGCAAACTTAAAACAGATACATACAAAACATGCAGACTGTTATACCATTATGGCTATGTTGTGCTGCATGCAAAAACAAGTCATTTAACTATTTATCTCAGCGAAAAGCACAATGCCAGCTATTTGCTGCTGTAAGAAATCAAATGCATTCTATGCACATTTTACGATGCATTAACATATATATTTTTGTTCTGACACTAAATTCAAATACAATATTTACCTTGGCAAAAATGTCCTCAAAACCCAACATATCAGTATTTGTTAGTCACACATTCAGCACATCACTTAAAGCAGATGCCTTTGAAAAGGGGAAAATGTTTAAAGGTTGCTGAGAGAAAAAGAGAGAGACAGCAAAAGTGAGGAATAGTTTGTTAGTTTTATGTTACTTTTCATTAATTGCACAACATACTGAGGTTGAATCATATATTTTTTTAAAGCTGTTAAGGTTTCTTCACACTTTGCATGCTTATTTACCACTAATAAAGGCTGATTCCTGAAGGAAGCTAGTTCTCAGTTCAGCATCAGAAGTATCTGAGACAGTGTAGCCAAGACTATTAAACACTCTTTCACTTTCCTGCCATGTCTTCTGAAAATTCCTTAGTAGTTCTTCTGGTGAATCAGCAGCAGAAATATCCAAAATGTGACCTGAGATTACATCTTCATATGTTGGAGGTGCATGCTTGAAGCCAAATCCTGAGAGCTTACCATCAGTATTTTGTGATGTGGAAGTGGCAGTTTTTGATTCAGTGACTGTGTTGGCAAATCTATCTAGACTAGTAGAGTGGTCCAAGCACACCACAGGTTCAAATAAGTGTCCTGTATCTTCACCTTGCTTTTGTTTATAAGATGTATCTTCCTTTGGATCTCTTGGCTGCCTGCAATGAGACTTTCGGAAGCTATCTTTCCGCTTTTGATTCTCCAGAGATGTCATTCCAAATTCATCCTTGCTAAAAGTGTGTCTGTCTTGCTTTATTTTGCTATTCATTTCACTCTTTTCAAAAACTCTCATCTGTGATTTCATATCAAATCCTGGATTTTCCTCCAATTTCCTCATTAAGATATCCATTTCATCTACACTCCCATTGTCTACTCTTTCAACTACCGTGATTGGTTCTTTTTTGGTATGTCTTATTTGTTCAGATGCTTCAAATGTACAAGTAAGCCCTGACTGGTCAATCTTAGGTATCTCAAACTTTTGTATAACTGAGATTGCATCAAAACTTTCTGTATGTGGCTCTAAGCATTCTGGAATGTTTACTGGATCTTGGTGCATGTATTTGTTGTTTTTCTCTGCTTTTATATTTTCTTCACGTATTTCTTTTATGTCCTTTACTGTACCAGCAGTTACTTGAGATCCATTTATAGTTGCTGAGGACAAAGGCTTCATCATAGCATGTGTTTCAATCTTAATTTGTCTACGAAGGGTGGCAGGAGATTTAATAATTTCTGATCTTTTTTCTACAACGGGAACTGATGTTACTGACCGGTGCCGTGTTACTCCTTGAGACAGCTTTGCTGTGGTGCCTTTCAGTTTGGCAAGTTGTTCAGAACGGCTCCTTGGAGGAGAAGGGGAAGAGGCTGGCCTTTGAGTTCTAGATGTGGGTGTTGCAGATCTGCGTGGTGGGGGAGGAACAGGAGTACTTTCTCTTTGGATGGGAGATGAAGAGAGTACTTCCTTGAAAGGAGATTCTGTCCGTTTAGATTCAATTGTTATATAAGTAGGTGATGGTGATCTCATTCTTAATGCTGGAGAAGTTCTGAATTCTGTCTGTCTGATTCCACTGGACTGCTGTATAATTTCATGGTGCACTGTTTCTTCTTTTATAACCTCTTTCATTTTATGTGAATCTCTTCTATTGGAGCCAATGCTGATTTCTGATATTTTCTGTGCTGGGCCTCCATAACTAACAGAGTCATTTCTGGATTTCTCTGTTTTTGTGGACATCATAGCTGTCTGGATTGTATCTTCACATGAGGCAAGTATTTTGACTGCTTGTTCTTTAATATCTGATAGCTCTTTTTTCATCCTCTCTAAATTATTTTCTGTTGCAATATGAACTATATATTTCTTTCTTTCTTGGTCTATCAGCCATACTGGGATGTTATTTAAAAACATCTGAAATGTTTTCATACCATTTTTATTTGGCTCAGCTTCAAACTGTTTCACTCTAGACAAAACTTGATGCAGTTCTTCCCGTTTCCTCAAGAATTCTAATATATCTACTGCACATTTTTCATCTTTCTGCTGTGATCCTTTTGATGGAGGGGAAAATAAAGGTTTGCTCTGTGTAATCTCTTGTTTTGGATTTGTCTTCTTTGGAAGGACTTGTTTTAGCTGTATGCCGTTGTCTTTGACATATTCTCTTTCTTGCAGACTATTATATTGCTGGGATAACTTTTTATTTTGAACTTTATTTTCAGAAACACTCACATTCTTTTGCTCAACAATTTGAGTCTTTGAGTCATGACATGTATCAATTACCTTTTGCTTGACTCCTTTTTCTGTTGATTTATTCTTAAATTGATCTTGGTTTTTTTGAATTGTTACTTTTTCTTCTTTTGGACAAACTAATACCTGGCCCTGGTTTACTACTTTAGTCAATGAGACTTTCTCATGCCTGAATTCACCTTTTTCTATTTTCTTCTCATTAACCATATTTTGTTTCACTTGACTAGAATCTTTTTGCCTTACTTCCTGCATACTCTCTATATGTTTTAAAGGTGGTTTTTCTGTCAGTACCTTTCCATCAACATGCCTCTGATGATATTCCTTTACAACACTTTGTTTTTTCCTAATGGTAGTACTTATGTCTTCTCTCTGTTCTTTCTGATTTTGTTGTTTGACAATATTTTGAATGTTATTTCCTTGTTTTTTGTGTGTCTCAGAATCTTTGTGTGTTTCATGTAAGCTTTGATCTACAATTGGAAGCTTGATGGTTTTAACTTTGAAATGAGGGGAGATAATTTTATTTTTGGACACGTGCAACTGCTCCACATTCTTCAGCTGCCCTGTCTTATGCAAAGTATGTTTTTGATGGATTTGTTCCATTTGACAAGGTAAATTATGTTTTGTAAGATCCTTTGAACCTTGTAGTGCTTTTTTTCTAATGTGATCTGCTGAGGTTTCTAAAATGTTTTGAAGCTGCTCAGCAGCTGATGTTACAACTAATGATGCAGACAGTTGTTTATCATCTCGAGATCCTGTGGCTTGTAAATTGACTTGAAAGTCAGAATCAGGGGGTGTCATTTTTGGTGAAGTCACAGAGGGAACTGAACCTTGTAATGGAGTTTGATCCTGCTTGTTTGATTTTTGTAATGGTACACAGTTTACTGACTTTGTTTGAACTGGACTTCCCTGAGCCTCGTTGTTTGTTCTGATGGTCTCATGACAAAAAGTTTTGACTTGCATTTTCTCCATCTCCTCCCTTTGCTGCCTGTATTTTTCTTCAGCAATCATTAAAGGGGTTTTAAATTTTCTGACATAAGGTTTAGGTTTTATTTGTGTTGGCTCTGCTGGAAGGGATGGAGATCTTTGAAGGGAAAAATCCACTCTTTTCTTGGCCAGTGGAGTCTCTTGCAGAGCTTTGGGTGGAGGACTAATCACTTCTGTAGCCGACAATGGCCTTTTTACCCCTTCTATTTTTGTATGTGTTGTCTTCTGTTTCTGTTCATGGCTAACCACATTCACTTGAGTTACAGAATTTTTGCTTTCTTCCATTGCTTTGGTGTTATCCATTTCTCTGTGTGTCTGAAGAAAAGTTGGTTCAATTTCTGGAGGCATTTTAGACTTGTTAATTTCTAGCCCCTTAGGAGGTTCCATTTTGAGAAATTTCTTTGAGGATGGCACTCCAGCTGGCTTACCTGATGAAGATGATGTAGCGCTGGCATTAAATTGCAGTGGCTCAGGCAGTGACTGTTCTGGATATTTTGGAAAATCTTTCTTTTGTTTTGGTTGAGAAGTAGGAAGAATCACCAGGGATGAGGGCGGAGGTGGTAGAGGGAGAGCAGGAAGAAACTCACCTTCAGATTTGTCATCTATTGGTGGCGGTGGAAGAGGAAAATTATCAAATTCCACTTTGGCAGTGTCCATAGGTGATGGAAACATCTGTCTATCAGATGGCATCATTAATGGAGGTGGAGGTGGAGGCAGAGGAAATTCAATTTCAGATGATGCTACTAGTGGTGGTGGTGGAGGAGGAGAAGGAGGAGGAGGGGGTGATGGTGGTGGAGTAGGCGAGGAATCTATTTCTGGCTTATCTTTCCCCACGGTATTCTTGGCTGGATTTAGAGGATTTTTCACTGCAAATTGGAAGTCTGACTTAGCAGCTCCCACTTGAGTCTTTCCTACAAACTGTCCTACAGATTTCTTATTTTGCTGATGAATATCTTTCTCTTGCTTCCTTTCAGTTTCTTTAAATGTATTGTGTGCTTCCTGTGTGACTTTTAATTCTTGCTTTTTGTTTATATTCTGTTCTGCCGTCATGGGAACTACAGCCTGCCCTAGCTGACTGTTTATCTCCTTCTCTGCGAAACCCTCTCCAGAATGCTGATCTTGTTTTGTTGCCTGCTTTACCACTGGCTTTTGAAAATGGCCAGCTGTCTTAGACATCCCACTAGCCAGCATTTTAACTGGCTGTGTAGCTCTGAATTTGGAGCTGTCAACATCAGTTGGCATTTTTGCCTTTGGTCTTTTCTCCTTCTGACAGTTTATGTTGGAAGATTCATTGTCTTTATCCTCATGAAGTAGATTCTGTTTTTTTCCAGCTATTTTTTCTATGGACTGCACACCACTGGAGGTGCTGTCTTTCTTCAGAGCTCTACATGTCTCTGATTTCTTTGTTCTCACATCTCTCTTAACTTTACCATGGAAAGAAGATTGGGTGGCCACATGTTGATCAGTAAGATATTCTGCTTCTTTTTTTACATTGCCCAGGAATCTGCTTTTATCCACTGATTCATCCACTTTTTTGATGACCATGTGTTGAGAATTAGATAAGCTCTTTAGATGTTTTTTATCTACATCAAGTGACTCAGTGCTCTGTTCTTGTTCTAAACGGATCTTTCTGGTACCGTGTACACCTTCTCTGAAGGAAGTCTCATTTTCAGTATATGTTGCCTCATGATATTCATGGACAGATTTAACATTCTTTCGCAGATTATGTGACCTGTTACTTTGGTGCTGGGCTAAATGCTGTTTCTGGATGGTGCTTTTTACATCTCCATGACCACTTACTTGATGCTGTACCATTTTCCTTTCTGCAGAGGCTTCAAGTGTGTTTTCTACAGCAGTCTGAATATCTCCTTTGATTACATCTTCTTTGTCTATATCTTTGAAAGACTGCTGGGCTTGTTTTAAAGATCTTAATGTTGACTCAAGGTCACCTCGAACAACCTCCTCTTTCAGAACTTCATTTTTTGTATTTATTACTTTTTCAAAGGACTCAATGGCCCGCTTGATATCGCCAGGGATGACATCAGGCGTCTCTGTTTCTTTCAGTTGATAGGCTGATTTTTTAAGACACTTCAGTATTGTAAGAATGTCGGCTTTTATAATTTGTTCCTTTTCTGTAAATGTTGTCTGATTTATGGCCTGACTGAGAGAATTTAAAGTTGCTTTCAAATCACCTTTTATAATATCTTGTTTGTTTACATGACAAGATTTATTTTGTGGCTCTGTCACAAAAATTTTAACTGCATTAGCCACATCTCCGGGGATTATGTCAGTTTCATTAACTGTACGTTGAATCTGAAACTTCTGTTTCTTTAGTAACAGCTTTGTGCCTTCTACATCACCACCAATTATTTTTTCCTCCTCTTGTTTCCTGGTTTCAGTTGACCCTGTCTGGAGTACCTTTAGGTAATCCAAAGCTCCAGATTCGATGCATGTTGTGAAAAACTGAACGTTACCCCGCTCTGAATCCTCTATTTTAGCTCTTTTTGAGGTTTCATTATGCATTGCAGAAGACAGAAGGTTGTGAATAGTATGTTTCACATCACCGCCTATCACCTCATCATGCTGGATTTTATTGCTATCCCTTTTGTGAAGGAGGGAATAGAGTGTCATATTAATATCACCTCTCTCATTTTCCTGTATTAAAATTCCTCGTTTTACAGAACGATCCTCACTAAACAGGTTTTTTATAGCTTGCTGTATATCACCTCTCACTATCTCTTCTTTTTCAACATGAACATCTGTTGATCTGTTCAATAACTGAGCTTTGGTCAAATTGACATTGCCCCTTTCATCTTCATTTACTGTAATTTCTCTTTTGGTAGTGCTTCTTTTGGACAACAGGTTCATCATTATGTTTCCTAGATCCCCTCTAATAATCTCTTCCTTTTGTATTTCAGGAGTCTCTTGATTCATTAGTTTATATTTTGCCATTCTGACGTTGCCAATTTCATCTGCCTCAAGGATAATTCCATGATATTCAATGACTTTGTGAGAGTAAAGTTCTTTTAAAGTTTCTTTGATACTTTTCCCTTTAATTTCTTGCTTTTCAAACTTATTTTCATTAAATTCATGGAAAGGTGTCGTTTCAAAAAGCCATGTTGTTGTCTTTACATCTGACTGTGGAATTTCTTCTCTGGTTATTTTTATTTCACTTTCGTCAGTTTCCTTAATTGAATCTAAAGGCTGGTTTTCAAAAAGCCACACAGCATGCTGAACATCACCTTCTTGCACATCTTCCTTTGTGACTGTCTTGACATCTTTATACTCTGACCTCTCTCCTCTAATCTCATCTAGAGTGTGTGTTTCAAATAACCAAGTGGAAGTTTTAACATTGCCGTGTTGGATTTCACTGACGCTTACTGTTCTTACATACGTGCCTTTATTGAGTCCTTCAAACTCAAATAAGTGTTTGTTGGCCTTCACATCACCACCCTGGACATCATCAATAGTGGGCACAATTAATTTTTCATCATCTGAAATTTTGTCCAGTGGTTGGGTTTCAAATCTGTATCTAACAGAGCTAACGTCTCCTTTCTGAATGTCTTCCTGGGTGACAGCTCTAATAACATACACATTATCTGATTCATTTATAGATCCTAAAGGTTTTGTTTCAAACAACCACCTAGTCCCACGTACGTCTCCATGAATCACTTCTTCCTTCTTCACTGTTTTCACTTCATGATAATACCCTTCTTTGTCTTGAATTGCGTAAAGTGGCTGGGTTTCAAATAGCATTCTGTAGTTTTTCACATCTCCCTTTGTTATTTCTTCTTCATTAACAGTTTTCTTGGTACTGGTATCTGCAGATCCATCTTTAATCTGGTCTAAAGAAAACGTCTCAAATATAAAGCAGCCTTTTCTTACATTCCCACCCTGTATATCTGTAACAGTTTTGACTAATGTACCATCTTCTGGGTTTTCTTTTATTGCATCAATAGAATGATTTTCAAAAAGCCATCGGCAATGTAGAACATTTCCTTTCTGTATATCTTCACTTTGTATAGTTTTAATTTTTTCCGAAACTTCCTCTGAAGTGAAATGTATGGTATCTAGTGACTGGTTTTCAAATTTATACTTCATGGTAGAAACATCCCCAGGCTGGATATCAATTTCCACTACTTGTTTGAATGCCTTTTCTTCTTCTCCTTGTATATTTTCTAGATTTTCTGTCTCAAAAAGGAAACATGCTGTGTGGACATCACTTCCTTGAATATCCTCCTGATTCACAGTGTGTACTTTTACTCTGGTTTCCAATTCATCCTTTATTTCATCAAGTGGCTGGGTTTCAAAGAGCCAGGTACAGGTTTTGACATCTCCTTTATGTACTTCTTCACTGTCAGTCACTATCTCAACTTTATCATACAGCGATTCCATTGGCTGTGTTTCAAACAGCCATCTGCACATTTTTACATCTCCTTTAATAATGTCAGTAGTCTGTTCTGTTTTATTTTCTTCACTTTCCATATTGCTAAAATATTTAATAGAATCAAGAGGCTGAGTTTCAAACAACCATTTAGCTGTTTTCACATCACCTGACTCTACTTCTTGTGAAGATATTCCTTTGATAATCTGGATTTTTTTAATGCTTTCATCAAATTGGTCTAAAGGCCTTGTTTCAAACAGCCACCTGCAGCTTCTTACATCACCTCTTAAAACTTCTTGTCGAATTGTTTTAACTTCATGATATTTCCCAAGACTATCCTGAATTGCATATAAAGGAGTTGTTTCAAAAAGAGCTTTATTCAATTTTACAGTTCCACTCATTATTCCTTCCACATGGATTTTATGTGATTCATCATATCTACTTAAATTACTTGATTCAAATATATGTCTGCAGCTCCTCACATCTCCCCTGTCAATTTCTTCAAGTTTCACTGTTGTTACAAATTCCTTTCTTTCTTCTCTAATCTGTTCAAGAGGTTTAGTCTCAAAAATCCATTTCTGATGTCTCACATGACCTTTTTCTTCCTCAGTGGCAACCACCTTTTGAAGCTTACCAACGTCTGGGCTATCCTTTAAAGCATCCATTGGTAGTGTTTCAAATAAGTGTTTAGTAGTGCTTACATCACCACCTATTATTTCCTTAGGTAGCATGTGAGTTGAGTCATCATCATCTTTTAGGGTATCAAGAGGCTGAGTCTCAAAAATCCAGCATTTTCTAGAGACATCAGCCCCTAGAATAGTTTCTTTCTCAATGACAGATACTTCCGAGTCCTCTTTAATAGTATCCAATGGCTGTGTTTCAAATAACCACTTTGCCTTGTGAACGCCACCTTTGATGCTTTCCTCCATAGAGATTCCACGAACAACTTTAATTTCCACAGAATCTTTGTTAATCATATCTAGGGGCTGGGTTTCAAACATCCAACGTGCTGTTCTCACATCTCCTTTTTCAATGTCTTCTCGGTGAACAGTTTTAATCTCCAGAATTTGACCTAAGATGTCTCTAATAACATACATTGGCTGAGTTTCAAAGTGCTTTATGCTTCTCTTCACATCTCCTTTAATCTCTTTAAGCTCAGATTTCAGCTGCAGCAAGTTAACTTCATCCACCGAATATAGCTGCCCAAGTTTATCCAGATGCTGGGTCTCAAACATGTACCTCACAGTTTTGACACCACCTCCAGTAATTTCTTTAATGAAAGTTTCCTCTCGCTCATTGTCATGATGCATTTTATTCACTGAATCTAACGACTGGGTTTCAAACATCCAGGTGGCTGTGCGGACATCTCCCCTAGCTAAGTCTGGAATTTTGTCTGTATTTTCTGCAGAGTCTGAAGAATGTGTACCCAGTGCATCGATAGGTTGTGTTTCAAACATCCAGGTTGTATATTTTACATCTCCACCTGCAATGATTTCTTGATCTGCAATGCTTTTAATGTTGCTCGGGTCTGGAGATTCGTCTTTGATTGAATCCAAAGGCTGGTTCTCAAAGATCCATCTCATAGACTGAACCTCTCCTTTTAGGATTTCATCCCATTCTAGGTATTCTCTCTCTGGGCTCATACACTTCTGAGGGCTATTACCAGTATTTTCAAAGACGTATCTAGCTTGCTGTACATCTCCTGACACACAGCTGCCTATTTCAACCTTACTAGATACAATATCAGAAACTTCATTAAAATATTCTTTTTCTAAATTCTTTCTTAATTCTGGGTGAATGTGTTTGTATAAACGTTTTAATTCATATAAATTTCTTTGCTTTGAATATAAATCTTTAGGGATTATGGGCTTTGATGGAGAGGTGGATGGTTCAGGGGACTGGGAAAACTCTTTCATTTCTGATGGCGCTTGTAGTGGGTTTGGTTGGGGCGGCAGAGAAAACTCTTCTGTGCTTCCATGCTTAGGGGACTTGGTGTAAGCAATAACAGCAGCAGCAGTTTCATACTCTGATTTTTGTGTCACAGAAGTTTCATGTACTCTACTTGCTGAAGCAGTGGCAGCAGAAGAGGAGCTCACTGCAGAAGGCCATACAAATTCTTGGTTCTCATTTTCAATCTTTAGGGGACAAAATTAGTATTTTTAAAAAATTATTTCTAAGATCACAGCTTTTATTCATTGTATTCAAAGGGCTTAGTCCTGCATGGTGCTGAGCAATGGGATTGCAATGGGATTTAAAGGAACCCGACACCTCCAGGAGTTACTCAGAGCCTTGTAGAACTGAGCCTAAAGGAACACGCTGTTGTAATACAGCCTGTGTTTGGAAGGTAATGTACTTCATTCAAAGAGATGCGCAGTGATTTTGTGGCTATGCTTTCTCTGCTGCAACCAATGCAGATTGTATCATTTATCAGCAGTTTATATTTGTTCCA
Organism: Mesoclemmys tuberculata; assembly: GCA_007922155.1. Taxonomy (NCBI): domain Eukaryota; kingdom Metazoa; phylum Chordata; order Testudines; family Chelidae; genus Mesoclemmys; species Mesoclemmys tuberculata. Next base: position 40,520,639 of record ML675620.1, read on the forward strand.
TTCTTTGATGAAATTGATATTTCACTGCATTTACCTCTGATGGACCAATGTGTCAACCAAAGGTTTTGAAGAAAAAAAAATGACAAGAAAATTTTTTACAAGAGTCAAAAGAGAGAGAGAGGAGATTGCATGCAGCAGAGGAAGACAATGGAAAAACAAAGTTTTTTTAAAAAGCTATTCTTTTAATGGTGTATATCATATAATATAAATATATTTGTTAGATTGACTTAATGTAATTTCAATTACTTCTTGCTTAATGTGGAAAATTTCCAAGCCCACCCATCCTCCCACCATTTCTACAATGTGCTACATTTATTGTCAAAATCAACTAAATGAACAAAATATGAATAAGCTGAGACTTGAGCGATGGCACAAAAGGGCCATGTTTCAGCATTCTGACTGACTTTAACACTTAAGTGGGTGTGGACAGAAATTCCTCTTATTAAAAGCACAGACCTTAATATGCTTTGCAGGTATTGCAGTCTCTCTGTCAGAGAGAAGAGCCTTTTCCTGGGCTGTCTTCTCAAAGTGCTGTTTTAAAACCTGTGTTGAAATCTTTGGGATCTCTTCAGTCATAGTTGAATTGATGACTGTAATAAGAAAAGAAGAACAAAAGGGTTTTTTTAAGCCTAGTGTTTGATTATAATAGTCTAACAGCAAGTTACTTTTACAAAAAAAAGTTATTACAATAAACCAATTGCACTCAACCTTGCAGAGCTGGAGAATCACTCCGTCATCAACGGAAGACACAGAAAACCATAGAATAATTGTAGAGTAACATATTATCACATAGAGTTTTGCAATATGTGAATTGCATTAAAGTCAGGACTAGAGTTAGTTGAATACTGACAAAACAGTGTTCATGAACATTTTTCATATTCTGCGGAGCAGTTCACATCAATCTTAATTTTACCCCTTATTATTCACTATTTACAAATGTTTGCATAAATAGGTTTTTGTTTGGACAAATGTTAGAGAAATGGCTTTTCTTCATGGCCTCAAATGAATAGATCATATAATGTGCTTGAAGTCCAAGTCATTTACAAAGTGCTTCACAGGTACTTAAATTAGCAAGTGCTTCTTAAATTCCATTGAAGTCAATGGGTGTGTTTTGCTGAACAGAAATGGATTATTGAATCAGGGTCCATATTCACCTGTGAACAAGTCTCTTTGTTGATTGTCATTTCTTAGTCTTTATTCTCCTGCTTAAAGTCTTCCTGATTGTCTTACCTGTTTCATCAGTATGTTGAGTGAAATTAGAAGCCCTGTTTGTCTTATGGGTAGCTTGCTCAAGATGAGAAACCTGTGGACAAAGTTTTAATTTTAATACAGGATTTGGTGAAATATGTCTAAGTTTTCTATTTGCATGCAGATACTCAGAACAAATGCTTTATGAAGGTAAAACCTGAATAAAAACCCAGCCAATTAACACACTGAAGCAACACTTATAAAGCATCTATTTTAAAATGACTGCCTACCACAAAATCAGGGAGGCTTCCACCAGCACATCATGATCTTGTTATACTAAGTGGTAACAGTGTTAAAAGCAAAGCAAATATGCAGTCTCTAGATCAGTGTCTCAGTATAGTGGCCTGGTGACAGAATTATGAATTGATACACTTAACCTCTTCGGTTTGAAAGGCTTCCAGCTGAGTTCCCTTGGAGGTTATTTCATTCTGTTCAGCTTCTCTGCTGCTGCTTGATACTGTAAGATGACTGCTACTTGTCACCTCCTAAAGGCAAATAAAAGTAATTACACAGTAACAGCATAATGAATAATTGAAAAACGTAATGTTTGCCTACAAATAGCTTTTTGCTAATTTTATCACTTATAGCATAGTTGGAAAATTACATTTTTCAGCAGGATACAATTATTAGTTAGTTTGTATGGATAAGAACTGCACGCAACCTAAGATAGGCCTTCTTATATAATAGAACATATGTTCTCATTTCATTACTGCAGTCTGAGTTTGATCTGCAGGTGCTGAAGTTCCAAGGATAGGTATAAGGTACAAAGCGGCGAGCATCGGAAGCTGATTCCGCTTTAATGAAGGTGACTCTGCACAGTCCCTAAGTTACTCCTTGTTAGCAGAGGTGAGGCCACAGTAAATTCTATCGTTTCTTTGCATAAAAGCTAGCTTACAAAGATGTGTGCACCATGTAATTGCACGTGTGTGCACATTTGTATGTGCAAAATGGAGGCGGCATAGGCACTTTAAAACCTGTGACCCATACTGCCATCAGTCTTAGCAGAAGATCCCACGTAATGTATATGGTGTTTCTATATTTGAAAAGAAAGACAATTGTGGTCTAATAGACTGAGCACAGGGCTGAAAGTTTTGAGACATGGTTCTATATATCTGTGTGATGTAATTTAATGTCTGTGACACCTATCATGGTGATACCCACATGCAGTGTCATCCTAGATTCTGCTACTGACTTGCTTTCTGACCTAGGGCAAGTCATTTTAACTTCTCTGTGTCTCATTTACCTATCTGGTAAACCTTATTCTTCCATTTTACAATCATCATAAAGTGTTTTGAGACTTACTATTTAAAAGCATTCTATAACTGCAAACTATTATTATTTAAATCCATTTGCATAGGTTTTTCAAATATTTTGAGATATGCTTGACAAATCAACTCATCTATTTGTCTGTGACAAACAGGAAACTGCTTGGTAAAAGGGGGACTTACTCATAAGTTTATGCTGAATCTAAGCTTCCAGTTTAAAGAAAAGAAAAAGGGTTCTAATCCTTCTTCAGAAGAATGTCCCAAATACTCAGTGAATACAAAGGGAGGCAGTGTGGTGTAACTGAGACTGTAGATATACAACCTGAAGAATAGAGAGCTGTTGACTTCCTAAATCTCAAACCTTGGCACCTGCTTTTAGTCAAATAAGCCATGGGTGTAAAAATCTCCCTCCTTCTGCGCCATCCCGTCCCATGCCCTCAGTCACTATATGGCAACAGAGCCATTCCACGGCTATTACTCCAGCCTCAGGACCAAGGTAGCCTCTATGGAGCTTGCATCACATGAAGGGAATGTCTGGAGAATCTAAGCAGTGGAAGATCCACTGGTTGGCCCCCAAATCCCTGCTACACAGTGGGATGCCAGAAATCTCAGGCTTCATGGTAGAAAGGCTGCATGCCTCCCCTTCATAGACTTTATGAATCCCATATCATCTCTCCCCCCACCCCCTATATAGTGACATTCTCTGGTGTACGTAGAATAAATCTTCTGGCTAGTGGCCCACTAGATGATTTAGTGGGTCACTAACCTCAAGACTTATTGTATTCACTGCCATGCTTGAACTGTCAAAGTGCACATAGGGCTTGGAGTGGGCAAGATGGGGGCTTGGCTGACACTGCATATAGCAGTTTTGAGAGTTAGCTCCCCACAGAGACAAAAAGGATCTAGTATTAACACTGAAGGGAGGGCAACTCAAATATTTAGGGGTAAATCCTGCCCTCCTCTCTCTCCCTAGTTATATTTTACATATATGTATGTCTCTGTGTTTAGCTATGGGTGTGTTAGATCTGTAAGTCAAGATCTCATCACTGAAAAAACTCATAAGACACAAAATATGTTGACGTCATTACATATTCTTTGAATTGTATAAAGGTATTAAAAAGGACTATAATTACGCTTAATGCAGTCAGAAACCACATCTAATCACAGCATCATTGCTGCTTTATTGATGCAACTTTTAGATGTTTATGAAGTAACTCCTATATTGCTAAAAAATCACAATGACATAAAATAATAGCCATGGCTATCTAAAGCTATAATTAACAATACCTTTTGCAGCCTAAACATTAAGGACCAAATTTTGAACCTGTACTTTGAAAGCAGCTGGTAGCGAGAGACATGGGATATTAATGATATTATGATACCAAATCCCTCCACTATTGAAACAAAGGAGTAACACGAGTAACTTTGTGATTCACCCAGACACAACTCCATAAGAATATTATAAACCTTTAAGGATTCGTGAAATGGGGCACTACACCAAGAGGATAAATAGGCACATGCTGTGGTCAAGATGCTAAACACTTTACACAGATGGCAGGTACCAGTCAGAGCATGTATAATTCTATCAGGAGAGAAAAGTTATTGGTGTCCCTCTGTGCAGGTATATAGAATACAACAGGAGAGAAAAATGTCTGTATTTTTAGACCCAGATATGAAAACAACTTCTCTTATGATGATGGCTTTCCTTATGGTCTGGGCCCTCCTTTAACATACTGCTAGGTAGACAACAGTCATGTGGCAAATTGGGATAGCTGTTAATTATGTACAATAGTCACTGCACTTCATCCACCCATTCTCCTCCACCCCTTACTTTTGTGGTTTTCTTCCACCTGTTGCATCTTATCATTACCACAGACTGTGTCTGGGACAGCGACTGTGTTATTTAAGTATATGTACAACATCTACCACAATGCAGTCTAAATCAGGCTCTCTAGAGACTACTTTCATACAAATATTTAAAATTATTAAAAATTAAAATAATTCATCTTTAGAAAGGAGGACGCAAATGTGCATAAATCTGTACATATTTGCATTGGGGACTGAATTTGTATTCAGGCTTTCAGATGCTATTATTGAATAGAACTGTAATTGCTATACTAGTTTTATATGTTAGTGGCCAACGCATCAATTTTAAGGCCCCTGGGCTTCAGTAACTTACATAAAATCCTTTTGTAAAATGTACTAAGATTTGTTTTTCAGTAATTGTCTGTGTTGTACACTTTGGACCTACGTTTGCCTTTTCCTTTTATCTGACACTTTGGAATTTCCCATCCCTGTGTTGACAAAAAAACAAAAAAGAGAACTTTATAGAGTAAAATTATTTGTATGGAGAAACAGAAAATCTATCAAAAGAAAATAGGGCTGGATAGCTCAATAATCGGCATATTTGAACCATTTTGGTATTTACTTTCATTTGTATGTTGTGCTCATCATTCAGTCTCTCTGTGCAGCTACTTACATAACATTTTATATCTATCTATAGATATATATCTTATCATTAAAACAAAAACCCATTTCAGTCTACAGTTCTGTACACATCTATTGCCCCCTACTGGTAAAAGCATAAGCAAATTTGTGAGACGTATGATTTAGTTACTGAAATTTGTAACTGTGTGATGGCTGCTCAGTGGCCAGTTGGAACGGGTGTCAATCTGATGTGATCTTTCAGTTTACCTTTCTTTATAACACTTCTAGTTCACCTATCATGGTATTATCTAAGTGCCAATATGGAAGATTCACACAGAGATTTCCTACAGGACTCCACAGTACATTCTTTTCACCTCTCCCAAGTTTGGTAGTTTTGCTTATATTTTGTGTGTCAGTGTGTTTGCATTGCCTTCACTCATTCTGTGGAGGCTTTCAAAAAGGTGAGTATTGCCCTCTTCTTTGAAATATGTCTCACGCTTATCTTAGGGCTCACACTTATCAAATATGATAGGTCATTCTATATTGGCAGTCATTTATCCAAGGATCTTAACCTTATCAGAGTATCTATTGCTTCTGTTGCTACCTGTTTGTTCAGGGTTGATGTTGAGTCCTGTAAGATCCTGAGAATTCATGTTACTTTTTAATGGAATGCTGATGCCTTCAATGGAAGATGAGATAATGCTTTGGTAACCTCTTTGAAGTGATTTCTTCTTGCCACCAACATTGAGTCAATTTTGAGCAGGATTCTCCTTATCCTGGTTCTGCTCTCATTCAGGTATTGGAATATCTTTTCAACTATAGATCATGCCTGCTGAGTAGGAGATACAATGCTTGGGATTGTCGGTGTATGTTGTACTGTATCATCTTCAAGACATTTCAAATAAATACTCAAGAGAAGGGGTCAGATAGTATTGATTGCTGTTGAACTCTGTATTTGAGGGCTTTTGGAAATGAGGAATGTGGTAGGAAATGCCTACCACAACTCTCTGGATTCTCTTTTGGAGAATGTTTCAAGCCACTGTGGTATGTCTACATTGCACACTAAGCCCAGGTTGGCGAATCCAGGTTCATGTACTTGGTATTTCCAAGCCCTGTTTGAGCATCCATGCAGTATTATAAATCTGAGTTTACAATTGCTGGACCTGGGTGTCACTGTCATGCTAATGTGTCTATACTGCACTATGCAGACCTTCTGACTTGGGTCTGCGGCTTCATAGAATCATAGAATATTAGAGTTGGAAGGGACCTCAGGAGGTCATCTAGTCCAACCCCCTGCTCAAAGCAGGACTATCCTCAGCTAAATCATCCCGGTGAGGGTTTTGTCAAGCCTCAGCTTAAAAACCTCTAAAGATGGAGATGCCATCACCTCCCTAGGTAACCCATTCCAATGCTTCACCACCCTCCTAGTGAAAAACTTTTTCCTAATGTCCAACCTAGACCTCCCCCCCTGCAACTTGAGCCCATTGCTCCTTGTTCTGTCATCTGCCACCACTGAAAACATCCCTGGAACCCCCTTTCAGGTAGTTACAGGCTGCTATCAAATCCCCCCTCATTCTTCTCTTCTGCAGACTAAACAGGACTAGTTCTTTCAGCTTCTCCTCATAAGTCTTGTGCTAATCATTTTTGTTGCCCTCTGCTGGACTCTCTCCAACTTGTCTATATCCTTTTTGTAGTGAGGGGCCCAAAACTGGACACAATACTCCAAATGCGGCCTCACCAATGCCGAATAGAGGGGAATAATCACTTCCACGATCTGCTGGCAATGCTCTTACTAATGCAGCCCAATATGCCACTAGCCTTCTTGGCAACCAGAGCACACTGCTGACTCATATCCAGCTTCTTATCCACTGTAACCCCCAGATCCTTTTCTGCAGAACTGCTGCCTCGCTCGTTGGTCCCCAGTCTGTAGCTGTGCATGGGATTCTTCCATCCTAAGTGCAGGACTCTGCATTTGTCCTTGTTGAACCTCATCAGATTTCTTTTGGCCCAATCCTCCAATTTGTTGAGGTCCGTCTGTATCCTATCCCTCCCTTCCAGGGTATCTACCACTCCCCCTAGCTTAGTGTCATCTGCAAACTTGCTGAGGGTGCAATCTACCCCATCCTCCAGATCATTAATGAAGACTTAGCTTCACTTCTGTCCACATTATAAAACGACAGGGCTTAGGACTGGGACTTGGGCTCTGACTCATCCCCTAGCAGAATACTAGGACCCAGGTCCAGAGTGCTTGCTGACTTGCTGAGTCAGGCTGATTTGTGTGTAGACAAAAGGGGAGTTCAGGCTCAAACCTGAGTGAGAGGCCAGGCTTAGTGTGCCATGTAAACATAACAGGTAATGCTGCATTATCCACCCTGGCTAGGCTTTTCCTGTGGTCAGCAGCACTTTGTGACTGACTCTGCTGAAGGCTGCACGGAGGTTGAGCAGTACAAGATGCTGGGCGTGGTTTACTTGCACTCATCCCTCATTGCTATTAGTGCTGTGTCTGTGCCATGACCTGGTCTAAGCCTGATCGTGAGAAGGTCCATGCTTTCAAGAGACACTGTCACTGGTGTTTGCTTGAGACTACCTTTTCCCTGTGTTTTACCTAGACGGGGAATTCAGAAAGAGAGAGTTGGTGTTGGTTTCTTGAGGACTAGGAGCACTATTAGATTCTTCAGGAAGGTTAGTTAGCTCCTCTCTCTGAAGGAAGCAATGATCACACCCACCAGCCCTGACCCAGCTGCTTGTCATGGGCTTTCAATAGCCAGAAAGGACAAGGATCCATTTGACAAGTGTCCTTAGCTTCTTTTGCTTCCATGATGGGCCAAATTCAGTAAAGGGTGATGCTTTCTGTTCTGGTTTTGTGTCCTCAGTCCCAAGGAGTTTGGCTGTTTATCCTTTCTGTGAGGTAGGCAGAGAGCTCTTTGCTGCAGTAAGTGTTTGGTGTCTGACATCCCAGTTATGCAGTCTTGATCGATTAGCCAGTTACCCTACAGAACAATTCTGCTAGCTGTGACTTTGCAGCTTCTAAGGCACAATAGAAGAGGTTCTCTTCGTTTCCAACATGGCAGTCACATATTCCTGTAAGAAGTCTTTGTGCCTTTGTTGAACAGATTTGGATTGGATTTTTTGTCACCAGTGATTTAGTATTCTGCTTTCACTGTTCATCTGACGTGGTTTATCAGAGAACAATAGAGATCTATGGGATTGATGTAGGCGATTTAGGGACCACCATCAACGGTTGTGGCTACCATATAGTTAGATTGTTCTACCACTTTTTGGTAATTAGGTTGGACAACTAGAGCATCTATAGCAGTGGTTCCCAATCTTTTTTGAATGAAAGCCCCACTAGTTAACACTAGGTAAAACACACACACCGCTCTCCTCCATATCCATTGCCGCACCCCTCACTGACTGTACACACATGATAACACTAAATTACATACATAATAATAAGTTACTCTTACATGAGTAAGAAGCCAAGCCTTCTCTGCTGCAGCTGCCACTGCACACCCCTTGTGGCCCTGCCTCTTCCAGTCTCTCATGGACTGAGGTTAATGGAGGCGTCGGGAGCTGGCAAGCTGGCCAGGGCTGCTCTAGGCCCCACTGGTGCGGGGCTACTCTGCTCCAGCCAGGCAGCTTGGGGCTGGATGGGGGCTGCTCCTCCGCTGCAGCTAGCACGGCACTCAGGGCTGCTGCACCTGGCCAGAGTGGAGGTTGGGGCTGCTGCTCATTCTCTCCAGCCGGTGTAGAGCTCCAGGGGGCTGTGCCTGGCTGGTGCGGGTCCTGCCAGGGGAGGCTGCTCCTCCGCTCCAACTGGTGCAGAGCTTGAAGCTGCTTCTCCGCTCTGGCCAGTACAGAGCTCGGGGAGCTAAATGACCTCGATATTACTGAAGCCTCCCGGACCCCCTGTAATGTTTGGTGCCCCCCAAGGGTGTCACGCATCCCAGGTTGGGAACTGTTGGTCTAGAGTACACTGTGTCCAAGACCATTTAGAGCAAATCATTCTGGCTGGTTCAACTACTCAAGTGGGAGAGTAGTGGGGAAACCATGTCTCTTATTGGATTAGGTGGTGGCTGGACCTGTATGGAAATGTTTATTATGCTCCCATTGTCTACTCCCAGGCTAAAGATAAGGTTCCACATGTGACTGACAAGAGTGTGTAGCCACATCATATGACAACCCCAAAACTGGCACCTTCATTAGCAGTCTCAGCAGAAAAGAGAAAGAGTGACTACTTTCAGAGGGTGAATGGTAGTGTACCCTATGAAGGTCTCCCCAGAACAGGAATGAAGATGCACAGGCAGTGTGGGCAAGCTTTCACTAGTGCTCCCTATTTTGTAGGTAAACCATAGATTTTAGTTTTCACTGTCATTAATATGGCAACCACTAAATTCACATTAAAAAAGAGAACCAGGTGGATGCTTATGGAAGTTGCGGCACAAGAGAAAAAAAAGACACAGTTGAATATTCGGATGTTTCACGCAGATATTTTGAATAAAAAGCCACACATGCTGTATCTCATAACAATATTTAAATATGTATATGTAGTAGTACCAGCAGTATAACTGTTTGATCAAAGATAGAAAAAAAAATTTCACTTATTTAAAGTTTTGGATTCATCTAGACTTTGAGATCTGTATCCAAGCTGAAAGATTTTGATTCAATCATTTAGAATAAGCTTTCTGCTATTTAAATATATAACAACATTTTCCATGAAAGTGGAGTTCCATTAAGTATAAATAAAATTTTATGGTCTTGCACTAGTTATTTAGTCTAAATTTAAAGACTATTCCATGTAGTCTGAGTGATTTTATTTCCTGTGAATTTGACTATTTCTGCTGATTATTTGAGAGTGAATCTCAACAGGGTATAAAGGGCAAAGATGCTGAGACTGACATGCTAAGAAATTGTACCTGTATCAAAGATAAAAGGGAGCCACCTGAGTGGCTTGATGGAGAACTAGATTTAAAAACTACTCAACTGTAGGCCAGGCAAAATCAATTATTCCAAAAAAATAAAACCAGCATCCGTTCTCTCCCCCAGAGTTGGACAATCATATTATTTCTTGCCATATCCTACCTCACTGGCCCTTGCAGATGAATGGCAGAAAAGATGGCTCAAGTCAGCATAAAAATGGGGGCAAGAGATAACCTTACGTGATGTGAGTAAAACAGTTTCAGAGGGAAAGTGCTGAGCAAAACATTGAATTTCACAAGAAATGAAGTCTGTCTCTTTTTGTATTTTTCTAATTCAGAGCTAATCCTCCTTGGCTCTTTATGCTAATTGCTTCAGTGACGTCAATGAATAAATTGGGCAGGATTTGGCCCTATTCAGTGGTAATGTATAGCTTCTATATTGTATAGCACTTTTCATCCATTGATCTGTTAGCACTTCACAAAAGAAGGTAAGCATTATTAGCCCCAGATTAAAGATAAGGGAATAGTGGCACAAAGAGGTTGTGATTTGCGCAAGGTGACACAGCAAATCAGTGGTAGAGTGGTAAAACCCAAGACCTTCTGACTCCCAATCCAGTGCTCAATCTTACTGGCCTGTACTTCCTCTCTCTTTTTGGAGTAATGGGTACTCAGCATCTCTAAAACCCTTTATTTACATTTCTAACTTTAAGCACTTAAGTTAGAAAATGTTTCCCTAAAGTTTTGTGTGTTAGCTCTAAACCATTTCACCATTGAGTCCATAAAACTTGAACTAGATTATCTGGTCTCTCCTGTTTCCCAAAAGAGATCTCATTGTCCCAAGGCTCTTTCAGGTTCCATAGGATCCCTTGCTCACCTCCCCTTAGGCCCACTGATTCTCAATGCCCTCCTCATACAAAACTCCTTGACTGTTCATCACAGATCTCATTGTTTTGTGGAGCTACTAAGTTTTCTGACTCCTCTTCCCCCCTCAACCTCCCCAGATCTCATTGCTCTGTGGAGGACTTTTGGGTTTCCTGAGTCATTCTTGTTAATGCTGTGCAGAATTTCTAGCCTCTGGCTTTGTTAGACTCTTCCCTTCTTATGGACTACTAGCACAGTAATCTATTTATAGTGAAAACAAATATGTTTAGTAACAAAGGCTAAAATTTAAGAGAGAGTACTTAAATATAAGAAGACCAACTGATTACAAGTTAAACAAAAGGTATAACATGCTTCTTATAGACTAAACTTTACTTTAACAGGCTAAGGCCTTGTTTAAAGAAGTCTATTTTACCCAGATGTCCTTTTCAGTGCTTTCAACCGAACGCTTGTTGAGATCCCATTTTAAGGAACGTAATTGCACTGCCTGTTTATTCCCTAGCTGCAGGATCAAACTGGGGTCCTTTTTCTTTCCTTTTATACGTCAAAGTTCATTGTCTTTCCACCCACCAAGTCAGGACAACACCCTTACTTTTAGTCTCTGGTATTGTCCCATGTTAACATCACATCCTCACGTTGACTTGGAATGCAAATGTAGCTTTTGGCTTACAATGCTTAATTTACATCATAGACAGGGATAAGGGAATAGACATGCTTTGTCTGACAGAAAACCTCTGCTTGGTTACATAGTTCAAAACATATTTTTAGCATGCACATGTAACTCTTTACAAACACTCTGTACAATACCTGTGAGCAGTGGGGTGTCGCTGGCTTTCATTTAAGATCTCACATGACATTCTTTATAGATAAATACCGTGACAACAATCTGTTGTGTGTGATGAGTGTATCAGGCCTGTTAGGGGTTGCTAACAGAGTAACTAACCCTTTGCCAGCTGGCACCAATGGGCCTCTGTGTCACAAAGAAGAATGAGGAAAAATATTGAGATGAGAATGATGGGGAAAATGTTGGTAGAATGGTCAACATAAAACCCTGACATCCCTTAGTTCCAAATAAAGATGCAAATGCACCTTGTCCATGCAGGATTTATTGAACGGTGAATCAAACGTGAAAGCATGGAATTTATCTGACATGCTGAAGTCAGTGCACATCACGTAAGATCCAATCTTCAGTGTAATAAGAAATTTGAGCTTGTAAAAATCTAACGGCTGAAAAGAGGCTTTCATCAAATTAGTAATATCCCAAGAATTATACCTCCTAATTGGATTTTCATATACATCAGATCCCTAATAAAGACTAAGTAGAAATCAGCTTTCCTTCTACAGGTTTGTGAAAAGCTGAAAAGACAGTTAAGATGACTTTTAAGCATCTATTCTCTCATCTTTGTGTGGGGCTTACACAATAAATCCTATTAACACTAATGTAAGTTACAGGCATAAATCCTCTGTACATCAGTGAAGAGAATAGACCCCTTGCAGTTAAAAAGGATGTCTGAAGATCAGACTGTGATCAACAGAGAGGACATTCAAGCAGCTTTACGTAGGGAAGGTGAAAGTATTTGTTTGGTGTTTAGATTTATGGCATAGTGGTCAGATGGCCTACCTAACTAAAACTTTTAATAGCCTATCTCTAAACTTTGGTAACCAGCATAATTCTCAGAGCAAAATGTTTGTGGGAAGGCATTGGTAGGTTCACTGCTCCCATCTCTTCCCTATTGTTCCTCCACACATGCCTCTTTCCTTCCTTGTTTTTCTGTACATTTGTCTCCTAACTCTAGAGGCGCTCTTTCTTTCTCTCTTCTTCTTGTTTTGTTCATCCTTCTGTTTGTCATCTTGCTTTCTCTTTCTTTATGGCAGCATCTCCAAAATTTTGTGAGCAGAGCTCCACCATTCCATAGCATAATGAATCCAACAGTGCCCCTCCTTCAATTTCACCATGTGGTGTTAATGGCATATCCATATTTTAGAATTTCAATTTCATACAATTAAATAGTATTTTAAAATGTGTCCTTTGTAGGTCTCCATAACATGATACTTCCACTTCCTTCTTACATGCTTTTGAAGAGCAGTGGAGTAGTTATTAATTATACCTGATAAGAAATTTTTCCCCAAAATGCTTTTTTCACCAAAAAATCCTATTTGTCAGAACCAAGACTCTTTTTTTGAAATAGGGCTCGTGTCAGTGAAGCTCCTGACTCAAAGTTTGTATTTTGTATTTTCTACACAGTAGTTCATGTCATTTGTGGTGATTTCTTTTGTGATATTAGAGAGCTATTTTCAGAGGAAAATGTAGATAGCCTGCAAATACTTCCTTTAAAAATTACTTATACATTTTTATGTGCTGAAGGCTCCAAAGAGCAACAGTGAGAAGATAATTCACCGAATTAATTTTATATATTATCCCTTAGATTCTCACGATAGCTAGGAAAGATATAGGACAGATGGATCATTCATTATGTACCACAGCTGGTATGCATGGAACTGTACCTGACAGAGTAGTAAGAAGACAAAGTCCCTTTCCAGAGATTTTCCAATTTAGGGAGTTGATTATTCATTCTAGGCCCAGCACACAGTAAGGACTGTACTTTCCAGGTCCAGCCTTAGTATGTCATCATTCAGATTTTTGTCCCAGTGCAACCAGCTACCTCTGCTGGCTTATGTGTTAGAGCACCCCTTTTTTGAGGCACTGTGCTCCAGGAGAAGTAGGGACTGATTAGCCCCTGCATTTTCCACATTGCAGGAACTGCAATCCTCCCTAACGGTTATGCAGGCTATGCAAAAAAAGTCTCCTTAGTACTTATCCCATGTCACACCCATGCATCTATATAAAGGCCAGGCAAAGTCTGGCCCTTTATGTGATGGACAACATTATAAGAAATGATAACATTCTATGAGTGAGAAACGATGAGAGACAGATGAGAGGGAAAGGAAAACTACCCTTTCAAGTCCATCAAAATGTCAGCTGGCACTACAACCCTCCCCCCATGCAACATGCTGTACTAAGGAATCTAAGTGAAGCTGGATCATAGGGATTTTTAAATGTGGCAATTCTATTAGTATAATAGGATTTATTTCAACATTATTTTCTAACAGTTTTTTTGAATAAAAAAGACTTCTGAAAACCCTGTATTCCACTGATCAGATCCTATACGATTCAGCTCCATACTTTGTGAAGATGTGGGAGAAGTTAGTAGCTTTGATATCAACAGCATGGTGCATGCAGGGATGTCACAGTGGAACAAGAGCCACCTATTTGCAATTTTGGGGAACTAAAATGACAAAAATGTAGTTATCCCTCTGATCCTTGTAATTTGGGGTGTTCCGCACATAAAATACAGATTTTAGTTCCCTTTTCAAAGCAAGTCTTTGTAAAGAATGAATGCAGATTATATCTGTCACAAACTATCAATATTTTTTTTATTGAACCAACATCCTCTAGGGATTGTACCAAATCCACACAATCTTCCTGAGTGCTAACACTTGCATTAGGATCTTTATGGAAGTAGATATATGTATAAAAGTAAGTACTGCCACAGTTCCTTATTGGCTCCACATATGAGATAGCTGCAGAAAGAGTTATTCTAACAAAGATCAGGAATATCTAAAGCTCCTGACACAAATTCAGTGACGCAATTTATCATGTGATACAGAGGGAAAAGGTGGGGAATTCTACAGAGAATCACCTCTTTTCCAAACCGTTCTCTCTCGTAGCTCCATCCACCATTTTATATATACATTTCCCACTGTTTTTATTTTCTTCTTTAATTCCATCTTTAAAAATAAATAACTAAGAAGTTATTTCTTCTCTAAATATAGGAAAGCATGTGAAGGCCTTGTTAGACTGCAAAGTAAATCTCAACTGAATTTTTTTTATTTAAATTTAAATTTTTAAAGTGTGACACCCTGAATGTCAAACGGATGTGATAATGAAATTGTAAGTGATGTGATGAGTTGCTGTGTCCCAATAATATACGGATGGGATCCTAAGGTGTACTTCTCCCTCTTCCCCACTTGTAATCTTTGAGAGCAAGATTGTCTCTCCCCAAGCATATACGGAGCAGTACAGGTGTTTCAGTGCCCTCTTTACTCTCCTGTGCGAGCTCCCTGTATCGTGTGTCACAGCACAGAGGAGGGCAGCAGCCTCCACCAGGCCACTACTCCGCATCCCAAGCAGAACTAAGCAACATGCTGACATGACATTCTGCAACTGGCATAGATGTTGAGGAAATTACATCCCTTCTGGAGCGGGGTAGGAGGGAGAGAGAGCAGGAAATAAACTGTGATCCTCAATGTGATTCCCTTGGTCTGCTCCTGAGTCAGTACAGCTATTTGCTCCCCCTATTTAGGGCAAGTTTTTATGTTACAGTCCAGCGCTAAGAGAATGAAACTGATGATTGTTGACTCACTAAGGGCCAGATTCTCATACCCTGCTGCTTGTCGAGTAAGGAATTATTCCTGAACAAGGGTATCAGAACATGGCCTTAAATATGACAGATTGATTTGGTGTAGAAAAAGAGCAGGCCTGACCTCCCCTTCTCTCACACCCTCAGCTTGAACTTAACCCAGCACTTAATTTTATTTTTAAAAGTCCAGTTCGCTTTCTAAATGTGTATATGATTTTCACTTGCCTTGGCATTTCTCATTTCATACTGAAACTAGAAGTGCAATAGTGAGATACTGTGAGAGACTTTATGTGGTATTTCTGGGCTGACTGGAAACAAAAATGTTCATTCTCTTGAGATTTCCAGCTCTGTTTTCAGACTCAGAAAGTTTGGATATTCAAATCAAGTTAAAATAATCCAGACTTTTGGGATCATGTGTGTACAGAAGTGTACTTATAAACCTGTTGAAGCTGGTAGAGAAAATATCAGAACAAGGAAAAAATAGTAAAAGTTGCAAAGAAAGTGGTATGTTCTGTAGAAGAAATTAGCAACGCAAGAGAATTACATTAAAAAAATCTTATGTTAAAAGAATGTTATTAGGCTACAAAGCCAAGCACTCAAAAGTTAGAATGTAAAAAATCAGATGTAAATTGCCCATGCATACTTAATTCTACTGTGTACATAGGCATTATGTACGTACATTTAGGAGCCTAAATCTCATAGAAAGTCAGTGGGATTTAGGATCTGAAGTGATTTGGAAAATTTATACACAATTTAATTACATGATCACATACTATTTTTCCCATAGGATACTGCCTCATTCAGCGCAGAGGATGGACAACACTTAGGGAATGAGGCAAAGGTTCAATGTTCAATACTTTTATATTCCTTATTCAGTTAGTGACTCCTGCCTCATTTACTGAGCACCATGCAACAAATGCAGAATTATTTGTTTCCTCATTAGGTGATCATCGCAAAATTGATGGATTTATTTTTACTGAGAGATTTATTATTCTGATTTTATAGATGGGGAAACTGAGACAAAAGGTTTTGTCTGAGGCCACACAGTAAGAGAGTGACAAAGCCAGGTTTAGAATTCAGGCGTGCCTGACATTCCTTCAGATGACTACTAGAGATGCTGAGCAGCTACAGTTCTCATAAGGCAGGGGTTCTGTGGACTAGAATAGTATCTGATTGTGTAAATAAAGGCTGTATCATTGCATTGAGATCTCACAGGCAATTGTAGAGCTGGCATTTTCTAACTTTTGAGTGCTTGACCTTCCAACCTTAGCATTATTTTAACAGTTTTTTCCTAGGTAATTTCCTAGGTTTTTTTTTTTTTTTAATTTTAATCAAAAAGGGTACAAACAAATACTACGATGTGCAACTGTAATAACTCCATCATCGGGTTTGGCTGCGTTATAAAAATTTTTGCAATCCCTTCCAGCCCTACATTTCTATGAGCATGCATCATCATCATGGTGTGAGCCCTGACCCTTCAGCACCGCAGTAGCGCTCCAGCTGGCTACATTAGTTATCAGCATGACAAGACTGATATCCTGGGCTGGGAGAAGGAGAGTGTGTGTGGACTACGCAGGTTATTTTGCTGACTCTGGGAACCTGTCTGATTCCAGGGTTTCCACTGCAGTGTGAGCTGCTGCTGCCGCTTTGGTGATGGTGTGGGTGCAGCCTTTTTGAATGTTTATGTTTAGTTACTGTTCTGGCAGGCTGCCAAAATTTACTGGAGGAAGATAAGTGAGAGAGGGGAAATAACAATTTTCAAGTGTTTTATAATTCAGCAAAACCTAAAAAGAACGTCATGGGACAAGGAAAAAGCATGTCTATGGTCCTAGGAATTTCTCTTTGGTGACTTGAAAAGTCCTGCTGCAAACATTAGAAATGTTGAAGCATCTTTAAAGGAAAAAAAAAGGGGGGGGGGAGGTTTGCAAAAATTTGTAATGGGACGTGTTAAGCAACTTAACTATAGAGGTAACTACTAGCTCCCCTAAACAAAAAACAAAAAAAATGGATTGGGTGCCTTCCTAAAGGTAAGAAGGTTAGCATTTCTTCTCCCTGTTGCTTTTCAATAGGAGTTTTTTCAACAGCAGTATTAAGTTTGGGAAGTAGTGTAATGATTGGTCATTGGAAGGTAACTCCACTTTCAAAATTATTCTCTTTTTCAAAACTTGTTGAGTCAATCTAATCTTAAAATGGTGAGGTAACTGACCTGGAAACATCTATTTCAATATATTAGAAATGAAAGCTAATTGTTACTATAATTATTACTGACTCTATTTAAATATTGTCAAATATCTAATTTAAATGCTCTTGCTTAAGTCTTGTTAAACCTGACTAGCTAAGATTAGTTCTTATTGAGCCAAAGCGTCAGCTGATGTAAACTGGCATAGTTCCATTGACTGAAAACTGTCAATTTACACCAACTGGGGATCTGCCCCTTCACGTCAATAAAAGTTAATAGAGGGTCTGATTCCCTTCTCCACTAAACTGATTTTCAGCAGTGTACTTTTGTTGAAATTAATGGTGTGGAACTATTGTAAGAGAAATACGGAATCAGGCCCATACTTCCAATTGCTGATACCACCAAAAAAAAAAAAAAAAGGGTCCCAATTCTGCAGCTGGAATTACTGTCTTGTAGGAGTGGACCCTTACTTATATGGAAAGTTCAAATTCTGGTATTGCATTTGGATCTGAAGGAAAGTTGTATTAATCACAGAAGGCACAAAAGTCATATATTGGATTATGTCAAGGGGAGAAATTACAATGACTTTGAGTGTCAGACGTCAGAAAAAATACAAAGAAATGATAGTGAGAACATAACCTCTCTCTAACCACCTCTAGCGGGGGGGAGGTCCTTTGACAGGACAGCTGGGAATGAGAAGCAAAAACATGTGATGGAAAGGGGCTCCCCCTTTCCCTCCGATTCTTGTCCCCTATCAGTTCTCTCCTGAGCAAAGGGAAATGAGGCCAACTGATCGGTTGCCAGATCCCCCTCCACTTTGCCTATTTAACTAAAGCCAGGCTTTTCAAAAGCATCTCACTCTCTGGTTAGTTGTCCCACCCTCTCTGCTCTTAAGGTTAGATTAGCAGCTGTGCCCCTTCTGATGCTATGGCTGTGACTGATCACCTTTTTATAGGAATCAGGGAGGAATTTTTCCCATTGGTCCACATTATTGTTGTGGTCTTGTGGGGTTTTTCACCCTCTTTACAGCCTCCCAGAGGCACATTTGGATTAGAAATATTAGGATTTGAGGTGTATATAATGTTGCTAAGATTACTGATTTATAACAGCTTGCAACTGGTGTCCAGTGCAGGTAAAAGCTAAAAAGGCAGCTCCCAGAAATCAACGGAACATGGCATGGTGCAGTTCGGTTATGTATTCATTGGGGGAGGAGCCTGAAGTCTTTGTGGAATGAGGTTCTTCCCCTGCCCACCCCGGCCTTGTGGCCTTTGTCACTCGACCCTCACTTACTCAGGGAAGGGAAGAGGTTTCACAACTGAGGAGAGTCTGTGCGGTAGTTCAGGGAGGATCTACTCCAAATTATTGTTTGGTTTGTGGTTAAAGCCCTGTTACCTGGACTGGAACCAGTTAAATGCCTGGTATGTGAGAGCAGAGGGCAGGCCATGTGGTGCTCCTCCCCAAGGAATTATTAATAAAGTTGCAGTCTGCCATGTAAACCAATCCTGTGTGAGTTAATGAGTGTCTTTGTGGGAAGTAAGAGTACATGTGACACTTTGAAAGAGAAAGGATGAGTTATCTAGATAGTCTAGTTTATTGGTGACAGGTTCATGTATATACCAGCAACAACAGTTTTATATGATGCCACCCTCACATATCATGGAAACACAGGGAGAAGAAAAAATAACAGTGCTCCTTAAACCTTCAACAGTCAAACACATTAAAATGCATTTTAAAGCATTAAATAGGTCATACAAGACGACTATAGAGAAGAAGAGGATCAGCAAACACCTAGATAATCAGTGTCCCCTAACATATTTTAATTATTTTTAAAGAATCACAATTTTCAATTTAAAGATGCCTTAGATCATAATTGTTTTATTTTACCACATTTCCTCCATAAAAAATGTAAATGCCTTTTCATATTTCTGCATTTGCAAATCCATTATTTCCAGTGAATGGAGCTCCAGCCTTAGACATAACCCATCCTTTACTCTGACTTGCATTTCATTTATTTAATCTTAAAATTCTGCCTTTGAATAAGCAAGTTTCTCATTGACTTCAATGGAAACTGCGCAAGGACACACACACACAGGGTAGAACTTAGTTCACTGTGTGCAAACGCTGTGGGTTCTAATGCTCATGAATAATAAAATTATAGACTTGTGTAAAGTTGCCCTAATTTAACTCACAAAGCATGACTATTTTCAAACTAGCTTTATCTCGCGGCATAAAGTTTTACTTATATTATTTGAATGTGTCTTAAACTCAGAGTAAATGCTGCTGTTCACTATGCCATTACTATTTTTCAGAGTGCACGGTATAGATAGTGCAATTAATTTTATTACACCAATCTTCCCATGTTCCAAAATCATTATCTTCTGCGTCAATTTTTCATGATATATGATGATGAAGTAATAAATTGCAAAAACCCTTTTATCTAAAACATTTGAAATGTGGTTTTATGTAGCATCTGGGTTCTTCCATGTAATTTTTAATCTGTGCAGAGAAGCTGATTAAATTTAAATATGAAGGAAACAGCAAACTCCTTCTTAAGGAAAATGGCTTAACAACGCTTCAAGTAAAATATATACAAACTACTAGCAGATACTTTTATAATGAAATCCAATCCCAAAGACAAGGTTTTCACAATGCTTATCTGTTTGCCTGTAGATCAGCTATAAGTCTAGTTCTCTTTTTCCACATTGAGGGTTTATCTAAAGAATATATATTACAGTAGCGAATGTCAAAGAAAATTACACTGTGTATGTACATTATAAAAACATTGTCTATCAGTGATCATGAAATTAATCAGCACGTTCAGCATGGCAAGTAACGGTATTTCTCCTTAAACCTGCCTACTAGTTCATATCTCCTATGATATTATTACCTGTACAGATTTGTGCTCATACTGCTGTTGATCAATGGTCTTTTGCGAAGAGGCAGCTTCCCTTTTCTCAAATTGTTTCTTCACACTTGCTAAGCCACCAGGTACTGTACAGGTCTCCGATTCCTCTATAGCCTAATGTAATAGATAAAATAAGTATTGTTTACCTGATGCAGTAAGCACAGACTTTCATGGAGATGATTTTCATTGAGTAACAGAAATAATTTGTGTATTTAACACTTGACTAACCATACATTTCCAAAATGTGTGTAGCCACTCAGTGATAATTTCCATCAGCATATCCTACAAGCAATGCTACCTCATTGTATAGTAGATTCTGTATTTAACTAGTAAATACAAAACTCTGAAATTTTTTTTGCTTCTCTGTAAGATACATTTTGATGTGTGATATCTATTGTTAGAACATGTTGCAACAGAAGCTAGCACACAACACATGTATATTAATATATATCATAGCTATTGTATTAAAACCGAACCATAATAAGACTTTTAAAAATACTAAATGTGTAAACAATTAAGACTAGTTGTTAAAACCTCACTGGGGGATTACTAGCTCATTGATTTAGAAAGATTAAAAGCACACAAATAATAGACAGTCTATGGAATTCCCTAATCCAGAGCTGCTTCAACACCATTAGCTGGTGATATAGAATGAGTGCTGAGAGACAAGTAATATAACCTGTTATTCCCATAAATCCTCTCTTCCAAAACTGACATCTAAGGTCCCAAAGGCCTCCTGCATAATGCTAAGAATAAGTCATGTATATCCAGCAATGTATAATACCGTTTGTATTTGCAAAGACTACTCAGACATCAACATAGAAGAGACAGGTTCAAACCTGCAGAAGGTGATAAACTCAGAGAACGCTGCAGAGCAGTCATAAATTGAGATGCTGGTAGAACTAGAGGGCTAGTTATTAAAAATCAGAACACTCTGGCTTGCCCTTGAACAGTACAGACAATGGATTCCACCTCCTCACTAACTCTGACAGACAGGATGATGACCAATCACCATCCAGGTTTTTCCTGCTGTCTAGGGGTAAACCCAGGATAGTGTAAGCCCAGGGTTTAAGTTGAGGCTCAAGCCGAATTCCCCTTCAGTCTACACGTAAATCATGATGACCCAGGGTTTGGTCCCATGATCCCATGGGACTAGAGGGTCCAAGCCAGAATCAAGCTGGGATCCAGGGTTCAAGCCCCACTGCTTGCAATGTAGACTTGTGCTCTGAGAGTTTGCCAGAAGTATTCCACAATCCCACATGCCAATTTTCTATGTCCTCTGGACAGTCAAGTTTGGTGAACTGTCAAGTTTCTCATGTTGCAGAATGAAGTGCTAGAGCAGCCACATTTTGGGAGGGCACCAGAAAGACTGCGATATGGGTGGTTGGACTTGGACCTCCATAATGCAATGCAGAGGCTGGAACCCCAGGTTGCAACCCAGGGTTCAACAACTCTAACCTGGGGTTTGAATGAATGTAGACACTCAGAAACCCTAGGTTAACAAACCCAGGGTCTGCTACCTTGAGTTCCACTAATCCTGGGTTTAAACCTCAGTGTTAAGCATACCCTTGTTGTCCTCTCCATAGAACACTGCTTACATAAAACACAGCATTGAAGCTCAGCGAACCCAGCCACAGACAGCAAAGCATCCATTAAGTGGGGATGTAATTTCCCTATAATGGCCAAGTCATTTGGGTAGCTCTGTAAATCTGACAAGAGCAACAAGGCACATAAACAGCATTATTTTCAAAGGATGCAAAAGTCCTGAAGTTATGTTTGAGGATGTGAGAGTTTATATGGTTAAGCAAATGTGAACAAGCAGTTGCTTTAGCAAGTGGCTATTTCATGCATGCCTAGCGCAAGTGATGGAATCTTCAGAGATTTATAGTGGGCAGTTTTAGTCATGAATCTTTCAGTACTAAGTCATATAGCTTACACAAAAACCATCGGCAAATATCTAAAAACAGTTCCCTTTTCATAGAACCTGATCTTGAATTACATAGAAAAAATTACCACTGATTTCAACAGAGTTTTAACTAAGGAGTTCTGGATTGCGGCCAAAGGTGTGTGTGTTTAACACATGCTAAGTTTATTGAGATCCTTTGAGTTACAGGTATCACACTTAATACATTTCATCCATATTGACAGAAAGTCACTACTCTTCATATTGGGAATATCATTGAAATTGGTAGGCTCTCTCAAGATGGTAGAATGTTTCCAAATAAAAAAAATTGTATGCACTGAACTGTACTTGACATAACCCAAAATATGCAACAACAGTCAACATGCAGATAACATTAAGACACAGGGGTATGGTACGTTTGATATGTTTAAACACGTGGGACCTAGATCCTGAGTTGTGGCTGAGTAATGCTTTTCACTACATTGTTGTAGTGCTGTGATCCAAGGGCTCTTGTGCACCAGTCCACTCTGTGCCCTAACCAGTCATTCTAGAAGTTGGAGGCCATAATTCCCCATTTTCCTAGTGTAGACAAGCCTTAGTCAAGTTGATATCCAACTTGTTATCCAACCCCAGATGTAAAATGGAAAGACATTCCTATCTCACAGGGATTTTGTAAGATGTAGTAATGAGGAGGGGCTACATAAGTATCTCACATAGAGAGGGGCAAAGTTACTTCTGTGTTCCCTAGAATCTAGACAGGCTCTCAACTCTTCTTTGTGTTTCTAGGAACTGTTTCATATTGTGAATTTTATGATTTGTATATTATCTCTCATTAATGTGTCATTTTGGACCATTGTTGCAAGAGATTATCTTAATTGTATATCAGAAGAAAACAAATCCAGTAGTAAGACAGTTTTTCAATTTAAAATGAGTGTATATTATATTCAAAGAACTTGTTGCTTAAAAATTTGTCCCCCCCCCATTATGGGTAGTTTATAGTTCCTATATGTTTTACTTCTCAATTCTTACTACAATCAAGCAGGCTCTGCTTATTACATGTTGATCTATATTATTTTCTTCTGAAGTGTGCAGAAAGCAATAGCTACCTTTTTCCTATGTATTATTTTTCTCTAAATCTTATCTGAGCTTTGCTCTTTCTAAGCTAGACTCAGAGTTATTTTAACAGCTATTGTGATATACTGTATAATAGCTACAGGCATTTCTATTGTATTTTATAGTTTGGGGAAACCTATTTTTTCATAAATTCCAAGGCCAGACAGGACCATAGCGATCATCTAGTCTGACCTCCCGTATAACACAAGCCACAGAACTTCCCCAAAATAATTCCAATAGCATAGCTTTTAGAAAAATATCCAGTCTTGATTTAAATATTGTAAGTGATGGAGAACTCAGCACAATCCTTCTTAAATTATTGCAATGGATAATTTTCTCACCATTACAAATTTACATTATATTTTGTAGCAACAGGAATTACTCATCACAATTCTCTGCAAATTTCACAAGGTGTTGAAATGTTGTGTGACACTGCATATACAGATTAGTGCTGTGACATGACAGCTCAGCAGACCATAGGACTAAATAACCTATTTATGGGTATGGTACGTCTAGACTAGTTTGTGGCACCACTGTAATTTGAGTTACATTATTACCAGTTAACTTGAGTTTTCTCAGGCCTGGTCTACACTTACCTTCCAGATTCGGCGGTAGTCAACAGACGATACGCAAGTGACATAAAAAACATGCATATCTCCCATTGACTTCACCGCGTCTGTTCCATGCGCTGTACACACTGCGCTGCGCCACTTACAGAGGTGGTTTTCTTCGGTTGATTTCTGGATTGACTGAGCAGGTCTATACAGACCGCTCAGTTGATCCAGAGACATCGATCTGATGGTGGCAAATTTGCCACCGTCAGTAAAGATGTAGCCTCAGTGTTTCTCAACCTTTTCAATGCTTATCTAGGCACTCCACAAGCACTTGTTCTAGGACTCTCTGAGCCTTGGCTAAGCCACAAATGTGTGTCCTATGAGCTCTTTTAATGTTATCGTACTTTTCTGGGTCTGGTTGTTAGATAAGTGAATCCTCTGTATAGTGTTTAAGTGAACTTCTCAGGAAGCCTGGGGAAGACAAAAAATGGTGAAAGTCATTTGTAATTTTCTCTGATTTTTGGTAGAAGGAAATAATTTAGGAAACCTCGGCAAAAAAAAATCAGAGCTGTTAATCCTTCCACATCATTTTAAGGATCATGCAAATAGGGTGCAACATTTAGCATCTCAAGCCCAAATTGTCACAATTCATTTCTATTAACTAGTATTTTCATTATCTCTCTGTTTGTGCCTTTCTGCAAGGTTTGGAGACACCTATGAGAGAAGAACAGACCACTGAAACCAAATGTGCTTGAGTTCCCACCAACCTCATGTTTCTCTGCTGTTTCTCTTTCTGCTGTTCAGAATTTCACTACCTTTTATAGATATATAGAAATTGAAGTGTGGTGGTGGGGTGTGTGCGTGCACTAGTTCTCCTCTTCACTGGTCCACAACCTAGGTTTTTTTAGATCTATTCCTTTTTAGTCTCCTACCTTACATTCTGAAGAGAACTCTGGGATATATTCTACAGTACTTAATTGAGTTAAAAAAAATAGTGTGTCTCTTTTGTTGAAATATGTCCCCGCAGTCACTTTAATGGTCTGTTTTTCCCTTTGTACCAACAAAAAACTTGTACTGATGCCAAAAATAGTAACACACTGGAATCAAAGGAGACCAGACTCATTAATGGACTCCTATACTCACCTCTCTCACAACTTTTCTACTTTTACAATAATTTCTAACTTCATCTCTTTCCTAAAAGAGGAATTCTAACTAACTATTTTCTGGTCCATTAAAGAACCCCGTGACTTACTATCCTTTCATTTTTTAACATAATCTAGAAGAAAACCACATGGTTGAAATACTGTTTCTAAGCACGTTTGCTATTGTCAACATGTGCTCAAGATAAATCTTTAGTTCCATGTGCAACTCAGACTCAGATGCGGTACTCTGTTAATTCTGAAGTTGTTAGAGTACCTTAGTTATTTACTGTCACCCAATAAGGGATGTTCCCTAAAAATGGTGACCAAGTTCAAGCCTACTGTCCCTTCATTCATGGTTTTAGAAGACCTTGGTACACTTATTACTTAGTTATATCAGTTCTATAAATATTTTTCAGACATTACTGATATATGCAGCATTTTGGTATGTTGTACAAGTAGAAACAGTTTCTCTTTTAGCAACAAATGTAAATGATATTTAAAAATATGAACCAGATTTTTAAATAGGTCAGACTGTTAGGCAGGTACTGTATTAATAATTTTTAGCATCAATAATAAGTATTTCTATAAAATAAATTTATTTTGACTAGAGAGGAATACAATAGCAAAACAAAATTAGTCATTATAAAACAATGCTCTTTCATTATACAGAAGGTTTTTAAGAACTGGTTAGACAAAAAGCTGTCAAGGACAGGCTAGGTATCGTTGGTTCTGCCTCAGTGCAAGGGGCTGGACTAGATGACATCTTGAGGCCCCTCCCTAGTCCTAAATTTTTATGATTCTGTATAGTAGTGTGGTTTTACATTGTAATAATTTCGAATTCTTTAGCTTAAGCAGCCAACAAGGACTGTTTGGAACATGATTTTATTACTTTCTGACTATGAAAATTGGTACTAGTACAGAAACCTGTATTCTTCTATAATCATAATTGGTTAGCAGAGTGACTATGTTGCTAATCTCTCATGTTTATGTTGATTTAAATATTCCTAATAGATCTAGTGCATACAAGAATAAAAAGAAAAACTGTACAGGCAGAGAATTAAAATGAGCCTTCCAAAAGACTACTCGTGTGCAAACTCTCATTAGAAAGAGACTGAAATTAATTGGTAACTTTGCTGTGTAGGTGTTGGTAATTCAGATTTATAATGTTGTTCCACACAAAGATAATGTGGGCAAAACAGTGGACCACTTTTTTGAATAAGTAACCAGAATATAGCCTTCTGTGAAGAGAAATAGCAAATTATGAAGACAATTGTGATGTTAAATAGAGGGCAATATCTTACATTAGCAGAGGTGCTGCTGCACTCTACTTTGGACACAGCTGCTTGATACATAGCCATTCTTTCCTTCAATGAGACAGCCTCCTGAAAATCCAATGGCACGCTATCACTCCAGTTTGTGTTTTCTTCTGAAAATCCACTTACAGGCTTGTGACAGCCAGCAATAGCTAAAAGCAAACACAATATTTTATATTAGGTTTATTTTCATTATTATTAAATAGCTGCATTTTTTAAGCCCAAAAAGAAAAGAAAAATTGTCTTCAAAAACAGATTGCAAGAGTTAACAATGTTATCCAATTTCTATGGCAATGTAGTATTGATTATAATTTATAATGTATGAATTGCAGAAAGTTAGTTATGGATCTGAATCAGGCCCAGAGTGCCCAAGCCGTCTCTCAGTGAAGTCCAAGAGGCATTTCAATGGAAGCAATGATGTTTCTTACTGAAATAAACATTTAAAAAAAAAAAAACCAAAAACCTATACTAAAATAAAGACTTTTCAACAAAACATTTTGTTATATATTTTCTTGGTAGACTAGCAAAAAGATATGGTCACCAGAAAGCTTGAATATATATCCTTTTACACTGTAAGCAAAACCACTATAACTCAATACACAACAAGTTCTAATGGGGGCAAACTCCGCTCTAATCAATTGGGTTGCAAGGGAGTAACTCAGAGCAGAATTTGTCTGTCTCCAGTTTATTCATTTACTATTAATTATTTTGTCTGCACTGGAGTATTAAAACCTTACTGATAATTAATTACTTTGACCTCATTCATAATGAATACAAAACCAAGTAAGTGTACAGTAGCTCAGCATTCCAAAATTTTTCACTTAGACGACTACTTTTACTCTGAAAAACTGTTTAGAAAATGCAACACCTATATTGCTGTTACTTCCTCAGTTTGCATTGCACCCACAAAGTTAAGACTCATTTCCCATAAAAAATGTGCATTGTCTCATCATAGCTTACTTTTTATCTGCTCTTTCAAGATCCTCATTTGATGTCACCTATATTATATTAAGCTCTACATTAAGTGATGATACATTCCCTTCAGTGAAGACCGTTTACTTTGAAATTTTCACCTTAACAGTTTTGCACCTGACCAGAAAAGTCACTTTGCTATGTACAAATATTAGATGACACCATGCATATGGTGATAGTTACAGGAAGAAATGGTAAACCCTATGTGGGGGTATACCACCCCTATGTTGCCTTGATGTCTGGGATGGAGAGTTACAACACTAAGCCCCGAGGACATAAGATTTAGATAAGACCGCCAGGTGTGGAGTAGGAGCTGGGCGAGGACAGTGGGCGTCTCTCTATCTGGCTACTCACATTGTGGATAGCCGGTAAACAAGATAATAAAGTAGGTGGTCGTGTAAGATGTCAAGTAACCTGTGAGAATTAGGCTGTGCTCATGCTCTGTGTATGCATGTGGCCATTAACCAATCAATGGCTGCGTGGAGACAGAGTGACCAATATACGTGCTGTATGAAATGATATATAAGATGGTATTCGCTTTGCAATAAAGGACTCTGCTTACAATCATATTGATCGTTGTGCTTTGTCCGGCCCGCATGTAAATATAAAAACATGTTTTGTTTATGAACAAGATGCAACAACCCTATAGTAACTGGTTCTTCAAGATGATGTCTTCAGATGGCCCCATCTTCACTGCTTAAAGAGAGTGCATTCTTTACCATGGTTAATTAACATGCCTGCACAATCCCAAGGTGAAAGACCAGTATAAATAAGGTACTTTCATTTTACCATGAGGTAAACTAGGCAAGGTCAGCACTGTGTGTGAGGTGGGTTGACCTCACCTAGTTTCCCTTGCAGTAAAACTGAAGTGTCTAGTATTTACTGTGTTTTTACTTTACGGTAGCTCATGCAAGTTAGTTACCCCAAAGTAAAAAATGCACCTTTTTTAGTAGTGAAGACAAAGCCAGTGTGGATCCCACTGTAGGTAGGTGAGCAGTGAGTCATTTGTGAGATAGATCAAAACTAGCTGTTTGCTTACTATGTCACTTTAAAAGCCAAAAAATGATGTCTGCCTGTTAGAAGCTTCTACTTTCTGTGTTCATTATGCATACCTCTTAGTATTTAAAACAGTTGGCTACAGATAAATGTTTTATAGCTTCTCTTCTGCTTTCATGGGCATTCTGCACCAGCAGTACCTTACGGACTCACATTTCTTCCTGTAGTATGTGACCAGGGAAGATCCCATGTTCAAAGCTAAATTCCAGAATGTTGAGAATATTGCTTCCCTGACACATACTGTAACCTGACTGCATAAAATAAGCAGGGTGGTTCATGTTTCATTTCCCTGACACTTGAAAGAAGTAATATCTTTCTCAGTGTAAAATCACTGCAGTCCTATCCTGGAAATTGTCATATCATACTGGCAGGTGAAACAGAGAACAATGAATTGAATTCAAGAGCAAGTACAGTACATCTATCATTTTTATTATTTCTAAATCCACATTTTCCATTATACAAAAACTGCTCTTTGGGAGTCTATACAAATTAATAGTAAGAGACTCGTTTTAATAATCAATAGACTTCTTAACATGCTAGCTGCAAATGGCAGGGCCTTTGTACAAGTCAGCACAACCAAATCCACATTTTTAATTAGTTTAAAAATTTTAGTTAGTTTAGCCCCTAGATATTTCTGGTCATGTTTTGAGATTTCAAAACCCCATGAGGATCAAATTTTGCTATCAGATATACCAAACATCACTATTGATTAACGGGAATTGCATGTATGAATATTAGGGCAGAATTTGCACTTGAGTGTTTGCTTATTTTAAAACCAAAGTATTATGGAAAAGTAGGCTCTAAGCTTGTGAAATAATCAACCTAAATTCAGGTGAAATAAATAAATGGTTAAAGGAGCTTTGTGGATCAATTAAAAAAAATCTACTTAATTTCTATTTTTGTTTTTAATACAAAGCCACCATTTGAAAGCTAGACAGTATCTAGATCTAGTTACGACAATACCTTAATGAACGCAGAATATTCCTGTAAGTGGCAAATAAAACTGAAAGTTGCTGTGGAATAAAATTTTGCTTTTACAATGCAGCTCAGGTACTGAATGTCAAGTCAGAGACAGATAATA
The DNA here is from genome assembly GCA_007922155.1 of Mesoclemmys tuberculata. Lineage (NCBI taxonomy): Eukaryota > Metazoa > Chordata > Testudines > Chelidae > Mesoclemmys > Mesoclemmys tuberculata. The sequence goes on from ML675620.1 coordinate 40,550,016, forward strand.
TGATTAATCCAAGTGAGATTTACACTCAAAATGAAATTTAGGAAATCTAGCAATGGCAGCAGCAAAGCAGCTGCAGAAACGGGCCTACAGTAGATGGAGAGAGCATACAGCGTTGTTTATTTTTATCTGGATGAAGGTTCAGTTCAAGGAAAATCAGGGGAGGTGAAGACCTTTGTATGTGAGCATGGAGTATGTATGATAATTTCATTTCCTGAAATTTTCATTTAATAAAATCATTTGATGTGCTGTTTGTTTATAAGTTTTTTTTACTGCCTGAATGTAATAATGGTTTTGGTTTTTTCTAAATGACTTTTGGAACACTAAAACCCATATGCTAGTTAATGAGATAATCCAGAAGTTAGTACTATAGAGTCACTGTCATTGCCTATTTGTCATTCCATTTACCTATTAGTAGGACAGAACCCTAAACAAACAAATCCTGTGACATGTACAGCTGCTTTGGTGATTCCCACTGTAAAGGAAAATGTTCATATTTTCATATTCTGCAAAAGACAAAATTGTGTTAGGGCACCTTGATATGACTCTAAAGAAAGAACTTAGTCTTCCAAATGCAGTTAATCTGCGGTTTTCAGCAGGACAAAGGATTTCTTTGGGGCTTTCAAAAGGTGTATGAACGCAAACTATTCCCTTAACTGTTGAACGAGGGGTGATTTTATGTTGTATATAGAACAAATGTGTATATGTGAATAGTATATTGTGTATGGTACACAACAGGAAATATATCCTCCAAGTGAACTCTTGTGAAATACACCAGCAGGGGGAGCCTTTCCTATACCTATCAGAGCAAGATGTTGTTTAAGTGGCCTATAAGGAAGGACATTTCATATTCAATTACATTTTTAGGGATTTCCTTTTATTAATTAAGTTATCCACACAGTTTTCCAGTTATTAAGGAGAGAGAGGGATTCCTTTCTGCCAGTCTTTTTTAGTATCATTTATTGTAATATAGTAGAAGAAACACACCTGACATACACACTTACACAAAGGACCTTCCTTCTCAAATGTAAGCATTGTTTCAGTCAACAAAAGCCAGAACATCTACTGGACATAGTTATTTCTATTATGATTGTTTAAGCCCTATGTTATCTCACTGGCAGCTAGGCATGGTCACAATTATTTTTTAAAATTCATACAAATACATAAAGCAAAAATACAAAGTAACTACGGCTACTGCTGTGGCCACAAATGCACCTGAAACTGGAATGTGTAATTTAGGCCCATGAAAGCTAAACCAAAAACTTAAACAAAATAAATACACTTTATATTGTGCACTGAAGACCAGAAGAGCCAGGGTCTGGTGGACCTCTATAGGGGTGGAGTATGAAAGAGTCAGTTCTGCTACTATTCCTACACCATTCATTCCTAGGAAAGACAGGCAGATGATGTTTAAGGCCCTGGTCTGAATCCTGAAGTCCTTCCTCTGTTCTGACTCAGGCAGAACTCCCATCTGAAGTCAGTGGAAGTTTTACCTCAATAATGACTTCAGAATTGGGCTATATATTCTTAAGCAAAACCGATTATTCTGTATAGCACTGCTGTTTGAATGGGTACTCCTGCAAATGGAAGAGACATGAATACGCAACAGGCAAGGAAAAGTAATACTTACCATATCTGTAGCACTCTACAATTTCAAAGTCCTATACAAACATTAATCTAATATAGGAGCAAAGAAGTATATTTTCATGTGTTAGCTATAATAATATGGTTGTAGTATGAATGGATTGCTCACATAACGCTGACAGTCTCAGTGTCTGCAGAGGCTCTTCTCTCACTCAAGTGAAAGCATCTATCATTTTCAAAATGCAGGACCTAGTAATCTTGCTCATTTGTTCTACTTCTGCATGTTTTACATCTTCCTTCCAGATTTTCCATCTAACCTTCCCTGAATGGTTGAATTACATGAACACCAGTTGTGTGGGAGAAATTAAAAATTGGGAAGTTTAACAATTTCTGCATAATTTTCATGAAGTTTGGCCTGACATTGGTTATTATTATTTATGGATACATTAAGAATTGTATGTGGTCAGTAGCTTATGTTAACTATTTTCCACCTATGCTCAAGGATTCATAAGTCATCCATGAGCTTGGAGGTGAAATTTAGCCCAAAAGTACTTCACGTGAGTTGGTGTATGAAGCTAATGCATGTTCCTTGCTACATTGCCTGGCTATATGTAATTCAGTGACAGAGAACATGGAAGCAGCAGTTTATATACTATACAATAGTATACGCATATTGACATTTTTCCTGTTTCCATCAGTTCATTGAAGGAATTGCATATATCTGACAAGATGCCTTAAAAATCATCTTAATGAGTTTTCCTTCTTGTAGATTGATGTGAAGAAAATATGCTGTGAGCACCTGTATTTAACAGATAGTTCAGATCTAATACAATTTCAGTGCCTCTGCTAGGGTTTTTCTGCACTGCATGGAGAATTTGATTGAATAACCTTAAGTTATTCAAGGTTATTTACCTTGAGTCCTGTAAATAGGACACCCCATTCCTTCAGGGAAGGGGGAATTTTAAGGATAGATCTATCTTTTTTTAGTAAAAGCCACTGGCCTCTAGATATTAAATCTCCTACTTGCACTGCATATAATATCAGAGCATCCCTAAATCCCTTCAGATGTCTCCTTTTCCCTAGATAATATAAGAGTGGGTATATGTACATCAAACCTGCCTTCCTTTGAGAAATATATTCTGAGATTACAGAAACTCGTTTTAGCTGAGCTCTAAATATGGGTCCAGAGTGATGCTCAGTGGCCAGAGATAACAGGTTGTGCTTTTAAAATTCCCTTGTATTTTTTTTGAACTTCTCAGTGATGGCGAGATGACTGATTTGGCCAAACATCTTTCCCTATTGCTGCTGCATTTACTAAGAAAAAGTAAGTAGAGAACAAGAAAAGTTTGTCCCTGAGAAAAATAAACATGCAAATAAGTTAACTCCGAAAAGATTACAGTGGTGTAAAAGCCTTTAGAACAGATTTCCATAACAATATGCTATCTGAAACAGTACAAAGCTACGTTTTCACTTATTTGAACTATAGTGGGCTTGTTCAGGGTTTCAGTTACTATCTCCCAAAATGAAAAGGCGATGTTGGGAATGTTTAGAGTTGTCATCATTCACGTATAAACAATGTGCTTATAAACTGCACTGAAAGAAACTGCGTATGTTGAGTGTGATGCTGGTAAGCCAAGCAGGTGCTAGAAATGATTTTAGTGCTTCTCGTCCTTATCAATAATTTGGCCAAAATACCTCTTGATCTGAAGCTGCACCCTTACATAGAAGAGAAGTGATAATCGTAACAATCAATTGAAATTTGGGAGCAGGATGCACAGATTATTCTCTCATGTAATAATCAGCTAACTTTATCTAAGTTTCTTAAAGTTGGCCTTATAATTTCCTCTTTTTCTTTTGCTCCTATAATTTAACCCTGCAAGAGTAACTTAACCAGACAGAGGAACTACAGAGCAAGGACTTATACTGGTTGAAGCACTCACATTACAAATAGAGAGGGGACAGACTGAAATATTCAACTCATGAGTAATCTAACCCAAAAGATATCAGAACCTAATACCTTAAAATTCGATACAATGTGAGAGAGAGAGAAAAGAAAGAGCAGTGTTTGTTCTGCTACCTATTAAAGCTTTCCAGTCATATACTCTTACACTGCTCACATCCTTGCCTTACTCATTGTAAGCATGCTTTGCCACTAACTTTGTTGTATGAGAACATTTTCTTAGCTATTTCACTTTGAAAAGGTTTAAGGGAAAAGATGGTCTGCATAAATCTCTGCAAGTACAAATAACTACTTAAGAACGTTCAATGTGCTTTGGGATGGATGTAATGAGGGGATATATCATTCCATCAGTTTTTAGCAAAGCTGCCTATTAATTTCTATTTATCTCAGAACTACTGGCATGATGCAGCCCATGAAATGACTATAATTTACCATATTATATGATCACCTCACAATTTTATAACGTATTTCTCCTCATAATACCCCTGTGAAGTAGGGAATTGCTATTCTCCCCCATTTTACAGCAGGGGAATTGAGGCACAGGGAGACTGAACATATGTTTACACTGGGTGTGATTACAGCTACGGCTCATGCAGGCCTACCCAAGCTAGTTTTAATCTAGCATGCTAACTCAGGTACTGGAGCAATGAAGCTGGCATCCCAAGATGCCCAGAACCATGGGTTGGCTAGTCCAGGCTGATGTCCATGCTACCATGGTTTCACTGCTCTAGTATCTGAGCTAGCTAGATTAAAGTTAGCTTGGCTGTGTCTATGTGAGCTGTAATCACGGCCAGTAAATGCACGTCGACATTCTCTGAGTGACTTGCCTAAAGTCACACAGCAGCCCGTGGCAGATCACTGAAGTCAACCCATGTCTCCCAAATCCCAAGCAAATGCCTTAACTACTGGACCATCCTTCCTCTCAGGTCTACCACTATCTCCACATGCACATGTGCATACAGTTACGTTTTCCATCTCCTGTGATGTGCAAATAGACTTAGAGAGGAGAGATTTTTATGTTGAGCTTTTCAACTCTTATGCTTTGGTAAAAATGAGTTCCAGTTGGGTGGGCAGAGCTGAAAAGGAAGTATCTAGACCCAAACCTCATAAGGGTGCCCTGACTGCCTCCTGGGAGAATATGTTTCTGTGTATGCAGCAACAACAACACGTGCTGTAGACAGAGCTGTATTATCAGATACTAGTGAGAGACTGACCTGCAGCCAGGTCAGCCTTACATTCCAGCCCAATGTGTTTACAGTATATAAACACAGCACATATGCAGGAGTGCAAATGTGATGATCTTTGAACATTTAGTCTGACTACTCTGTTGGAATTACAGCGCATATGACTGTGCATATTTACATATCAATGCATACATGACACTCGTTTCTGTGTTTGAATCTAGCATATTTAAAAATAGGGGAAACCAGTTTTCAAAGATGTGACTCAAGGAATTATAGCAGGCGCAGTCAGAAAGATTAGGAATAAAACTCGCATGACAGAATAAAAATAGAAGACAAGCTTTGAACCTGTGAGCCTCCCACAGTACAATCAAGTGCATTGCCAAAAGCCTCAGAAAGACACCACATGAGCAGGTGAAAATTAAAACTGCAAAACTGTTTGCATGAAAAGCAAAACAAGCATATTTTGGGCTTTTGGCCAGTTCTGCTCTCTGCTAGAAATGGTTCCATCACTGCAGAGCAGTGAAAAGCAGTACTTGTGGATAAAAAACAATTTTCCTGATTGTAAATAGCGCTTTCTGCCTGGAGACAAACCCTACAACACTTGAGGCTTGTGGACCTCAAAATAAAATAAAATCCTTGCCAATGGAGCTTTGTGTAACACCTCCTCCCAGATTCTATGTTGCTGGTTCACAGCTTCCCAGTGGGATTGTAGATTGTCCCCTGGACTGTCCAGAAGTGGAGTTGTAAGATTTTATGCCACTACATCTTCAGCCACCAGTGCAGCAGCCGCAGTCCCTTTTATTTAATAAATTACCGCTAAATCTTTACAACTCTTCTGAGATAAGTAAGTGCTTGTCTCTCATTTATAGAGATGGTAAAGAGGTGGCAGAAGTGATGAGTGATTGCTCAAAATCACAGAGTCAGTTTCAGTGTTCAAAAAAGCCTATGTTCAGGCCACTGGACGCTATATTTCATCTTAGTTCCATTTCCTTCATGAGCTGGTGGTGAGTCCAGCGGTGTGTTCTCAGCCAGTGAGCTTAACGGCATGGAGCTGTAGTGATTACTAGTGTCATCAGCAATTAGTGCTACACACTCAATAAACTTGCGGTTCTGATAAGAGTTATAATGCACTACAGTTGTGTCTCAGACAAACCAGTGGCTGGCAACTTGTGTTGCCAACTCTCATGATATTTGGTATTTTCCTGATAGCCTCTGTTCCTTCTTATTCTCCTCCTGTGGTGTCCTTTCACCACAATCAAAGGTTTATGCAATGTTGGGCATATAATGTGGTCTGGTCTGTAGTTCTGGAAAGTTCTTCTGTGGTGCCTGGCTCCTCCAGGAGCCAACAAACCAACAGATTTTCCATGGTTTGTGTTTCCAGGAGTTGTTGAAATAGTCCCACTTCTGCATATTAACTTTTGACCTGCCATCTCTTGTTCAGAGGGGATTTAAACATCTCCAGTATGATCAACTTTGTTCTGCACCCGTGGAAAGGAATTCAGCAACATCCATGTGCATTTTGATGTCCTGGTCAAGTATATTGAGCCATTGCACCACATTTACAGACATATAGCCGCTGGTGATTTTTTAAGTGTTTCCACTGTATCTGCAGTCAGTAGCAATTGTGGGTACTCTACAACACCCAGAATCAAATTCATTTTCCTACTTTATGTCCACCCCATTTTGTCTCATCATTGAATTTGTATACCTTAGGTTTTAAAAGTGGTCTCAACAATACAGTGACATGCAAAACAGGATGATCTCCTACATTTGAAGGCAACTGAACTTTCCTGAATCAGTTCTGTCTATCTCCAGTTACTACATCTGTATTTAAAGCTGGGACTCTCATGCTGTTTAACCTTTTTAAACATGTAACCACCAATTTTAGATCAATCCTTACAGACAGGCCGACTATGTGCATGATCCTATCATGGTGATGCCACCACATCTGTGATTAGCACAGCAACCTCCAAAAATAGCCCCTTTAAGGAGTATTTTTATTGCAGGTCACATTTTCACCTTGAGCCATTGGTCTTATTTCTTTTTGTTTGAGCAATTTGACATCTGAGCTTGTGATTCAACAGCAATTGCAATATTTCTTGCATAAAATTAGCAAAACTTGACATTGAGTCCTTTAAGGTACTTTCAGAAACTTTTCACTGAAAATTATATATATCCAGTGATAAGGCACTGTGAGAGAAGTGTAAGAAGTGCTTATGTAACAGGGAAGATGAACAGATTACAGGACATCACAGAGTTAAAAAAAAAAGTCTTTTATTTACAGATTTAATGTTTTCCTTTTCTCTGAACACTCCTTTTCTTAAAAGTTGTGAAAAACAAAATTAAAAATGGTGGGTTTTGGGGAAGCAATTATTTCTGTAGGGATAAACAAATGGCTGTATAAAGGTAACTCTGTGAAAGCCATGTAATAATATTTGGTTGTTCTATTCCAAATGTAAAGATAAGAACCAAATTAAGTGTTTTTTCAGTACTGTATTTAGTGAAGTGCAGTTACCTGAGAGCTTAACCAACATTACCAGACACACGGAAAGTGACCTCTGACAGTGAGACTACTTCACTGCCTCAGGCTGGATACCTTTATTCACACAAGTAATCCTTACTTAAAGGCCAATACATAGTTTCCCCAGTAGATACTGAAATAAAGCAATAATTTTCTTTGTCGCCTTTGTTCTTATTTTTGTTTCCTTTAAATTTCTGGAAGTTATTCAATTTAATTCAATCTAATTCTTAGCTTTTTCAGAGGTGCATTGCTATAGAGTTATGGTTTAAGTTTAATTTTTTAATTAGTTGTGAAAGGGTTATTAGAAAAGCAAATTGCATAATTTATTAACCCTTTTAGTGTCAGTTGTTATATGCAGATAGGTCAAATTGCACCATTGATTTGGAAGAAATGTGAAAACATACAGGCCAAAACATTATGAGCTAGATACGTAAAGTTAGGTTCCCTAATCTATATTTAAACAGCTGAATAAATGACCTGATTTTCATAGGTGCTGAGCATCCCCGCTCTTATTGATGTAAGCAACCAAGTTTGAAAAAGTTTGGCTTCAGTGCAGAGGCATTCAGTTAAGTGACTATTAAACATAAATTCCTGTATTAGGTTATAAGGACCTAAAATGCAATTATTTACTCTGGAATTCTGCTGAGAAATTATTTGCTTTGGGTCTAGTAGAAGACAAATGACAATTTAATTAAACTTCAAAGTACAGCTTGAATGTTCTCATGAGGAAAACAAAAAAGAAAAGCAACATAGTGACAATTAAGTTCTGTTTCCCTGCAGATTGTTCAGTCAAATTTCTTAAATCACAGCACAGTCCCATCTATAAATACTCCCTTAGCCTATATAAATTATATCTGAACATAGGCCTTAACTATCAGCATATCTATTTTTACACACAGACAGCCATGGTAATGGTCTTTAAATACTTGATGTAGTAAAGCACCTGCATGTCACTTCTGAATGCCCCTGTGGAGCTATTACTCAATGCAGCACCATTAGGGGCAATGATCTAACTGAAATAGCAAGTTCTGACTCATGTACAGCTCTTCACTTTAGGATGATGTAAATAAACTATAAGAAAATAGCTACTTAATATGAAAGACTAAAGAAAAATATAAAACTAGATATGCCAGGGTGAATAAGGGATTAATTTCAATGTTTGATATCAGCTGTGTTTAAACAGTATTTCAGCAAAAAAAATGATTATAATAATGATGCAGAAAGTGTTACCCGCGTGCTATTTAGCACTGGTATTTTAATCCTAACTAAATCACATTGGCCATTGGCTATCTGAAATATTAAGCAATACCTGGGAAAAAATTTTGATTTTATATTCAAATTTGCATGCTAAAACCCAGTATAATGTTTTGATTGTCTCATGCTTAGGGATAGTTTCAAACAGACATTTTACATACACTTTATCACTGAGAAAATTCAATACTAGCAAAGAAAATATTTTTCCATTAAACTGTGCAAACTAAATTGTGTGTTCTCATTGTGTGATTTTAAAGTAATGAGGCATGCCTATCAGTTTTTTTATTTGCCCAGGAATATTAGAGGGACAAGGTGGGTGAGGTAATATCTTTTATTGGACCAAGTTTTGTTGGTAGAAGATATTACTCCACCAACTTTGTTTCTCTTACTTCATATTTGTGACTTAACTGATCTAGTTATAAATCTTAAATCATTCTAACCTCTAGTATCTAAGCACCCAGCTCACAGCTGTCCTAAATTAAATCATACAGCAATATCTCAGAAGATTTGTTGTACAAACCTATGTAAAAATAGTAAATGACATCTGTAAATGCAGATCTATTCTTTTAGATAAAAATCTATGTCCCTATTCTTAAGGTTATTACAGTTGCTATAGTTAGACGTAACATATCCAACCAGCAATAGTTGTCTTAGAGTGTATGTCTTTAAGCAATTTGGAGATCACATGACAGTTTAACTATTTATTCAAGAAATATCTATTCTTTATGTGCTTCTAGCCATAAAATAAAACATGAAATTTTATTTGTTAAATAAAAAATTTAACACTTTTTCATCCAAAATACATGAAATCCAGGTCCTGAAACACATTTTTGCTTGTATCCCCATATGGACGTATCATATACTCTCACAAGTGCCAGGACCTGAATTGCTTTCATTGTACTGTGCTTGTCTCATTCAAAATCCAAGTTAATTTATAGGGTATTAATCTACTACATTTTAGGTATGTGCTAGACAGCAGCGATGAATGATTAAGATCACATTTCGTTTGCAACTCATTTATGCTTTTTTATCCTTTGCTAATTAAATTTACCCAGTTTGTCATGATTATCCTGAGAAATCAGCTGTTTCTTTTCACTGGTTACATGAGGCATTAGTTATCTCACAGTATACATATAATACTGTCTAACATACTAGGCCGCACTTACCTTTGCTACCATTCAGAGCTCATCAACAAGATTTAAAGAACTGCAGTTCTCTTTATAAAGGAAGTCTTTACATCCTCTCCTCGCCAGTTTTTTTCTTGATTTTTGTCAGAACAAGTTCCCAGTCCCCTGAAATATACAGTCTAGTGGAGACCAGCTCCACTGAAGCATACACCTCTCCTTCTGTCAAGCAAGTAGGTGGAGACAGCTGATTTTATTTTAGCCCCACATGTAAAAGATGGAACTTGATGCCTATTTTTAGGGGTTGAGCCCTGTATAGCTTGTGCCTGAGTCAACTACTTGTTGTAGAAACCTGTTTGTAAAGGCACTATTACAGTGTGCTTTTGTCATATGTATGGATAGCTTAAACACTTGTTCAATCAATCAAACTTTCTCCAGTCTAAGTTACTATGACAAGATAACTTCTGATTCTTGAGTTATTTTCAGTAAAACACTGGGCACCCTATAGAAATAAAGTTTGTAATTAAAATATTTCCACGTTTTCTTTAAAAAATGAAAAACAAAGCACAGGGTACTTTTAAAGTCATAGTGCAAGGCACATTCTGAGACATTCTCTTCTACAAGGAAGTCATGGAATGCCAGATCAAGTATACCTCATTGAAAAAGGAAAAAACTCAGGACGCTTTTTGTAAAGCCCTTCTGGTCATGGTAAGACTAGTTTATAGACATTTGAAAACAAACATGTAAGGCCACATTCTGCACTCGGATATGCATGCATTGATTACAATACAAGGTGCACACACGCATCTAAGGGCAGCATTTTGGCCCTCAATGTAAGCATATTTTTAAAACCTGTTTTCCCTGTATTTGTTCTCTCATGCTATTTATAACCAAAATATATAATGAAACCAATTTGTTGTTTCATTATATTTATCACATACAATGATAGTTAGAAAATTGCTACATCACAGAAAGAACTACTATCTGCCATAATAAGAATCAGTTAAAATCAGCTAAAGAGGGAGGCAAGACGAACCTTGAGAAAGCAGAAATCAGAAGGAACAGAAACATGCTTCCTTCAAGGAAAAATTATATCAGTTGATTTGATTTAGTGATGGAAGAAAAAATATCCCAGGTTAGGAAGAGAGTAGCCTTGTTGGTGATTTGGTCTATTCCTGTCAATTAAATACTTCCATCAACCTTAAAAAATGTAACATCAGTGCATTAGCAGCTAGAATTTTATTTCATGTTTTAATTTTCAGAAGGAAAAGGGATGAGCTTAAAGCTGTTGATATTGGCCCTGATTCAACAAGGCACTTAAGATTGTACCCAACTTTTAAGCATGTGAGTAGTTCCTTAACTCAGTGTGACTACTCACATGCTTAAAAGTTAGATGTGCTCAAGTGCCTTGCTGAATTGGGGGTTGGTGTGTGGGCTGTTTTTAAAAAATGCATTTTATTAACCTCCTGGGAAGAAAGGGTAACTGAGACCATTATCCTGGTAGCTTTAGACTGCAAGTGCTATTTATAAGCTCCTTGAATAGCATAACTTGAAACTCTTGGTGTTCTTTTAAGACCTTAAATGCTGTACCTTTGATTGCCTCTTTCTTTCAATCACCAACTGTATTTATAAAGAAAAGAAATGTTGCTCACCTGAATAGTAGCTGCTGATTCTTTCAGGATTAATTATGTATTTCTTCTACAATATTTTGTCAGAAAAGCTTAGATGTGTATCAAACTGAAGTGTTCTACTTCAGCCAGAAAGAAACTGTGAAATTTCTGCTCTTTCCAGTGTGAGTCACATGGGGCCCACATAACGAAATACTGTATATGTCTTATGCATTTTATTTTTACAAAGGCCTTATTTTCTCATTAATCAGAACTATATAAATTATATAGCCAAGACAAAGAAGTAAGCAAAGTGTTTCACACGTAAAAGGGAAGTGGAGAACTCTGGCTTTCTGCCATTTCTCCAAGAATTAACTACATTAGTTACTGTTGATAAAGATCCATATGTTTGCATTATAGGCCACACAAACATCAGTTCATCTGCTGCTCACTGACAACAATGGCAGTTATAGATGCTCAGCTATTGAGCTGGCTGTAAATGTTTCAACAACACTTTTTTCAACTGAGGGGATTTTACATATATATATATATATATTTAGTTAGTTAGTTAGTTAGTTAGATGCTATTAAGTTCAGAAAGTTTATACTAGAATCTGAAGACATCAGGGAAAAATCCATGGCTGGCAGGAATAAGAAAAACAAATGATTTTCCCCGTCATTATATCAGGAGCAAAAGAAATCTTAGCAATTGCATAGACTCATTACTAGATGGAGATGGTAAAATTGTTCATAATTATGCAGAAGTGTTCAATAAATATTTCTGTTCCGTATTTAGAAAGAAGCAGGATAATTTCATGAGGATGATGAAGTACTTACCAGTCCATTATTAATTAAGGAGGATGTTAGCTTTTATTAGGGATAAACATTTTTAAATCAGCAGGTCCAGATAAGCTGCACCCAAGAGTCCTAGAAGAGTTGGCCAAGGAGTTATTGCCCTCAACCATCTATTATAGTGCACACTCACCACCCGAGAACACTCTTGTATCAGGGCATGACAGATATTGCACTGGTCTTCATCTCCAGCATCCCCTGTAAACCATTTGCCTCTGTGAACAATTCAGCCCTCTAGTTGAGAAAAGTCTAGCTCAGATTCCTTTTGGTGTAATTAAAGATCAAAGTAATATTCTACGCATCTAAACAAATCAGCTCTTGCTCTGAGCTCTGTCTTCAGTCTTCTTTCTCAGCTACTCTAGTGTCTTTTCCCTCTCTTCAGCTCAGCTCAGCACAGAGGCTTCTGCTTTATAAACTCTTACTTAGGCCCCTTCACAGGAGTCTCTCTGCTCCTTGTGGTTCCCCTCTTCAGACTGAACTCTCTCTCTCTTTTATGTGGCCTAGGAGTTCATCAAGTTATCACCTAATGCTTCTTAGCCCAGCCCCTCTGGCTGAGAAGCAGCTAATTAATTATGACACAGGTGTAATGGATGTAAGTAATTGGCTCTTAACACTTTCTATCTTGTGATGGGGTTTCATCCCATCTCACCATCCTAAAAGAGTTCCCAAAATTGATTTATGGCATGCTGAAGTTAATTTTTAATAAATCTTGCAATATCAGGGAAATTCCAGAACATTCTAGGAACGCCAGTGATGCACCAATGTTCAAAAACTGCAAGTGGGATGACCGAAATAACTGTAGACCAGTTAGCCCAATATCCATCCCAGGAAAAAAAATGAAAAGCTAATACAAATGATAAAGAATTGTAGAGTAGGAATATAATTAATGCCAGTCCACACGGTTTATGGAAAACAGGTTTTATACAACAGCCCTGATTTCCCTCTTTGATGGGATAAGTTTGGATGACAAAGGCAATTGTGCAAATATAATAAACTTAGATTTTTATAAGTCATTTGACTTAATACCTCACAACAGTCTGCTTAAAAAAAAAAGCACCATACAATATCAATAAAGAACTAACGGATTAAGAATTGGCTAAATGATAGATCTGAAAAATAGTTGTAAATGGGGTATTTCTAGTGATGTTCTTCTACAGGGACTGGTAAACATCTGGTGCTAGTCAACATTTGCATCAAAAATCTGGAAGTAAATATAAATTCAATGCTGATAAAATTTATAGATGACACAAAGATTGGCAGAGAAATAAATAATGATGAGGACAGGGCAGTAGTATAGAGCTATCTGGATCACTTAGTAAGCTGGGCCCATTCAAACAAAATATATTTTAATTCAGCCAAATGCAAAGCTATACAGCTAAAAATAAGGAATAATGAAAGCCATACCTACAAAATGGGGAACTACATCCTGGAAAGCAGTGACTCTGAAAAGGATTTAGTGGTCGTGGTGAAAAGGTAACTGAACATGAGCCCCCGGTGTAATGCTGGGTCAAAATAGAGCTAAGCTGATGCTTGCATATATAAACGGGAATAGTGAGCAGGAGTTGGGAGGTGATTTACTGCATATGATTCTGTTGACCACGTTTTAAAAAGGAGGTTACAAAACTGGAGAGGATTCAGAAAAGAGCTACAAAAATGATTCAAGGGCTGGAGAAAATACTTTACACTGAGAGACTTTAACAGCTTAGCTTATCAAAAAAGAAGATGGGACCTCCAGGACTTGAAGTCAAACTAAAAAACTTTCCATGATTCCTCTCCCTTATCCCATCATCCACTTGGCTTTTACAACCTGGCCCTATTTTCAAAGCACTCTCAGGCAACATGAAGGCAGCTGGTATGGATGTGATCCCTCCGATGAGGAATTAAATCAGCCTGCTGCAATGCAGTGACTTCAGAACCAGGGTAATAAAAGCACATGAGGAGGAGCAGGAGGCTGAAACTTCTAGACCTTTTCCTGGAGCAGCTTTACCTAGTGGACTGCCATTTGGGGGCTCAGCTAACAAGCAGTAACTGGTGGGACAGGATAGTGCTGCTGTGGATTGCAAGCACAGGGCCATGCTGAAGTACGAGACGTCTGCATAACACTGATGAGTATCACACAGGTATGTGAACTTCCCACAAACTGGGATTGCCAGCATTTAAACGGGTAGGAATAATCCAGTCAGGATGATCCTGGAACATTGGCAGGCACAATAGACAGGCTGACTCAGGTACATAGTACACCAGTATGAATAGGAGGGCTTGGCAGGTAGGTGCACAACAGTTATTTTGCTATGGGGATGCATCCACACCTACTTTGATGCGGGTAAACTTATCCCATATCTCAGTTAACCCAGTACCAAAGTGTGTTTAATAACATGTTAAAACACCAGACGATTCACAACAAAAAGTTTTATTTGTACGTACTTTACCACAAAATAATTCATGTTAACTCGCAACAAATTTCAAGAGTGTCTAGATTTGAAAGGTTTATCTGTGTGGACACACAAAACTTTGGAGGCCAACTCATCACTGGAAATAAGACTTCAATGTTTCCAAAGGAACTTTTGAACCATTCCTGCAAAATTTGCAAGTGCAACTGATTTGCACACATGGGGTGCTAATTTTCATGTACAAATGTGGGTACTTGCATGCACAAATTAGCGTTTGTAAGCTTTGTGTGAGTGACATATACTAATTAATTTTACATGAACAATTAAGGAAGAGCTCTAAAAAACAAGAAAAGATGACTCATCTATACACGTAGGAGAGGAAGAGAGAAAGAGATTGAGGGAAGCCTGAAAATTACAAATGATCATAGATGTTTGATAGTGGACAGACCACAGGCCTCAGCCTAACGTCATTTTTCTCAAGAAACCTTATACCAAGAAGTAGATTGCAGCACAGTGTGAAGAAAGTGACAAATAGTCAGACAAACAGAAGAAGCTTAGTGATAAATTTGTCAGATATAGAATTTAAGTTTGACAAGATAAAAGTACTTCTCTCTTGTAAAAATAAATATCAGATGGGATTAATTCAAAAATAATTCTGGGTTTACTTACAAACATGACAACAAGCAGGTACTGACTCCAAACGCTTGTCAGATTAAAATAAGGACTGTTTAGAATGTATCCCTCTACTGAATTACTAACGCAAATATTCCAGATACAGATGGTATGATTCTGATTCTTCTCTCATTTCCACCTGTATAAATCAGGAACAACACCACTGAAGTTAAATGGTATAAAACCAGCGTAAGTGAGATGAGAATCAGGCCCACTGACGATAAGACTACATTAATCAAATTATGTTAACCCAAAAGATTACAACTCTGTAAACAAATCTCAGATAAAGGATCATATTCTTTATAAAAAGTAAAACTTAACCCTAAGGTTCTCAATCAGTTTGCCATTTATCCTGTTGCAAAACAAGTTCTCCTCATCCAAGATACAGCCCATTGGTTAACAATTAACCAAGTTTCTTTCAACTACTTAACAAATCCCAGTAACATTTAATTTGTCTGAATCAGTGTGTATTTTGAGCCATTTGAAATGCAAATCACTTCTCAAAACCCTGAAAACCTGGTGACTGTTCAGATTACCTGCAAAGAAAGTGAGGATTTTCCTTTACAAGCTTTTCAGGACCAGACTTTCAAACAGGCCAGTTTGAATACATGTGCAGCTGCACATGCCTCTTTTAAATCAGCAAAAACCATTACTGCATGTACAAATCAAAAAGAAAACTTATGTTAGGATGAACTTCATAAAGCTCCAGTAACAAGCTGCAACATAAAGAAATAAATGACAGGTTGCATTCTTATGCTATCACTTTATATTCAATGCTTATCTTCCATTTTGGGGGTAGCAGAACTGTAAGCTCTGAATCTTGTTTAGCATTATTTTGTCATTCTAACTGGTTTAGCATATGGGCTTAAAACTCTACAGTGACACCCAATAAAAACCATGTTCTTACCAAGCACTGCAGTGGTAGTATGATAACCTACTTTAATTAACTTAATGAACTCTACTTTTAATTACTTAAGGACAATCCTTACTGTTATTTTAATTGTTTATTAATTTTCCTTAAGGCAAAAACCCACTTCAGTTCACATTGTACTAAATGTCTTCCATTTTCTATGGGGAGAAAATGAATGGAACACACACATTTCTTTCCGTGACATAGCAAGGGCTCAGAAAACACCGTTTTGCTGTGGGTTCTGCAGAGTATTTAATTAATTCTTGCTATATTATCTGATGCACAGCCTGATCCTGAAGTCTTTACATGGTCAAAACTAAACCCTATGTAGTTAGTTCAGTGGGAGTTTTGGCTGCATTTAGACTGTACAACCAGACGTAAGAATAAGATAGAATAAATGCAGCATCATATACTATTCATAATTGGCCAAATCTCGGAGTCCTTACTCATTCCTTAGTTCTGTCCAAAACTCCCATTGACTTCAATGACGGATGAGAAGAAGATATCTATCTTGACTTTTTTTTAAAATCAGTTGCCTTTTTTACAATTGACCAGGTGTGGGTGACACTGTTGCAGACCCAAGCAGAAGATGGTATTCATTTGAGCACCTCTGCTTCTGTCGTTCTGAAAGATCCCAGAAGGCAGTTTTGGGCACTTCCTTTAGGTAGTTTCTCAGCTTACTACCCTTCCTGTTAATTTGTATATGAGATCACTTGGGGGTTAAAGAGAAAAGTTGGCAACATCAAGCTTTTGTAGCACAGGTTTGCAAATTAAGGTGTTAGGTCCAAGGGTGCTTCTAAGGTTACAGCTACAGCTAAGAGCACCTTTTTCTAACTGTGCCTGGTGAAAAGCAGGTGACTATTTCCCTTAGATAAAGATCTTGATACCATTAGCAAGCCTTTTTTGTCTCAAGACTATAATATACTGTTGTAGTGAGCTTTACATGGGGCTACATCTTGAGGCCATCTGGAACCTGTAGCTAGTGTAGAATGTAGCTGCTCACTCATTGAGCAGAGTTTCATGGCAAGGGCACATAAGACCAGTGCTTTGTGGTCTGCGCTGGATGTTCTAACTTCCAGTTGCAGCTTAGAGTGCAGTTTTATCCTGAAACGTGAGAATATAAAAATGGCACTTTCTTCAACAGATATGCCCCCTGGGGGATTCAAAATCCTAACGTCTGACTTCAGTGACACAAATAACCTGTCAGGCCCACAGAGCCAATCCATCTATGAGCGCATGAGCTGTATTCTATTTCATTGTATGTGTCATTAACATAACTGTTTACGGAGTCTGTCCGTTACACATGTGAAAGAAATGAGATTGTATAAAGATAACGAAGGGTGGAATTTGACCTGCAGAACTATTATTAGACGTAATGATGGTCAAGAAAGAAAAAAAATCTTGATTCTCAACCCAGGCTAAATTTGCAAGACTAGCAGTAAAGGAAATAAATAGCTTTTATTTGTTAAACAAACAAGAAATGGAGCAAACTTGATTTGGAATCACTGAGAGACAGTGAATATGGAGTTCCACTATACTGTGTTTACAAAGTCCTTTTTCAGAATCAACCTCACTTTAAGGTATTGCCTTTAATTTATAAAGCTCTAAATGTATTGAATCTTAATTATCTGAGAGACTGCCCCTCTCTCTCAGAAATACCACAGCAGTTGCAACAGCAGAGGTATTTGAGCAACTATCCCAGTAGTTTAAAGAGTAAGCAGTTAATGGAAGGGTGTTTCCTGTAAGAAGTCCCTCATGTCTGGAAATCACTCTTCCCTTTGGTCTGCCAGAGTCCAAATTTGTTAACTTTCTGGGCACACTTGAAGTCTCACCATTGTTTTGGGGATTTTAGGAAGGGAGTGGGTTTAATGCGAGAGAGTTGTGATAAATATTATCTTTTTAATAGTGATGGTTGGCACGCATTTTTATCCTTTTAGCTGGGTAGCCTATTACATTATATATGTAAGGTGAAATTCTGAATCCATTCAAGTCAGTAAGAGTTTTGCCACAGACTTGAATGGAGCAAGAATTTCATCTCTTATAACTATGTGAATTCTGTTTTCATGCTGTACGATCTAAATTTGTAAATGCACCTGGAAGTAGGTTTGAAAAATTGTATCGAAAGAAAGAAATAGGGCTATACAGTGAGGATTTAATGCCTGAAAGGTGTCATTAAAAAATCAATCCTTTCTTCTTAACTATAACATGAGAACAAAACTAGATGAAACCAATAAATGGATTCTTTTGAGTCACTAAAACTAAAATAGTCAATTATTCTTTTTTAACAGAAAAAAGTTTCAGCTTTATGAAAATAATGGCTGGGTAATAAATTCCTAAAATATAGGCATACAGTGTCATAAGACCCTTAATGATATAATTTAAATGTTCAATTCTGTCTAAGACCAAGTGAAAAAATTGATTTTTAGCAAGTGGTGTCTCATCTTTTATATTGTCCTATGATGTCATTTTACTTCATATTCAGTATTACAACTTAGCTTGGCTCAAATTGGATTAACAACCTAACCATTACAAATGTTAGGGTGCCTCTTACAGCATTCAAGGGTGCAGATTTATGAGCTGTCTTAGGGAAAACATAACGAGTAGCCCTTTAATAGCATATTTCTCAGAATAGTAATCTTCCGTCAGCTAGAGACACCAGTCAGCCTCCAAATGCAGCTTTGGAATCTGCTCTGTCTCAGTAACTATAACGGTTAATTGACATGCACATAGGCTCAAGTTCAAAAAAGTATCAGATTGTGTTCCTTTTGCTCTTTATTCATGCTTCATTTCATCGTGATTTTCTTACATATAGCTCTACTCTTAAGGGGAAATGGATCAAAATTGATCTCACCATTGGAGATTTAATTGAGTGGGATATACAGAACCAGCTAAATAAACTCCACTCATCTGGGTCACTTATTTGTTCTTTTGTTTTTTCAGTACTACTGACAATGCTTTTGGTAGAATTTTTCTTTTGTTCCTGAGGCTGGTTCTAGTTGTTTTTTAAAAATCACATTCAACTGCAGTATTAGTATTCTACAATAATAATACAAAGCGCTCAGACAGTACTATTCATCCATAGCGTAACAGGTCAGGACAACTGCAACTCTATTCCTTATTTATGATCCAGCAAGGGCACTCATTCTTATGTTTCCAGCTCCCAGCCATCACCCTTTTTGGACAGAGACAAATCTCTCTCTCTCTGCCCTGCCCAGAGATTTTCCAGGCTGTACAGCTACCTGTTTACACTATGAATTGCCTAGCAAAGTCAGACTGCTTGAGCAGGTCTACTTTTTCTCTTCAATGATGGTAGACTGTGTCATGGCTTCAGTTAAGTTATCATACAGTTCTTCCTTAACAAACATATTTATTCTTAACGTGAAAGCATTAACAAAAAAACCATATTAAAACAATAAAAGAACCTACGCACAAGCTAATGAGTTTACCAGAGATTACCCTTAACTTTACTAAGGGCTCTGGCTGGTGAGCATTCCTTCAAACCCCACCAACAGGTTTTTCTACGGTTACCAGTTCAGAACTTCTTTGACTCAGAACAGTCACCCCCATGAATCTGAGAGTCACTGCTTTATCCAGTTTGTGTCTTCGAAGAGACAGTGACTAGGTTATCAACCAGACAATGGGTATCTCGTCAAGGCCCAGATTCTAAAGGATGGATCCAGACACGGGTAATTTGCATTCCTCTCCTCCCAAGTATTTTCTAGGAATCCCACTTAACTTTCTTTTTTTGGCACATTTTCTCAGAGTGCTTTGAAGTGCATAACTCTTCCCATGGTTTATATTAGCCACGTCGTCTCTTTAAAGAAGTTACATACCATTCCACAACAAGTCATAAACATTTGCATTCTTTGTACAATCAACTCCCCAAAAAGTTAAACTTAATTCAGTAAGGGGTTTTGCAGGAAATTGCCATATCTGTCCTGCAAATATGAAGTATTTTACTAGGCTGGATATGGATTCCTCTTCCCACTTTACTGAAGTGGAAACTGAGCAAGAGAGATTAAGGGACTTGCCCAAGATCACACAGTAAATCAATGGCAAATCTCCTAATTCACTGAATCACACTGCAGCCTGTATTTAGGGAATGGGATTGACAAGTACGATGTTAGGGCACCAGTTAATTGACAGCACAGAGGGAAATGGTATGGCCACACTACAGTATGCAAATAGTGTGGATGAACAAGAAAAGTCTGAGAGACAAAACTGTGTTGTCACAACCTCCACCTACTTAATAACTCTTAAAGTTCCCTTCATTATTGTAGAGGTTGAAGCTAATTTTATTTCTGCTGACATTTAAGGTGCTTTGTTCTTCATTCACCCACATGCATTATAATATAGGTAGTTGTTCAGAGTGAAACTGGCATCAGTACTTCTGAAGAGATGGCATCTGTAAGTGGAGATGGCCCCCAGTTGGCTGATTTATCAAAATGAATGTATACTGTGCAAACGATTCAGTCCAAATTTACACCAGCTTTGGTCCGTGTAAGCTCTAGCTAAGGGCTTTAGTGGCAGAAAATCTACCGGAGTAGGTTATCCTAACCAAGACCCTGGATTTGACTCTCCTCACGAACAAATTTTGCAACATTTCAGATCCAAATATACCACCTCAAACCCAACTGCATTTTAAATTATAAAGATGTCTTTTATGCTGATGAAATCATCATTACGCTAATGATAATAAAGGATGAATAGCAGCGGTGTAATCTGCCTCCCCAAACCATAACTATGACCTGCAGGTCACAACAACGTAGCACTGAACCTCTCTCTCTCTTTCTCTAGCGAATATTGGGCCAAATTTTGTAGTGGTGTCTGGATAACACATGAAAATCTCGTGATGAGGTTGAGACCCTCAAAGTAATTTTCAGATGCTTTCTGAACTAGGATTTGCCCTTACCTCTCTAGAACATACTTAATCAAATGGGGAAAGAACCTTTGGATCATGAGTTAGATGATGGTCACTCCCATTGTCCCATTATTACTGCATTTAGAACAAGGAGCTAAATTTGGTTCCTGGGTATCATGTGGAATTGGTCTCTTCTGTACTGAATACAGATTACACTAAACTGTGGCTTAAGAGATATTATTGTGGGGAGTGAGTGGAGAGTGAGTGGATGGGATGCTTTGTTTTTCTTAATTTTTCATTTTTTAAAATGTCTTTGTTGTTAGGGTCAACTTGACTAGCAAGATGAAGGTGTGGGCAATTTACATATAGAGAGAAGTGCAAAGGGGCTTTAGTATTAATATTATTGATTATAATTTTTAACAAACAATGCTAACTCCAAATTACCAAAATGTACAATATAGTTATTGCCTCTTCAAAATGACTAATGGTGTCCGTATTTTTAATAGAGTATTGTATTTTGTGCCTCTGTCATTATTGAAAATTATGGTAACAGTGCAATCTCAGGCATACGAGCTATTAACATTTTAATGACTTTTGCAAAACATTAATAAATCAAAATTATATAACATATATTCCCAAAAACTGTGAGACCATTCTGTCATATTTTATCCTAAAATCATTAAACACATTTAGGGTAATCATCTGAAAAAGAAAAGATGGAAAGCTTTTTTTTTTTAGTTGATAAGCACATCTAATTCTTTTATTATGTGCAGCTTTGATTATACAATTATGATTTTCCTTTGTCACTTTGATGATAAAGTGCATTGTTCTAAAAATGTCTGTACATTTTGTGTGAAGAAATTATTGCACTTTTTTATCTCTTGTAACAGCACTATCTTTGGCGCCGGGAGGGGGGGGGAAAGGGGACACAGATAGTTGTACGTGTTGAGGTTTTGTTTGCAATAATGCTGTTAACCTCCTATTGTACACAACTACTTTACAAATAAAATCCCAAGTTGAAAAATTCAAAGGATGTCAACTAAATTCACATTTTAGTGCATCCTTTACTGTTTTCTTAAAAACAGAAACATATATTGTATCATCAGTTTTGTTTTACTGTTAAAACACAAACATTCTTTATCTTATGCGCTCTGTACAAGGTACAAAAGCGAGAAATGAGATCAAAGTGTTATGCTAACCTGCAAAGTTGTTGTTCTGACCGTTTTCAGATGACATCTTGTCAAAAAATGTTTTCCCGGCTTTCACATCTGAATCTTTCACAGAAATGATGGAATGGCTCCCAGGCTGATTCTTAAATGTTGGTGAATGCAAACTTCTCTCCATTTCTACTTCCTGTTAGAAGACATTAAGAGAATGTGTGTTAAAAGCGATCAGTAGGAAACAGATGTGGTTTTCTGGGGGAGGAGGGTGTAAGGAGGCGGGGGAGCAAGGGGGTTCCATTACATGACATGTTTTCCAATATGCTACAGGGTAAAACTCTTATAACTTTGCAGAGGGTTACAAATGCACATCTGCTGCTTAGTTTACATTTGAACAAACGGTGATGCCTAGCAATAGCTTGCAGTTCTCATTCGGCATTTGTTTCATCGTTCCTCCCCCCACAGCCCCCCCTCCCAGTTAGCCCCCCCCCAAGAAAGAGAAACTATGGTTATAAGTGTCACAATAAAAGACACTGTTCACGTAAGAGGTATATTTTTTCAAAGAAAGGTTGATAACGGGAATTTCATTAACTGCTACATAACATATATAAACATTAAAAGATGGGTCAAGAGCATAGATGTACACAGCGTCAGCAATTGGATATTTAATTTAATGTTAACCATGTATATTTCAACTGCATTTTATTGATCACAGGGGACCACAGTTTCATCCTTGCAGTTAATACAGTTATCACCACACAAAAAATGTCTACAGTACTTGAAAACAAAATGAGTAAACAGTTTCTAAAGAAAACTGGTGTCACTAAATTTGGTGATTTGGTGTGCTGTTTGTTCCCCATGTGATGTGCCAATTAGTACAAACTTGTACGCATCTTGGTGGACACATTGGATCTAAAGCCCTGGATAAAGCCTTTAAATTAAGTAAGTGAGCCGAGACAGCTCCAGCAGTAAAAATTCACTTTATGTTTCCAAGGATTAGGCTCATAGGTCCCTGTGAGCGGAAAGCATTTTCCTAATCTGTGTATAAAGAGGATACATTTTCTAAACAGCTATAAAGCAAAGACAAGACAAACAAGTCACTTGTGACATTTACTGCATTTTAAATATACCATAACTAGAGCTGTGTGAAAATGGAATATAACATCTCATTGCTTTTCAAACTCACTTATTACAGTATATAACTTTCCCATACTGTATTTTCTCATATCTTTCAACTTAAAAGACAAAGCTCTTTAGATAAATTGCTATTTGGTAAATTTTGTGAAGAGACTGTAAATAAGAGGAAGAATTACTTGACACTTTTGTAGTGTTGTGAAACATTTGAAAACACTTAATCACAACATCTAAAGAAATAACATTTGTTTCTGGTACTTTCCATGTTTTGTAGTACTACTTTTGTAAACACTATTACATAATATAAACTAAATGACAATTTACAGGGTGAAACATATACACAGATAAAACCTTGCGTATTGCAAAGTACTGTTCGAAAGATGTGGTGCCTGATCTTCAGACACAGCCTCTATTTTTGTATTCATAATGAACAGTATGGACACAGATGTCAACAGAAACTAAATTGCTCCTCTGAAAATTCAGACCCGGGTGAGTCCTATTTTAGACCCAACCATTCATATGTAATAATGTGGAAATGCGGGGGAGGAGAAGGAGGGTGACCAGATGTCCCGATTTTATACGGACAGTCCAAATATTCTGGGGTTTGTCTCATATAGGCACCTATTACCCCCGTCCCGATGTTTCACACTTACTGTCTGGTCCCTGGGTGAGGGAGGGAGGAGAAAAACACTTCCCAACAATCATTGATTTTTGCATCTATAAGGGTCATGGCTAAACTAATCTGATAGGTGGGTGGATAGCAATGGAGCAGGAACTCTATTAACCAAGTTCATGGAAGAATTTTGAGCTTGCCCATACAATTATTTTCTCAGCAAAAGCCAAATTCTTAAAGAATCCTTCCACTGCCGATATTTGAGTCCTTCGCAAACTCCTATTGGTAGCTTCGAAATTCCTAATGGTTCTGTGAAGTCAGGTTGGTCTACCAGTCTACCACTACTACCTTGCTGTCCCTTGTTGTTTTAGGGCCTGATTCTCAGATATGCTAAGACTGCTTCACAACCCTTCAGCAATGTAAAGGAGCCATAAAATGGGTGTAAATTACATTTACACACACCTAAAGAGCCCTTTACATTGCCAGAGTAAGGTACTGTGGGGTAAGTGTAAATGCGCATCAGGCCCTTAGACTCTTAATATTTTCATTTGATTCATCTTTGAACCTAAAAGAGTAATGGATTTGACTGATCTGAAAACCTTCAATGTAATCATTCAGGAGATGAAGGTATTTACTGCTGATGTATTTTGTACATTTGCACAGTTGATTTTCCTTATTTGGAAAGAAAATATTGTACATCTTTCAAGCACAGAATAAGACTTTATAATTTGCTAAAGACACTTTCATTTTCTTCAACAGGACCCTGAAGTATTTCATTATGATCTTTATTAGCAGCAAATTAAATCCACTCCTAAAAGAACTATAATGAAAAGAAGGCTTATATTAAAATATTTTTACTAGTTTGACTTGACCCTATACTACTAGCAATGGAGAATCCCTAATGGCTAATGGCTTTTAAAACTAATCTGTACTAGCATATTTTAAACTGAAGTGCTAATGAGCTTAAGACGTTGCCTTGCAAAAGTGTGGGGGATTTTGTACTCCAGACAATTTTTTCATTATTTTTATGAAATAAGACAATTGTGAGCGCATCTGAAATGGCTAAATAGGACATATTTTAGAATCAAAACCAGCTGATAAGGCCACAAGGAAAAAGACAAATTAGCATATCTGTGTGTTTGTGTGTGTGTGTGTGTGTGTGTGTCACACATATATATAATTTGATTTCTCATATATTTCAGGTAAATTAGTGATGGGTTTTTAAAATATGTAATCTGAATCAAACGGGAGCATATAACAGTGAAAGTCTAGTTCAATATCATCCTTAGGTACCAGAAAGATTTAAAACCCTTGGAAAACTCACAGTGCTAAAATATAAAAAAGTATGATTTTTTTTAAGTGATCTGTATCCTGGAGGCAGAGCTCAAGCAGTGGCCACTCTCATACTGGCATTGTTATCCCAAAACAAAATATCTGGTATGGTGGTAAATTATGCAGTATAAAAACTAGGTGACTAGGGGGCAAATATAGTATCATATAAACGGGCAGAGAATCAAGGTGGTCTGCTTTAAAAAAAAAACAAACCCATATAAATGATATGTTCTTTAAGCGTATCAAAATGAGTAGTGACTGGGCAAGTTTTGGGGGCACCAAAATGAGAAGTACATATAGATCTAGGTCTTTCTCTTTCTTTAATAGTATCATGATTGATATTACTTCATTAAAACGGTCATCGATATTGCTCTGAGAGCTAGAGTAAGATTTTCATGAGAGCTAAGGACCCACAATTGGGACTGGATTTTCAAAATGCCTCAGCTTCCATTTAGGCACCAAAATAAGTGAACAGACTTACAGAAGATCTCAGCAGAAAGAGTTCTCAGTGCTTTTTAAAATTTGGTCATTAGTGTCACAAAGGAAGCATCTGGTTGCTGAGCAATTTTGAACACCTGGCCCCTGGTACTTGTGGGTTTGAACCTCTTGAAAATCTGGCCCTGAATGTTTTGGCTTTAGAGTTCAGGCCTTTAATGTCAAATAAGAATCTCTGGTTTTAAGGGTATGATGAAGTTCCATGTTTCTGGGACCAAGAGTTTTGTGTGTATGCTACAGGAAGTTTATCTCATAAACTGAGCTAGTTAACCAGATAGCTGTCAATGAGGCCTGAGGAGCACATGGAGCCACTGTGATCACTGTTTGGTCCAAGAGGTATCTTAAGTTCATGTTAATTAACTAAAGCTGTTCTTTAACCTGAGAAGGAGATACTCAACTCAATGACTTTGAAAGAGAGTTGTGTTTAAAAGGTCGTACTTTTAAAAAAAAAGAGAAAATGTACATTTTGGTTGTGTGTCATCTGCAAGTGATACATACATTTGTTATAATTCATCCTGTTTTGTACCATCTGATCTTAGTATGTTTTTTTTTGCTTTATCATAAGAAAAGGAAATCAAGAAGTAGTGGAGCCAAAGACAGCTTATTAGGCAAATAAATTAAAGTTTGGAGCAGGGGCAACTAGTGGAACTAGGTTCCATCAAAAATGTCACAACTGTGTAGCGTGGTTGATGACCTGCAGATCCAGGGACCACCTGCCACTGAGGGCCTCCTGGCCCTGCAGCACATGGCCTGCAAGCAGCAAAGACAAGCAGGGGACAAAAGGTTTGGTGGGACTAGTTCTACTGAGATGTAGAGCAATCTACACATACTCCCTGCAGTACAAGGATGAGAGGCACAGGAATATCAAGGCATACAAGATTTTATGGAGTGTATCTTCTGCATCCGCTCCTATTTTTCCATACCCAGCAATAAACAGCAAGCTTTCTGAACTGAGTTATCCTCTTAGCAGAGTGTGGTGCCAACAAGAACCAGCTTGCTGTCAGGTTCGATTATATGGATCCCTCAATAAAGGAGTGACAAGGGTTGCTTTGCATACAATTTGTTTTACTTATGACAATCTATATATCAACAATTACAATTTAGAAATCAACATTAATTCTGGTCTAATGCAACAACTTAACTGGTCACAATTACAACTATACAACTATACTTATAGAGGTAACTTATACTATGGAGTTATACTTACACAATTATTCTTACTGCAGCAGTGGGGTTTGTCAACAACAAATGACAAATACTATACTACCTAGGTTGCTTCCCTGGTTTTTGTCTGAGTGGAATATGCAGTCACACTGAGGTTTCCGTCTGAGTGGACTATACAGTCACACTCAGGTTTCTCAGCCACACGCCCTACACTTAGGCTAGAGCAGTGAGCTGGGGAGAGATGAAAAGGGCGATCAGACCTTTCACGTAATGCTATTCTGGTGCATTCCGTAAGATGCAAGACTTCTCCAACTACTTCCTGATGGTGACAACCTTTATTCTCTTCCCACAGCCATACACCCACTCTTTTGGCCAATTATTAAGTGTTTTGGGCGATGAGGCGATCGGGGGCCTGTGGCCCAACACAGCCAAAAATGGTCTTAAGTTTTTCCTATTGGCCAGCTGTGTGCTGGACCTTGGTTTCGGACCGTGTGCTACATGCTGTTTTTTTGCTGCTGACAAAAGACCACTTACTTTGAAGCATTTCTTAACCCTTATCTGAATTTGAGTTGGGGGTCATCCTAATCTTGTTGCAACAGAGGTTGTTTTTCAACGCCAACAGGCCTGGCTTTGCCTCATTTGCGTGATTGCTAGACTTTTGGGAACAGCTTGTTTTTCCAATGACAACTGCCCTTGTTGTTTAAGCACCATTTATGCTGATATGCAATTACTTGCAAAATGGCCTCGGGGCACATATACCTCACAGGCTTTACAGAAGTCTGTTACAACATAGAGCATGTCAGGTAGCAAAGTTCAGAGCCTAAAGGACCAACAAAGCAGGACCAATGCCAACTAAATCATCCCAACCAGGGTTTTGTCAAACTGGGCCTTTAAAATCTCTAAGGATGGAAATTCCACCACCTCCCTAGGTAACCCATTCCAGTGATTCACTACCCTTCTAGAAAAAGCGTTTTCCCTAATATCCAACCTAGACCTCCTCCACAGCAACTTCAGACCATTGCTCCTAGTTTGTCATCTGCCCCCACTGAGAACAGCCTAGCTCCATCTTCTCTGGAATCCCCCTTCAGGTAGTTGAAAGTTGATATCAAATCCCTCCATCTCCCCCATTCTCTTCTGCAGACTAAATAAGCCCTGTTCCCGCACCCTCTCCTCATATGTCATGTGCCTCAGCCCCCTAATCATTTTTGTTGCCCTCCACTGGACTCTCCAATGTGTCCACACCCTTTCTGTGGTGGGTGGTCCAAAACTGGACACAGATGTGTCCTTACCAGTGCTGAATAGAAGGGAATAATCACTTCCCTCAATCTGCTGGCAATGCTCCTACTAATGCAGTCCCATATGCCATTAGCCTTCTTGGCAACAATAGCATACCTACTGACCCACATCTAGCTTCTTGTCCACTGTAGCCCACAGGCCCTTTTCTGCAGAATTGCTGCTTAGCCAGTCGGTCCCCACACTGTAGCAGTGCATGGGATTCTTCTGTCCTAAGTGCAGGACTCTGCATTTGTCCTTGTTGAACCTCATTAGATTTTTTTTGACCCAACCCTCCAATTTGTCTAGGTCACCGTGTATCCTATACCTACCCTCTAGGGCATCTACCACTCTCCAGAGTTTAGTGTCATCTGCAAACTTGCTGAGGGAGCAATCCACCCCATCCTCCAGATCATTAATGAAGATGAACATAACTGCCCCCCTGGGGCATGTTACTTGATATTGGCTACCAACTTGACATCAAGCAATTGATCAGTACAGTTGAGCTCGATGATCTAACCACCTTTCTATCCATCTTATAGTTCATTTATCCAACCCATACTTCTTTAACTTGCTGGCAAGAATGCTGTGGGAGATCGTATCAAAAGCTTTGCTAAAGATATCACATCCACTGCTTTCCCTACATCCACAGAGCCAGTCATCTCATCATAGAAGGCAATCAGGTTGGTCAGGAATGATTTGCACTTCGTGAATCCATGCAGATATTCCTGGTCACCTTCCTCTCCTCCAAGTGCTTCAAAATGGATTCCTTGAGGACCTGCTCCATGATTTTTCTGGGGAACGAGGTGAACCTGAGGGTCTGCAGCTCCCCAGATCCTCATCCTTCCCTTTTTTTTTTTTTTTTTTTTTTTTTAAGATGGGCACCATATTTGTGTTTTTCCAATCACCCTGGACCCATGGGTGGAGCTTGGGGGAGGCTAGCCCCCAAACATGATTTTTTTCAACCCCCTTCGTGCAGCCTGACACTGCCCCTTCTTCCATCCCAGGCATCCCCTACCTCTCCAGCAGTGGCGTACTGAGGGAGAGGGCAGGAGGGGACCATGCCCCCAGACGCCGACCTGGGAGGAGGCACCAGCCGGGCCCTCAGAGAAGGAGCTGACCCCTGCTGATGTTCCCGGCAGCCGCATCAACCCAGCCTGCCACTCCCTCATTGAGCCCAATGTGGAGGCGGGAGGCGGAGGCTGCCTGGGATGTCAGTGGGGAGGTGGCTCCTCCTCTGAGGCCTAGCTGGCACCCCTCCCCCCCCCCCAAGGCCAATGCCTGGCCCCCTTGATATGCCACTGCTCCCCCGGCTGGCAGAGCCTCCTGCCCAGCTGCAAATGCCTGCTCCCCAGCCCCTTCCTTGCCATAGCAGAGGAGGCCACCACACCCGTGGGGGCTGGCCTGGGAGGAGGTGGTGGCCAGGCGCTTGGAGAAGGAGCCGCCTCCCCGCTCCTCCACCTCCTGCCCCTGTGCTGGGCTCAAGGAGGGAGCCATGGGCTGGTCGGCACAGCCACCAGGAATGTCAGCAGGGGGGGGCTCCTCCAAGGAAGGCCCGGCCAGCGCCTACGCCCAAGCTGGTGTCCAGGGACATGGCCCCCTCATTACGCCGCCCCGCAGCCCCTATGGGGGGATTTGGGGACAGCAGGAAATGGACCAGCAGACCCCCTTCCCCTGTCGGGTGCTGCCACCAACAGGGGGTGAAAATACATGTAGGGATCATGCTTCGCCCATGTGATGCCTTAACCTCCCTATCCTCCGCCTATGCCAGGACCTCCCCTGATCACCACAAATTTTCAAAGTTCATGGTAAATAGCTCTGCAATCATATCAGCCAACTCCCTCAGCACCCTGAGAAGCACTGCATCCGGCCTGTGAACTTGTGCGTGTCCAGCTTTTCTAAATAGTCCTGAACCTGTTCTTTCACCACTGAGGGCCACTCACCTTCTTCCCATACAGTAGTCTACGAACTAACCTTGTCTGTAAAGACAGAGGCAAAAAAAGCATTGAGTACTTCAGCTTTTTCCACATCATCTTCTCTAGGTTCCCTCCCCATTCAATAAGAGCCCCTTTACTGAATGACCCCCTGACCTCCTCCTTGCTGCAAGCACCCTCTTCTTGTTAGAGTAGAGTAGAAACTCTTCTTGTTACCCCTTCACATCTCTTGCAAACTGCAACTCCAGTTGTGCTCTGGCCTTTCTGATTTCACCCCTGCATGGTCAAGCAATATTTTTATACTCCTCTCTAGTTATCTGTCCAAGCTTCCACTTCTTATAGGCTTCCTTTTTGTGTTTAAGCTCATTGAAGATTTCTCTGTTAAGCCAAGTTAGTCCCTTGCCATATTTGCTATTCTTTCTGCACATCAGGATGGTTTGTTCCTGCGCCCTCAATAAGGTTTCTTTAAAATACAGCCAGCTCTTCTGGAGTTCTTTCCCCTCATTATTAGCCTTCCAGGGGATCATGCCCATCAGTTCCCTGAGGGAATCAAAGTCTGCTTTTCTGAAGTCCAGGGTCCGTATTCTGCTGTTCTAATTTCTTCCTTTTGCCAGGATTCTGAACTCGACCATCTCATAATCACTACTGCCCAGGTTACCACCCAATTCTACTTCCCCTATCAATTCTTCCCTGGTTGTGAGCAGCAGATCAAGAGGAGTACATGTAGACTGCAGTAATCTTAGATGGCCAAACCCTGTGGCTTTTATTGCAAGTTATCACAAGCCCATTTCCTGATAATATAAAACAAAACAAAACAAAACCTGCTTGTTGGGTGGGCTTTGTTTTTTGTTTTTGTTTTGTGTGTGTGTGTATGTGCGCGCGCACGTGCAAATTTGCTATTTGAAACTCCCAATTCAGACAAACTTTTTTTAAAATCAGATGAAATATTAGATGGTTAAATTGGTTTAAGATACAGTAGTTGAACTTTCAAATGTATTTCATTCATTTTATTATTTTGTTTGCTCTTGCTCAAATATAGGACTTCTTTTTACTATCTTTACTTAGTAATACCTTAATGTATGAGCAGTCCTATTCAAATCCATGGGACCCCATAGATTAGGGTCCTCACTGTGAGTAAGGAATGGCAGAATGTGGCCCATGGTTATTATCCTTAATTGGAAAGTATATTCTGGGGAAGGTTTGTTTTGCTTGTGTATTGGTTGGTTAGGAAAAATGAACATGTTTTACAATGCAACACAACATGATTTGCCTTCAATTTTAGAACTCATTTTCACAGTAAGAACATATAATCAGTTCATATATTATTCACCCTGAATTTTGACAAACTACTTGTGGGCAAAAATTTAAATTAGTATTCTATTATTAACAGTCTGATCAATCGTGACTATTTTTTAATCTAGTTAATTTGTTTTGCGTTAATTGCGTGAATTTACTGCGATAAATTGATAGCCCTAGTAGTTACCAATATCATCTAAGCAATTACAGCATTTATTATTATTTCTTACTCTTGCTTGTACTTGCAAGCTGGGATCCCATATAAACTATGGAAGATTTTGATTTGCATTTGCCTTAACACTCAGTAACTTATAAAGTAGCTCTTTTCCAAGACTTTGTTCCAATATTCATGTGTGCTAGAAATTACTTTTGCCATATAAACTTTGTGTAAATGACTAGTTTGGTGTAATAGGGAGTTAGACATCAAGTTTCAAAGATATATTGTCTTTTAGTCTGCTTTTTTTTGTTTGTTTGAGTTTTTTTAAGATTCTGGAGATGTCTGCTCTATTTCAGTGAGATTTGTCCCCAAAATCTATTATAGACAGTCCTTTAAGAGCAGAAAACGCAGTTGACATTATCATCTAATTTATTTTGTTGTTCCTAAAAGTCCAGAAAAGCACCTCTGTCAAATAAGTCTGAAAATCTGAGGTTTCTACCTAGAATCCATTTATCCTATTGTAACATTTCCATGTATATCTTTATTATTGAGTTTCCCTTGTGTAAGCTTCTTTGAATCTCAGACTTTTCTTTGCAGTGAGCTTCAGTCCTTATTTTTCAAGACTGCAGTATTCTTGGATTCAATGCTTTTGTCTTTTAAAGACTTCAATAACTAGTCCCTTGTATTAATAGCCTTAGTACTATTCTTTTCCTGTTTTATACCATGACAGTAATTTGTTATCCTAGCTCCACAGATTATTTAGTTATGGCAGACTGAATGCAATTTAATACAATTTCAAATTAAGTAGTTGGAGACCTGTGTTACTGTTGCAAATTGTTTTGTTAATTTCAGTCCTGTGATTTGTATGTATATGTAGGGAGCAAGGGATGTTACTGAATAAATGCTGATATATTTTCTCCATCATTGCACATTTTTGGGAATCATCAATGGATTTGTTTGTGAAATATAATTAAACTGTGGTGCAGCAGCCACTTTATATTACAGCTCCCTCAGATGTTCAAACAGACTTGTCCTCATCTTCATATGATTTGATATTTTTGTCGTTACATTGCACAATTATCCACTGCCCTATTCTGTAATGTTCCCAACAGGCAAATCAAGCTCCCACCTCTTCCTTAATGGAGGGACACTATTCAGTGAAATTGGTGTGATTCCAGTGTACAGGGAGGACCGGATTTGGGCAGAGGAAGTGCACACTCAGCGCTGCATAGAGCTCTGCTCTACAGAAGCCTCTTACGTAGCAGTATGCCAATTATCAGACAATGCCCAGCTTCTCTTATTCCCCCTACCTTCCACTGAGAGGCCACATAAGGGCACTCTCTAGGCTACTTAAGTCCAATGTCTCCAATTGCCTCTGTGGAACAGCTGCAGTGCAGAGCTGCTTCTCAGCTGGGGGAAGGGGAGGATTCCTCTCCCTGCCCCACTGTACACTTCTCTAGAAGCTATCTGTAGTGCTGGAGCCTGGATTTGGCCCTCAGAGAGTACATTATTTACTGTTGCGTGGAAAGTTACTGAAAGATATTACAGTTGCCATAAACTCCTTTTAATCGGGACAACCTTAACCAGGAGGGCTGCTTTATTGGGATGTCTCCCCAGATAACTCATTAGCCTAATGACAGTGACTAGTAAAGACAGCTGCTTAATTAGGATTAAAATTGGCATAAATTCCACTTAATGAGAAAGCACTGGGCTAGTGCCAAGTGGTGCTTAATTAAGTGCTAAATAGGTATGTAATTCTTACAAAAGTTGCCAAGTAAAAATTAAAAGTGGAAGATAGATAAAATGCAGGGAGTATCCTTTTTTATTCTTCGTTATTGAGCGCAGTGCTTTATTTCATGTTAAGCTCTTTGTGATTCTGTGTATGTGTCTGTGTAAAAGGTTAATCTTTGAATGGGGACAGCTGCTTAATTGGAACAATGACGGTTCACTAGATGGCCCCAATTAAGCAGACTCCAGTCCACTTTTTGGATCACAATTTGTTGAGAGTTAGTTTACTAGCTAACTCTCTATGGCTATGTCTACACTGATGGCGGTGATTAATTTATCTGGATCAACTGAGCTGTCAGTGAAGACCCACTCAGTCGATCCAGAAGTCGATGTTATTAATCCACCCCCAGAAGTTGCACAGTGCAGTGAAGACAGCGCGCAGAAGAGAAGCATAGCAGTCGACAGGAGTTACACAAGTTCTTTGCGTAACTCCCATCGACTCCCTTTGAATCGTGGATGTAAATGTAGACCAAGCCTATGACAGAACTCCTAGGTGCAGATGTACTGAGTAGCCATGATATCTGATCTTATACGTAATTGGGACACTGAAAGAAGGGTGATACTAAAAGCTATTTTTACTTTTTGATAACCAGGCTTTGCAGAATTTTATTATTTTTTTTTAAATTTGATGGATAATATCAAAGTTTATTTTTAAGCGTTTTTCAATTTTTACTGATTTATATTTTCACAGTTGTGGGAAATTGTCTGAGCCGCTCCAATAATTATTTAATGACAGTAGATATTGAGACCAAAAATTTAAAGCTACCTAAATGGTGCTCGTGCTCCAGCTTCACTAACACCAGTACTGCAAACTCTTTCATATACGTGAAGGTGGGACTTTAATAAGTTCTCAAGCAGCATTTTTCTTATTTTGTCTATCTGTAAATTTTGGGTTATTATTGATGGAGATATTTTCCATCAGTTAGTGTGTGAAACTGAAATCAATGATTACCAGCATTTACCAATTAATAAACTAATGTTTCCAAAGCCAGTGCTAGCATACTATTCAGTATCCTCTGAACATTTTAAACAATAAAGCATCTGAATGCCAAACTTCAAAGATAAATATATTTAAAGTCATTATATTCAGAATATGTCAAAGATAAAGATTTCCATTGTACTAGCCTCCTCAGTGACTGCACTTTCATTTATATAGTGGATTTTTGTTGGCTATCTACACTTTGCTACTCTAAAGGTCAGTAAGCCAGAACACAAGAAGCTTTAAATAGAAGAGAACTATTTACCAAATTACTATTGTCTTTCCTCCATACATTGAATTATCTTAGATCAGACAGAAGGGAAACTCTGGTGTCACCATACTGATTAGACTATAAGCAATAGTTCTTAATGTACAGAGCATTTAATCTTTTAAATTGCCTTGGAAGATACGGTTGAAAATACTACTGACAAAGTCTACAGACCTACCCTACTGCAACCAGGATTTAGAGCTTAAACTAAAAAGACATCTGACAAGAGATGACAGTCAGCATGATGCTGATAGAGGCTTTGCCAACACACAGAAATATTTAAATAAAAAAAATCCTAGTGAGATATACCTTATCCAGTTTTTATACTACCTCAGAATACTAGCCAAAGAGTCATATTTTTTCTACACCTCTAGGAGCTATTCTGGTTGAAATACCACACCCTTTTCTCTGCCTCCCTGATTTCCTATGCATTCTGTTCAATTACATGGTGATTCAGTCCAATGCTCCATATCGCAAGACCATTATTTTGAGTTGCATTGTAGCACTGTGGTGTTGCTAACTCTGTGGATATCTGATATTTTACTTAGAGTCCCAGCTGCTGGAATCCATTTAGTACCTGAGAATCTCACTTTTTTTTTTTTAAGTAATTTATAGCCTTGTGATTATGGAGAAAAAGCTGAAAATGTGATTCCTAAACATTCCAATACCAGCAAACAAATAAAAAGAACACTACGTTTACTATTTTTAAATCTCATGATTTTCAAGCCAGTATCACCTTTTTGGGGGGCCTGACTCCTGATTTTTTAATGCTTTTGGTGAACAATACTGGGGAGAGCCATAATATATGCCAAGGTATCACTTTTGGGAAGGGTGCAACATGTAGTACTGCATGTGGGGGATGCCACGGTCTTGCCCTTCTCTGTGATCCTGGTATTAGCGATGGTGTTAGGTGGGAACAGTTATTAGCACTCAAGGAGTATAGGCATTATAATGGTTCATTGTCCCTGAACAGGGGTGTAAAGAAAGTGCACAGAAGTTCAGTGTTGTTACAGTGAAAAAGCTACAGAGCTAATAGTTCCTGGATTCTGTAGCTGTAAATGAAGGGTACCATGACCCAGATGTATATAAACTACATTATATAAACTACTACAGTAGGCTTTTTTGTTATTTCTGTTTAGAATGTGAAATCCTCAAATTTTTCATTTCAGAAGTTTTACAGAAACCCTTTTGTGAGCCAGTAACTTGGTTGCGTTGTTTGAAAATCTGATTGGTTGCTTAAACAAATACGTAAGGCCTTGATCCAGTAAGCTCTTAATTATGTGTGTAATTTTAAACATGCGAGGAATACTACTGAAGTGTATATGAAGTGAACATACTTAAAGTTATGCACATGCTTCAAGTACTTTGCTGGACTGTTACCTCATAAATTCACTAACATCACACGTTTAGTCTATTTTAAGAAATCTAGATGAGAAATCCTTCTCTACCTAAACTAATAAAGTGTATACACTCAACTATATAACAGGCTTTCTAACATCCCTGGCGGTAGAAACAGGACCATAATGTAGAGTGAAAGTTTTCCTGGTTGTAACATTTCACTACCTTGCTCTCTTTATTTACAAGGAATTTTCAGTACATTCTTAACCTTGTTTATGTTATGACACTGCCTCTTGTTGTCTTTCTGTCATTCTCCTGGATGTTTAGATAAGGATTGATGGCTCGCTATATATCTATGGCACAACAGGTTAAGAGTTGTGTTTATGTCATACCCTTAGGTTTTGCTAATATAAAGCATTCTGTGGTCATTTCATTTTTGAATAAGGAGGGATTTCTACAACCTCCATTGATCAGGTTGACACTGGCACTTTATATTTTAATTCAAAGCAGCAGTATGTTCAATTGAGGAATGGTCAAGAGTGACTTGAAGTTAACTCTGGTGCTGGAAAGCCAAAACCAAAACAAAACAAAAAAAACCAACAGAAAGACATTAACACTGAACTGTTTGAAAAAACCTTTCCTGGAAATGTCAACATGATAAAAGCCAGTTTCTGATGTGTTTCACATTTGTTAATTAAAAATATCCAAGCACAATTTAGAAAGCAGTGAGCACAGAATCATGTCAACCACCTGCTGGAATGCTGAGGGCATTATAAAGATTGACTGCAAGCCCCCTAAGCTCTCTATTTCAGAGGAGTGCTAATAACATCTGCTGCACAAACTCTGTGAAGCTAGTAAGGAAAACCATTGACGCAAACCCCAACATTCTCAGTTGATTCTGAATTCTCTGCAATGCACCATTTCACTGAGCCAACATTTCTCAGGAGGCTTCTTATAACACAGTGGCTTCCTGGAGCTTGTTCCCAGTCCCCTGACCTGGTTCCCAGAGACAGCTACCTTTTCAGCAATTAATGATTGCCTACATGGTAATTCAGAGACTGTGAGATAGATGCAGACAGAAGCGGTCTGGGGCTCCTGAAAAATATCTTCCGAATTAGTCTAGAGTCAGTCTGAGAAAAATGAGAGTAATTGTGAAGTCAGATTGGGACTGTTCATTGTAAACACACATTGGGGCCAAATTCTGCCTTCAAATGCACACTAAACCTATTGATTGTCAAAGCAACTTAGGCAGGTACCTGCCCTTAATTGGCAAAACTCTCATTGATTTGCCATGCCCCATTGCCAAATGGAACGTCACTGTGACATTAAAGATGCACCCCAGGTCCTGCTGATTCAAAAGCAAAAGCCACAACTATCTGAGCTAAAGGCGAATCTCCTTTATTAGCAGTATGGGGCCTGTGACATAGTTAGCCAATTTAGAGTCCATCCAGCATAATGCATAACCTCTGTAGCCTACTGATTGCAACATGCTAAACTGCAATAGCACAGCAGTTCGATGCTGTTTGATAATGTGTTTTGTGCTGCCGCTGCTGGATCACCAGCTTTGCACAGCACATTCCTCCGCTTCTACTCAAAACGTGTCGTGCGTGAAGAATCAGTGCCAACTTCCCCACACTACATGGCAATGAGCTTAAACCATGACGTGGACGGACCACTTCTAGGCATAGGTTTTGATGGGCAAAAAGAATGTGGCATTCTGTCATACTGGAAAGAACCCAGGCTAACCCAGCCAGCCAGCTCACATGGCTTCAGAGCTGTTAGTTAGCATGTGTCTTAACAAGCCTTTTTTCAGTCATGTAAAGCTACCTGGAGTGAGCGAACATCATTGAAAAACAGGGCCTGAGGACAGGATAGGAAAGTTGGCCTTTTTTCTTTTTTTAATTGAACCACCCCATGAAGTATATGCCCAGTTAAAATAAAATTTAAATGGCATCCCAAAATGGAAGAATATGTAGAGGTAAATACTATTCCATTGTTTTAAATCAAATATAAATCAATATATAATCCTAACAAAATTCATACTAAGTCAGCATTAAAAATCCAAATAAATCATGGCTAAAGCTCTGCCAGTATGTAACAGCAGAAACTTCAGCAAACAAGTCCAAAATGGACACAGCTATACTCTCAGCCCTGGTCTACACTACAAACTTACGTTGGTACAGCTGCATCTCTCTGGGGAATAGATTTTCCACACCCCGCAGGGCCATAATTATAACTCCTGGTGTAGACAGCACTATGTCGACTGAAGGGCTTCTCCCACTGGCGTAGCTACTGTCTCTTGGGGAGGTGGAGTACATACATACACCAACGAGAGACGCGCTCCCATCGGTGTAGATAAGCGGCGCAGCTGCACCAATGTACCAGTGCAGCACTGTAACAAACAAGGGTGGATTTTAACTTTCGGGATCAGTTTCAGACATGAGAGTGTCTGGTAGTACAGAATGGTGCCAGAGACACTCTTTCCAAAACCTCAGCCTGAGACAGAGTGAAATGCTTACCACGCTGA
This sequence comes from Mesoclemmys tuberculata, assembly GCA_007922155.1. Classification (NCBI taxonomy): domain Eukaryota; kingdom Metazoa; phylum Chordata; order Testudines; family Chelidae; genus Mesoclemmys; species Mesoclemmys tuberculata. The sequence goes on from ML675620.1 coordinate 40,588,388, forward strand.
ATGGCAGAGTCAAAGCTTTGAAACATGGTGGCAATCACCAGGAATATCTGAGACTATTTTCTTGTTTCTTTATTCATAGATAACATGCCCAATATTTCAGCCAAACGAGTCTTGGCATCTTTTCTTTTTTCATTTTAATGTTAACGAATTGATAAACATTAAATGTTGGTTGTTTTCACTGCAAAGGTTTAAACAGCTCCGCTGCAATATACTGCCCTGCTTTTGCACTATTCAGTGGTGTTGTAGCCATGCTGGTCCCAGGATATTAGATTGACAGGGTGGGTGAAGTAATATCTTTTATTGGACCAGCTTCTGTTGGTGAGAGAGACAAGCTTTCACGCTAACATAGAGCTCTTCTTCAGGTCTGGACATATTGGGCATACTGCCCAGACCTGAAGAAGAACTCTGTATTAGCTCAAAAGCTTTTCTTTTTCATCAATAGAAGTTGGTCCAATATATTACCTCACTCACTTTGTCTCTGTTTGAGCACTATAATTCTTTTTAAAACTCCTACCGCCAGTGCTTTCTTTGCATTGTAATTGTAAGAAGATACTTTTGTATAATATTTTCCCAGGCCAACTGCAATATTTACATTTTAATGTTAATAAATTGATAAACTTTTAAACTGCAAAGATTTAACCAGCACTACTGAAAACATTTTGTTTGTTTTCTTTTTTTATAATGCACATTTTAAGAATGTAATTTTACGGCCCACACTTTCACTTTTACAGTGGAAATGTAAGGACTGGTATTTTACTGTCTATGCTGTTTGAAAATAACAGTGTTATTGTTAATTGCTGGTACTGGGTTGGAAAAAAGTTGCTAGTTTGTATTTTGTTGGTTTTCTTTTTTTTAAATGTAAATCCACTGACATTTCTAATAGCATATGTATTTCTGTGCACACTCTGGCTGAAATTTTTTTCAAGATAGAGGCCCTATGAACCACTTAAGACCCTTTGGAGCCCTTAAAATGTATTGGTCTCTCCCTCCTGTTATTTTTCCAGTATCATCCACTGTCTATTTCCATCATTGTGGAATTTTTGAAGGCATTTCCATTCTTGCTTTTTTATTGTATTATAAAGTTTTTATAATCACTAAAATATGTTTTGAACTAAAGTTACCCAAGCACAGTGGCAGACAGTGGGAGAGCCAGATGGTTTATATAAATATTATGTTATATAGCATTGTATAAGAGGCTCTGTTCTGACATCGGGTGTGCACATTCCAGTTTAAACCATTTCCTATATTTTCTCTTCTTTGTTCTCTTTTCTGCGTATCAACATATGCAACGTATCTTTTGACTCTCAATGTCTTCTAAGAATGTCTTCTAGGAACATTGGGCCGGTTGTTGCCGTGTATGCACTGGTGATCAGGGCACAGGGGCAAGAGAAGTCATTTCCAGAGGAGTCAAACACCAGAGGAGGATCCCTCTATAACACTTGGGAGAAAAAGAGGAAAGGGTATGCTGCCCAATGGGCAGGGAACCTATCTAGTCCCACCAGATGATTAGTCCAGCAAAGCACATGCTAAAGTCTATCCCTACCAGGAAGGGCATAATCTAAAGCCCACTGAAGGACAGTCCCCCTTTTACTATAGTGGCTTTTGGATCAGGCTTCAAAGCAGTTTGGGTGGGAATCTCAAAAACACAGTCACTTGGTTGATTTTCAAAAATCATTTCCTTAAGTATGTAGTTAACTTGAATGACTTCAGTGGGACTTAAGTACACTCCTAAATGCATGCTTAAGTGCTTTGCTGAATTGGGGCCAGACTGCAGCATGCCAGCACTAGTCAGACTGTCCCTCTGCGACAATGGTCCGGAGTGGGCACATCGGTTCGGATGTCGAGAGCAGCCAGGAGAGGTGTAAATCAAGCCTGAGCAGGGGTGGGACTGGGTGTGTATGCGAGACTGTCCCTCTTACTCTCTATTGCTGTGCACCTAGCACAGGGAGGGACAGGGCCTTAGGGTGTTTCAGGGGCAGGCCCAGCCCTTGCCTTGTGTCCGGGTCAGGTGCAGCCTTGATGCTGACTATGTGTCCGGGGGGAGGGACAGAGGCAGCAGGGTGATCCCCCCCCACCTATGTGCAGCCCCAGTGCACACCCCTTAGCTCTGTTGCTGTGCCCACCATGCAGAGGCATGGGGCTGACACAAGCAGCTGTAGAGAAGCCACAGGGAGCCTTGTCTGGGGTCCCCATTTAGGAAGGGCAGAGGGGGCACCTGCCCCTCCAGTTTTGCGCTAGAGGTCTGCTTGTGGTACAGGCTCAAACCCTCCTCCAGGTGTTCAGGTTCTCCAGCTGTGGTTCCCATGGTCGGTTTCCTCCACTGAGCTAGGGCATGTGGGGAGTGGGGCAGCCAAGGAAGGGGTCAGTCAGGATGGGAGGCGGGAGTACAGGGTCCTCACTGGTGGTGGGGATGGGTAGGGGTGACACACAGGGCCTCCAGTGGCAGGGGGGCTGGAGCCTTGGGAGGCCAGTGAGGTAGGAAAGGGGAGTCAATCTCCAGGCGAAGGGAGAAGTCGGCATAAGGCTGTGCTCTGAGGAAGGGAGCAGTGAGTGTGGGAAGACCAGCTGAGGGGGAACAGTCCCTGGGGTAAGGATCCTGAAGGAGGGGGGAGCCGAAGAAAGGTGAGAGCAGCTAAGTGGGTCATTCGCCCTCAGAGAAGCAGGGAGCACCCTCACCTCTCCCTCGGAAGAGACCCAGGGACAGACCCCACTAAACTAATGCATTCTCTCAACTGATTAATCTGCTCTCTGCCTTCCTCCCCATCTCTTCCTACTTTAGGGTAACTTATACATGGATCCTGCAGTGAGGATCAATGTGGGTGCTGTGGTTTCTTTAACTCTATTCCTGATGTAATCTTTTTTGTTGTCTTTATTGTTACAGACATACTTGCTGACAGGTGTTCTGAAATAAATGACTAAAATAATTGAAACTGGCATGATTATATTGTGTTATTTTGACAAATAAAATATGCAACATTTTGAAGAATTTTAAAATGTGGTATGCAGAATTTTTCATTTTTTATCCAGAATTCCCCCAGGCGTATTTATTGGACAAAATTCTGTTGGTCAACAGGACAAGCTTTTGAATTTACATAGAGCTCTTCTCTTCTTTGGATGTGGAGAAGGAAACCAGAGAATCCAAGCTAAATATAAGGTGGGACAGATTGTTAACATTCATTTCTTAAAATGAAGCGTGCTATTAACAACCTCTACAACCTTAGGACAATGGAGGGTTAGTAGCCTTACCACTGCAGAGGTGTTCATTGACCACTTCACTTTAAGTGGTCTCCTACAACATGTGTTGAATCTCTCATGCACGTTTGTCCAATAAAATATATAACCTTACCCACCTTGAGAGTCTCATATCTTGGAACCAACAAGGCTATAACAACACTCCAAACAATCATTTTCCAATGTTCTCTTACTCTTTTTTCTTTCGGAAGATGTTAGGGTAGGATTTGATCCACAAATAAAGTTAAGCATTCTCTTAGATATCTATCTTAATATACAGTTTATTTGGGCTAGACTAATTCTCCCAGGCATGCTGTTTCTCTATCTCTCCATCATCACTCACACAATGATCTAGTCTATTAAAGCTTTTTTAAAAGAAGCTTATTTTACAATATTACAATTATATTAGTTTTTACAGCTAGTATGTTGTCATAGTTTTTCTCATTTTAAAACTATACGCTCTTGCTTAACTCAAAAAATCTGTTCTATCCCTCCAAAAAGAGGAATAAGATAGGAAATAGACAGATTCTGCAACAGAAGATTAATAATGGCAATCTTTAAAAAGAAGAGTATTATGGATTTAGGTGTACACAGATACAGGGAAGATGGGAAATATGCAGTGTGAGCTAAAACAAATACTAAATTATGGAAGACATGAGCCAGTGTGGGCATATCTGGGATGATTCTCAAAACTGAAATGGATAGGATGATTCTTACACCTGAAATGTCAGTAATGGAATATAACATCTGTTGAGAGCTGCACAGAGGAACCACTTGTAGAGCACAAATTTTATTAGTTCGACAAAACCCTAGAACTATCCTACATATTCCTGAGTACCATATCTATTAACTAACTCCTATTATCTGTAGACATAGAGCATTCTTGTAACAAGATCCATACAGGAGAGAGAGAGAAAAGAAAGAGATTGAAGGGTGTCACGGTTGTTTTTATTATCTAAATGTCAACAGTTTACTTAGCTCTTTCTAAGACGTAATAAGGTATGATTTTTATCCATAGGATATTATAAACTAAACAGAAAATACAGAGAGTAAGGTCCTATTTTCAGAGCATTTGCCTTCTTAAGGGGCAGGTGTCAGCCTTAACACTGGCTAGTCATTGCAAAAGAAACAAATTTTGAAATTTTGTGGAGAAAGATTAAAGCAGGATAAGGCAACTCCCTGGCTGTGCGGTGGGGCTCTAAGCCTGGATGACGGGGAGGATTGATGCAATGTCAACGGAAAAAAGAGGACAGCAGTTAGGAGGAAAGGTGAGGAACTCAGTTTGTCTGAGTGAAGTCTGAGGAAATGATGGGATCGCCGGGATGGCCATTAATTACTGTGCAGGTTTTTTTAAGATGGAGTGGAACCTCCAAAGAGGCCAGTGGAAGGGAAGGATAAAATGGGGAAGTCAAGAGACATGGAGGTCAAGAGAATGACGCGGGGGGGGGGGGAATCAATATAGGTTGAGAGGGATGAAGAGGAGTCAGTGGAGGTAAAGGCCAAGTTGAGATAAGTATATATGTAGGTGGATACAACTGGGGCCAAAAGGGAGTGACAGAAATGTGTTTCTGCTAGAGCTCATGCTTGCAGAAGGGAGTATGGAGTTGGGGGAAGAGATATAGCTGATTCATGTCATGAGTAGGAGGGTCAAGGTGAAAAACAGGAGAAGTGGAGAAAATAAAATGTACAACGGTAGAGGTGCTATGAGGAAAAATGAGAGTTTGAAGAAGGCTTGATAGGTAGTAAGGAAGGCAAGTACAGAACAGCAAATTGCTATGATGGCAAGTAACCAGTCAATATGAATAAGCCATTTGGCTGTGATGGGGTGTATCTCCCCCGGCTCCCATTCTCAATTGACCCATGCAAGGGCAAACCACTGCACTAAATGGAGAAGAAGCCATTTCATTGGCACTGCTCCAGGTGTCAGGCCTGGAGGGAAGGGCTGACAGCTTTGTCCCAGTGTGCAGCTGACAGCTAAGACTCATGAAAAAGTAAGCCGTAAAAAGCAGGGCTTACAGTGGAATGGGGAGGAGCGCCTTGAAAGGAGAAGTGGTGCAGAACAGAAAAGAGTGGGAAAGAGACCAGGGAGCTTGTTTTTATTTCTCCTGTCCCTGAACAGCAAGGAGTGAGATTATATGGCCACCCTGCCAAGAGGGAAATCTTTCTTCTCTGGTTGGTTGTTTTAGGTAGGCCAAGCTAATCAAAACATATCTATGAAAAACTAATTGTCTCCCAGAAAGAAGGGCCTAGTTTGCTTTTCCACCCTTCTTTTGAAGGTTTGGAGATCCTAAATCCAGCATGGGCACAGGCCCTGTAATATCCGCTGTATTTTATGATATATACAAATGTATATTATTTTCTAGTGAAATATAATTAAATAATGAAGAAAATTACAGCAAAATACTTTGGAGAAGGCTCCAAGTAATGAAAACCAAAGGAGAAACTATAATGGGTAGTTGCCAAGAAACCCATGTCTACAGACTGGGTGACTGTGAGAATGAAAAGTTTGTGAATTAACTATTCAGAAATGTAAAACCCATGGATATTTTATTCCTAAAAAGCTTTAACTAGCCAGACTACTGCTGGTTGGCAAATACAGTGAAACAGAGGTCACCCAAATGATTCTTACGTTTTGTAGGAAACAAAGTCCTAATGTAGACAGGACAGAATGAAATGAGAGAATCCATCTTGATTAAAGAGAAATTGATTTAAAACATGGAAAAACTGTTAAATTCTTAGAAGGGTGCAGGGTCAATGGCCCAATTTTGTTTCTGCAGATTAGAAGTAACTCCTATTATGCATTACCAATAACATGCAGAAGGAAAACAGGGCCTCTGTAGGGTGCATCTAGAACCAGAACATCCTTACAATGAGCTCTTACAACTTATGCCAATCTCCTGCTCCATAAATTCCTTCCAAAGAAGATGTATTCAGCAGACATACACAAGTAGTTACACTTATTAAAATATTCAATGCATCATTTAACTAATATAATGCTAATGCACTTGGAAGATTAAAATGTCAGTAAAAGACAAACAATGCTCTAATTAAAGTGTGCATCTGATAAATTTTTTTATGGAAAGAATAAATGGAGCAAATGCTAAATAACTTACTTCCGCCCTCGTCACATGTTGACGCATTTTCCTAGGAATTTACAAAATTTAAAGCAGATTTTGGTAATGACAAAACCCTACAACAATCCACTTCTGCAGAGATGGTACAGCTCTTGATTGACGACCATATCTTCAGTGTACATGAAACCATGTAGTATTCCTAGGTGAGATATTCTTAGTGGATATGGCAGGAGGGAAGTTGAGTTTTAATCAAAAGAAATCACAGATTTTTTTTTCATATCATCCATTCCAAAAACAAAGAACCAAACCCCCACTGGCAAGCAAAACTATTAAAATGTTCTTTAAGATTGTGACTGTAAGATTTATTAGTCAACAAGTCTCTGGGCTACTTTTCACTTACTGTCATAGAAGAAATAAGAAGGTTGCACTTTGTACCATTGTACTACAAATAGAAGCACTCAGACTTGCTGTGAAAATGATTGCTATAATGCACATCCATGTTTTTAATGCATTAATAAAATGTGGTATTCTTTCTAGATGTAGAGCTAGTAATATACTTTAGAAATTCACAGTTCATGAAATATGTAACTCATTTCCTGATATTTTTGTCCTGTGTGTCATTAAGAATTCTTAAGGTTATGAACATCTTTATATAGCTTAGCCCTTTTTCTACCAATAGCAATCCCTTTCTTTCTTTCTAGGTGAACAAAAACATATTAGACTGGGTTAGAATTTGAACCAAATTGTAACTCTAATAAACTAATTCTGAAAACTTAACCGCTTTCTTTCTGTCCATGCCATATTATGATATCTTGGTTACTAACACCCCAGACCAAATTCAAGTCATCTAACAATTCATGAGAAAATCATTCAAAATAGAGAGAGTGCTGTCTTTGAATCTCTTTGTATTTTAAGTGCTTGCCATTTTTACTCATGATGACCATATTTCACCAGTGCTCACTGTGCCACTTTACCAACCACTGGTTAACTCTTCCACGTTATCATTTAGTATGAAGTAAATGCTCAATGAATTAAATGTCTCAAAGCACGTGTACTCCCCACGTAGTTACTATAAAGCTGAAATGAAGGTCCATTGTAGTTCTTTTTGTTAACATGTCCTTCCTTCTCCCATATCACACTGAAGTGTTAACAACTCTCTTGATTTGAGTCTCAAGTTTGGTGGGTAACTCTGGTCCCACTGAAGTCACTGGTGCTGTGTGATAACATGAGATTCTCAGCTCTCTTTTTTTTCTCCTAGCCCCGGTGTTTATGGAAAAAAGTTTGAAAATGTGAAAACAACAGTCTCAAAAACAAAAGAACACAAAACATCAGACATTTTTACACTAATCCCATGATTTTTTGAAGCCTTGGGGTTGGCAAAACCACCTTTGGCTAGCAAAACTAAGTTAATCTAAAGTCTAAGGAGGAACTTTCTGCCACGTTTGGAAGAAATTGTTTTTGAATTCCATTTTATTAAAATGTTGCTCCATTATTAAATTGACTTGTCTAATATTTTGTGTCCCTTGACCTCAAAATCTGCTTGTTGTTATCCCATCCAACTTTTCACACAATTTACTCCCCTTGAAAACTCATACAGGAGTTATATTTGAAGAAAAGAGATATAAATTAAGTAAAATGATCAGTGATCATGATAGCTAATCAAGATGGTTATGATATGTATATGAGTAGTTTGCATACAGCTAGTTGGTTGAGCCAAAAGGGCCCTTCTGTACTTTGACCCGAATTCAGAAAAGTAACACTATTCAGGGCAGTACTAAGACTGTGTTTAAGACCTATTGGATGGACTTAAGCACATGCTTTTCTGAACTGGAACCTTTATTATTATAAGGTTTTCCTATCGCTGTAGGGCTAGAGCCCTGTTTTTGCAGGAGGATATGTTGTTTACATAGTAATTCTGTTGCTTGTTTTTGTTAGAGAATGCCACCTAAAATGTATCTTCTCCTGCAAAATTAGCCAATTGATCAAAATGTTTTTAAGTTAATTTATATATGGAACTGTTCAGTTGAAAGCCAACAGTTGAGATTACAACCAGGGTTTCACTATCAGTCCGATATTTGTAACTCTGCAGAGGAAAAGGTGTTTTCTTTGTTTTATTGGGTTTGTTATGACTTTCAAAGTATCTAGAATCTTTTTTTGAAAGTGTGAAGCAATTGGTGAAATAATTTTTAATTTGAATGCTTAAAAGTGACTCTTTGCAATGTTACTGTGGGAGCTGTACTATGGCTTTTACCCGCAGCTTTTTGTTGGAGACAGTATGGAGGCCATCAGCCAGGTGAAAGTACTGGAGGCATTGTGCAATCTCTGCAGTGCAACAAGAGCTAGCAGCAGCCCTGTTGATCACCTAAACTCCTAAGCCAGGAGAGACAATTTTTATGAAGTATGAGTGGTTTTGAATATTATATACCTTCCTCTGTCTATTTATTTCCAAACTTACAAATACCAAGGTGTTTTCTTTAAATGTAGTTGTTCCTCAGTATGTATACATACCAGCAATCTTAATTTAAAGATCACGGGCAAATTCTGAGCATTTTCAGCATTGGAGAGACACTGATTTACACCAGCAGAGTATCTTGCCTAAAGATATTTGTCAGCTAGATGCAATGTACAAAGTGTGCCCTGAAATGAATGCATTATACATATACAATAAAGGTGGCCAGATGTCCTGATATTTGGGGCTTTGTTTTATAGAGTCACTTATTTCCCTTTCCTCCCATTCCAATTTTTCATGTTTTCTATCTGGTCACTCTATATACAATGTATACAAAGTATGGCAAGTAAAAACAATTTGAACAGAATAATTACATAGGAGATTAAAATTAAAGTAAAAAAATATGATGCAATTAAAGTTGAGAGTGCATATCAGTAATTTAAGGGTAAAGTACACTTTCAAGAGTTTTATAGTTAATTTTAAAAAATCAGTAATGGAAGTAAATGGAGCTAAACTAGCGCAAAAGTAATTTTATAGTACAATCAGGTCCACTGATTTAAATGGAGTACTTCTGATTTACACCAGTATTACTGAAATTTAGAGTTGGGTCCTTTGTTCAGAAAGGTAAGAGAGATTCTTATGCTAGCATAAGAAATGGTATGCTACTATGCAATTTCAACTGTCTTCACCAGTAATATCTTGAATTCAGCTATTTACAGAGAGGAAGGAAACACTTTATCTGTGAATCCTGCTTTCCTTGAAAACCCTAAGGAATTTACATATTCTACTTCCGCTTTCGATAACACAACACTGTTTACCTTTTCATGAGGAAATGTCTTGCCAGCTACTACGCACAGCACCTCCATTCAATAAAAAAGCAATATAGCTCATTCGCATAGGTCACATCAACATAATAAAGAAAAGAGGTCTTCAGAAACACATTTCTCACCATTAGCTTCATAGGCAATTTACTCAGTTTTGTTTTAATAAAAAAAACCTAGTGTGTGTGTCAGGTTGGTGGAGGAGATGGGGACGAGGCGAGATCTTCAAGAAGCAATGCATCCCCCAATTTCTACTACCATTTTAGAGGGCTTTTTCCAATATTATTCCTGCTTCCTACAGAGAAGTTCTTTCAGTGTTGCTACTCATAGCCCAGAGCAAGTTGTTTGTTTCCCCTATGACATTATTATTATTACTATTATCTATTTATGTGGCAGTGCCCATGGTATGCTAGGTGCTTTTCACTCACAGTGCAAAACATGGTCTCTGCCCTAAAGAATGTAATTTATGGACTGTATCCTGCACTCATCTTTCATTACTTGTGCACATTTTTGGCTCATAAATAATGACATTTTAGTTGCAATATTGCTACATAGTAATGTGGGGAAAAACAGCTATCCATTCTTCCTCACATAAAAAGTCTATTCTATAATATTAATAATATTCTATTATTTAAATACAGCAGATTACAGGTAAAAGAGATTATTGTATTTTTAAATTGACTGAGATCATCACATCATTCCTCCTGAATGTTTCAATACGAGTACAAAGGTAAAGTCAAAAAATTAAACTGAATAATGACTAACATTCCAACTGCACTGTGAAGCATGCAATGTACCCATTATCTAATTTGCTAGCCTCGTTAATTATAGGTACTTTAAAAGAATTCTGAGGGATTTAAGTGGATGACAGAGAGTCACACACACACGTATGCGTATAAAAGGAGGCAGAGCAAGATAGACACATAGTGTAAATGGATTTCTGACAATTCAAAAACTATTTACATTTTTATTGCAGAGCATTGTATGATTCACAAAGTACTGCTGGCCATTTTTATCTAATGTGATTTTTCCTTTTCAAACTCTAAATTCTCTAACTAAAAAAAGCTGCAGTACTTCCAATCTGCAAGACCCCATTTTCTTGCAAGTATTTGGTTGATGAAAAAGATTAGACGCCAACAGTGTAATGAGCTTATTTCAATTACAATTTTTTTTTTGGCCTCTGACCAATTCATGTACTTACAGAAATTTGCTAAGTTTCTTATGACTCAGACTTTGAGATTCATTAACAATACGGGGTCAAATTCATCTCTGGTGTAACTCCATTAATTTAACACTAGGGATGGATTGTGACTGATTAATGACTGATTGATTCTAGCCTAATAGTTTATCTAGCATTTATGCAGAGCTGTAGGGATTGTTTTTAAATTGTTAGTCACACCTGACATCTAAGCCATACTGACAGAGTTCAGAAGCAAGAGGAGAGGGACTGGGGATGGAACAGGAATGCTTCTGTAATAAAACAATTCCTAAATCATCATTGATTCACCTGTTTAAATACTGCATAGGTCTTAAAAAATTTATTATACCCCTCTGGAGAGTAACATGGTACTCAGTATGCTGTGGCAAGCCTGTTTGTAATTCCCAAACAATATAATCACTTGCCCTGCTTTACTTTATAGGAAGGCCACAAAGCCCATGAGCTGGAGCATATGGAAAAATTTATGTGCACCAGGGCTTCAGGATAGTGAGAATTTGTTGGAAATAAAAATGAATTTCCCTCTCTAGGCTAGCAGCAAGGACCAAAGCTGAAGCATGAAAAGGGAATGATAATTGCTTTGCAGTTACAGGTGGCAGAGTGGAAGTTCCCAGCTTGAAGGAGTTGGCAGCAGCCAGAGTCCTGGTATATAAAACAGGTAACAAAAATTTCCAGCACTTAAGGAGTTCAAGAAAAAACAACTCATCTGAGAGATTGTGCCTTAAACAGCGAACTAATGGAATTCTTTCAGAGAAGTCTCCCTTTGTTCATAAAGGAACTGATTTTGAGTCTAACTCCCACTGATATTAATTGGGTGTAACTGCTACAAAATCAATGGGTCTGGTTCCAAGCCATTTTGAGTATTTTATTCATGACTATGGTTAGGCAGCTGGTGTGCTGTGACCACTGATTTTTATGCTAACCCTTTTTATTTTAATTATTTCCTTGTGTTGCCCTGTTGTATCTAATTTGTGTCTCTTTTCATGTACTTACATTGTAAATTCCTTGGGGCAGGGATTGTCTTTTTATTAGGTTTTCGTACAACACCTAGCACAATGGGGCCCTGGTCTGTGATTAGGGTCCCTAGACAACATCGCAATATAAATACATAATATTTTAAATTGAAAAAAGATGAAATTATTTTTTATAATTTTTACAGTGACTTCCCACAGTGTTTGTCAATTTTATGAACTATGTGGTGGGGCAGAGGGAACATTTATCATCTATTTATAGGGGTGGGGGAAACAGTTGCCATCCAGCTATGTTCTAGGAATTAGAAACTGCCTGATTTCACTCAAAAATTCAAGTAAAACCTTCATTTTTTAAAATTCCATTCTAGTCAATTTTTACCCACAACAATCAACATCTTGCATCATTTTTGACATCTGGTAAAAAGTGACATTTTAGGCCTGTAAAACAGCTTTAGAACAAAATTGCAAGTATTTATTTGCAAAATGTCATGGAATTTTTTTGTACAGTCCAAAGTGGGCAAAATAGCACTCAATTGCTTTTTACAACAGTGAGGAGAGATGCAGAATTATACACTGTCACACATTTTAATAGTTTCTGTTTCCTAAACTGAGTTTCATAATTTTGGGTGGACTCAGCAGAGAGGACAGGAACTGCATGGGCCCGGGATTGAACTATTCCTGTTACCTGTAAAGGAAGTTCCAACCCTTTCCCACAACCAAGGTTGAGGGCTTCTCTACACTTACATCACCGAGAAAGCGCTGCTGTAGTGCTTAACGAAGATGCTACCTACAACAATGGGAAAGCATCTCATAAGTACTCCACCTACTCCCCAGGAGGCAGTAGCTATGTTGACAGGAGAAGCCCTCCCCTCTGCATTGGGTGTTAAACCAGGATTTTCCACCCCCAAGCAATGTAGTCATACCAACATAAGGAACACTGTGTTTTGGAAAGCTTGCCCTGCCACTGCCTGCAGATAACCAGATAATTTCAATCAGCAGCACTTGTAGGCTGCTAAATTTCACCAGCACTAAATCCCCACAACATTTTTTTTAAACTGAAGTATATAGTTATATGCTTATTATCGGCTTATACGTAAATTAGGTGATTAAATAATTTGCATTAAATATCTTCCTTGACAATTAAACATTTTACCAAGACTGAAGGGGACCAGGGAAAAATGTGACTGGTTTTAGAATGAGAGTATTTGAGGGCTGATCGAATAGCAAAAAAAAAAAGTTTAAAATTCTTCCCATGTTTTGGGGGGTGTTTGGGGAAGGAGTGTTGCTTTTCGGTTTTGGTTTGTCGTTCCTGATAGATGCTATTGCTATTCATACAGTACAGAAAGCACTAGAAAATAAATTGTAAAGTATAGTGCTATACTGGAAAGAGGTATATTAGATGACCCCATAGGTCACTTCTATCTCCAACTTCTATGGAGTCTGAGTACACCTCTATCCTACAAGTGTAATTGCTTTCAGTATGAATTACTCTGATCTTTAACACACTTTAGTCCCTCCAATCCTTGGGTACTGGTGGATTATATAATTCAGTTACAGGTTGTGTGCTTCTTGGCAAAGTGCACCCTTCAAACCTCCTATCCCAAATACTAGAGCTAGTCAACACTCAAGCCTTGTCTCCACTAGCACTTATGCCAGCAAAACTTTTGCCACTCAGTGTGTGGAAAAAAAACACCCTCCTGAACAACATACGTTTTGCCGGCATAACCACTGGTGTGGACAGTGCTATGTCAGTGGGAGATGCTCTGCCCACATAGCTACCGGTACTAATTTAGGTGGTTTTATTACAGCTGTGCCCCTGTAAGTTTTAAGTGTAGACTAGTCCTTAAAACTGTGTCCGTACAGCCATGCTGCTGTAAGAGTGCTCGTGTTATGGCAACGTGGGCTCTCCCACTGATGACATAAAACCACCTAGATGAGTGGCGGTAGCTATGGAGGCAGGAGAGCATCACCCACCTATGTAGCGCTGTCCACACAAGGGCACATGCCAGCAAAACTTATGTTGTTCAGGAGGGTGGTTTTTGTCACACGCTGAGCGACACTGAATACTTCACCTACGAGGCAAATTGACAGAGTGCATGCTTCATGGAAGAAGGATCACAGCCTGCCTGATTAGAAAGTGCTGCAGAGATTTTCTTAGCAATACCTGCTAAGACATAAGAGTAACTTGGTAACGAAGTCTAGTCTCTAGAAAGCGTATTATGATTTTATTTTATATGTAACCATTTGTTTCCAATCCTTTTATGTGCTACTATTTAAGTGTCTGTGCTTTGTTAAATGCACCCAAGTGCTTTGGGTTGAGTGGAGCAGTGGTCTGCAGTGCAACAGGTAAGCTGGGTTGCACCACTTCTTTGGAAGAAGTGGATCAGTGAACAGTGAGAGTTTTCAGTGCACTGGGGGTTGGACCCTCCAGAGAGATGCTTGGTGGGCCCAACAGTTGAAGTGTGCCTATTGCTAACCTGTAGAGTGACAGTGCTAGTCTGACTTGTGGCTGGTGGTGCTGGGGAGCTGGTACAGACATGGCTTCCTCATGCTAACAGAAGGTGGTAGCAAGGCACCTTATAAACCTCGGTACCCTCCAGAAGCATCACATTTAGTACTTAAATAGCACTCTTCTTTCATAGATCTCAACACACTTTACAAAAGTGGCAACTTCAGAAATTTAGATCATCTTATATGAGTGTTTTGTAACTTATTTGAGAGAATTTACCAATAAATAGAGAGATAAGGAAGTATTAAAATAGTAACTGTAATGTATTTGAACATCTGGTGAGTGAATATGCAATAGACTAAAAGATTAAAGGAATAATGTCTCAAGTTTCACATGATCAAATTTTTATCTAAAAACAAGGTATGTATTGTGTGCATCAGAAATTTAGATTCCTGGGTGAAAGTTGTTTTAGTCACAGTTACAACCTCCACTTCAGAAGATAGCAATGTTTTCTAAACTACAGAGACATTTTAAAAGTAAAGTTGCCCACAGCCTTGACAGTGTCTCTTCACTACAGTCATCTTTCTGTTATCCTGAGCACTTTGATGCATTAGTTTTTTTGTGAATAGTGAGTTATGGAGTATTAGCTAAAACTCATTAGCATGTTACAATTGAGTAATCCTGTTTTTTTATTTATTTAATCCAGTTTTATTTATTTATTGTATTTCCCAGCTATACTCACTGGCAGCTTGCAACTGCACCAGGCTATAGTTTGATCATTATATTATGTTCCTTCTTTGAAAGGAAAAGCTCCCACTTCTGTGCTTTCTCTCTGTAGATAGTACCTTTAAAAAAAATAAAAAACCACTATCCTGGCTTTGTGTCAACAATTTTGAAAATATTTCGGAAGTACTGATCACCTTGAGCATCCTGCCAAAAATTTCTTTGAATGTGAGAGCAAATCATTAATTTTTTTCCCAGCAACTATCCAATTTAAGTTGTAGGCCTTCCAAATACATCGCTTTCACTTTACTAAAATATCTAACAGACTAGGCCTAAGATTTTATAAATGACTGGTGATTTTCAGAGCCCAACTTGAGACACCTTAGAGGATCTGATTTTCAAAGAGCTGGGTGCTCAGCATCTTCTGAAAAAAATTAAGCTATCTCAAGCTTGCTATCCCAAAGCTGAAGAACCCAAAATCACTTTTGAAAATCTTGACCCGAAGTAACATGACGACGTGAAAGTAGAAACCATATAGGAACTACAACTAATTAAACTGTACACCTTCTATCAGGGTACATTCTTAGGATTAAATTCTGTTGGGATAACTACAAATAACAGAGGGAAACAGAACAGGAATAGACATTTTGTCCAGTTGATTTTCCCTGATGGAAAGGCTTGAAAGTAGCATCAGGTGGTTAGGTGCTGAAGCAAGCGCATGAAAGTTCAATCATTGGCCTGAGTGTGCCCACCTAATTTATTTCCCTCTTCCTTCCATTGTTAGCTGCTTTTGCCTCTTTCAACCCTGTTTACTTCATGGATGTGCTCTGCTACGTTCCCTCCTGGTACTTTGAAATCACAGACCTATTTCCTTTCTATTCAACTTTCCTTCTCTTCACACAATATACATATATATTTCCATCTCACTGCTGATTTCACACACTCGCCCGAGTAATGGACTTCTTTACCTCCTGGCACCTTCCCACTTCACTACCCTGCTCTGCAAGAATTGCATCTACCTGTCCTGGGCTGGGTCAATTGTTCCAGACACCAGTCCTGCAAACAGTTGTGGAGAGATAAGACAATGTCTATTTTTCCACCCATCAATTAAATGGCTTTATTTAAAATTGCCAGAAAAACTTGTTAACCAACTATATGATCTTGTTAAATTTACCAATTACATTCATGCAAAAACACAAACTTTCTCCCAATACCCTCAACACAAACAAGTTGACATAACAGCACAAAAGGGAAAATAGTTAGGAAAAAATGCTTTCTCTGTCACAAGTACCAAAATGTCCTTGAAAAAAATACTTCAGATAAGAATATGCTGAAAATTAAAGTTAAGTTAAATGGGCACTTGGGTCAAAGATGTCTGTTACAAGTAAAAGCTTTAAATACTTGTAAAATCTAATTTACTTGTCACTGAACTTAGACAATGAAAATAGACATGATTTCTTAATAACCACTTTGTAGTCAGTTTCACATTCAGGTTATCATGCCCTAGTGCAGTGGTACAATGTGTTGGAAACACTACAGTGAGGCTGCTTAACAATAGGCTCCACTAAAACAAGACATTTTGTTCCACACACTAAATAACTTTGTGGGGAAGGGTGACTGAGAAACTCTTAGGATCCATGATTCCGTCTATGGCGAAGTAATCCTGCTCCCGTGATGGGATAATATTGTAGAAATGCCTAGAAAAGGACCCCACTGAGCATTCCCCCCCACTTAGGCTTGGTCTGCACTACAGAGTGAGACTGATCTCAGTTGATCTAATTATGTCAGTGTACACAGATGCTGGAGCTCTGAAATTGACAAGAAAGCCAGGCTGTCACTGAGAGTAGGTGGGGAGCTCCAACTAGAGCCTGGCTGCCTATGTGCTCCCTGCTCTAAGCAGAGCTGCACCAGCTTCACTCAGAGATAGGCTGCCTCCCAGGCTCCCTGCTCAGCTGTTGCCTGGGCTCCCTGTTCCCTGTGAGGAGCCCGGCTACAAGGAGGCTCCCAACTGCTACTTGAGGCTTTCTGCTGGGAGCCCAGGAGCCACCCGGACTCTGGGTGTGGAGCTCCCCACCACAGAGCTAAGAGCGGGTGCAGCCGGGCTTCCAGCAGCAGGAAGCGGGTAGCCAAGAGCCCAGGAGCAGCTGGGCTCTCAGTAGGGAGCCGCATGCGAGCTGAACCCAGGTTTTCAGCCACGCCCCTACCTTCCGACCCCCCCCAATGTCCCTCTTAAGTGGGTGGAAGCACTCCTACTTAGGTGTTACTCTGACCCAGTGTTTATTACTACTGATTGACTATTTTAAAATCTATAGATGCTGGATTTTTTAAAATCCTTGATAGAGGTCTTAAGTTTTGCAGAAATAAGCTTTTACAAAGACTAACTTCTGGGTCATGTATGACCGGCCATGTCATTTAATGTTACGAAAGGAGAGGAGGTAGGTGATTAGGAACCCAAATCAATCACTGTGCATCATATCCTCTCTTAGCTCTGCATTATCTTAAGCCAGTTTAATAGTACACAGTCCGACTGGGGAATGCCACAGCATCAGCTTCAGTTCCCAGTCAGGAAGACAAGACACTCCTCTTCCTCATGCCCAGAAAACCCTCTAGAAAGTTGTGCAACGAGTTACAGTAGTCAGCCTGTCAGAAATGTGGACTGCCAAGAAGAGAATTTCTGCTGGATCAGATCCTAAATCAAGTACTAAAAATATCAACCCTCATCTCTGACAGGAATAAAATTAATACTTTAAAAGAAAATGTGTCATCTTCCTGGAAAACCTGTCTCCGCCTGCAAAAACAGCAATTTCCAACACTCTGTCAGCAGTAAAAACAACAGCAAAAAGAGAAACAAAATCATATTTTTCCACCTATATTTCTATGTCTTTTGTGGGTTTATGGAGGTGGTTAAGCAGCTTCAAACTGTGTTGCCATAAAGAGTTATAGGCATGGCCCAGAATTGCCATCAATAAAGTAAGTCATCTTCCTAATCTGTAGCATCAGATTATACAGCTAAAAGGGGGGAGGGAGGATTACCTCCCTCAATGCACTATTCTAAAGTATGGGTATATTTATAGTAAAAACTGAATTAGTGGTTTGTTTTTAAAAACTACTCCTTTAACAATTTTTTTATTGTTCTGTATTTTCTCTCCGTCTCACAACACTTCCTTCCATTTCCTGAGAAGGTCAATGGTCCAATAAGAGTGAATCTTCTGAGAATTTGGGTACCAAAAGCAGAGAATATAGGAGGTACCACATTTATTGGGCAGAGGCCCTGCAGCATACAAGAAACCTCAGCCTCCTCCAAGAAGCCAGGCAGGGGAAGGAGAAGGAAGGAACAAAAGCCATCTTATTTTGGGTAGGTGTTTGAGTACTGAGCTGAATTTGTGAATGTGCACTTGGAGAAAAGCATAGCTCTTTTCAAAACTAGAAGGGAGCTAGGGATAGCCTTTAAGTCTTTGGCCTTAGACAGCTGCCAAAAGCTGGTGGTGACCTTCCACAGTGGCAGACAGAACACACTTCCTACATCTGATGAAGTGGGTTGCAGCCCATGAAAGCTTATGCCTGCAGAAGTCTGTTAGTTTTTAAGTTGCTACAGGACTCTCGTTTTTGCTGTATGCAGGCTAACACAGCTACCCCTCTGGAACTCCCTGTCTTGCTGTTATTTTACAACTGCCCAGAGACTTGGGTTGAGAACACAGAAGTCATCTGTGGAAAAGGAAGGTTAGGAAAAATAAAATATTGAGATGGTTCCCAACTCTCAATGGTGCTGTTTTCTTTTATAGTCCAAACGGAAATAGGGCTGCAATGTCTGGTGGGCACAAAAGTTTCCTGTGTATTTCTGTGGGAAAACCTATTGTGTCCTGCTTTGCACATAGTATTTTTTGTTAGCAAATTACTTTTACATTGCAAGTAAAACTATTTGCAGGCACCTCATAACCTCTATATCTATACATGCTTCCATCTCTAGTGTTGGAAATGTTACACAATTTTTCAGATTGTATTACTTTATTAGTCATTGTACTTTTGTCTTTTATTAAGGTATGTTTTCTGTCACTTTCCCTTTCCTGTGGTGATAATTTACCCATCAACCCTCCTAACCCAAGTTATAGTGAAAAAAGTGCAGTTGGTGAAATACTTGATGAAATGGTACAGAATACAATAATAATTCAGTTCAGCTCAAGTTGTGCCTTTAGAAATAGCTACTGGAAAAACATACGTAAAATGTTCAGTGAAACAGGTAAGAGCTGTGTTACTCATTCTAAAGATGTTTAGTAAGTTTAAAAAAAATTCAGATATAGTCAGCCTTTTTTCAGCAACCAAAAATGTCAGCCGGCGCACATTAGTAAACCCTTTTCTCTAGCCATGTGACTTTTCTCACTTTCTTGACCTTGACAATGCCCATGAAACTGGTATTTGGGTTTTCCATATCCAATGTCATTTCACACACAACTTATCAGGAACAGATGGGGAAAAGGAGAGATCATGCTGAGAGAGAGAGAGAGAGATCATGTTTGAGAACCCAAACAACAAAAACAGATTAGCAAAAAAGCTCTATGTAAGATTTTAGAAACCGACAAAATCAAGTATTTTCACAGTTAAGGATTAGTCCTCTAATACTCACAATGAGGCTTTGGAAATTTAATTCTTGGTTGCGTTTTTTTATGGTCCTCCAGCTTTTTCCTTGCGACCTTAATATTCCTAGAATGTAGTTCATGTGTACGAGAGTTATACCTGGGTGATAGGAAGGGGATGATGACTGGGTATTTTATTGCTGTGGGGCTGCATATTTACTTAATTGTTATAAGTACGGGAGGTTTTGTAGTTCCTTAATTAAAGCATAACTCTCTAGCATGTATTGAATGGGTCAGTTACCATATGGAATAGCATTCTGAAAACACGTGCTTAACCTTGTGAATTCATTATCTGAAAGCCACTGCAACACATTCTAAGCAATTTTTGGTGGTGTTCCAAAGCACAAAAAGTCATTATTCCACATTATGATTTAATAGTCTGCAATGGTTTTCTTTAAAAACCAAACGCTTTTCAGTCATAGGAAAACAAATATAGAAGTGTGAAAAATACTAACAGTTTTTCTGTTGTAATTCAGTTCCTCAGAAATAGCTTATCCATTTTGTTGTGGCTTTTTTCTGAAAATATTAGTTTACAAATGTACTCCATGGCAGCCATATTCTACTGTTGTTACATGCATAGATCTGGCATTGATATCAATGAGTTTTGAACGATTGAAGGTGTAGTATTGTACAGCTGAGACGTTATGGACTATATTAAAACAAAGAAACAGGCACATACAGTGTACAAGCAACTACTGCATTGCGTAAACAGATCAAGTAACTGTATATGGCCAATTCTGGACATTTTTCTGCATTCAACTACTCAATTTGCACACAAAGTTGTGCCAAATAGACATGAAATTTTGCACACATTTTGCATGTGAAATTTCTAGAACCAAAGCTTTAATAAAATATTATTTTCAAAGTTACATTCATGCCACCCTACTGATCTGCAAATTCATTGTTTAGTGTAAAAAGTTCTTCCCTGAGATACAAAGCTATTACTGTATGGGTACTAGCCAACTGTTTATCTGGAGAACAAAGCTAAATTAAATTAAATGACATGGCCATTTATTCAGTCTTTAAGGATTCAGTCTTTAAGGATTTTCAGCAATAATTGCACAGGGTCAACCTCCTCACATTCAAGTCCCCTCCCCCCACAAAAAAACCCCCCCCAAAAAATTAACCAACTTTATAAATCTTATGATAAAGAAACATAATAAATAACTTAATTTTTACAACGTAACTGGGCTATTTTATCATTCACATACACTATCTTCATAGTTTTATATAAGCAAAAATAAAGAAAACAAATTAATTTTTTAAAAGTGTCAGTCCCCACAGAAACACAGAGAGAAGAAACTCAGAGTCCCAAAGCTTAGGTTGAGTTCACCTGAGTCTCAGTTAGTCTTTGATCACCAAGTCGATAGTCTGCAGAGTCAAAAGCAACATCTTCCCTCCACTTGCTTGTAGGAATCTTCAGCTGGAATCCATGACGACTCTTCCCCCTCCTCTGCTGAAACCAACTTTTAGCTGATCAGCTAACAGATTAACTAACTACACAGTTAAGTATATAGACTTTTTTTTTAAAACCCGTTACAGGGAAACACAAAACTGAGAATAGCAAAATATAAATGATTCTTTTCCCATTATCACATTTACAGAAATGTTGGTGAATCATACAATTTGAGAATTTAACTAAAATAGTTTGGCTAAAAAAAACAACATTCAGAGCATAAAATTAAAATAAAAAATTATTTCCCCCTTTTCTATAATTAACACTACCAGGGCTCCCCTGTTGAAGGGTTAACGATATCACTAACATGCTGCAAAATGCTTTCAAGTTAGGGAAAACAGCTTGCTTTCTGCTCTAGGGGCTCAGCTTCTCACAACTCACCCAGAGCACGTGGCTTTTTTTAAAGAAGCTGTCCTGACCGCTTGGCCTCTTGGAGCCTGACCCCAGCAACAAGGAATCTACTGGGGGCATACTCAAAACTACCACTTTCAATTCCAAAAACTTCTGGATGTGGAGTGCTAAATCTGACTCACAACAATGACTCACTCCTACCCAGCCATCTCCCAACAGATCTGTTATAGAGATATCTCCCCCTATTTGGCACATGGGTTACATACACACGAACATTTCTGCATGCAAAATCTCCTTTTTATTACGTAGAGCAGATACTTCTGCATGGAATAACTCAGTTTACAAACACAAATAATCATCTGCATGTGCAAATGACGGAACGTGCATGCTTAAACAAGTATCAGTGGACAAATGAGTATCCCTTTAAAACTGTGACCCTCCCCATAGGCCAGTAATGTTGACATGATGCTGAAGAAGAATAACGGTATTACATATGCAACATACAAATAATATTCAGTATTTTGAAAATAGTTACAGGCATCTAGCAAAAATGGAAAAGACCGTAATTGCTATCTCCAGTCCAAGAAGTTCTCTCCACCGAAATGTCAACTAAATTACCTTCAGATTCCAAATGATTCTTAATTTCCTGTTATGTCAGTTCTGTTTTCTCTCCTGAGTGAGCAAGTTTGTTACTATATTTTCTTTTACTCCCACACACATTGTCTACTGTTGCCAACATCAGAGCTCCCCATTATTCTGAATACACTGATCACCATCGGAACTGGTTCCTGCTATATCATATCTGTATCATGATTGTATCAACAGTAACCAAAGTACTTTTCTTAAAGCCTCATATTGTAGTGACTATTAGTGACCTAATATTTAAAGATGTGTATATCTGAGCATGTTAGAGTAAACATTTCTCTGGGATAAATTTGGCATACGGCAAGGGTCACAGTTTTAAAGGGATACTTATTTGTCCACTCATGCTTGTTTATATATTCATACAAGGCGTTTTGCACATCTGAAGGCATAGTTTGCCCGGCCATATACAGAACCAAAGACACACAACTTTTTAAAGCAGGGTGCAAAAACATGCATTCATACTTAATTATCTGTTTTGTTACATGCAGGTGAGTTTAAAAAGTGACACATATTGTCACATAAATATAACTTTCATAAAGAAATAGTATATATAGATATACTGGCCCAGAGGAGGTCAAAAAAATGAAAACCTCAGCTAAGAACAGTTAGCTTCCATTAAAGTATATTTATTATAGTAGGAATGATTAATCACGCATTCTTACTTCAAAATTGTCTCTAGGATGGGGATAGCAAATGTACTGCCCACAAGCCAAACACAGCTTGTGACACAATTTTATCCATCTCAAATACCGCAGCACTGAAGCTTAAGAAATCTGACAATTCAAAAGTGGCTGCGAGGACTCAGCTTTTGTGTGTCTGGTGAGGTCACTAGTGACAACATAACAATGGAGAGGGAGAGCCTGTGCTGCTGAGAAGAAGGTTGGGTCTGGAAATCCTGAATATTGCAAGCCCCATCATTTTCTACCTCCTTTTGCCAGACACTAACCACTATCTGTTAGGTAGGCAGTATTTCTTGTTCATTGAGCCCAGGAAGTAGCGGGGGTGTGAACCATGTGTCTAGCAGAGATTAGAGTGGTGATGGACACGTGCTTTTGCAGAGCATAGGGCTAAAAGTAACTGCTGACAACAGGTAAAAGATAACCTCTTGAAACTGCCATAGCAGGAGCTAAGAAAGTAGAGGGCAGTTCAGGTCAAAGAGAGGAGGGGGAGGGAACTGTGTAGGACATGGGGCCAGACCACATGTTAGGAGAAACTAGGGTGACCAGATAGCAAGTGTGAAATATTGGGATGGGGATGAAGGGTAATAGGCACCTATATAAGGCAAAGACCCAAATATCCCTATAAAATCAGGACATCTGGTCATTCTAGGAGAAGCTGAGACCTAAGGATGGCCATTTAAAGAATACTTGACCTCAGTGCAATTTATTGAGGACAAATATAGAAATCCTAAGGTCAAGCCACCTCATCTGTAGACACTGGTACACTCAGTGAATCTTGATGTATTTGCACAGTAGTAAGGGAAATCTGAAGAGATAGCAGGAGCCAAGTAAAGTTTTATGCAATAGGTTTATTGAACAAAATATCAGTTTAAAAGTGACATCCTAAAGAGAGCTTAGTTGATCCTGTTTGATTATTTTCCTGTTGCTATCTAGCAAGCGATACTTCATGACAATAATATTAATGTAGTCTGCTCCAAAATATTTCACATGTAAATAAGGGTTAAAAACAAATTTTACTTTTCATAAATTCTGAATAACACAAAAGTTTCACTTTTCAAGCTGATCTGCAGCTCTTTTCACTAAACAAGCAAACATACATCATTGTCATAGGAATTTGGACAGTAGAAGAGTAGGGGAGGAGAAATGGGTGAAATAAATCTGGTTTTTAATAAGCATGGATAACTCAACTCTATTCTTTTAAAACGTAAGTGGGAGATTTTTATTGCAACTTGTTCGCTGACATACACATCTCCAAATCAGGAAAGCAGAAAACAACAAATCTGAATTGTATAATCATTTTGAGATGGAATAGTAAGAAAGTTGTCTGTTACATTTAATGTAACTAAACAATACAAAACTAAATAAGCTCCAAATTATTTGGAAAATGTTCACATATTTTAAATGAAAAGAGCTACTTATTATGGGAAGGGATGATGAAATTGGGTTAGGAAGGGCATAATGAGGAGTAATATTGGAAATGGTGAGTTGTCATTAAATTTGTATCATTTGTGCCAAGTTCACATTCAGTTCTGCAGAATGTTATGACGGATTGGTACATATTTTTCACCAATAACTATAATTTCTATTTATAAACCTATATGAATGTTTAAAAAAAACCCAGCCAAAACTATTAAAACAAATAGGACATGGGAAGATCATCAGAATAATCATTGAGTATGACTGATATGTACGTATTACTCAATAAAAAATGGTAGATGAGGTGAGGGGAAAAGAAGAGCAATTGTTGACAGTACTTGATCAATAGGAAAAATAAATATGTAAGTTTTACTGCCATCGGAAGTGTAAAGATCTGGCACAACTTGTGAGTGAAGGAATTTTGAAAACCTTCAACTGACAGAAGACTTGAGATAGACAGCGGAAAAAGATTTAGAGGCAGACTTCAATGAAGCTTTGACAGTATACAGCGGATGAGGACCTATCCCTTCTCTTTTTAAAGAGAATGAAAGGTTGTAGAAGTCATACAATAAACTGCCACATCATTTCTGGATGTCTGGCAGCCAGTAGCTCAGCTCTTTAGTTCATCATGCTACATTGTGACAGGGCAGAACCCTTCAAAGATGAATGAAATAAGAATAAGCAAAATGAACATCTATTTCTTTAGGTGATTTCAGGTTTTCAAATTATCTGTAATTATCTAGTGTATCTACTGAGACATTACAAGCACAGAACAGAAGTTCTTCCATTACGGGAAAAATTAATATCAAATCTAATAAAAGCTACTCTTCAGAAGCTATAACTGAAGTAACATAGATAATTTGGCATTTCCCTGTTAATGGCCCTTTTAGCCTCAGGAATAAAATATGGAAACCAAAGGAAGAAAATGAAAAACTTGCAATATAAATCACACAACATAAATGAATGTTTATGCCAAAATCCTAAGTTAGATTGTATTGAGACCCCTCAAGATCAACCTCTGTGTTTTCTGCTGAAGTAATCATTTTGTTTGGAACATCACACTCTTTATTGTTCAATGATTATGTACCCTTCACTCATCCCTAACAAAAATACAAAGCATAAATGAAGTAAGTGCTATAAGGCTATGAAATGAACTTAAAATGGTGGTGAATTTTCTTTTTCCCACCCCTCATATTACATGTCTTTGCTAAATTAATATAAGTATTAGGGGAGAAAAGTTGCTGCTTGTTTAAACAATTTTAATGACGGTCTAACCTTTTACATTAAACATCTGTTTCCTTCATTTACTTTCTGGCACCAGTTCATACATTTGCTACAGCAGACACAGCTTAATGAATATATACCAGATTATTTAAGTGAATGGTGGTGTTAATGAATTCTTTGAATAGGTTTCTCTAAAAAGACAGCATACAAATTCTTTCCCAATTGGGATGCTTTAATGCATTTTAAGAAAAACATACATAGTCGCTGTCCCACAAATTTCAAGTTTTAAATGTTACTATAATTTATAGTAATTATAATTTAACTAGTTGTCATTTTGTAAAAAAGTAATGTCAGTGCAGTGAGTTGATTTCTCCCCTCCCAACTGACTATACAATCAGTTTATCATAATTAATTATTTTATACAGGAAAGGGCCAATTGTTTTGCTTCTCAGCCATACTGTAGGGAGAAAGGGATATAAATAATAATACAAGATAGTCAAATGGTCTTTTATAACACCTTTTACCAAAGGATCCCAAAGGACTTACCAAACATGTAATTAATCCACTCATTCCCCTATAAGGTAGGAATTTACATCCATTTTACAGCTGGGTAAACTGAGGCAAAGAGAGGCTACATGACTTGCATAATGTGATTCAGTATGCAGTTGGCTACAGACCTACGAAACTTTCATCACAGTCCCTTGTTCTAACAATTCAGTTGTACATATAAGTTTGTTTGTAACTGTGACAAGAAGTGTGCTGATTCTATTCAAAGAGATAAATTTGCTACAGGATTCTTATGATGGTTTACAAGTCACAGGATAGCTTATCTATATTTTATTTAATGGCTCTCCATGTATTGGTTCTGACATAGATAACAGCACATTCTGGATTTGTGAATACAAATCCTATGTGGAGTCTTATTATTTTAGAACTTTTACTCAGTTTATTCTCCAGCATTGAGCATCTTTATTATTAAAGTAAAAAAAAAAAAATCCTTCAACTATTGTTTTAAATCTAAACTTAAGCCCCAATTCCGCAAAGACTTAGGCATGTGTTTACTTTAAGCTCATGAGCAGATCTTTGCAGGATCAGGGCCTTAAAAGCCAACTATCTTATTTAATATTTTTTAAAACTGCCACTGAGAATTCTATGGTCTTTATTACTTATAACCATTTTAACTTTATGTTCATTGCAAAATCTCCTCTGTTGCTTTGTCTGAAGGCACTACAGAGATGTAAGATAGTATTGAATTGCATTGCAGTATTAGCGTGCTGTAATATCGGGGTTTATTGTTGTTTTAATTTATAAATTACCAATCAAAATACAGCTCCAATCAAAAAAACGTTATTTCTGGTGTACAAGCTAAGTATAAGATTCCAAATTACATGTCTCTTTTACTCAACCCCATTCAGAGTAATTTGCCTGAGTAAAGATTTAATTAATTAATTAATTGTGGTTTACCACAATTGGTCGTCTCGTTTTGAGAAGGTGAAGGCCATAACAATGTGTGCATTCGTTTACATGAGGAAATCTAGCAACAAGCCAGAGTGGGTTTTCTAAGGCTTACAAGAGTCTCTTGCTAAAAATCTGACTCTAACGTGAAGGATGAGTTCAGATGATCTCCCTTCCTCTGATGGTGTTTCCCACTCATTCCTGAACGCTGCTAAATCATCCCTAATGGAAATGACTTACTCCTGCAGCTCTTAAAATTACTTCTGGGTGTTTCATACACCATACACTAGTTAATAACATGACAGGACTCCATGCCTGGAAAACTAAACTAGCTCTTTATTAAGAGAACTAAGTACAGAGAACGGCAGCCATCATTCTAGTGCTGTGCACACAGACTGAACTCCTGGTGCCTCCTCCATACTTTTCCCTCCTGGCAGCCTGTGCTCCTTCCTCCAAGTTCCATGCAGGTTGCTACATGTTTTCCTTTAACACTTTTTGTTATTGTGGTTTTTGTACAAGCACTTACTTACTTGCTTGGGCCAGAGATTAATAGTGCATAGCCCATCTTAGGGACATGGCATTCACTGGTACACCATTGTGGCCCCTTGGGCCTTGAAGTGTGCTGGTCTTCAAAACAGTCTCTCAATTCTTGTTATCGCTACTGGTGGGGGACTTGCTTCCACCCTATTATTGCAGAATTCCTTCTGTTGTGTGGCATCTTGTTGGTTCTCTGTACTGATCATATACTCACATGACTCTCCAATGCCAGGTCACCTGGTGGCTAAGGCGCTTTTTATATCTTTCTGGTCCCTGTCTATCTGTGTGTGCCTGCTATCTGCTATTACTCCACAGTTGTCTTTGGTTTTGTCTACACTGTTGTCCTGAATTTGTAGCTACCTCATATGACCTGTGTCCCACTGAAGCTTAGACTGTTTGTTGCCTTTTGCCAGTGTTTTGTGTGGCTATTTGTTGATTGAAGCCAGACCTGCTCACCTGTGTGTAGTGGCATCATGTCCTTGCCCTCTTTCTTGTATTGGGCTGCCTGCTTAGTTTGGTATCCTTTAACTGCTTCTGCATCTTGTTTGTCATTTCCCTGCGGGACTGTAGCAGACTCTCTTTCATGGGAAGCAGAGTCTTGGTTCTCCAACCCATCAATCCCTGTGCTGGACTATTATCTAGTCCCTGGAAAAGTGTATAATGATGGTGCAACATTGTAGGTAGGGATCCCTTCCTGTCTAATTTGCCTTTGCCATCAGTATCTTGATGACACCTTGTATTGGCTTGTGATCAAGCTGAATGTCCATCTTGTGCTCATAGGTGAACTGATGACACTGTACCGCTCCAAAGAGCATAGCCTGTAGCTCCCTTTCTATCTCAGCATATCGCCTTTCTGTATCTGCCAGGGGTCTCCTAGCAAATGCTAGCTGGCTCTTCAGCTTCAGATAGTCTGCATTCAGCCTAATAGTTCACTCCTGGCACATGTTTAGGAGTTGTTGCAGCCTGGTATCATGGTCCTAGATTTCCTCTTTCTTGATATCTCCTCTTGCAATAAGAATGCCATCAGGTACAATCTTGATCCCTTGGTGTCCCTCTAGTGCCTGGTTTCCACTGGAACACCTATGGGGCCGGGCTGATGCCAATAGACATTTGTGACAGAGTGGGAGTAGCCTAGGGTTGGCTCAATCACTCTGCACCTGGCAAGAATCCCCACATGGGACAAATTGAGAGAGAACTGATAACTGGGTGATTAACTGGTTAACAAGAGGGTTTGGCTGGTCAGCTGGAACTGTTTTATGGGAGACAGGAAGGGAGATGAGAAGGCTGGATAGAAAGGCAAAGAAGCTCAGGATCTTAGGGAGGTAAGATCTCTCACCCCACCTCTCACCCTGTGTCAAGAGGATACCCTGATGCTTGGGAAAAGCCATATGGTGATAGGACATGGAGCTGCATAAGACATCGTAAATAGAAAACACTGTGGTGAACTTACACAACAAAGAGTGACGACTTCTTGCAAAGAGAAATGCAGGGTAGGGAGCATGTTCTGTGACAGCATTCATACCCCAGCGTACTTGCCAAAAGATGTGGTAAAGGTTATCAGGTGGCTGGCTCGCTCATTTAGCTCAATATGCCAGAACCCATCCTTGTCATCATAAACAGTGAACATTTTTCCCCTGGTTAAACTGGATAGTCTGTCCTCAAATACTGCTAATGTGCAGTGACTTGTTTTCAATGCCTTATATGTTTTTGAGTCAATGTAGATCCTCAGTCTACTTGCAGGTTGGCTCTCCACTAGTAGGCTGCTGATCTATTCTGTGTGGTTTCAGTGGATGTAATAATGCCTCCTTTTTGCATGTTTGCCATTTCCTTCTTCATTGGCTCCACCAGGGCGAATGGAACTCTACATTTCAGTACTCTGCTGGGCTATATATGGGAGTTGATTGATACTTGCCTTTTAGGTTTCCATCTCCATGAAATATGTCTTAAATTCTATTGGGCTATTGGACCAGGTACCTGATGACTATTCTCCCTCCTCACTCAAGTTGAGATGTTCTAGTGTTGTACTGTGATCAAATCCACAGCTTGCTCTGCCCGGCTGCCCAACAATCTGTGGTACTTCTTTTTGTCAATTACTATGAACTACAAGCAACAACGTCTCTTTGTTTTGTGGGCTTATTTTTGACAACCTGCATTTACCCACTGGTCTTAGAATGGTTTTATTTAGGCTTGGAAGTTTTAGATTTTTTTAAAAAGTTTTAGATTTTTATTGGCAAATGTCAACTTCACCATACATACACAAACGGACAAAAACATTTCCATTGATAATAATTGAAATTAACAGATAAGCAAGATAAAAAAATGCTGCTTATTAGTGCTTGATTAAAGGATAATTACTTGGTATATTTTGACATGGAAAGTAGACAATTTGTGCTTTAATGGTTATAAATCTTTAACTTTTTAAATCTCAATGTCTACCATCATTAAATAATTGTCTGACCCCCTTCACCTTTGTCTGACTCTCCTGTAATTTCCACAATTGACCATTTAAATTGATTTAAAAAGCTTAAAACTCCATAATTTTTGCAACTATGATTATTAAATGGATAAAAATTGGAAAAGATGCTTAAAATATATTATATATTGACTTTACAAAAATTAAAAATTGAATTCTGCCAAGCCTAGTTTTATTGTACATCACTAACACTTAGTCACATTTGCCCATTCTAATTGCAGCTGACCCTACAATCCAGCTGGAATTGAACTGGTAACTGATCTAAATAACACAGTTGCAAATATGGCAATTGAATGGCTAGCAGCCTTCTTCTGCAGTATATTGATAGTCTTTGGATCTACAGTCACATTTCCCCTTCACTGGAAGTCTCTACACCCTCCAATACTGCATTCACTGCTGTTCTTTCCTGGGGTAGCTGCAGTATGGTGACATAAAGTCATTCTGTTTCCTCCTTGCACCATTGGGCATTTTTCTTTCTGTCTTTCACATTGTTTTCTACAATGTATGCTATGGATCATAATTTTTGCATTCTCAGTTGGTCTGTCTCTGTCCTGGATCCTGAGTTCCTTTAGCTTGAGCTGTGTATTTGTTCTGCATTTGTGCTGTCATTGTTTAGATCCTCTCCCTGGACAGTTCAGCTGCCCTTGCAATTTGGAGGCATTTCTCTAGCGTTAGCTCTGTTTCTCTCCACAACCCCTCCAGTAAAGTGGAATTACATCCCACAAGTAATCCTGTCTTTAATTATATAATCTTTAATATGTCCAAAATTGAGTGTAGATGCCAAAGTCCTCAGCTCTGTAAGCACCTATTCTTTCTTCTCCTTGCTTTCAGATTAAAAATTAACAGTATCTCTCTACAGTTTCATTCTACCTGCGGTCATATTACTGAGACTCTATTATCAGCTGTTGCAGTGTTTTGGGCATTATTTCTGATTTCATTGTTTCACTCACTTCTCATCCTTTTTCATCAGTAAAATAGTAAATAAATAAATAAATAAATTTACCTTCATTTTTTCCACATAGACAGCTCTACATACAGACTCCATTCTTCCTTCCACTCTTCTATGTGTGTGCAAGGCTTTTTGTTTGGAAATCCAGCATTCCTGGTGGTCTGAGTCCCTCAGTTTTCCATTTACTGTGTTTCTAAGTGCAGCTTTATTTGTTTGCTAATCATGCACTCTAGCTTGCTGTGGGTCTCACTAGATTGACTGAAACCATTATGCTTTATGTATCACATGCTGGGTATTACAAGAAAGGATTCCATGCTTGTCAAACTCAACTGGCTGTTTGTAAAGAGAATTATTTACAAAGATGCCACAGCTGCAGCTAGCCCTCTAGCCATGTGCATACTGACTGGCTTCCTGGTGCCTCTTCCAAACATTTCCCTCCCGCAACCTGTGCTTTTTACTCCAAGTTTCATGCAAGTTACTACACACAGAAGCAATTTTTTTACCTTAGCAGTGGATCAGATAACACCAAACCTAAGGTAAAAGTCATGGTGAAGGATACCCTGAGACCCCTTCCATGTTCTTCTCCCTCTCTCCTGTCTATGCTATACCTTCAGTATGTTTTTTCAGAAAAAGAATGTATAAACTTCTCCAGAAAAATGCACTTCATATAAGTCTATTTGCCAAGTGGCATTGTCTCCTTCCCTAGCTATAGATATGAGAAAACATTTTCATTTAAATGAGAAAACAAATCAATTGATTCCCTATCTCTTACTCTTCCTGCCTGAAAGCCCAAGGGGTTTATCGCAGATGAAGGAAGACATCCTTTATGCTCTTTTTAAAATATTGGTATTACATCACAGAAGGAGAAAGAGAGGGGTTGGAATGGGGGAAATATCCCCTACAGGTTAGAATGGAATCTGTGATGTAACAAAGCAGGATCTGGTTGTATTTTGGGTGGCTTCACTTCATCTCATATTTTCCACAAATTTAAAAAGTCTCATTGGAATTAGTCTGCTACTTTACATACATAATTAGCCAATACCTATTGTACTGATTAGCTTTATGGTTTATGTTTGAACAGATACCAAAAAATCTGTGAAAGAGTGCCAAATCTGATCAAATGCATCCATTTTAGCTAATCTAATGAATGCTACTAATTCAGAGTTTGCTATTTCCAGAAATGCATTGTTCCCACGGTCACTACTAGATGCCTTAGATCTCGGATGCTCTTTGTAAAGTATGTTACATATTGTGCCTTTCCTTTCAACTACTTGTTTAAGGAGAATTTTAGATTGGCCTGTGAATAATAGAAGAAGGAAAAAGAGACCATAGTGTTCTTTAAACTGTTAGCATATGACCTAATACTACAGCCCTTATGCAGGTAACATTCTCATTAATGACAATGGAAGTAAACATTGAAACAGGATCACAATAATAAGCTATTATATAGCCTATAGTCAGCAATTCGGACAGCTCTTAGAATGCTCGTAAAATTACCTCATTTCAAGTTATTTTTCATGCAAGGTTTTAGAAATGTAGGTACTTCATATGAGATTATATGGCTAAGAGAACTGACCCCAAACTCTACATTCTGAAATCTGCAGGAACTTAATCCCAAAGTTGCTAGTGCTCCAGAAGTGTCTGGGAGCTTTGTTTGGTAAAATTTAAGTTTTTTTTCATAGAATAAAGCAAGAAATGGTACATCCTAGACTGTACTACTTTGCTTTCATGCTGGGGGGTTACCTTATTTTAAAAAGAAAAATCAGAACAAATACAACTCAACCCTGATGAGAAATAAACATAAAAATTATTAATTTTTTTTCTTATCCAATTATGTTTTTGACATTAGTAAACTCTCCCCATATTTTACTCCCATTCTCAACTTGATTAGATCATTTGTTTGTTTTAATGGACTCTCTTGGTGTTATAAAGAAAATTACAGGAACATGTCTTTTCCCAGTAGATGTTTAACCCCTGAGCCTGGTGCTTTTTAATCCACTAATGTATATTTCAGATTCCGAGAGGCAGGCAGGGTTTCGAAACCTCTGCTATTTATGCCAAACAAGACTGAGGGGGAGGTTAGTGAAAATACTTAAGGATATATTTTCACAGCAGGGTGTAGAAGTTCTCCATCCAAAGCATATCTCTTGTTTTCAAAAAGGGATTTGTTCCCAGACTCTCAAACATCTTCTAGAATACTTCTCATTTCCCATCTAAAACAATGAAAACCTTTCAAGGGGTCTCTCCCCAGGCCACAAGCACACACACGTTCACGCCTGTTTGAAAAGCAATCTCAGTCCCTGGGATTGCAAATCCTGTCAGGCCACCATTCTTCACTCAAAGGTATGGGACATCTCTGTAAACGAATAGCTCACAGCCAAGAACAAACATTGTGCTACCGTGGCTCATTTCTTCAAAGTTTCCAAAGGAGACATCAATGATAGCACCTCAGAAATCGTATTTTGTGTGTAAGAATGGTCAGGATAAATTGCCTGTACTTATTTCTATTGAGCTAAGTTTTCATATGTGCATGAGCCCCTCTTAGGTGCACCTAGTCTGCAGGAGCAAGTGACTCAAAAGACAGCAGAAGTGAGCTGCAGATCCACTCTGCAGATAAGGGCATGTTGCACAGATCTTGCCAGACTCTGTCCATAGTAGCACAGAGGATTCTGGGCTTCGCTACAAAGCCACAGTCAGTTGATGCACACCTAACTGCTCTATTGGCCCCACAAAAGAAATTATTTAAGCCTAAGAATTTGAGTTATTGATTTGATTTACAGAACTTCAGTTAAGTGAGATGAAGAGCTAGGGCTATATTCTGCTGTCTGTACAATGGTGTAAATCTGGACTAACACCATTTACCCCAGAAAAGGCAGATAATTTTATCTGTGATGCCAATAAAAAATTATTTTTTTGAATTCTCAAGTTAAACAAGGAATGATTAGGGCCAACAAGATCCCATATCAAAGTGCGGATTGGCTAAATTGTTGGAGGACCAAAATCATCCTAAATAAATCTTTTAATCTAACCTTTAAATAGCTAATCCTTATGTGTCCAAATTCTTATTCTTCTGACTGGATGATTAACATGTGAAATGTTTTCCATCAGGTATCACAACTTCCTTTGATTCCTCAGAAAATTGGTAAGAATTAACGTATGCTTGCACTGATAAAAGGTTAATAGAAATTTTTAATAAAAGTCCAAGCCTGTCAGTATTGGATTTTAGCTGTCAGTCTTAGAACTTCACCAATAAACTGCATAATGTGGGATACAATCCACTGGAATGTAAACAGTGGTGTCAAATTAGTTACAAGAGGGCCCCTCTAATGTTCCATGAAACTGTCTCTGTCAAATAAACTATTTAGAAACAGGAAGGTGCAATAAACCAAACTGAATGCATTTATGTATGCATATATATCTATTGAACATTAATTATGTTATGCCTTGATTCTTGAGTCAGAAAATAACCCAGTCTCCCAACATAAGTGACACTGAAAGCAAGAAAAATGGTAACAACAAATAATGCATACAGCTTTTTAAATTGATATGAAATTTTAATTTAGGATTTTTTCAAGGACTAGCAGTAATGTAGAGAAAATTTCTTATAGCATAAAACACTTATTTTCAAACTTACAAATCAGTTGAAAAAATGTTTTAATTGAATTTACCCCTTATTATTCAATAATTCCCTGCAATTAGGCTTCCACTAATTAAGGCTTTCATAGCTTTAGCTTCCTCTCAAGCTCAACCTATTCTCCATCAATATATTTAACTGTGAGCTGTCAGAACCAACAACTCTACCCTCATTTAGCCCTATATCAAAGGGCACTGACTACTCCCCAGATCTCATTACAATTAAATATAGTAATGGGAAAACTAGATATTTTAATACGAAGTAAATTAGTTTTTTGCTTCAGTGACAACTTGTGATTCTGTGCAGATTTTTCAAACTGCAAAACAATTACTGAGAATTTTTTTCACAAACATAGGATGTTTCCAGTCTGAAGTATTTGGGAATTACCAATAATGTTTTATTTGTATCTCCACTAAGGTCAATCAATGTGAATAAAATATGATTAATGATTATTAAAGGAATAGTTAATAGCTTTATTTGTACACCTGTGTGTATTTAATTAAGCATCACTTCACTCTGATGGAACTTCCTATAATACCCAGATATGCCAACTGTTATTCCCTTTCTTCATTTAATAAGATAGGACGTTCAAAAGGGTAAAAAGGACAGTCTGGAAATGTAATCATCAGGGATATTTGTACAGGCTTATTTTTGAAATCCAAATTTCAATCTAGCAAAAGCAGTTTTATGACTTCTAAATTAACAAAGGAGCTCACACAGAAATTTTAGTCATATCACAAGTTAGCTTTAAAAATAAATGTGGTATAAAGCAGCAGTATTTCTAGAGGAGTTGAAAGGAGTCATGTTGTCCTTATGTATTGTATGCAAGATACATAATTCTTTATCTTGACATGCTGAAATTTAATTTATTTTTTGACTAAGGACTTGTATCCTAGTAAAAGAGCTTTATAGTTATACAGTATTTCATGTGCTGAATTATTCTTATTATGTACTCAATACACCAAGAGTATATAACAAGTTTTAAAAACAACCTCTGTATTCTAAAGGCAGAATATTATTGACCCAGTTCTGCTCTCAGAAGACAATAGAGTTTTGGAGTTTAGTCTTAGAGTTTATTATTTTATTTTAACTTTTTGAAATTATGTGAGCATACATGTATTCTGAACATGTATCTGAACCTATTCCAGTGCTCAGACAGGAAACTCTATAAAGGATGGCTATTTTCCATCTTTCTCAGATAAACAAAGGGACACCATGTGTCACTCTAAAGCTCCTCTACCCTTGGAGTGGGAGAGTGATTGATTCACAGCTTGACAGACACACTCATGCTAGTTTTCATTGTTAGCACACTAAGAAAAGTAGTGTAGCTACGGGAGCATGGGGAGTGGCAAAGGCTACCTACCCTGCATAGGTACCTAGGGGATCCAGACCGGTTTGTACTCTGGATGCCTAGTTCCTACCACCCCCCACCTCTGCCTATGCTACCATGGCTACACTACAGTTTGTAGCAAGCTAGCTCCATGAGAGCTAGTGCAAATATGTCTACTCAAGCTGAGAATCACACTCCCAGTTCCTATCGTAGATGTAGCTTAGGAGGCTGTGACACAAATTTTGCCACACTTCTCCCAAGCTCTACAGCTGCAGAAGGCCCTGGATACAGAGGAACTGGTGTGGTTTTGCTGCATAAGGGAGAGGGTTTTAAGGAGTTTGTGCAGTCCACACCTCCCCAACAAACACCCCATTTACAATAGATCCCTGGTCTTCAGGGGTTCCTTCCCTCAGCCTCAGTATATGGGTTTGGAAAAGGGATAGTTTGGGAAAGCAAGGAATGCAGCTCGAGATCTGTATCTCTTTGGATCTGTTGGTCATTCCCACACTGCAGGAGGGTAGAGCATCACAGACATGAGGGCAGCAGGTGTAGTAATGCAGTAGCCTCACTTCAATTTCCATGGTCCTTCTCAGCACACAGCCAGTTTACTCAGGCTGTACGTTAGAAGAGGAAGTTTGGACCCAGTGCTCTAGAAATCCATTACATAGCAATATATGAAAATAATTAATTATTACTAAAAAGGATGACAAAGCTAGTCACAAGACAGCCTGGGGTTGCTGGTCACCTCTGACCAGTGGAGGCAAAAATCTGGAGAAATGTAGGAAAAAAACTCTGAAATGAAGGGTATTTTGGGGAAAGCAGGATGGACACAGCGCTACCAGATCCTCAGGGAGAAATAAGATATATAGATTTGGTATCTGCAGGAACGTGTATCTATTGCCATGGAAATATCAGTTATCAAGGATTGAAGGACCAAATAAAAAGGTTTAATGTTAACATTATTAAAACTAGCACTAACATCCAAAGCGCTACAATTAATCTGGTGAGAACTTACAGATGTTACATGCCCAAAGATCCCCAAAGCAGCATAGCAGCAAAACAAAATGAAAGAATGGTCTGGTGGAAAGCACACCAGGGCCAACACCCCCACGTGACACTGCCAAATGTTTGCTTGAAAGGACAAAGCCAGGTATTTTCTTAGCCATGTTTCATAAAAAGGCAGGAGAGAATTTCATAGCTTAAGCCAGTGAAACAGATTCAACTTGGGGTAAGTCTAAGATAGCACGGCTGGAGGCTGGAGAACAGGACTCTAGGGAAACAGCTTGCAAGAAAAGTAATTCAAGAAAGGCAAGAGAAAGAATGAAAGGCCCCAGAATGTGCACACAGGAGTGACTGGAAAAGATTGGGTAACAGAATGCAACAAGAAAATTCCTCTCTCTCTGCTTCAGCTCTGTAGGGACTGTATACTGTTTCAATGAATAGGATCTAACAAGTAGGGTATTTCCAAAAGGAGAGAGTTCCTAAACTTCTAGGGAGAATATTTAGGAAGGAAATGAGGTCATGGGAATAGGGGTAAAGCTATTATGTTTTTTTTTTAAACAGAAATGTAAACAGAATGGGGTTAGTTAAACTTGGAACAAGCAACAGAAAGCAACATTCATGACTTCTAGGCTTGATTATTGCAACTCATTATATCTGGGAATAAAGCCAAACAGATTCAGATAGCTCCAACAGGAAGCAAAATGCACCAGGCCATTTGCTCAGTAATACAGGTCCCAGTGAGCTCATTAAGGTGGTTCTCCACTGCCTCACCCCCCACTGAACACAGGTTCTAGTTCAAGGTGTGTGCAGAAATACAAAACTCTGAATGGGATTGGTTCTAGCTGCTTGAAAGGTTCCCTGTGTCTTAGTGACTTTAATCTCTCAAGGCCGCTACATTCAACCATGAATTCAGGTGACAGAACCTTCAGAGGAGTAACGCATACACTAGGGAGCTTATTCTTTCAGGAGTTAAGGATAACCATGGCCCTCACAGCAGTTGGAACTTCATGCCAGCACCCTCCCTTTGATTTAGCTTTACCCTACTACCTCTATTCATAGTTTGCACACAAATAGGAGGGACTTGGGTTCAGAAAGGATGAAAATCTTCCACCTTTCAGGTTACTGCTGAGGGAGAAGAGTTTTGGTTTTTGGTGCTCTTTAATGCATTTGGAGGGTGCTCAGATGCTCCAAAGTCAAGGGCTACATAAGTAAACAAACAGATAGGAATTTATCTCAAGATTCATTGCAAATGTGATCTAACAATGTTGTGAAATGGCCCAATCTTGCAGTATATACCTGATCTGTCTTAGGCAATGCTCTCATTGGTGTCAATGGGAATGGAAGTGTTGCCTGAGAAAGGGCTAGGTACAGACCAGTGATGTGACAGGCTGCAGACAGCCAACTCTGTCCTGGGGGTTAACAGCAACTCAAGCTCACACAGGTGCTTTAGGTACAGCCCATGAAAGCAGGTCCTCCAAGAGAAAAGGGGGGAGAGACTGCCTTAAGGAAGGCAGTTCTGAGTTGGGTTGAGAGTCTCACTAAGAAACCCCAAAGTGAGAATATTATTACATTACATTTCGGTGTTTCTTTTTTGTTTCTCTGTGATCAAGAGAAACTCTTTTTCCAGGGAAAGTGTTGGGTTTTTTGGAATTTTTGCCCGATTTTATTACACACGGATACTGGCTACTATAAGCCATTTAACAGCTTTTGCCTTCACAATTGATTTATTAAATGTGCTTGTGGTGTTTTAGCCAAAGTAGGAGCTTTTTCGACAAGGTTAAAGAACTTTGACAAATCTGAGTGGTTTACATGGATATTAGAGTGCTTTATGGATGAATAATCCTATTTGTTAAAAAGATTATAAAAGGTTTCTATGACTAACTATTTTGTATGTGGTCTGCTTGTTTATTTGCAAGAGTACAAACGCTCAGTGTGAAGGTTAAAAGATTTCAATTATAGAGGTTGATGTGAACTGAAGCAGTTTCATACAGAACTATGCAAAAGTGGATATTAATGGCAATCATCATAATACAGTGTTTTTATTTTGTCATAATAAGATACATATTGAATAAAAATGCACAATACATATTTACTGTTTAAATATGTGAGTGGAATTTTGGGGGTATAATTCTTATAGCTAACATGCATTCAAGCTGCTTTTAGTGCTCGGACAATGCAAACCTGTTCCATTGGGTTGCTGAATCAAATCCTCTGTAACTTGTCTACCTTGGTTATAGTCACTGGTCCCCCAATATAGCTGCATCGGCGTGGTACTGATGCAAATTCCTGCTGTATACCTATTTCATCAATGTACAAAGTGACTTGCACCACGGCCACTTACCCAAATTTGAAACCAGGGCAAGCAGCACCAGGGAAAGTCACTTTTTATGCCAGTGAAGTGCCACTACACTAAGAATATAAGTCATAGCCCAAAGCCTGGTTAGCTAACTTTTTCAGTGACTAAACTAGCTATGTTTATTCTGTGTTGTTTCTCTTTAACTTATAAAGTAGCCAAATACACTCAAACTTTACATAACAGAACCGGAATTGGATGTGATAACCACAGGCTTCCCACTCTTGCATGTCTAGGAGAAAAAAGAAACTGAACTCTGTGACTTCAGTTTCGGTTGTGTCACAAATACAGGTAATAGCTAAGGACAAAGAGGTTGGAATCTCCTCTCTAAATAGTGCTGTCAAGAAGCTGGGCCCATTTGAAATGAGTCCCTCTGGGTGTGAGGAGTTTTCAATTTTATGCAGCATGTTGTAGTGTTTTAGAGTCACTTATACAGTATTAGGTACTATTTTTTTCATGCCTGAAATATTTGACAGTGATGAAATGTTTTTAAGTAACAAAATACTAATTGTACTTTACAATAACTGGATAGCACTTGGAAGTAATTTTCAGATTAAGATTATGCCATCTATAACATTAGATGATGCTGCCATTGACATTTGATGGACATCTGGATAGACTGCCCAGTTCTGAATAATGCAGCATTGCTGTAGCCATGTTGGTCCCAGGATATTAGAGAGCGATAAAGTGGGTGACGTAATATCTTTTATTGGACCACTTCTGTTTGTGTGAGAGAGAGACAACTTTTCAAGCTTACACAGAGCTCTCTCTCTCTCTCTCTCACCAAGCTCGAAAGCTTGTCTCTTTCTCTCTCACCAACAGAAGTTGGTCTTACCCACATTGTCTCAGTTTTGAATAACTTTAATGATATATGAGGTTCATATTTTTCCATAGAGTCTGGATTACATGTAAGGCCTGAAATTGCCATGGATCTACCTCAACTTACCTACTTTTTTAGTTTTGCCACGTATATTCTTGCTTTTCCCAAAGGAGGAATTTGTAACTTGCTCTGTTTTTTTTTTTGGTTTGGTATTTTTTGGTTTGGTTTGATTTGGTTTTTGGGTTTGCACAAAGTGTAGCCACTTTCATTGATGAAACAGAAATCCCCTGAGGCACAAGGGATTTTTTTGGATGACACACTGCCAATATCAGAAACATTGAGGTTTATGAGTCCACTGTTGGTTAAGACATTTGTATGAAAGAGCAGGGTACCAGCATCCCCCTAAGATGGATTTCAGATCGTTGCTGTAGATGTTGACAGTAATGCTTGCAGCACAGGTATCACTCTGCTTGCCACAATAGCTTTTAAAGTAATATTGCTTAGAAAGTTGGTTTGAGACAGCTTTCATGTCATTTGGAGTCTATAGACTTTCTGGAGCCTTTGCAGTCTGGCTTTTGGCACATGCATGGCTCAGAGATTATGCTAGTTTTGTGGGAGGATGAGCTCATTCTGATAATGGACACAATTTAAGTGTCCATGCTGACTTTTTCTGCACTATCAGAAGCCTTTGATACATTTAGCCATGAGATGTTTTTTTTAAACTCGTTTTCAAACATGTCTTGCTCTTTCCTAACTGAGAACCTAGAAGAGGTATTGGACAATTGCTTATATATCCCAGTGATTCTTTTATGGAGGTTTCCTTTCTGCAACCTTTTCTGTTCAATGTGCGTGTGAGGTCTCTAGCTCTTTCAGAAACCTGGGGAAGTAAATGCCAATGTGTGACATCAAGACTACAACATAAGGCTATTTTCTATGACATTTGCCTGTGTGGCAGAATTGTGGATAGAATATTTCAGCTAAATTCTGGAAATCCTCTTTGAAATGGGA
The DNA here is from genome assembly GCA_007922155.1 of Mesoclemmys tuberculata. Lineage (NCBI taxonomy): Eukaryota > Metazoa > Chordata > Testudines > Chelidae > Mesoclemmys > Mesoclemmys tuberculata. The sequence continues at coordinate 40,629,286 of ML675620.1, forward strand.
GTAAATCAAAATGCATTAAACTGATAATGCACGCCAACAGATCCACATGGAGAGTTAGACCATAGCAGGCTAGTGTGGGATAGATTCACACCCCAGCTTGCTGCAAACTTAATGTTTGAATAGACAAGCCCTAAGCAAGGTGCAGTGGGTGATAAAGCAGCTTGACAGCACTTTTTTCTGAAGGTTTTTTTTTTTTGTCGTCAGACAAGTCTTTCTTTCACTTTGACTTTTTGCATAAAATTACTATGATTGCATTATTTAGCCCTTCAGATAGATACTTATACCAAGACTATAATTTAAACAAAATCTATAGAAATGAAATTGGTTTTAAAGAGATGGGGGTATAAACTAATGGTCTTATGTGACTTTTTTATGTAAGAGCAATCTTTTACAGAAGCTCTGCTCATTTTCCATTATTTTTGATTTCCACTGATCCCAGGCCACATGCTGAGAAATAAAAGAGACAGATCCTCCAAAGCAACAAGAGAGAGTTTTGGGGCTCAGTCTTGTTCCCACCAAACACACATTTTTGGGTGTCTAATTCAGTAACTCAGTGCTGGAGCTTCCAGCTTTAATGTAAAAAATAAATAAAATAACTGAAAAGGAGGGGCTTCTTGTGTGGGATCTATGGCTCTGAAGAGTGGCATGCTTCAGTCTTTGTGTTAAAGGTTAACATGAGAGAGTTGTGGAAGAGACAGTGGAAGTGCCCTAGCTATCATGCAGTCCCTGAGGATCTATGTAAAGAACAGGGGCATTTCCTACATATCTTGTCATGCACAACATCTGCAAAACTACTATTTCACACTCTGACTGTCCATTTTCAAATTCTTGTGTACTCTTTGCTTTCCAATAGTCTATGCAAGCTGCAGAAGGCAAGCGACTACTGCTGGAGAAAGTGGCAATTTACTTGCAGTTATTGAATGAGTTTCATTGGTTTAGCAAGAGGGCTGTGTAGAGAATATGCTCTCTGACTTCACTCATATCAGTCATACATAGAGATTCTTTTAGCTATGGAGCATGGCTCATATAGAGTTAGCGTGGAAGGGTTGCTTGAAAACAAATAGCAGGGGACGGGGAGGGGTTGCATAGTGGAGCATCCTACATAGCTGTGTTTCCCCTCTACAATGCCTCACCAGCTGTGTTTTCACAACTTTGCTATGCTTTTGCTCCCATCTGTACCCTACTACAGAGGATGAAATATTGGATTCTGAGAACATCTAGCACAGAGGCATACACTCACATTGTGAAATCATAACACTTAGAGCCAGATTCTACACGCTCCAAGTGAAGTCAGCGCATAAGCAGGGAGCTGAGCGCACAATTTGGCACTAAAGCTAACAAAATTCACTCTGTATTTTTACTGATGCAGCAAAGGAGACCAACTCACCACCAGAAAGGCATGGGATCAGGTATCAGAAGACCTGAGTTCTATTCCCATTCCTGAAAATGACTTGCAGTTTGACCTTGGTAATCATGCTTTTATGAAAGCACTTTGAGATCTATAGTGCTGTATAATGTGCTGACAATTATTATTTCTCACTTAAAAAAGCAGCTCTCCATTCCAAACAGATTTTAAAAGAAAAATAAATTGTTTACTCCTGCAAGAATGGTGGAGTTTTCAATACTGAATTTTGCTGCCTTACAGCAAAACAAAACAAACCCCTTTTCTGTTAGTATTAAAAGTGACTCACTGTTACAGTTACTACCGATAACTAAAAATACCCTCCCACCTTAAAATAATTTGAGAATATGAGTTAAACATAGCCTGTGGGATATTTTATATGTTCTTTAAAGTGCTAAACAGGCACATCAAGTTTTTACAACTTATTTTACTGGTACCTGCTACTTAATGTATCAAGTATCTAGTGCTAGTGAAAAAGCTTTATTCAGGTGGATTTTCACTTTAGTATTCATATAAAAATGCTTTCTAGCATTTTTTACTGTAAGGAACTGGTATATGAATTATATGGGCCTCAGCATGCATTATTTTGAACTCTAGTTTCTGGGCCAGAAAAGTGGGTGTTTAAGTCACTCTGGGCTCTGCATGTTAGACCTGTCATCCATCGAATAAGATCTCAAACGACATCTTTTCTGTCCTACTCAAGGGAATACTGAGGTATAAGCTAAAGTTCCCATGTCACTTTTAAAAAAAATGTCTGGCTAGTAAACAGCACGTTATACCACACTTGCCACCATCTTTAGCTATCAGAAATGGAGCCTCAAGCTGATCCCAAATCCAAGTGCTACCAAAATGTGAGGGCTCTCACGTCTGAGGCAAGGTCCTGACTGCGCCATGTATTGTTGAATCCAAATCTGATTCAACCTTTTGGGAAAGGTGAGCCTTTCCCCTTTCAGAGTGCTCTTCCTTCCGGGACGGGGTAGAACAACATTAGCCAATGCCGGTAGGCCTCTTGTCCACTGCATAAATCTTTCCGCGTGATAGCTACCGATCTCTTCCATTGGCTGTTCTTTAGTTCCTCCTTCACTCTCCCCTTGGAACATCGCTAAGGCTATAGGAATGGTGTTGGGGGGTAAATGTGTGGATGTACTGGTAAATGAAACAAAGTGACCACATGTCCTAGTTTTGCATATGATGGTACAGTGTCCCAGAAACTTCTTTCAGAATGCCTGAAATCTCCTGGTTTTTTCATTTCGTCAATCCAAATTTTGGGGGTGGGGGGGTTTAAAATACAAAATGTTACAAGACCTGTAGCTACACATAGAAAATTTGCTCTGTGTTTATCAAGAACAAACAGTACAGTGGAAAGAGTGTTCAGTGTGATGAATAGTGTTTGGAGAAAAGGGAAAGGTGGATGAGCTGCAAACACCATCAAATCTGTTCTTTTCTCAAAGTGGATGTCAGTCCTTGTTCATTGTCTCCTGATAAACTCATTCAGAACACGAAATACTGGGGGGGATTCTTCATTTTGAGAAATACATGTGTCACTGTTGAGTCAGTAACTGGCAGTAGTGATATAAGCACATGTTTTCTTGGAAAAAATATGGTATGAATATTGCACAACTCTAAAAAATGCTCCCATAAAATTGTCCCAGTCCTTGGCTTTGAAAATATGGTGAGTGAGTGAGTGAGTGAGTGAGTGGATGGATGGATGGATGGATGGATGGATGGATGGATGGATGGATGGATGGATGGATGGATGGATGTGTAGAATGAAGGGGGTCTCTCGTGGTAGTCAATGAGTAATGGAAGTTTACAGGAGGTAAAGACAGACAAGGGAGATGAAGAAAATTAAAGAAATGAGAGAGAAACTGAGGGAGGAGTACATTAGAAAAGAAAAAAATTGAGAGATTGGGGATGAGGAAGGGGAGAGAAGAAGAAGAAGAGGGGAGAAACTAGTATGGATGAAGAAGGTGAGAAAGAAGAAAACAGAGACTGAAGGAGGGATTCTTGTGAAAGAACTTGGCAGAAGGGAGGGAGAACATAACACAAGCAGAGAAAGGAGAGATAGAAAGGAGGAGGAGAAATTGGACTGAATGGAAAAGCAATGGAAAAGATGAAGAGGAGAAAAAAGCCAGGAGTCCAGGGAGTGAAAGGGGAAAAGAAGGAAAGAGAAGAAACAAAATCAAAAGTGGAAAAGTCGTTTGTTATTTATTTGTAATAATTCCTAATATTTTAAAATTTATAATGTGCACAGATTTGATTTTATATGCAATATCGCCACAAAATTCAACCATAACGCCCCTCAGTTTAAAATATATCTCTGCACAATATTTAAAGAAAGAATTCTGGTAAACTGAGGGGATCTCAGATCAAATGTTCTTCTGTCTGGATGAAGTCATGGCAATGGGATGCTTGTGGCTGGCTAAATGCATGCTCTGTACAACTCATAACTAGGCTGAAGGCTAGTTATTGCATACTCCTAAACAGTGTATCAACTTGTTAAAGCTGGCATTTCTTCCCCTCATATTCCTAAAGGCAAGGCAAAATATATTCACAGAGGAAAATGAGATTTATTTTTTTAATTTGATAACGTCAGAAATCAGCAGTGACTGTGTGGACTGAGTAAAACACTCTATATTCCTATAAGCCTTGAATCTGCAACGAGGACCAAAAGGAAGTTTTTGTTCTGTCACTGGAAAGGCAAAAAGTATTTCCCAAAACATGCCCAAGCCCAATGCCATCTCTAGAAATCATCACCTCAGTATCTTCTATTTCTCTTTTTGAAAAGCATTTTTATATGAATAGTGAAGTGACAGTCCATCTGATTAAACCTCTCATTGCTATGAAATACTTTGTATTAAAAGTATTAATTAGTATAAATCTAACCCATATTCTCTTGCCAATAAAAATGGGTAACAATGTTCATGTGAGAGCAATCATAGACTGCAGGTGCTGTTTGCCTACCTAGTCTCTGGATTACCAGGATGTAATTTTGTTGCTTTACTGAATAACATAGTAACTTACTCTGTTGGAGAACTGGGTTTGGGGAATGATTTTGGCGCTTTACTTTCCAGTTAGGTGCACTATCCTATTGAGTTCCAGGAGTTGGGCAGGCGCCTTTCCCCAGGCTAAGGAAGGGACAGCTAAGTCTGAGACTCAACTAATTGTGGGGGACAACAAATGAAAAAACAGGAACAGGTGTGGGGATCAAATGTTGGGAACCTGAAGGAGACACCAAGACAGCTCCCACTGCCCCTCAAAGGTGTCTAGGGAGCCAGTGGATGTGGCCCAGGGGAACTCTGCCCGGATGCGTGAATGGATGGAGGAATGGAAATAGACCCCACAGTCACAGAGGATCCCCCTCAATCTACATCCTCTCCCTGGTGTTGTAGATGACCACTCTGGTCAGTGCTAGAAGGAGGATGACGAGGAGGTCTTGTGACTTTGTGGGGCTATGGATGGAGTGTGCATAGATCAGAAGGTGTGGTGGCGGTTGTTTGATTTGAACCATAGTGTAACTTAGCAACAGTATAGTCCATATTGTTACAGAGAAGTTTCTAAATGCTCACTTATTAACATGTAAAGAAGATCATCTGAATTCTTTTTATCAAAATAAATAATCTTTCAATATGTAAACTGAGCTTTATTGTTTTTGCTTGATTACCTTTAGTTTGGATATAGATCTACTTTTCAAACACCTGTGCAACCCCAGGAATACTTTTTTGCATTTTATGTTGGGATTGTTAATTTCTGATGTACATGTATCTATTGTTATGAATTCACTTTGTTAAAAACAGTTAAATGAGTTGGGACTATAGAAGTGTTCCTCTGAAATCCATGCAGCATTGGTAACTAACCTCTCAGGCTGCTCAACTGAGAACTCCAGGTAGGATACAAGGTTATGGGAAATGGCTTGCAGGAAAATAGTCTTTAATCATATAGTTCTCATTTCCTCTAAACTTCTTGGGTGCCTCCTGGAAAACTTTGAAAAGCCTTCTGTGTGGAAGCCATTCTCCTTAGATACTATATTTTCTATACCAGTCCCCTCATTCTTTATTATTAATAGTATCTTTTTAGTGTTTTGGTGTCTTTTTCTTAAATGTTTATCTGATCTGCTTGAAGACAACAGCCTTTAAAATAATATCAAAACGTATTGTGATGTCACAAACAGAATTAAAACTTCAGATGGAAAACAAACAACAGGGGGCTAATAAACTCTCTAATAAAGACCCCAATCTCATACAAACATCCTTGGTAATAAAGGATGAAGGATGTTAAAGAATTACATAAATTACATGCTATATCAACAGAAATGCTTCTGAAGATGTTGTCCATGAGGCATAGACAGTTTATTAATTTAAAGAATCGCTGTCAACCCCTTAAAGATGTCTTCTTCTTTTTCTTTTTTTTTTTTTTTTGACAGAGGTAACAAAAAAGTCCTCAGAGTAATTTGAGAGCAGTTTATTGCTACCTGTTTAAAGCCTGCCTGGTATAAATATTCAGGAAAAAAATAAGAACATCCACAATATAGTGATCACTTCAAAAGAGCAGTTTCCAGTTTAAATATATGAGCCAAAGAAAGTTGCGGGGAATTAGAATTCTCTTTTGGGGCTGACACATGAAGAACATGAACTATAAAAACCTGAAAATATATTGAAATGGAATGTCAGACAACCTTAACTATACGACTTGTTGGATGAGATGCTATGATTTCTTCTTATTGCCTTTGTCAGGTTTGGTGCAGAGTAGGCATTTGATTAAATTGCACTCAAACTTGCATTCTTGAACAGTTTCCTACCTGCTCAAAAATATGTATGATGCATTGCCAAGCTTCACAGCAACTTATCTCATGATATACCCTAAATGACTTACATTGACATAAAACAAGTTAGCACACTATTAACTGTCATAAATCATTGATATTCGGTAGCTTCCAGAGAACAGAAACGTTAATGGAGCTTGAATGAGTTTCAGGTGTCTGAAACCCAGTGAGTTCTACCCATTAAATATGAAGAAAGGACTAAGTAGGAGAATCCTTTTTGGTTTAAGTATAAAAATGTATTAGCCATTTACATATTTTAAAGTTATTGCATTAGGACAAACAAATATCAAGTGCCATAATAAGAGAAAGTCAGACTAGATGTTCATAAATCACTACTGCACAAATATTTAAGCATATATTTTCTCTTTTTGCAAATATCTAACCCAGGGGTGTTCGTTGAAAGATGATAAGCAAAAAAGAGTGGATCTGTTTTTTAAATTTAGGATGTGACACTTCAGATATGTACAAATGGAGACATAGCATTTGATATTTGCTGAAAAAACTTGCTTCTTCACAAAGCTTTTTAAATAAATCCTGACTTCTGTCTCAATATGTTCACACCTAGTCCTTGAATGAAAATGGGGGAAAATGCACTTGGCAAAGACAGTTTTGATTTGCCCAAGTCTGCCTTGTTATGTCAGTGAAAGCCAATGCATGGACTGACAGCAGCTTTCTCAGATGAAAGAGAGTCAGTATTGTTTTAGTCTGGTGGCTGGCATTTAATTTCAAATTCTTGTACATCAATTTGACATGCCTAAATGAAATCGGATTGCAGTTGCCTTTCAAAGTTTGTAAATATTTTCACTAGGGAATTCTGCCATCAGTCCATAATATCTTGTCCAGCAAAATTAAGGTGCTGGATAGAAACTCTTGCAAACCAGTTTTTATAACAGAGTTGTCAGACTGGAAAATGGTGTCATTTATTCACCATACAAATTAGAGGTCTCCTTGGAGAAGTCCCTAGAAGACTTCATGAGTCTTCTGTTCTTCTGCTTTCCCTGAGAGATGACTATCTTCTTAGGATCTACATGTACGTGGGTCTCTCTCTCTTTTGCCTTCCCCCCATTAATTTATCTTTGGTAGGAAAATTTTGTCAAAAAGGGAGAGTTTTGCAGTATTCTCTGAAAGTGGTCAGACTCCAGATTAGTCTGACGTTCTCCATTTTAAAAACTAACCCCACAGCCAAGAATAATTTGTCTCCAGCTCTTATGTGCTTCGTCCTGACTTTTGGGGACTGGCTGTGTTGTCCTAAAGGAGCATAGCTGTCTTGCTGGCTCACAAATGGAGACGTGGTAGCTGATGGCACTGGTTCCTGACTATCGATGGCCATGAAGAATACAATACCTAAAGTTGGCACCTAGATCCATATTTAGGTATCTAATTTGATGTGGCCTGATTTTTCAGATAGTCTCATTTGCAACTCCTATTGAAATCAATAAGAGTTGTTGGTAGTCAGTTATTCTGAAAAACAAGCCAGTCTGGTCTAGGTGCCAAAATACTGATTCATGCTTGAAAATTTGTCTATTACTTATATTAATGTGCTTAAAATTCCGTTACCAGATCAGTTTACCCTCTTCCTTAACATTGTGACTGCTGCTTTTTGTAACTTTAACTGCATTTCATTTTTTAAATTATTTTAGCAAAATCAAGAGTATCAAATACTCCCCCCAGCTTTTTCAAGATACTCTGAATAAATCAGTTATTATGCCCATGGTTTGAGCCAACTCTTCACTTTCCTAAACATTTTTGCTAGCCATCTTTACATGTAGATTTCACAGTGCTTTTATATTTCCTTTAAGTGACTGATGTTCAGTTGACCATTTAAACAGTGATTGGTGAACGGCATTGGTGTTTCCTACCCCCCTTTTTGAGTAAGCCATTTATACTTGTTTCTTGTATACAAGGAAATAACTTAACTTTTACATAGTAACTCATATATGCTGGTTTAAGTACTCTAATAAGAAAGATTTGTGTAAGAGCCAAATCTTATAGCCATTTATCAGGATCACATGCTTCCCCTTCACATGTAAAAGTGTACATAAGGGAAATACATGCCTTCTAAGGTGCAGAGCACATTAAAAACCACTAATGCATTTTATCTTCCCATCACAAATGCCTTGACATCAGATATGCAGTTCAGGATCTTTGGTATCAGCCTGTGATCAGATAAACAAACAGGGAAGACTAAGCAAATCTCAAACCAAACAAATGTTCATCCCAGCACTGCCTATGTCTGCACCTTCCAGCCCATCCTCTTTCCTTAGCAATGGGAGCACAGTTTATAGCATGTATTCCCACTGGCCCACGAGCCCTGTACCACGTATCTCTCCCTGGTCTCTAGAAGCCATAGTTATTGCTGTTTGGGGCAGCACTGAAAGAAAATGAGCATACTATCAGCAGAGACCATTACTGCTTTCTCTCTCCCTTGACCATGCCTTCGTCTGCCAAGTGAAGCAGAGTATCACATTCTGGTAGCAGAGGGAAAGGGGACATATATTAGCCAACTTTCTCCTCCTTGATTGTCCCACAGTGGAATCAGGACCATCCGGATCTTTTCTACTCTGTAATAATTGAAGGAAAATATGCTTTCATAGACAAAACTTCCACTGACTTGAGCAATAACAAAAGTATTCCCTATTTTGATAAATTATTAAAATATAAATAAACATAACTATTAGGTGGCAAAATTTGCAGATGATACAAAACTCAAGATAGTTAAGCCCAAAGCAGACTGTGAAGAGTTACAGAGGGACCTCACAAAATTGGGTGACTGGGCAACAAAATGGCAGATGAAATTCAATGTCGATAAATGCAAAGGATGCACACTGGAAACCATAATCCCAACTATACATATAAAATGATGGGGTCTAAATTAGCTGTTACCACTCAAGAAAGATCTTGGAGGAACTTGTGGATAGTTCTTTAAAAACATCCACTCAATATGCAGGGGCAGTCCAAAAAAAGCTAAAAGAACGTTGGGGATCATTAGGAAAGGGATAGATAAGAAGACATATTGCCTCTTTAAATCCTCACTATGCCCATATTTTTAATACCGTGTGCAAATCTTGTCACCCCATTTCAAAAAAGACACATTAGAATTGGAAAAGGTACAGAAAAGGGCTACTAAAATGATCAGGGGTAAGGAAAAGCTTCCAGATGAGGAGAGATTAATAAGATCGGGACTTCTCATCTTGGAAAAGAAATGACTAAGGTGTGACATGATACAGGTCTATAAAATCATCTAGGGGTCACCAAACGAAATTAATAGGCAGCAAGTTTAAAATGAACAAAAGGAAGTATTTCTTCACACAACACAGAGTCAACCTGTGGAACTCCTTGCCAGAGGATGTTCTGAAGGCCAAGACTATAACAGGGTTCACCAAAAAACTAGATAAGTTTATAGGCCCATCAATGGTTATTAGCCAGTACAGACAGGGATTGCTGTTTGCCAGAGGCTGGGAATGGCTGATGGGATGGATCACTTGATGATTATCTGTTCTAGTAATTCCCTCTGAAACACCTGGCAGTGGCCACTGTCAGAAGACAGGATACTGGGCTAGATGGACTATTGGCATGACCTGGCATGACTGTTCTTAGGTTTTTAATTTTTACCCTAAGTACAGAAGGTGGCTTATTATAATGCGTTCTATACTGTGCTGACTATATAGATTTATTCTTCCTCTAGCTGAAATTCACCACAGAAGAAAGCCTTCAGCCTCACATAGGAACTAGACAATAGTTTCTGCCCTCGTCTGGGCACAGTCTGATAAAATAAGATGTCACTGGAGTACAAGAAGGGATGGAACTGGGATCAGTCATCATGTAGCTTCAGTAAGCCTAAGAGCCCAGGGGCTGTAGTATATATTCCATCTAAGATCCATATAGGTTGAGGCAGCAGCTGTGGAGTTCAAAGGGTGGATTATAGCCCCCAGCTTCAAACACCTGTACACTACATTTCCACAAAGCCTGATTGCTTGGGCTTGATGTCTAAGTAGAATACACACATCAAGAAGGCAACTAAACATCTTAGTTTTTCTTTTTTGTTTTAAACTGATTTTATATATATATACACACACATATGAAACCTTTATGGGAGGGAAACTGTAATAAATGTTTGTTGTATGCTGGATAATTTGCATTAATAGCTCTGTTAAGTGACCTTTACTTCATACCTGTAGTGATGGTAACCACTAATACATGGCACATACTTTCTCCAACTGCCCAAACACTGACCCAATCTTTTCCTCCACCACCAACCATCCTTAAGATTTTCTTTTAATTTAACATTGTTAAAACACAATCTCTCTCTCACAGAGTGATTTTGTTTGTTTTTTGGTTAGAATAGTGGAAAATCTTTTTGACTCCAGATGCTTAATTTGTCTGTAACCTTGGGAAAGTCACCTCAATTCTCTGTAAAATGGGACTAATGATACTGACCTTTGTAAAGACCTTTCAGATCTACAGATGAGAGCTAGGTATTATTAAAAAGAATTCAGTGGCTGTCCACTGTGGGAAGTAAAGATCTCATAGAAGTGCTTGAATAAAACCTCTCTCAAGCAGGCCCTATTCTTTCTTTCTTTCCGTAAAATAGTCTTTAAAGAGCAAGTTCCTCTGTGAAGTATTGTGGAATACATAGGGGCTGTCTCATTTGCTACACAGTCCCTGTACTGTCCTTCTAACTTATTCTTATAAAGCACCAAGGGACACCTTGAGTATCAAAGATGTTAATTAAAGACAAATTCTAGTCTATACATGAAATTGCTAAGTTAACAAAGTAGCTGTGCATACCTAGTAACTTTTCCCCATAACTTTTCATATTTGTACAGAGGACTATGGCATTAAAATTGCTTCACACAGTGAATTCACATAATACATCAGAAATCCTCACAACGTACCCTATCAGTGCTTTAGCGGACTCATTGATCTTACCTTCATCGCATTTTGTAACATGCTTCCTGTTACCACCTGATTCCCCCCCTTTCACGTGCCGATTTTTATTTTATCTTGGCCCTTGCCCCGTCGCACCCTGCCACGGAGCCCATGCGGTGCGGATGGGCAGCTTCGGATTTACCGTGACAACACCCACGCGAGTCAGAGGTCGGCTCTTCCTCCCTCCCGCGCCGCGCACAGCGGCAAGGCACAGCCGGAGCCCCGGACGCCCCGAAAAGCGACCTCAGGCGCAAGCGGGAGAGGGCACGGGGGCGTCGGCCCACGAAGGGGCCTCGGCGGCTGTCCCCGTCCACCCCTCGGCCCGTGGGCCGAGCAAACAGCTGGGAGGAGGCAGGCTCCGGAGGGACTCGCGCGGGCGGCAGCCCCGAGCCGCGTCCAGGGGCGGGCAGCGCCAGGTCCCGACCTCGCCTCGCCCAGGGCTGGCCGCGCTGGGGCGCTTACCTGCCTGGCCGCCGCCGCGCCGCCGGGGGCTTCGAAGCGGCTCCGCAGCTCCTCCCAGGGGATGGCGAAGCGCTCCGGCCTGCGGCGCCCGCCGCGGGGCTCCTCCTTGGCCACCTCGGCCCGCGGCGCTGTCTCCATGCGGCTCTTATCCGGCGGCCGGCTGCGAACGCGCCCCTCTGGGCCGCCGGCCGCGGCAGCTGCTCGGGTCTCCTCCTCCCGCAGGGCGGCGGCCTCGGCTGCTGGCGCGGGGCAAGCTCTCCTCCCCTCCGGGGCCTGCGAGCGCCGGCGGCCTCCCGCGGGGGCGGCTCTCAGCGCATCGCCCGCCGCCTCCCACTGCTGCTTGAGGCGCTCCAGGGAGCCCTTCTGGATCGGGAACCTCGGCAGCTCCAGGGCGCCCTGTAAGAGCAGCACCGCACGGCGGGGTCAGCACACGTGGCGGCGCCGTGGCGCGAAGAAGCAGCAGCAGCAAACAGCCGCCCCCCGTCTGCGCTGAGCCCCTGAGCCCAGCGTGCCAGCCGGGGGCCCGCGGGCGCACCCAGACATCATTGGCCCGGCCCAGGCTGCTCTGGGCCCCGAGGTCAGGTCAGACGCGCTTGGAACCCTTCTCTGCGGGCGAGCTGGCGCTGGAAGAGCAGCGTCAGAGGGTCAATGACATAAGCAACTTCCCAAGGGAAAGAAAGATCCCCGCCTGCAGGAAACAGAAGCAGGAAAAGCCTATTGCCCCTCGTTTCCTTCCATGCAGCACAGAACCCGTCGAAGGAAACCCCTTATTGTGAAGTGCTGGGAAAAGCATCACTAATAGTCTCAACTCCAAAAACAAATATCGTTGGAGTTCACCGTCTGGAGCCCTGCCAAGATTTCCTGGTCTAGAACAAAGCCTTACCATAAACACCTCACTTGAAATTAAGTAACACTGTTTTTCACTCTGCTGCTGCAACCAGGTTGAATCCTGAAAAGTCCAATCCACAAACCAGTATTTCAGGCCCAAATCCACAGAGGTGTTTTGGGTTCTGACTCCATTGACCAAAGCCACCTGTGCTTTCATACTTACCATAGATTTAGAGGTATTAGCCATTAGATATTAGAAAGCAGTTATTTGCACACTGGATTTGGATAACTATCCAGGCCTGTTTAAGATCAAACCTCAAATGTATATAGCTGTACTAGCATGAGGGGATGGGCTGTACACAAGTGCCCGGAGATATCTGGAGACCAGTCATGGGGTTTTTACAACCAAACAGAGCTAGTGCCTTAAAAGTCACCGCCTGTGGCGGATTTCAGTGAATTCCACTGAATAACAGGCAGTTCTGCAAAAAAGGCATTCCTTGCCTTCAGAACAGAAGGAATTGTCCAGATTTGGGAAAAGGACCATTTTTGTTCATGCAAGGCCTGACTGGTAAATAAATGGAATTTAGTTTGAACACAAGAAATACCAAGCCTTTGTACATACCTTCATTAAAAATGTAGCACTAGAGGATTGCTAAAAGAACTGCAGACTTCAATAGTTTAATAAGTAGCAGTAAAAGGGGTACTCTGGGCTGGATGTCTGTTTTTGCACAATCCAGGCTGAAAAACTCCTGCAACAGTAAATTCATCTGGAGCTGATGCAGTGTTGCTCCTTAGCAGACATCACTGGCTTGGATAGAGCCCTACTGCACATTTTTAAGGAGGTCCTTCTCCCCTTTGGTACAACTGCCCCTATACCCATAGGTGGATGCAAGATGCATTCATTTGGACCCTTAAAGGTGAAGGTGTCTCTTTTATGGTTCTGTAAGTTTGCTATGGTGTAGGAAGGATGTAAAAGGGATCACAACTGATGATGGTGACCTCATCTGGATGGTTAATAAGATAATTGATTCAAGGCCACTGTCCATGTTATTTATAGGAGGCATCTGCACTAATGAGAAAACTGTATTGTTAAATCTTTATTTTAGATAACTTTTATTTCTCACTGTATATACTGTATACAATTAGAAGTGCCACAGACACAGACCACTACGACCTTTCAATTTGCCAGTTACTGCTACCATGGCTGGGGAGGGTGTTACGTTGACAGAGGAAGGTAATTGAAAAATATGTACAACTTTGTGTTTGCTTTGCAGATTGAGAGGAGGAAAGGAAGAAAGGAGAAATTAATATTATACCTATGTTCCATCTGTGTAATAATTTCCTGTTAAATTCATTCCTTTTGGAATATCCAAAGGTCTGTTAGTTTTACTTTACATAGGGAGGAGGACAAGCAATGCTTAATTAAATATATCTCAGACAGCGATACCACTACTACAAACTTAGATCAAAGACCCTGTGAGACGTGGACATGAGTCACTAACCACTGTCTTTCTAAATTAGTACAAATATATCAATGAACGAATGTTCAGCCAAAGTACTGAGCTACTATGTGCTATAAATGAATAAAAAGAAAGTTATTTAACAAGCAGAGATGAAAAAGGGACTGGCATATGTGTTAGAGGATTGAGCTAAGAGGAACAAGTGACAACTGACAGTATAAAGCTGTTGAGTCTAAGAGTGCATCTCCTTCATGGGAGCAGTAAGGCAGTGCTGGTAATTTAATCTTTTTTCCTATGCATCTAAGTTGATAGGATAGCATACTAGATCTTTACAGGACTGTGACAGAGTGCTAGGCAACAACCCCTTAGCCAGCCCTCTATCACGCCAGCCCCAATTAAGTGAGGTAAATTGGAGCTGGCTAGGGACACCTGTATCTGATTTGTGAGGGTGAAGCAGCTGTCTGCCTAATTAGCCAGGGGCTAGATACAGGCCGAGGTGAAGGAAATAAAAAGGAGAGAAGATAGGGTGGGGAAGGATAGGAGAGGCACTGCCAGCAATAGCAGCTGCTACTATTGAGCTGGTTAACCCAAGTTGTCTGCTTTCAGAAGATGATGGGGACTGCACACTGTAAATAAACTGCACTGGTGACTGCTAAACTGAGGGGGAAGGGTGGTCTTGGAGTCAGTTGTGACCAGGAGGGTGGCTGAAGTGGAGGGGCTTCGGTGGAGAGTCCTTATGTGGACCCTGAGCATTACAGTTAAGCTTAGATTTTTCCCAGCAAGTTAGAATGGAAATGTTAGAGGCAGAGGTAGTTATTTAATTTTGGAATTAAATTAATTTTGGAGGCTTTGAAAAAGAATATTAGCCAGTCCTGCTGGACATTGGTGGAAGTAGTTTAAAGGTTAGCCTGGGTGTTAGTCGTGGCTAGGAGAGGGGCTATGGTTTCTGTTCTAAATAGATGCCTGAGAAACCTATGTGGGTAGAGAGAGGGCAAAAGTAGGGCCTGCTCTTGCACCTGTCAAAGACAATGGCAACACTTGTGGGCCTCAGTGGGCATGGTATTTGGCCGTGTAGCAGGTTCCATCACAGTAATGGTATTTAAAGGTTATTTTTATGCATTGCTTACTGAGGCCCGGTCTACACTTACCTTTGCGATTTGGCGGCAGTCGACAGGAGATACGCAAGTGATGTAAATCACTTGCGTATCTCCCATCGACTTTGCAGCATCTCCTCTGCATGGCATCCATACTGTGCTGCACTGTTCCCTTCGAGGCAGTGCTACTCCATTTACCGTGGTGGTTTTCCTGCGTCGCTTCCTGGACCAACTGAGCATGTCTATACAGACTGCTCAGTCGATCCAGAGCAATCGATGTGACAGCAGTGAAATTTGCCGCTCTCAGTGTAGACCCAGCCTGAGATTAAAGCTGGGTCCGCACTGACAGCGGCAAATTGGCCACCGTCAGGTCAATTGCTCTGGATCAACTGAGCGGTCTGTGTAGAGCTGCTCAGTCGATCCAGCAAGCAACGCAGGAAAACCACCCCGATAAGTGGTGTAGCACTGCCTCGAAGGTGCGCAGAGGAGGCGCCGCAAAGTCGACGGGAGATACGCAAATGATTTACGTCACTTCCATATCTCCCATCGACTGCCGCCAAATCTGAAAGGTAAGTGTAGACCAGGCCTTAGTGTGTATTAAATGTAATGAAGTTTATTTGTGGTTTGTTCCATTCCCCGCCATCCCCCCAATAAAGATGCAGGTTTTTCAGACCCTGAAGAAAAACTGTTTTGTTTTGGGGGACACCAGGTAAGTGGTAAAGCCATGTTATACAATGTATCTTCCTCCATATGCAAGAGAAGAAGGAAGAAAGAACCTCATAGCTTTTAATGGATCGGGGTCTAAAGTATGACTGTAGCCAAAACTAGTTTCTTTAGTGCAGAGGTGGCCAGTAGGTTTATTATGGGCTACAAGGTGGGTACTTAGGGCCTGCTTCAAAATCCAGAGAAATTAATGGGAAGACTCCTGTTGATTTCCATGGGTCTTCAGTTTTCTATGGCCTGTTGCAGGTGCCTGGATCTGTGGTAGCCCCACTCCCAAACCCTCTTCTATGCAGTGTCCTAAACTTAGTTCAACTCATTTTTCTTTTTTACAGTTTAAGTATTTTTAGGCACAACTACTCTTGCTCATGGTTCCATCAGTATGTTGGTTTCTCATCTCCATTACAAAAATCAGGACTCTGATATACCAGTGTATAACTCCAATTTTATGCCAGTGTAATTATATTAAGATTTAATAAAGTTACAATGGCATAAAATTGGAATAATGCAGGGGTGACTCAGACATCCAGGGTGTTTTCATTATCCTAGCATCTTGGTATGCAACTTATTGCTACGCAGTTAACAGAAAATCACTTCTCTATCTGAAGAGAAAGGAAATGAGGGTGTGGAGGCTAAGAGGGCAAAAATAGTTAATTTAAACACTGATGGGCTAAATTCTGCTTTTATTTATCCCTGTGTAAATCTCCCTCCATGCACAAAAAGAAACTAAATAGGTGGTGGAAAAAATGTTTATTTAAACATGGACCAAATTCTGCTTTTGATAATACCTGTTTAAATCTGGAGCATTAGTCTGACTGATGATGAAATTTAGCACATCCATTTAAAGGTAAGGTGATGTTTAATTAAAGTTTCTTATTTGTGGCCCATTGTTGATATCAGACTACTGAACACTTGCGGTCTGAAAGGTTTATAAATTCCCTCTCCGTAAAAATGGAAGGAGGATATTATTTTGCCATTTGTTTTCCCCAGCTTCAAAAACCATTTAACAACAGCACTGCATTTTTATACTACATTATCTGTGATATATAGGATCATAGCAGTTGGAGATGGAAAAGGCCCATTAGATCATGGACTCCTCTTCCACCTCCAGCAAGAGCGACAATAATCCCTTAGAAAGGAAGTGTCAGACATTAAGCTGATACTACAGTGGAGGAAAAAAGACTTATTAAATCTTAGCTAAAAGGGCAAGAAGTAATGCACTTTTTTCAAAGCCCTAAAAATATAAATCTTTAAATGCACCATCAAAAGGCTGAACTTTTTTAACCAGATTCATTATAATATAACTAATGGAGTCAGTGAAAGGCTTAATGTGTTGATACTATAAAAATATCTTAATTGGCTAGTGAGTTCAGTGGTGTTCAGATTTTATTTTTGATAGTGCCAGCAGCATTGCTGTGTATCATGAATGGAAAATGAGCAAGTTCACAATTAACGAGGGAGTGTTTCAAATAGGGTGGAGGCTGAGTGAGTGAGTGAGTGCTGGATAATCAGTATGTGCTGCAGTGAAGGCTGTGATGACAGGTGAGAGCTGTGTTCCCTCAGATTTGATATAGCTGTCAGTATTGTAGGAGGAGAGACTATATTTTAATGCAAATGAGTTACAGGCACTGTATGGCTATGACCAAAAAACCTGCCAGCACATGCCAGTAAAGAGATTGTGTGTGCGCTCATTCTTCCACCATGAAAAATATTAAGGCTTGGATCAACAAAGGGAATTAAGCTTTGAAATCTATGGCACCTCACTCTTGGGTGGCTAGAAATCACAGGAACAACACTGCAATCCACAAAGCCTGAGTTTGGTGCCTAGGCCTCCTATACAATAAATGAAGGAAGAGAGATGCCTTAGAATTCAATCCAAAGGCCAGTAGGCTAGGCAGGAAAGCTCCTAAACTATCCAATAGGAGATGCCAGTGAGAGGTGTGTATTAAGTCCCACTCCCTCATGGAGCTATATGCCTAAGTTGAAGCTGCAAGGAGGCACCTATTTCTGCTAGCAATTCATGAAGAGACCCTGTCTCCTGGAGTCAGGTGGCTTAAGCACCTAGGCTGTTTCTTGCAGCAATGATTTAGATGCCTACACAAACATGGCGGGGGAGCTGCTGTTCACCTTATAGCTTTAACCCAGTAGTTAGAACACTCACCTAGGATGTGGGAGACATATGTTCAATACTCCACCCCACTCCGCCGGCAGAGAGGGAGGGTTTGAACAAGGCTCTCCCAGCTGTGAGTTCACTAACTGCTAAGCTATGCTATGGGACCTTCTGATGTGAGTTTTCCTCCGCCTCTCCTGTTGAAGTTGTTCCACTGTGGATAAATAGTGAACAAGTGAGTGGAACGGGGACTGGCTCTCCACTGCCCAGGTGAGTGCCCTAAACTTGGAGCAAAGAGTCATTCTCTCTTTCTCGCACTCTCTCTCTGGCCCAATGACTGTTTCACTGTGGCTGGATTCTTAAATAGCCTGCTTTGGGGCTTAGGTGGGAGATGGGGCATCTAGACACCTAGAAAGATGCACCAGTACATGTTCCCAGAGGCCGAATTTTAGGTGCAGAATAAAAGTTGTAGCAGAACATTTAGGAGCACATGGGGTTTGGCAGCAGTTCTATGGATCACAGTGAAGCCTCAAACTCGGATTAAGATGCCTAAGTACCTTTTGTGGATCTCACCCAGTCAGCCACCCCTGAGATTAAGTGACCTTCTCTCTGACTCATTGTTTGGAGAAGAGAATCACAATTCCCTCCCTTTTGAGCAAGTGCTGAAATTGGTTACTATGCTCCTGAATCAGTCTCCCCTGAGGTTTGATTTCATGTTCCGTCTATGTAAAGTGAGCCAACAATGAATATTTCAACTCAATGGAATTCACACACAATTTAAATTTCCCTAATAAAAAGGAAGTGCATTTGGCAGACAATGAGGTAGTGTGACCTGGTGCAGAGAGCACTTAACTGGGACTCAGAACCCCAGGATTCTATTCTCTCCTTTGCCACTAGCCTGTTAAGTGCCCTTGGGCAAGTCACTGTAAGCTGTCTGTGACTTGGTTTCCCCATCTTTAAAATGGGGATAACAATCCTTACCTCCTTTGAAAAGCACTTTGCGATTTAGTGATGAAAAGCACTAAGAGGTCAGTATTAGTAGCCGAGAATCATAAACAAGTGAAACATTGACTTGCCTAACCATTGTGAAAAGGCTAGGTAGTTGGGCTTCTTGTTTCGGCCCTGATTCAGTAGTCCATGAGCACATGCTCAACTTTAGGTACATGCTTAAATCTGATTGACTTCACAAAATAGGAATGGATTTAAGCATATGCCTAAATGCTTTGCTAAATGGGGATCCTTAGTACAGAAAACATTAGGCAAGCAAGGTGAAAAGCGTATTGCTACCCCTTGTTGACCCCAGAGCTGTAATAAAATTCAGGATCCTGTGGGTTGTTTCAGTTAGGAGGAGAATTTGATGATGGAGGCCTGGTATCTGTTGCAATCCTATTTATTTACAAAGCATGTACACAGTCTTGTTTCTCTGAACACAGCAGGAATCAACCAGCAGGAGACAGATTCTTCTTACTCACAGCTAAACTACCTTTTTAGCTAGTGCTTTGCCCAAAAGCTCTGGTGCAGTGCTTTTTTTTCTCTTGGCAATGCTACTGGTCACTTGAGATGACATGATCATGGATGGTGTATTATAGATGTCCAGGAAATCCTCTCTGCTCATTATGAAGGAGGTATGTGCCTGAGGTTGATAAACAGCTATCTTCCCACACCTAACGAATCTCCATATCACTATTTTTTATAATAGGAAAGCATTGGTAAAGAATGAACTTGCCCATCCAAGCAGGGGAGGAAGGGAAGATAAGAACAAAAGCAATGGCTTGCTGTGTTTTGACATTCATATGTCAATCTGCTGCACTGCAGGAAATGTATCTGAAAAATTTTGATCATTTAAACATGAAGAGCCACTTGCTTGACCCTTCTGAATTAAGCTTAAAGTTCCATGTGGAAAACGGTGAGAGAACTCATAACCTTTACAGCTTCAGGTCACAGTGTTAAATATGACACAAAACAGAATATTTTCTTAGTCTAGCCAAATTCTCTTGAATCATTTCGCTAGGTGTGAAGCCAAGAAGCTTCACAATCCCCTGGGCATGTGAAACAATCAAATTTTAGCAGACTGAGCATATGAGGGAGTAATACTAATGTAACTTTAATCATCTTGTGTGAGACACAAGCCCACGTATTGGGCCAGATTTCCACCTCTCATGGTAAAAACTTGTGAAGAACATGAACCGAGGAAGAAATCTGTTAGAGTCCCCACAGAGTTCCATTGAGGGGATGGGGTTTTCTTATGTGGAATAGGCTTTCAGGTCCTATCTCCTAATCCCACGCATCCTGGGACATCACTATCAGGCCACCCTCAGCAGCAATATCCCTCTCCCTCCCTGAGAGCATGTCTCTCTGAAATTGCACTGTCATGGACTCCTCTGGCCACAGCTGACATAAAGACCCTCTCCATACAATTGAGCAGGTTTTGTGGAAAAAATAGTATACTCCCAATCCCACTGTGCACCCACCCACTCAGATAACCCTGGAACACCCCCAAATCCTCCTCCAGTTACCTCCTTTTCCCCACTGGATTTTTAGGCTAGTGAACAACCATCTTCAAGTAGCCATGGGGACACAGGCAGCTGATCTCTTTCTTCATAATGAGGGTTTTCAGCTGTTGCTGTGTCATCATGGTGTCTTCTCCTGGACCCCATATTGGGTTCTTTCAGTGAGCAATGTATTTTCTTTATTGTCTATACACCCACCTGAAGTTCCCCTGATCTTAAGGGGCTTGAAAAGCTGTAATGCTTTAGCAGGTAAATAAAGCTTCAAATATTTATAACATTTTTCTGTTTAAAATTCAGACATTTCTTACATAAAGGAGATTAAACAAGTGTCTGAAATTAGCAAAAAAAATTTCAATTATCTAATTTAAAAACAAAAGCTTAAATAATCATAGGCATATTTTGAAAAAGTAGATTAATTTGAGCTCACATTTTATATGATAAGCTCCAGGCTGATATAAATATAGGTGGGTAAACTATAAACCTTGAAGAAATAGAATTTAAAATGTAAACAGAAAGTGACTTAACTGTAGCAGTGCTAACAGGTGCCACTATTCTGACGAAATTCACCCTGGAGCACTAATTCTCAATTAACAGTTTTCACATCTCCCCTATCCAAAATTGGCACATTGTTCCATTTAACAGGAAAGAAGCAGAAAGCATGCATTATTAATATTTATGAAGAGTAAACTAAAGGCAATGTATTTGTTTGTTTTTTTTCTTTTCTTCCTTTTATCTCCTCATTCTCATTTATTTCATGAACAGTATCAAGCACCACCCTAGATAACCTATTTTAAAAAATCCATTAAGTTGTATATTTGTAATGAGCTTATCTTACCACAGTATTTTTTTCAGTCAAATTTCCCTCTTGTGTGTCTGCTACAGCAGTCATGTACCTGTTAAAGGAAAACACAAATGTAAAAGTTCTTTAACTTGCTGATCTCCTCTAACTAATGAACATCAGGCATGATAGACATCTGATAGCAGTTACAAGATACCAAATCTCTTATATGTGCCTCTTGCCAATACATTATTTAGTGAGGCCTGGAAGAAAGAAGCACACTTTCTGCCATAGCTCTGGCTGTATTGTGTGCTCACTTTTCACTGCTTAGCAGTGGTAAAAGCTGGAAGTGACAGCTTCTATTTCAAAACTCTATAGATGAGAATAAAGCATACTCTGTAGTAATGAACATTTGTTCTTAATGACACAGAAAAGGTTTGGAGGAGATACATAATTGATATATGAGAGATTAAATAAGAAATAATTAAGTACTTTAAGAATTATTAGCTCACATTATGGTACTGTATTTAAGCAATGCTGGTGTGTAAACGGACATTGTTTTTCAAAATAATAAAAGATAAGTAGTTTAATTTTTCCAAAGGGTTGCTTCCTAAGTCAGAATCTACGTGTATAAGAATGTGAGTGTTCTCAAAGAGATCCTCATTCCTTTAATTTTATTTTCTTCTTTGCTGTACTGAGAAACTTCCTTGCTATTTATTGGCATTCCCTTTGTCATAAACTTTAGATTATCTACATGAAGCTTATTTGATCTCTTTGACCCATTTTTTCCAGCCAAGTGAGTCTCCAAGCACCAGTGTTCTAATGATGTACCACTCCAAATGATGTTACTTGTTGCCTGTGACAAATGAATGCAAAAGCAGCAATATATTTTCATTTACTGTTCTAAATCTTACAATGTTGAATGGAAATTTATCCACTGAAGATGTAATGCTGCTAATAGAAAATCTGAAGGGCTATCAACCTAGTTACCAAATATGATTTCCATAAATTTAATTTTACTTTGTAATGGGAAGGGGGCAATATGCTGACTCTACAAAAAGTGTTGAGAAGTGTCACTTTCCTATGACTAATTTTCTCTAACAACCAGTAGATTTGCTTAAGCTCTTACATGTTTGCATATATTCAGGCACAAACTATTGGAAGTACATGACCTCCCCTTTTAAAATTATATTGTCACAAATAATGGAATGCCCCAACATATAAGATACAAATATATACTTTAATGTATGTTTCAGTATTGGCCAGATTCTTGACCTCTCCTAAGTCACCTTTGCAACTTAAAGTGATGTCCAAGGATTCCCCTAGCATGGGAACATCTTTAGCTGGAGTAGGGCAGGCTATGTCAGCTACTCCTGGCCCTCTCCCCAATATGCATTGGAGATATTCTATGGCAGGCTGGGGCCAGAGAAGGGGAGTATTAGAGGTAGGAGGGACCTATCTTTGGCCAGCAGTGTGGTCCCTAGAGGATTGCTCAAGCCAGCATAATTTAAAGCAGCTTTTAGACTCCTATTAAATGTACCGTGGGCTGTTTTGTATTGAGGCTGGCTGCAGGATCCGGAAAGTGGAAAGTTGGCACAGTTTTCCTCTCTGGAATCTAGCTGACCTAATGTATTCACTGGTCCTTGCAGATCAGTGTCCCATTGGAGGAGAAATCAAAAGTGATGTTGAGTCAGGATGTATACTTATGGGATATATACTAAGTATATATTTAATGCATCTTGCTTATTTACAGTATATACACCAGTCATTGAATAGAGGTGGTCCAAAACAGCATGCAGGCAATCCCTTTTCAGGAATCTCAGCCCAAAGATCCATGCCTAGTTTCCAGAAAGCAAGTCTGAACCAATAATTGGCTCTAGATAGAGAAATTAAGGCAGAGAACAAACTCTTGCTGTTTTCCACAGCTGCTCCAAAAAATCTGCATATCAGACTCAGCAATGATACAATATTTCTTCAGAGACTATCCACTGCTCCCCCTCTGAGAAAAATAACCTCTCAGAGTGTATGTAACAGTTCCATCTGATGATGCCCACCATAACACAACACATTGTGTCGTAATATACATCACAGCAATCCGTGAGACATGGTCCATCCATACTACTAATGAGGGAGGCTCAGTAAAGTAACTTCTTAAAAATTAACGATTTAGGTCTCTATTCAGACAGCATTTAAGCACATGTATAAAGTTAAGCATGTGCTAAAGTGCTGTCCTAATAGGGATAGGTTTAAGCACGTGCTTAAATACTTTCTCGGACTAGAGCGTTTGTTGCTAGCAAAATAAGCCAAGACGAAACCTTGTCTGTCCATGCTTATATAATGAAAGACCTGAACTATACAAATTACTGGGTCCTTCAGAATGAAGACAGTGGTAAGTTCAACTGCTGTAGCTCAAGAATAGGTTAAGTAATTAAACCTGTTTATACATATCTGAATATTGGTGGCATCATAGCAGACTTTTCAGAAGTCTTCATGATCCATCTCTAACATTGATCACTCAGCAGCTGACATTCCAGTGATCTGCCATCCATCTACTCGCTGGTCATCACCTACTATGATGATCCTCCACCATTCCTTCCATAATAACTTTCTTAAGCTAATTTCCATCTCCATGCCTAATGTGACCAAAGTACAAACATTTGCATTTTTTTATTTCTGACATCAGGGTCTGCTTCTCTTCAATAATATTTCTACCATACAATTCATCTTCTTTTTTCCCATCCAGGATATACACAAGAGTCTTCCTCAGCATTGCATTTCAAAGGCTTCAGTTTTCTTTGTGTCAGCAGCACAATTCACATCTATACATCACTATGGAAGATATACCCATCTTCATAAATTTTGAAATGCCATGGTTTTTCAACATTTTGTAAAGGAGGTCATAGCTGAGTGAGCCATCCCTAGTCTTCCTGTGATTTCTTTGGCCTCCTGGTCTGGAAGTATATGGTCCCAGATAACCTATATCAGCCCATCTTTGAATTTAATTAACTCCACAAAGGTGGTGAAGAAATTCAGTAAACCAGGGAAATTGTTTTCTGTACCACATTGCCTGCTATCTGTGATCACATGATACCCTGTGGCAAATTGTCTTAATGCAAAAGGCGTTTCCCTCTTTTTAAGGGAAAAAGTCAGCCACACTATCTACTTCTACCCTTCATTTCATATCTCTCTCTTTTCTGTGCAGTTCCTCGTAGTTGGAAACAATTAGATCCAGAACAATGCGACCAGCCAGCTCTCACTGGACCACCAGCAAGTGTTTCCTGGACTATAGGCTGGGACTCTCTGCAGTATTAATGGCGCTGTGTATCTTGATCTAGTCCAGAGACTACAATGTAATTTGAAGTTAACATAGGAAGCATGTTAAGAGAACTGGATGTCTTTGACTGCAAAGTTAGGAGATCAGCATAAACATCTCGTCATACTTACCTTTAGCTCTCTCCGGTGTTACATATGCTTTGCATTTAGACCCTTAATTTTGCTATTCTTCTTGTCAAAATGCTAAAATCATGAGAAGACATGAAAAACTATTATGACTTAGCCAAACACTGGGAAATATAAGTGACTTATGAGAAAGAGAAAAAGAAAGAATGGAAAAGAAAAAAACATGAATTTAAAAGTGTAAACATAAAGTGAACATATATACCATAGGGAGTGAGTAAAAGCAGTCAATATGTGACTGGTATCAATGCCGAAAGAATTCTGCTCTGATGTGTAATAAGAATACATACAAGAGCAGTACATCAAAGTTTATTTGAGTAAAATGTAGAACAGACTGTAATGTTTTAATAATGGTCTTGTGTGAGTATACTTACGGGGCCTGATCTTGAATCCATTGAATTTGATGGGAGTTTTACTATTAACTTCAGTGGTATGGAACTGGAATCACATAATGGCGTCTGCAGCACCACATACAGACCCCTATGCAGGATAAGGAGGTGGCCTGGGGAGGGTTGACTCAGCAACATGAACTACACGTATATGTCGCCTTATAAGGGAATGGCATAGGTTTAAGCCATATCATCCTATAAGGAAAAGACAAGGGTGTAAAACACCAGTGCACGGTCAGCAAGTGCACGGCGATGTGTAGCCAGAAGCCAAGGGTAACCTTGAAAGGCTATGCAGCAAATGATAGCCAGTGGTCACCAAGACATAGCAAACTGTTGCATGTGAAAAACTATAAAACCTAGATGCCTAGCAACAGTAGCCAGAGATGAAAAGGAATTGCCTAACACCCAGCATTTCAAGCATGTTAGTTCAGTGGGCTGATGCATTCTTACTAGCCTGCTTCGCTATGGACGGATCACCCAAAGCGACTTTCTCCCATCTGCAGAATTCAAGTCAAGCGGTCGTTTAAGTTTGGCCAACATGATTTCTAATTGCTTAAACTTAGTAAGTATAAATTAATTGTTTCCTGTTGTCTGTCTTGTAAACTTTCTTGGGGAACTCCATAACTGGACACCCTAGTGTCACAAAAGTGACAGCCGTGCATTGATCCTGTGAGATCATTAACGCAAAAGTCTTGGGTGGTGCATTTTGTCTCTCGTGCACAGAGTTCCTCCATCTTTGCTACCATCTGTTAAAAATAAAGAATTTATTGGGTAAGAAAAACAAGTTTCGCTGCTGTCTCTTTGACCTCCCATATCTTATAAACTGAACCTTATTCGGTACCCATCAGTTCTGACTTAAGTGGGAGCACATCTGGCCTAATATAAGAACAGTCACTTTAAAATTTCTTTCTCAAGCTCCGAACATACTACTTGTATTTTAATAATTTATTAGCAGCATAGTTTTTACATAAATACAGCTGGTTGTTCACCTGACAGATTGAAATCTGAAACCTGATTGAAGGAGGTTATGATAACCTAGTTATTCTTCCTCTACCAATTTATTTAAGGGGTTTAGTATTTTGTTTTTGAGGGCCTTCAGGCTTTTGAGCAACTACAAATACAACTTTTTAAATTTTAGTTCATTTCTTTACATCTATTCCTTTTCATTCAGCAGTCCAGGCATCAAACAGTGAAACATAAAAACCCCTCATTTTCTTTGGCCTCTTACTGTTGCGGGAAAAAACACCCTTAAGGCTTTCAAAAGTGGAACATGTGGGAATAATAAGGACTCTACAGCTCTTGTTGTTTTTGCTGTTTGATGACTGCCCAAGGAATATGAAGCAAGGATTTTTTTCTTTTAAACTAACAGGTGTGGGTTGCTCTCAGGGCCTTTAGAGCCATAGAGCCAATGCACTATTCATCTGAGGCCTGATCCAAAGCCCACTGAAGTCAAAAGGAGTCTTTCCACTGATGTCAGTGGGCTTTGGATCACAGCCTTGATTCCTGTAGACTATTAGGAGTCATTTGTTCTCAGTGATCTTGTTTCAATTGTAGCACCATTCTGGAGTCATCTTATGTTGTGTTCTGTGATGCTCTTGAGGTTAACTTTAAAAAAATACAAGCAGGAAATGGAAATGGAAAATAAACATGACATTATCAATACAGACCTGCTCATGCACAAGGAGGTAGATTTCCATGGCACACTTGTTTTCAAAGAGGAATAAAATATACTCCATATTTCCACGTAGAGCGTTATATATGCCAAAACAGCATGTTGCTAAAAACATGTCTCTACAGTACTAACTTGGTGATGTCAGTTTTATAAGGGAGACTCTAAGGAACTACAGTAGCTTTTAGTTGTGAGTGTATTGGGGCAATTGTTCACATCCAGTTCACTTCACTCACGTTAGTACTCTCAAAACTCCCAAAACACTGGGAGTTTTGTTTGAAGCCACTGGAGGTATGGATTGCAGGAACTGGGCTTACCAAGTCAATATTTTAAATAGACAGTTTATTTAAGTTTGCAAATTAGCAAGTGGGCCTGTACAGCAGTTTAATTTTCATAATTTTTTTACTGCATATTGCTATTTAATTATACATTACATCTATTTTCCATTTTAAAGTATAGCTGTGCTCTTATGTGCCACTATGGTTACATTTCTGTGGCCCTTAACAGAGTAAAACTCCTATTGGAGTCAGAGAGTTTTGCTTTATTAACAACGAAGATTTGGAGCATTTGCGGAATGGAGCTTCTCCCTGTTAAAGTAAATGGGAGTTTTGCCATTTACTTGACTGGTGGCAGGATCATCCTTTCCCATAGACTAGAACTAAAGCTGTGGAATCTCTGCAAGGTTCTCCTCATGGAGATTTGCTTCTGATTGTTCAGTCTCTCTCTCCTTGCCCACCCAGGACAAGAAGCTATGTGGTTGATCCCAGGCTATTGGTGGCAGGCAATGGGCCATCTATGCAACCTCTGTTTCCACCCATATCTCTGCACCTGCTCTGTGTGCCTGGCACCTCAACACTCCTGCTCTCCAGCAGCATGATTCTGCAGAGTCCAGGGAGAGACGTGGAAGCTGCCAGATAAGTTCCCCAATGCCTTCTGCAAAGAAACAGTGTGGTATAGAAAGGGTTGCTTCCTTGCATACATCAGGGATATGATTCAATTTTGGTATGTAACTTACAAGCTGTCAGGATAAAAATGGTTTATTTTAAAATATAATTTTTCAAACCATAAGCCTTTTTGAGGGACAGATCAGCATAAAGTACTTGGGTTAATGAACTAATGTGGGTTCAGATGGCACTGCTCCATCACACCTGTAAGATATCAGAATTTCAGGGAAAAGATTAAGAGGGAGAAATCCAGCTCAGTTGATAGCTGAGCAGAGAAGACTTTAAGTTCTCTGGTCCTGGAGTGAGGGCTGCCTGGAGCTTCTTGGACAACTGCTAGTCCCTCCCTGAAGGAAAGGAGGGCCGGATCCTGATTCATGATGAGAGGGAACTATTCCTCTCTATTACTTATGAACTCAGGTAGGCACCATAGGCCAAGGAGTGTCCTTTGAAGGAAGTGAACCTTAACCTAGTTTTGGGATGATTCTATTGTGTTAATTCCCCTTTTCTGTTCTTTGACTGCCTTGGAAGGGGTGCGCTATCTGGGACCCAGCTGGAGGGCTGAGCCTCCCATGACTGGAACTGGAATGGCAAAACCACTAGGCCTTTAGAGAGCTGTGGCCTAGGTGAGTGTTGTGTCCCTGCCCAAAGCCTCCGGGGGACCCTAAGGAAAACGTTTTGGTGACAATACTGTATACAATTATCATAATTTCAGTCTCTCTTTCTTTTATGTGTCAAACTCTTAAAAATGGCTTAGTTTATAAACAAATTTTTATGGATTTATTTTTACTTTGAAAAAGTCTCAATTTTGTAATGTTACTTACTGCATTTGCAATAACATCTTCTCATGTAGCATCAGATGTGCACGTTTCTGATGCAAAGAACAGCACAGCTGCTGATTTTGTTAGAGACATGCTTTGTGCTTATTTGTCCTTTAAAATTTCTAGTTAATTGAAAGGCATTCATGTTCCCTTGACAGCCATCTGCATTATGCATTATTGTCCCACTTGGAAAAAAAATCTGTATCCATAGGTTTTAGGTATATCTTAAGCCTTTCAAAACTGGAGTTTGGGTTGTGTTTGAGTCTGTGTGTAATAAGAATAAGGCAGTTGCTGATCTTCCTTGAGATCAGACCGTGTTCTGTGCACAGACACTACAGAGATGGGGATGACAGAAGTAGCTAGTGAAACAGAGCTGTTTAACTAAACATTTGTGTGTGTGTACACACCCTCATCACACACACACACATCTATCTTGTACCTGATGATTTAGGTCCTATCAAAGTCCCACTGAAGTCAGTGAAATCTTCCTATTGACTTCAATGGAAGTTGTATCAGGATCTTAAATTAACTACTAGATTCATTTTGTTCATTTTACACGAACAGCTTATGTATGAGTAGCAGAGTGAAATGAAGCAATGAGTAGATAAAACGACCGGCCCAAAGGTGTGGGGAACCTTCTAATTCCTAGAAGCTTGTATCGTGTCTTTGTTATTGGGGGGGAAGAAGAGGTTGGTTGGTTGGTTGGTTGTTGGTTGTTTTTTGTTTTAAACACTCCCTATTTGGAACTGGTCAGACAGTTGTCTACATTTTACTTGTTTAGTTTCATCATGAAATTACTTTTTAGTGGGGTGTTATGCATATAACACTTAAAGAAAATCATAGAACTGCTTCCACATACAACAGGAACAAGTAGGCCAGGCTTCAGAAACTCTATTGTCCATAGGTTTTTTTCCATCATGTGTTTCATTGTCTACCTCTGGCAGAAAGCCAAGATTCCAACTATACTGCCTTTGTAGAGGGACCCAGATTTGTTTGAATTCGCCTTGGTGAGTAGATTTCAAGCTCTAACTCTGGACCTGGGTCTGAATGTTGCTGTTAGCCCCACACTCTGTACTGGTCTGAATAAAAATTGAAACACTGCAACCCTGATTATAAAGCACGGTGCTAAAAGACTTAAATGCTAAAATAAAAAAAAAGCTTTATGGTCTTAATGTGATGTGCATCCCAGTTCACAGTCTATAAAGCTAGATGCCTTGTTTCTAGCTAGGCTAGAAGCTACCCTGTGATAACATTAAGTACAATAGATTGGAAGGTAGTACAACTTGGTGGTGGTTTCTGTGCCAGGATAGAACTAGACCTTTCTGTTATCTTTGCAAATTTGAAATAGTTGTTGTTTGTAACTTTAAATGGGGTCATACAATTGCGATTAAAACATCCTAATTCTCAGATTGAGGAAGAAGCAGTGGATGATGTCATTAAATGTGTGGAAAATCAAATCCCAGAGACTGTGCAGCTGAAATTAAGTGATGTGCCTCATTGCAGGCACCACTCTCCAAGGACAGACTTAACTTCTAGTACAAAAGGAAGGCAGTGTTTCCAATCCATTTAATAAATCTGAGATGCCAAATTAGCAGAGGGTCTACTGAGGGAGGGTGTAACGGTTTTGCCCTCCAAGAGGCTGGATGCTTGAAGGAAGATGTCAGTAGTACTAATAATGACAACTAAAATGCGTACTTCAGTTCAAGTACTACCATTTATAGGAAGCTAAATGTGTTTTGTCCTCTCTGTGCTTTTGCGCTTACTGTAACTGTGGGTTTCTTCCTTTGTCTGCACTGTTTTGCTAGGAGTAATAAGTACATGTTAAATCTTCTGTGGTCAGAATGCAACAAAACCCAGCTTCAGACTCATGATTCCCATCCCACAGATGGGGTCCAAGGTTGGGGATGAGTGGGCCTCAGAAAGCCTCTCTAAAGTCCTCAGTTGGGTGGGGAAGGAGGGAGAAGAGTTTAGCTCTAACCTCTTGAAATGTTGCCAACTCTTGTGACTTTTAGCATGAGTTATGCAGATTGTGCTATACTTAAACCCTGCTGCTGAAGTAAAGGGATTACTTGAGAATCTCAGCTTTCATTTAAAAATGAAATTTCTAGCCTCATGGCCAAGAAGTAAAGCTTGACTTTTGAGGGCCTGACTCACGAAATGCCTGGGGCTGGCAGTACTGCATCTGCACAGATCTCCGGGATCTCCTGGGAGCACAAGCCAGGTACTCGTGATACTGCTCCTGTATCAGTATAGAGGACTGAGTGTTCTGCAGGAAAATTGATACAGGCCCAAGTTTTAACAACTTTTCTGTGGATTCCCTACAGGGCTATGGAGGACTGATGCCTACGTTCCTCATCCTTCCCTTTCCTCAGATAATTCCTGGAAGTTCTATAGGCTGTGTCATGCAGGAGATCAGACTACATGACCGCAGTGGCTCCCCCCAGCCTCATCTATTAATCAAGTAGTACGGATGCCTGGACCAGTGAAAAGATCACCACAGGACCTTGAGGAGTGGTGAAGGTGCCATACAATCACCTAAATTCCCCCAGCTCTAGCTCAGGCAGACAGCCACATGTAGGCCATCCTTCCACGTGTGAATCAACAGGGCACAGTCTGGTCCTACCTCTCCACTGTACTGACAGCTTATACATTCATGATAAACCAAGCAACCATTCAAACAAAATGAACGTACTCATTCTTTTCCCACAAGCAACCAGAAATGTGTTCGATACAAGCGTTGTACTGTGCCTGCCCATGCATAAGGAAAGGCTATAGTTGTTCATCTAATAAAGTATTAATGCAATAGAACACATTGTTGTGACTGGAGGTGGATAAAAATGACTGTTTTGTTACTGCAGTCCGGCTACGTTAGTCTGTTTGTGCTAGATGGTGGCTTTTTATGGCGCATCCAGGTGGAGGGGTTGGTGCAGAACTCTCTGCACCATGACAAGTATCAGTGAGTTTGTGTCTTGGGCAAATGTGTTCTCTCTCCAGGGCTGCTCGTTGTGCATGGGGATGAATGTTCAGCAAATGGTGCACTAGGGTGATCAAAACGTGCTCTGTGGGCTGGTGTGTCAGTGGGTGGGACCAAGGCCTTGCAATCTTTTGTCGTTCCTGGCACCCTTCTCTGTATCCTGCTCTCTGGAGTGCAGGGACTACCGTTGTGGGAAGCCCTGCACAAGTCAGGAGGCTTCTTGCTTGCTTGCTTGTCCCTGGGCAGCTGAGTAAGTTTTAACAAGATCCACAGAAGCACTTTACAAAAGGCAGCATTAGTGCTTTGGGGTTGGAAGACGCCAGCTTTGAGAACACGGTGTCTTGTGAGGAAATTAACTGAAGAAACATCACGTTTAAAAAAATAAACAAAACCCAAAAAACCCTCCTCATTTGACACCCCATTACATTGCTGAACTGTAACCTCCTGTGCTACTCTGACTTACTGCACTTGTTGTCTTTGATGTGCAGTACAGCTGCCACTTTCAGTTATCTTAGTGTATTTTTAAAATAGCTTTCAAATTGGTGAATGGCTGAGCAGCTGGCAAGATGGCCAGCCTGGGATGTTGGTTTGGAGCCAGGGTGTGTGAGGAAGACTGTCTGCATGGATAAGGGCTGGGGAGGGTGCACCTTTTCCCTCCCACAGTGTTGTGCACCATGTTTTGCACTGGTTAAACACCTGATTGCTAATTTTCACCCGAGGTGGCTCTCCAGCAGTGGTGAGTGAAA
Organism: Mesoclemmys tuberculata; assembly: GCA_007922155.1. NCBI lineage: Eukaryota > Metazoa > Chordata > Testudines > Chelidae > Mesoclemmys > Mesoclemmys tuberculata. The sequence goes on from ML675620.1 coordinate 40,661,397, forward strand.
TTATCCTGTACCTAAGGAGGGACAAATCCTGAGCAAGCATTACATGGTAGTAAGTGAAGAATAAGCCCAGACAGGCTGTGTAACTTGCCTAGATGATGGGTTGACTGACCCTGATGCTCTAGGCTTATTGTGTAAGGCAGTGACAGAGGATGCTCCTTGGATGCACAGCAAGTTCACAGAGCTAGACTTCCTGCCTTCCCTCTGCTCCCACCGCAGCAGCTCTGTGTGGCTCTCGCTTTCCCTACCTGCTAAATCTTTAGGTGTTACTGCCGCCTTTGTGCGTTTGTTCGTTTTTTGGGGTTTGTATTTTTTTGTAATTTCAGGTGGGTGGGATTCTGTTCATACCATGGAAGTAAAATTATCCTTCCCCAAGGAGCTTATGCAAGACAAGGATTCAGATGTGTTCAAGACAAGGAGCTGGAAATATCCCCTTGCAGCACTGCTGGTGCTAGTGGGGAGTTTGGCGATGGTTGCTTGTTTGGGCTGCAGGAGGGAGAGGGAGGCCAGTTAACGGGGAAAATTGAACTTCAGGTGATGGAGAGGTTACGCAGACAAAATGGGTCTCAAAGGGACTCGAAAGAGTAGAGGTTGTCTTCTTGAACCACCAGAATAGAGGGCAATTCCTGGCATAAAAGCCAGTAGAGGGGAATGCAAAGTGATGGACAAGGGAAAAGGATATAAAGGGAATGGTTAGGAATGAGAGGTGGGTGGGGAAAAGCCTGCATGGGGAGAGCAGATTGCACTTGTAGGTTGGAGCAGAGCTGTGCACAGCCATGAAGTGGAGAACAAGAGGCTTCAATTTCCTAGTGAAGGAGAGAGGAAGTGAAGGGATCTGGGGAGAGAAGTGACATGGTCAGTGGTGGAAAAGGAAGATGAACTTAGTAGCTTTATGTTGAATTGACTGGACTGGTATGAAGTGGGAATCTAAAAAGCAGATCATAACATTTATTTATGTATGTAATGGACTTGTCTATGGTGTTGATGAGCACCTCCTCTTAATTTAAGGAAGCATTTCCCTTTCACATGTGGGAAACTGAGGCATACAGAGATGCAAATATTTTAAAAATAAATTATGGGTACCCAATTTAAGATAGCTAGGGGCTGTTTCACACAGGTACTGAGTACCCAAAACTCCACATGAAGCCAGTGGAAGCTGTGGATGTTCAGCACCTCTGAAAATCAAATGCCATGTCTCAAGTTGGGTACATAAATAGCAAGGCACCCAAAACATTGGTCCAAATGACTTGTCTATAGTCAGACAGGAAATCGCTGGCAGAGACAGGAACAGAAGACAAATCTTTTGTGTGTCAGTTCAGTGCCTTACCCCCCTTATTCACAAGATCATCCTTTTCTCTCTCAGATTGCAGAAGTTCCATGTCGCAATGACCAAGGCAGCGTCTTGTCTTTAGTGGCTCAGATCCAACAAACTTCTAGAGATGCTGGAGTGAAACTGCTTGGAGCAGTTTAGTCTGGTCGGTCTCCCTGACAACATTTCACTTGTTCCACACTCTGCCTTTGCTGTAGTATCTTAGCAGTGGCCAAGGCAGGTTCTAAGTTCTTGCAGTTCAGTTAGTTATGCAGGAAGCGCAGTGCTGCTGCTGCTGTGATCTGCCCTGTCTCTGTTCTCTGTCAGTCTGTTCAACTGCTTCCTGTTCCTGTAGATGAGTGTGTAAGAACTAACACAAAGCATGACACTGCATTGTGTCCTGCAGTCTGTGTGGCAACTTAAAACTGCCTGATGATGCTTATCCTCTTACAGCATACTTGTTGCCATTCATGGCATTTAGGGGTGGAATATCTTTTTTTTTTTATCCATAAAGCTCATTTATTCAACAACAGTATACCTGACTGCATAAAACGTGAGACACAAACAGTTAAAAATACTCCATTATTGACTTACATTTTAGGCTTGAAAGGTGGCGGTGGTCCAGTTTACATTTTCATGGCACTTCTTTAGCAATGACTCTCCAAAGGAAAAACTCTTATGACCACAGAGGACAGTTTTTGTAAAGAGATTAGATACCCATTCTGATATCCAAAACATATTTACAGCTTTACCACCAGCTAACATCACATTCTCTTCTATAGCTACGCTGGCAGATTCTGCTCCATCACTGACTTACAATTCTTTGCGTCTAGAAGAAGTCAGGATGTCAAGTGGTTTTGCCTCATTAGCATTTGCACCCTTTCTAATACCAGGGAGATTTTTCTAACTTTCAAGTTGAGCCAATGGTTTAAAGGATCTTGTAGCTAGGTATGCAATTCTACATCTCAGTTACAGTGCTTCATACTACAGATCACTGAGTATCTCCCTTAACTGCTTTTATACTGTAGCTGCTAGCAAAAATATGCTTTTTAAAAGTATATATTTAATTCTGTACTGATTGCTTAGTAACTCATAAATACAGCAAAAGTTTTATCTTGGAAAACGCCCTTTTAAAAGATTCATAAGAATCTACAAATTAATAAAACATTTCTTTTGAGTATTTCTAAAATGGTATCTCATTCTGTATACTTTATTGGTAGTACTAATTTTAATATTGTAACAAAGTTAATATGTTGAAAGATGTTTATGATGGCTACATTTGTCTGTTCATGCATACACATAAAGAAGCAATGCAAGTCCACATTTGTGGCTGAAATAATTGCACAAAATGCTACTAAAGGTCTATTACTCCACTGACTTGCACTCATATAGTTACAAAGGCCTGGTCAATACTTATGGAGAAATTTGGCGGCAGTCAACGGGAGTTACACAAGCTACATGTAGTAGCTTGTGTAACTTATGTCAACTTCCTAAATCCTCTTCTGCATGCCTTCTCCACCATGCTGCACCAAAGGGAAATGCGTACCCATTGCCGCAGTGCTACACTTTTTGGGGAGTTGATTTTACTAAATTGACTTCTGGATCTATTGAGCAGGTCTTCACTTCCGCTCAGTCGATCCGGATAATCGATCTGACGGTGGCGAATTTGCTGCCATCAGTGTGTACATACCCTTAGACTTGTACAACATGAACGCCAAGGTATAAAATGTTGCCATATCACAATGGTGTAGTTTTACATCCTCTTTGTGATTGCTTTGCCAAGGTGTAATTGACTACACAAGAGGTAAAGCAATGGAGAATCGGACCCTCTACCTCGGAGTATTTTTGTAACTAAAGGTTCAGGGAGCTTTTGAAGAAGATTGCGGAGAATGAAATTCCTATCCTGGGGATGAGCCATCTAATTTCTATACTTCTCATTTCTTCTCACTAATTCCCCTAATCTCTGGCTCCATGCACTAGTAGAACGCTTATACAAGCTCATGAAGTATCCCTTTTATAACTAAACAGTCTGATCTAACTACAGATATATTTATTTAATTTAGCTTTTTACATAAAATCCACTTTTGTCTTCTCTAAACAAGTCTTCATTAAATGACATCTCATTAAGAAGGCTAATGGCATATTGGGCTGCATTAGTAGGAGATTGACAGCAGATCCAGGAAAGTGATTATTCCCCTCTATTCGGCACTGGTGAGGCCATATTTGGAATATTGGGTCCAGTTTTGGGCCCCCCACTACAGGAAGGATGTGAACTAATTGGAGAGAGTCCAGTGGAGGGAAACAAAAATTATTAGGGGGCTGGAGCACATGACTTATGAGGAGAGGCTAAGGGAACTGCAGTTGTTTAGTCTTCAGAAGAGACGAGTAAGTGGCTTTGATAGTGGCCTTCAACTACCTGAAGCGGGGTTCCAGGAAGGACAGAGCTAGGCTGTTCTCAGTGGTGGCAGATGACAGAACAAGGAGCAATGGTCTCAAATTGCAGTGTGGGAGCTCTAGGTTGCCTGTTAAGAAAAACTTTTTTACTAGGAGGGTGGTGAAGCACTGGAATGGGATACCTAGGGAGGTGGTAGAATCTCCATCCTGAGAGGTCTTTAAGGCCCGGCTTGATAAAGCTCTGGCTGGGGTGATTTAGTTGAGGTTGGACCTGCTTTGAGCAGGGGGTTGGACTAGATGACCTCCTGAGGTCCCTCCCAATCCTAATCTTCTATGATTCTATTAAAAAGGAAATTCCCTAGATCACTATTTGCTGCCATTGCTACTAACCCTATCTTAAAGCACATCCATTATAAGGCTATTTGGCATATAGTGCAGTCTTTTGAAAGTAGCTTTATCTTAACCTTTTTTTTCTTCTTTTTAAACAGGAAAGTCAGAAGGCAGAACAGAAACCCTGTGCAGGCTTCTTTGTGCCCACAGAGAAAGAATCAGCAAGAGGAGTCAGAAATTGATAATTATGCTGACATCACTTGAATTAAGAAACTCAGTGCTTTGGGATATGTTTAAAGGTGATCTAGAGTCATGCACCACCTGTCCACATTAGAGTACCATCTGTTCTATATTTATTTGCTACTACCACTTAATAAATGTCTATGGGAATATATTGCAGGAAAAAACAGGCCTCCTTGTAGACCTGTTTCAACCAACCCCCTGATGATTGATTTTTAAATTATAACTGTTAATATAATTATATGATGCATTTAAAATATAGGTTGTAGACATTTTCTATGCAACTGAATGTTTTTTATCATCCTGCCATTTTATTCAATGTTCTGGGGATATGAATTGCAGCCACATATAGTCATTAATACTCTGTTCTGGCAAGATTATATTAATTGGAAGAGAGAAATATTTTGTGAATCTGTGAACAGAGTGATCATCAGCAACAGCCATTAAATATCTGGGTGAAATGTTCAGGACTGTGCCATGAGTCACACAGACTGAATAGCTCATTAATTGGCAAATGGAAAAATTGTGGCTGGCTCAGGGGTAAGAATGTGTTACAAGCATGTTGATTGTTTTGTGATTTTTAAAACGTTTCTCTATCACCTAAAGTAACCCTGATTTGATTTCAGAGGACAGTGCTGTCTATTAAAAACACAGCTGTTGATAGCGGTTAGTCACCTCTCTAACTCTAGAGAGCTTAATCAGTCACACTCTATTATGAGACAAACATATAGGATGCTGAAATATTGTTCTTTGTCTCTCAAAAATGAGTGGTGAAATGCCCTATGACATTCCTGCAGCATGATGGATGTTTGCAAAATAGTGCTGTATCTAACCCATGACGCACTTCACCATGAAGGCTAATGAAACACACATGCCTTTCAATGTTGTCCATTTGCCTGAGCCTGGTATGAGAAGAGCTTCTAGGTGAGTTTGTCTCATACAAGGCAGTGTGACGGAAGGAGATCTCTTAAATGATCCCTGCTATATTTTATACCTCATAGCATTTGCAGTGTGAACTCTAGCTATAGAAATAGCTTGGGCCTCGTTAGGGAACTCTTACGAATACTTCACTTCTTTTAAATTATCTCTGTGAGCTTAACTGCATTTTATTCAATTCTCTGTCCATTCTACCCTCTCCAGCCAGGTACTCCCCTACACTCAATAGGAAGGAGTGGGGCATGGGGTCATTCTGCTCCTCGCTCTACAGAAATATAACTCCCTTTCCCTGTGCCCTCTCTGGGTGTATGAGAGAGCCTCTGTACCGAGACAAGACAGTATAATGCAGAGGGAAAGAAGCACATTAGCAGCGTTGAATGTTGTATAGAGCCATGGAACACGGAGATTAATTCCAAGGTTGATGACACAACAGAGGGGCGTAAGTCTTTGATATTATTTTAGCAGAGTTTGAAGATGCTGAGTGGACTTTCTTTCTGCTTGGTGCCCTGCTTGAAACGAAGGGAGGAAGGTATCCGTGTGTCAAGGGAAGTGCAAAGACAAACCAAATACTGAGAGAAGCATTGAGCTGACTTAAGCAATGGAGCCATAAAGTGCCTCAGCTCTGGCACTGGTGCACTGAGACCATTACTGGACATAGAAAAACTTATCAAAATGCTGCAGCAGCTGAATGAGATGCTGGCCAGCCCCAGGTATAGTGGGTGAGTGACGGTGGGAGGCAGTGTCCAAAAAGAATAAACAGAGGCACAAAAGGCTCGTAGTGCTGGAATGCCAGAGCAGAACTTAGATCCCTGGGGGAAAACAGCCAGTGAGAAAAGTGCTGAAGAAAATATTGAAAAGAAGTAGACACCTATTGTAGATATGAGTGGAAGACAGTTTGCACAGGAAAGGGTTGCCCAATAAACCATGGTCCAAATCCCGTGAAGACTGGGAACAACAACGTAGGAAGCAATCTACTTGTGGCCGGGGCTGCAGTGTTAACCTGGCCATGATTATGATGTTGTAGTGCCTCCTTTCTATGTCAAACTGGATGCTCTATGACTGCTAGTAAGGTACTGACTCATGCTCTGCTCCTCTGCCCACAAGGCTAACATTTCTTAAGAGTTTGGGTGTTTAGTGTCAGTCTTGTGCTGGGAAATTAAGACCCTGGAGTGAAAATCCTGCAATATCATCTTCAGAGAAGCAGAATTACAAGGCAATTGTCTCTTCATGTAGTGTCAGGTTTTATTAATCCATCTATCAGCATAGCAATTAGGGGGGGCAGATTATAGCTAACCCTGCCATAAATGCATTTAGCAGGGAGGTGGGAATGAACAAGGAGCTTTCCCTTGCACCTGTACCCTTGTGCAAAGACTGGCCACAGTTGCGGCCCCTGCATTATTTAAAGAGATTGGGGCACATCTCACCTCAAAAGAAGTGAGGAAGCTCGTGTATGGTCTCCTTCTTCAAGCCACTGGAACTGGGTGGTCATATAGGTGAGCATTCCCGTGGAGCTCCTAGCAGGTTGTATGACTCAGTATTCTTTACACTCTAGGCCCATCCCTAATAGGCCCAAACTAGTTGTGACAATGATGTCAGAAAATGTGGCCAACTCTACCAGAAGTTCAAACAGGGAAGTATAAAATTTAAGAAATATAGGGCCGTCACCTGCTGCGCTTGAAGTCCATGGTAAAATTTCTATAGCTACATAGTCAGGCTTATACAGCAGGCCTGCCACTGCTTGCCTCCATTCCCAAGCAGTCTGAAAAGCATGAGGAAGAAGAGAGTTAGTGAGGATCAAAATAACAGAAGTTCCTTTTTTCCCTGGAGGTGTGTTTCTTGTACACATCAACCCTTTTCAGTTCACCCACCACTGAGAGAGCTAGAAAACAGTAATGATTGACCCAGCATGACAGGATCCAGATTTCCTTGTTTTATGGGTTCAAAATAAACCTTATTAGAATTGTGAAAACATTGTTTGCTTCATATAAATTGAAGAAAGTCTTGGCAGAGACAGTCTCTTCTGGAACTGCTTGTTTTGGGGTGGGGGGATAGTGGAGAACAACTGTGACTGGTATAAAAATGTCTGTTGCCAAATCTTGCACTCCTCACTCAGGTAAAGCTCCCAGTGAAGTCAGTGGGCATTCTGTCTTAGGAAGGGCTAAGAACTGCAGAATTTCTTTCTCCTGTGCAAGAAGTCAGGGGTCTATTACAGGAGTGGAGGGGTGAGGGGCTGTAGGCAGTGTTGTGCAGGTCAGACTAGATGATCCCATTGGTCCCTTCTGACCTTAGAGTCTATGAGTTATATAACTGCAAATTTTCCACTCTGCTCTTTTTAAAATACATGAATAAGGAGCAAAGGCTGCAGGCTCTGAACTATAAGGAGCCAGCGGCCTATTGCACAGGTTCCTGAACAAAGCAATGTCCTTTTTTCTTGCCCCCTCAAATCTCTCATCAACTTCAGTGAGCATTTTGGGTGTGCAGGGAATTCAGGGTCAGACCTAATGTGGGTTTTTTGCTGCATTGGCAAGGAAAATGAGATACAGCTAGCTGCTATGAGCAGAGCGAAATATGGCAGGGGCCAGGGGAGGTAAGAACACTGAAAAACATGATAGCTCTTCTAATTTTTGCCAACAAGGCCTAAATGAGGTGGGATAAGTGCCATCTTACTCCCTGCCCGCTGCTAGTCAGGATGGTTTACACACACGTACACTGGACTTTGAGACTATGGCCACATTTGATATTTTCTTATGCGATATTATTCCTTTGTCAGCCACACAGCAGGGTGCTACTGGGTTTTGGTTTTTTTATTAGCAGTAGATTTTCTAAATGAAATTGATTTTAAAAGATCATATTAAAGAGCATCTAGAAACAGTAAAAAATACTGACCAAGTGCAGGTAATTCTGCCCTGCTTCTTTGGCCAGGCCTGTCAGTGCAGACAACAGCATTCTACTCTCTCCTACCTGGAGGAGGGAGCCAGAGCACTTTTTCAAACTAATAGGTTTGCAAAAGGAGTGGTGGGGGTTGCAAATTTATAAGAGATGATCAGATTAAAAACTGAGCTACAGGACAAAGGACAGGTTTGGCTCTAAGTAGCATAAAGGCTGGCCCTGCACCACTACCATTATTTAAAGAAATGCAGCACTCCCGGTGCGCTAGAGATCTTTGATGCTTAAACTAGGCCATGCCTATATCAAGCTCTGTAGCTCAATCCCTTCTTCTCCAAATGAATTGACTGCTCTGTACTGTGGCAGCTCTTCTGTCCACTGCCTGGGGGCTGCACCTACATTCTGCAGAGAACAGAAACCTCTTCTCTTTGAGTAGTGTTTGCTCAGAGAAGCACGGTGCAATTCCCAACATGAGGAGATATGCTCATGCTAGCTCTTGTTACACTAGCAAGCTAAAAATAACAGTGGGTGGTACTAGAGGCTAGCCACCCCAAGTACAAGCACAGCTGGCTTCCATTTAGCTCTGCTCTCTTTGAGGACACCCACCTCAATTCTTTCTGTCCTCATTCAGAGCACCCAGCACTGTGAATGAATTATTAACGGACTGTGGGGTGCATACTCGCCTGGTGGGAAAAACTCTACTTTGCAGCGGAGCAGATGATGTGGTTCTATTGGCGTTTAACCACTAAAATTGTTTATGAGCTGGCAGGATTTGAACAAAGGCATCAATGTTTTCTTTTTATATTTGGGAATGAAATCACATTCCCTGATAAAACTCCAACTGGTACAAAATGCAGCAAACCATCAGCTTAGCAACACAGGTTGCTCTGAGTACATCATCCTATTGGTCTAATTCGTAGTCCATCTGAAGCCTTTTCCTGATATTCAAAACCCTCTGTAGGATTGCGCACTGATGCTGCTCCATTTATGACCATGACCTCCTACAACAGCTCCATTCCACTGGAAACATGATGCTATTGATCAATGTAGGAAAGGAAATTCGTAGGCAAAAGATACAGAACTGTCACAGGGGCTGGACCTACAGTGTAACCTAAATTGGAAGATGTCCATTCTGCAGCTATATAAACAAACTTCACACTGCATGACTGAGGACCACAGAATATTTAAATCACATGCCTTAATACCCTAAAGAGAATAGTGATCCTGACTTGCAACGGACTTGTATCTGTGACAATGTATTTAATACATTTAGATATCTACACAGCCACAAATAGTAGATGACCTCCGTATGCTGTGAATTTATAAGATATGCTAATATTATTCCTGTGTGTAATTAATCTTAATGAATTGTTAAACTTTAAAAAATAATAATTAAATGGTGAAAAGGAAACACTGAGAATGGTGTGAATTTGCCTACTCATTCTGTGAAAGAACTAGAAAGAAGAAATAAAAATTCCAAGTTAGAAACCTCAGAGAACATTGTATCATTATGTCAAACAGGCATTTCGCAAACTAAAGGAAATGTCTCCATTTTTGGAAGCTACAGAAAGGAGGGTCAGCTTAAGTGCTTGAGATCCTACTAGAAGAAAAGCCAACCTAATGTCCTGCAGCAGACGGTGCAGAGTCTGGAAGTCTCAAGAAAGAGAACAAACATTTCTTGTGACTTTCTCAAAGAAATTAAAATGTAAGTAAATAACCAATTTCCTGGCACAATATTAATGAAATGCCTAAAGCTGAAAATTAAGCTGGAAATATATAGTGACAACTTCATAAGATACTTATATGCCTCCTGAAAGTACTATTCAATTTTCAGTTTTTTTCAGAGAGAGCTAGGTAGACCATGAGAAAATTACTACTTCATGTGAAAGAAACTTGGCAGGAGGCTGTCAGGGAAAGATGATCAGAAGTTTCACAAGGTCAGAGGAACAAGGATATGGTACTGTACAAAAACAAACCAACCCCCCCCCCATCACAACACTAAACTTAGACTTTTGGAAAAGGAGCCAAGGAAGGGAGAAGGCGAGAGAGAACTTAGCAAAATGTAAATAAACTCTCCAACTTCTGAACAATTCTTAGTAAGGGAAAACACTACAGACCCCACAATGGACAGCTGGGGACATAGTACAAACCTTTAATGTTAGAAAAGATAAAAATCCCACACCAACTAATTCTAAAGAAATCACATATATACTGAAGCGTATCATTAATCGTGACTTATTAGATTGCTCTCTTCTTCACTCACCACAGAAGCAATCAATTTAAGCTTGTTTTGGTGAAATACTAGTTTAAGCTGTGGAGAACAGCTTTTGAAGATAAAGTATAGCTTACACTTTTATTTATATTTCTTGTTTAAGGTATGCTGTGACCAGAAAACATAAACTTACACTGCTTAAATATAGAGAAAAAATCAAAAAATTCTTTAAATGGATTTGAGGGGCTGCCTTTTGCATTGGAGCATGCTGGTTGTTAAATGTAAGTATTGGAATTGCAACACCAGAAAACTTGCTTTCATTTTTATATTTGCTCTGGAACAAACTATACCTTGTTTTATTTAGACCTTGTACAGGTATACTGGCCACCCTACAACTGTGGCTTGGGAAGTATGAACTGTAGTATCAGGCTGATTCAGTGTGAAGAAACAGCATGGTTGCTAGCCAAGAGGCTATCTTATATTATATGTTTAATGCCTTTTATTTAAAGTTCCATGAAAAACAGACTGAATCCTCATACACAGCTTCAGGTATTAATATGAGCAATAACCCTTTAACAAAGCTGCTTTTGGTTAAAAACCTCTGCCCCTGCTGAATCCTCAGCTACATCCAAATGACCAAATTTATGGCCACTTTTGAATCCTCCCTTTGGCTTCAGCCCCTCTTCCTTTGTATGCTATTTTTCCCTATAGCTTTGCCACTCCCTTAAAACAATGTGACTTTTACATTCCTGAGGCAAGCAGAAGCCAAAGGAATACCAACCCCATCCAGCTGTAGAGAAAAGAAAAATAAATAGACAAAAAACAAGACAGTATTTCCAGTTTCCCACTCTCAATGGAAGATTGCAATACTGCATTCCTGCCACTATATGGCACTGAGGGCAACTAACATATATCGCAGAATCAACACTAGCTGTGTGATTCAAGATGGCATCTCACAGCAATGAATAGGTTCTACTGGTTTTTCCTGTGCCACAGAACCAAGAAGGTTAGTCATGCCCTCTTTAGGGGAACAGTTCCTAAAGCATAAGTGTCTAGTTTAATTTGCTAATTTAGTGTGTTGTTTGAATGGACAGGACAAGCTTTGAAGGGTGTACCCTGCAACTGGTGCCTTCTTTAGCTCTTCCTTAGGTCTCCATGTTAGATTTCTTTAAGGCAGGGGATTGATATAATTAGGATGCTATTGTAAATTCAGTCCCTATGTAGCTTTGTTCCACTTGGTGGCTTTTCTTGCTCAGTGATGAACTGCTTCATCATGAGATATTTGTGTTGTAAGTGTGTTGTTTATTAAGCCATGTCTGCTTTAATAGCCAAATCATTTTCAACTGCAGTTAAAGTGATTGGGCAATAATGGGGATCTGTGTGAATGATCAGCCCTTTTTCTAGGGTAGACTGGGATGCTATGTGTTGCTGTGAGACACTTGTTTTTGGAAGGGTTTTAGTTATGCCCACAACTGCTCCTCTTACTCTACTGTCTCAGCTAAGCTTTGCCTTTTCTGCAACCTGCTTGTCTTACTGTCAAGAGAGGAGACTAAAGGTAAACAAACCTTCTGAGCTTTTCAGCATAGAAACATAAAGATTCCTATCCCCAGGTTTAAAATGACAAATTCTATCAGGATTAGTAATGGAGACAATGGTAGATCTATTTCGTATTAACACACCAAACAAACATGCATACAGTCAAACAAAATATTGAAAGTGTCCTGGTAAGAACTATGAAATATTACCAGATGATAAGGAAGGTACTATGAAGTAGAAGAGAGGCTTTGAATATATGTGCCCTCAACAAACTGGTCTCTCCAATCACTATTACAGAAAATAGCCTCTCCAGGAATATAAGCGCCGGAGTTCTGTGATATGACTTGTTTATTACAAGGCCCTTTCTCCTGCCCTTCCATGATTTCAACAGCCCTACATTCAAAAACTGCTGGATTTATTTTGCATTGTGAACGTTTTAAAATTAAGATGATGGTGGTGATGTCACTCCGCAAAAGCCACGTGGCTAGCATATCTGATACACCTCTTGGCAGCTTCGACAGTTACACCTCCCTTTGTCTTATCTGATGAAAACTGTAAAAATCTTGCTGAGATTCATGAAATTAACGTAGGGATACGTAAGAGTGGCTTTTTTGGTTTCTATATGCTTATGTTCAAACTGCTATTATATTTCTGCAAAATGTAATGGAAGACCGTAATAACCTTGCCGGTCTCTCCTCCTCATAATTTAAGAGCCCAAGATTGTGAAAGCATTCTCTTGGAAGTGGAGTTCAGAGACCTGTCAGTAACTTTTATACATCACTCAAGGTCTTTCTCCCCATGTCCTCTCACTTTGCCACAGAACAGTATTTTGATTAGTGCTTGTAACGAACTCTACTTTGAGATAGGATAAGCTATTTCGTACATTCTCTATCCTCCTCCCAAATATTTACCTAATCAGTGATACTTGTCTTGTTTTTTCTTGAGACTTTCTGCAGCTCTCTCTATGGTGGTGATTAAATCTTCGTTTCCCGGTTTAATAGCTGGTCTATGGACCCCTTGTCTCTGTTTTCAGAGTCTTTTCCCTGTTCAGCTCTATTTTTCATTACCCTTACCTTTTGTATATGAAATTGTACATGTAAAATTGTCAGGAAAAATACTTCCACATTTGCAATAAATTTCAAATATTTTTTAGAAGGCATAATTTTTAGCTTCTCACACTTCTGGAAGTAGAGTTACAATAACACAGAGTGATTTTATATAAAGTAAATTATGTATTTCAGTTATTTCTTGGGCAATGATAATTGCTAACATAAACCCAATGCACAAATCAGGAGGTAGTGGGATAAATCAACAAATCCCAGTGTCAAAAGTTACATTTTGAAAATATACAAATTAAAAATGATTTTTGTGTGGAAATAATTGCGAATGAGAAATGTATCAGAAGTCTTGCCCTTAATTCACCATTTTTCGTATGTAAAGTCACTCTATTCTCCGTTGCAATCATAGAATATTACTTCCAATGATTGCACCACTTAAGAGAAATTAATTTAAAAATGCTAGTGGTATTTTCATATAATCTTAGATGTATGTTTGTAATGCAGTCAGATGTTTCACTATTATCTAAGTCAAGACTTAATAGGAAAGATCAAAATGAGTGCATTTTGTGTCTTAGCTATTTCCTAAACTAGATGACACACGTGAGGTTGTAGTCAATGCAATGAATCTTTAAACATGTGATATAAAGTGGTGCTAGAAGCTAGGTATTAAGATTGTACAATCAAGTTAATTATTAGATGATATTAGATATCTCTCATACAAAAAATCTTTGGGATATGACCTTGGCTTACACTTATTTGTAATATTTAAAAAGACCTCACCTCAAGCTAAGCAGCCCCACCGATAAACTAACAAAGTATTTATTGGATTAATTACATCTTTTCTTGAGGCACTTTGAAGTCAATGAAAGACTCCCATGGACTTCAATGTGTATTGCATTGGGCCCCCGAACAACGGATCCTCAGAGTGTGCTGAAGCATTGCATTGTGTAAGGGTATGTTTCAATGCTGTGAAGTATACATATTTATATAGTGGTCCAGAATGGATATAAAGTGCAGCATAGACTGTGAGGCACAGCTTCGGTGAGTAAAGATCTACCTGAGATTATAGAAAATACACATGCTACACAGTTCTCTACTCCTCCAAGCTGTGCCGCCCCATCTACGTTGCTGGTTTTAGCAGTGTAGTGTCCTGCTCCTGGAGCCTTTCTCCATCACAGGAAGCAGCAAGGAAAGGTTCCAGCAGTGGAGATCTACTGAAGCTGCCTCCCTTCTGCCAGAGTCTTTCACTGGCACTTGTAGATGTGGGCTGCGTCCACACAACGGGCTGTTTTTCACTGTAGCATATAGCAACATATTCACTGCATGCCATCATCAAGTGGTGTGTAGTGTAGGTGTAGCCTCCTACTGGAAGCAAAATAAAATAAACTGCTTATCTGAAAACATAATTTCCTCTTTTCTTTCTTCCATTATAGAGGTTCTCAAACTATGGTTTGAGGACCAGCAGTGACCCATAGTGTCCAACCTGGGGGTCATGGAACAAAACATTTAGATGTTGGAGCGTTATGAGATGGGAATAGGAGTAAATGCATTAGATAATCTTTTTCTGCGAGATTGGAAAAAGCTGAAGAACTTCTGACCATATACACCAGGAAGCTGACTTATGGCGAGGTTGAAAAGGGCTATAGCAAGGTCAAAGCTTGATGTGCAGAGTGCTAGAAGAATTTATGTTGTGAAGTCTAAATGCTCCATCTGTGGGGACCAACTTGCATTTAGGGTCAAGATGGGGATAAGACTCATAGAAAATCAAAGAGAGTAAGGCCCTTGAATGCCTGAATTATATTTGAAAATGGGATTTAGGCTCCTAAGTCACTTAGGTATTTTTGAAAATGTTACCTTTTGTCTATTCCATTAGTTCTCACTTTTTCTTTTGAGTCACTTCCCCTAAAATTAGATCCACTGCATTCCCTTTGTCTAAAAGGTCTGTTATCTTCTCAAAAAAGGAGATCAGATCAGTCTGGCATGATCTGCCTTTTGTAAAGCCATGTTGTATTTTATGCCAATTACTGTTAACCTCAATGTCCTTAACTACTTTCTCTTTCAAACCATTTTCCAAAACCTTGCATACGACTAAGGTCAAATAAACAGGCCTGTAGTTACCCAAATTACTTTTTTTCCCTTTCTTAAAAATAGGAACTATGTTAGCAATTCTCCAGTCATACGGAACAGTCCGTGAGTTCACAGATTCATCAAAAATCCTTGCTAATGGGCTTGCAATTTCATGTGCTAGTTCCTTTAATATTCTTGGATGGAGATTATCCAGCCTCTGTCCCCTGATTTAATTCCATTAAGCTGTTCGAGTTTGGGTTCTACCTGAGATGTGGTAATTTCTACCTCCATATACTCATTCCCATTAGCCACCCTACCACCATCCCCAAGCTCATCATTAGCCTCATTAAAAATGGAGGCAAAGTATTTGTTTAGATATTCGGCCGTGTCTAGATTATCCTTAGCCTTGACCGCATCCTCAATGTTTAGCGGTCCCATTTCTTCTCTTTGTTTTCTTCCTATTTATATGGCTATAGAACCTTTTACTATGGGTTTTAATTCCCTTTCTAAAGTTCAACTCTACTTGGCTTTTGGCCTTTCTAACCTTATCTCTACATGTTCTGACCTCCAAGAGGTAGTTTTTCTTGCTGATCCCTCCCATCTTCCACTCCTTGTAGGCTTTCTGTTAGTCACCTGTCTGAGATGCTTAGTCATCCAGCTTGGTCTACAACTCTTGTTGATAGAATTTTTTCCCTTTCTTGGGATGCAGGCTTCAGATAGTTTCTGCAACTCTGACTTGAAATAATTCCAAGCCTCCTTCATCTTTGGATCCATGAGTTTTTCAGTCCAGTCCACTTCCCCAATTAATTCCCTTAATTATTTAAAGTTAGCTGTTTTGAAGTCAAAGACCTAGTCACAGATCTATTTTTTGTTTATACTTCCATTTAATTTGAACTAAATTAGCTCATGGTCACTTAAAGCAAGGTTGTCCCCTACAACCATTTCTTCTGTGAGGTCTTCACTATTCACAAATACCAAATCTAAAATGGCATCCCCTCTTGTTGGTTCAGTAACTATTTGGTGAAGGAATCTGTCAGCTTTCACATCCAGGAAAATTTGGGCCCTATTATTACTACTAGCACTTGTTCTCCAGTCTATACCTGAGAAATTAATCACACAGTTCCCAGTAGTATTTACATCTTTTAAAAACTTTAGAGATCTCTATCCATGTCCAAATCAGATCCTGGCAGTTTGTAACATACCCCAAGCACTATCCCAGGGGAAATTTTAGTAGTTTTCTTCCCCAATGTGATTTTTACCCAGACGGACTCTGTCTTCTCAATTCCATCACTTCTAATTTCTTTACAACCTACCTCATCCTTGATATAAAATGCTACTCCACCATCTTTGCCTTTATATCTGTCTTTCCTAAACAGCACATACCCTTCAATACTTGCACATCAGTTGTGACTAGTATTCCATCATGGTTCTGTTATCCCTGTAATATCTGGTTTCACTTCCTCTACCAGTAACTCTAGTTCCTCCATTTTGTTACCCTGGCTCCTCACATTGATATACAAACATCTTAATTTTTGCTGTTTGGGTTCTCTCCTGTTCCTTACCTGATTTGGCATAGTCATTCTACTGCCAATATTGCCTATTAGACTAGTATCTACACTACCCTTCCTCTGAATGTCCATTCTGCGCCCCACTGCTATGTCCTTTCTTACTTCATTTTCCTTCCTCTCAATGCTAAAATCAGGCATGGAGATTTACCTGGGCATCTCCCCAGCTCCCTAGTTTAAAGCTCTCTTAATCAGTTGTGCCAGCCTAGAAGTGCATTTCCTTCTCTACTCAGGGAAGTCCATCCCAAGAAAACAGTCCTCTGTCCATGAATGCCTCTCAGTGGCTATACATCCCAAAACCCTCCTTATAGCATCACTGCCTGATCATTTGTTGGTCATCAGAATCTTGTCACGCCTTTGTTGTCCTCCTCTAGAGACAGACAGAATCCCACTGAAGATCACCTGAGTCTCGATTTCCTTAAGAGTCTTCCCCAGCCTGGCATAGTCTCCTTTGATACGTTCCAGCAAGAATCTAGCGATATAATTTGTACCCACATGAAGGACAATCAGCAGATTCTTTCCCACTCCCGTTAGGATCCTCTTCAACCTCAGGTCCACAGTCTGTATTTTAGCACCCAGCAGAG
The DNA here is from genome assembly GCA_007922155.1 of Mesoclemmys tuberculata. NCBI lineage: Eukaryota > Metazoa > Chordata > Testudines > Chelidae > Mesoclemmys > Mesoclemmys tuberculata. Next base: position 40,678,511 of record ML675620.1, read on the forward strand.
AGCACACTCTTCTGTTCCCTGGATCAGCTCTGGTTACAGGCCTGTCTGTTCTTCTGAGCAGGGTGTCCCCAGTCATGTAGACCTGCCTTTTCCTAGTAATGGTACGATTCTCCGGCCCCATCCCCTGTTCTTTCTGTCTGCAAGTCATCTTGTCTACTCTTCTCCTTTGCAATCCTCTGCAACCATTCCTGTATCCTCCTGGAGCTCTTATGTGGTGGTATCTCATTGGTCCATCCACTCTTTGTATAGGACTAACTGCTCTTCTCTTCTTCCTTGCCTGCCCATCTTCACTAACCACCTGCTGTGCCCCTTCTTCACTTTCCAACTCCACAAAGCAAAGTAGGCTTTTATTCCACACAGAGATAGTAGTATCTCACTTTTTATTATCAATTAGTTGCATGAGGGCAGATGAAGCATGGAAATAAAATTATCAGAAAACCTTGTTTGCAATCAAGAATCTCGCATCATGTTAAGATTTCTCTATTCATGCGTACGTGGGTAATTCATGGGCCTTGGCACACTGAGAAGTATGCATGACAATCATTTATTTATTCAGTTGTTTTCTGAGTCTTTCAGTAATACAACGAATAGAAATATTTGTTGTTGTTGTTGAGGATGTTTTATACACTGCAATGATTGAGAGAAGTGTGTTACAAAGGGGTAAAATCGTTATTGGGAAATTGCAAACAGATTGTATAATTGTGCTGTATGAAGAATTAATACATGCAGAATTTTAATATTTTATATGGGTCAAGGTTATAGTTGTGATTTTGATAGGTGCAATAGACCATCCCAGTGTGTAGTTCATTGGTATGAAAGATGTATGGGAATTGTATTACATAAACTTCAACAAAGTACTGTCAGACTCCTGTGAACTGAGCATTATTCTCTTTTTAGATGTGTAGTTGGCTTTTTCTAGAGGATTTATGTTTTTGATGTACTTGATCCAATCCGACTTAGAGGGAAACTGATTTGCCATTTGGCTAAGAGTTTTGGTATAACAGAAGATGTTGTTTATCTATGAGGATATGAAATATGCAGGCTTTGCGAGCAAAAGAGATATTCAGTCTCATAACCCTGTATGCATGGTTCACTATCTTGTGCCAAATTGTATTACTGAGCATTCCCAAAACACATGTATCTATGAAACTATTGTGACTTAGCACTGGTAGCAATACAAGACCCCTTTGCTGTCACATGCAGTTAGTTTGGATAGTTTAATGTAAGTTTGATGAAGTTCTAAACAAATATCTTTTACAATTGTATGCCTTCGCTTTGCAGTTGAACAAATCCTCCCTTTGCCAAAAATGACATCAACAGGACTATTGTATAAAAAGCATGTGCGTGAGTCTTTACAGAAGTAGTGACTTTGATTATAAATGCTTTGGCATTGGGACTATGTTTCGGTTCATGTTTGTAAGGAGCCTAATGCAATAAAGCCCCGATCCTGAGGACCTGGAAATGGCAGTGAGATAAAAATTAAATAATAATGAAAATATTGGAAACTACTTTGCACAGCCTTTGTGCAGGGTAAGTTACTCACCCTGTTAGTCAATACAGAAACAGCCACATTTACCATGTGATTGATAATGTGGCAAGGAAATGCCTTGATAAAATCTGTGCCTGCAATAAATCCTTCCCTGGTATATTTGCTACCTTAGGAGGACACAGACCTTGCTCACCTAATAGTAAATAGTGTTGTACAAAATTGTACTTATGCTGCATAAGGTCAATTTTCTGACAAAGCAGAATTCTGAATTCCATATTACAGAACAAGCCCCCTGCAATGTGTCATTGGGCTGGAATAGCTTAGAGGGACAGGGAACCGTATCAAACGTGGAAAGTTATACTTTGTCATTGAATTTAATATAATACATATATTTTAAGGGAAAGCATACTGAGAAAAAGAGAAGCCTGATGTTAAATAAAATAATTAGAATAATAAGATTCCAGGTTAGTGATAACACATTATTACAAAAAAGGCCAATGGTATTGAAATTAGCATTTTCCATGCAGTGGGAACAGTGGAAAATTATATCCTAGTAGAATAATCTGGTTGTGGAAATTATACCTTTCGCACTGTACGTGATCCCAGTTCCCTTTTCTAGCAGCAGAGGCTCACCACCTTTGAGTATATACAAGACTAGTCCCAAGTAAGAGGCATCTGTAGACAGCTGATTTAAGTTACACAGAAGAGGTATATCAAGTGTTTTCTCCAGTAAAACTATATGAAGTAGAGTTCTACACATTACAATATTGTTTCCTGCTCTGCATGAAGATATTTCACTTTTCAGAAACTCTGGGAGTACTCTGAAATGACTCCCAGCCTCTCTGAAAAGTGAGATCTCCCTGCAGACAACAATATTGTAATGCAGATTTACAGGACAGTCCCCAGCAGTGTAAGAGCAGCAGAACACTTTAAGTTCTCAATGAAGCGTATGTCTTTTGTGCATGAGGCCCCAAAATGTCAGCACTGTCGGGATCCCAAGTATTCAAAACTTGATCTCATGAGTGAAGTGTTGATCCAACTAGAGACACCAGCAGGGGAACAACAATCCTGAGACACTCCAACAGCCTCTCTCTCAGCACTCTTGAGATACTGTGCTGGTTGTGTGCTCCTTGTCATTGGACTTAGCAGTGAGATACAGACTTCCTTGCTAACGAACATCATTGTTTCAGCTTGATTAAAATGTTTAAAGTGCTTAACTTTTCATGGAAGAGCTCCAAAAATATTGCTGACACAGTTTTTAGAAGAACTAAATGCTCTGAGGCACACACTAGAATTGTATGTGACTGCTGTGGTAGAAAAAAGCCACCTGGAGACTTTTTTTTTTCTGGGCTCAAAGACAACTTTTATGTCCATCTGCACTTCAGTCCTACAAGGACATAAATATCAAACTATGTTAAGTTGCACCCAGCTGGAAAATATATACTTTACGAGGAGGACAACATTATTTAACAGTATTGCATTCATATGGTTATGGGTCTCATGTGGATAATAAAATTGAACTCCACACCATATCCAGCATTACATTCTTGCAAAACTTGTCTTCTAAAAAAGTTTTGAAACTGTGTCTTTGATTTATGTTGAACTCAGGAAGAGAGCTCACCATTAAAATCATTTCAGCTCAGAAATTACAGTCTTACATTACTATTTAGAAATATTTTTATTATGTAACTAAGGATATCAACATATAGAGTCTGATTTGACTTCAGAGGGACAGATCTTCAACTGGTGCAAATGGTCCTAGCTCCCTTGAAGCCCCTGAAAGAATAAGAAAAGAGTTTCTTTGTAACACAGAAACGAGTACTGATTACCTTTCTTGTGAACCATCCAGTTTATGAAAAGCAATTTCGGTTTGGGGGAAATCAGCCACCAAAGAAAACAGACACTACTTAAAAAAGAAAGTGATATCATAATGACATGTTAATTGCCTACAAACAGGTAACCACACTTTTCCTAACTACTTATTCTTTATTTTTCTGAAATCAGTAGAGGGAAGGCCAGGCTGTCAGTAACCTTTGAAGTGCAGGTCTCTTCTAAAAAGCGACTGCTAAAATAGTACTTTCTCACTCAACAGCCTGTACCAATTCCTCCTGGGCGTGAACCAATGACAGGACTCATCTTTCCTTCCCCTTCCCTCTCCCAGGAGCAAGGAAAAAGCCAGAGCGGAGGAGAGTTTAATTAGTTTGTGGATTACAAAATGTGTGATATTCAGCATTAGAAATGCTGCTCCATACTGGATCTAAAGGAACAAGGATATTGATTCACAGACAAAATCAGTGTGGAAATAGGAGTTCAGTGTAGTAAATTATTTTCCCTGTTGGAACTCTTACACACACAAATATATTTCTTTTTTATCTTGTAATGCCCACACCCAACTAAAGAAGCAATACTGTACTGTAAACAACGATATAGAGGTTTTCAAGATGGGTCTATATCTCAAAATGTAATGATATCATCTTACAGTGACCTTGGATATAGTGAAATTATACTTATAGTGAAGGAAAATGAAAGCCCTATGTTGTTGAACTGCATTTCAATATGTAAACTGCAGTTCCAGTTATATCTTATATTTTGGGGGGAAATGGTAGCATTTTATATCCACTTTGCACACATGTAAATGACTGAACCAAGTGAGAGGTTGTGGAGAATCAGGCTCTGTGCATGTGTGGTCAGCATCTGCTAGCAGCACGGATGGCAAGTATGTGAGTGGTCTTTTTCCAGAAAGACCAGATCTGTGTCCTCTATTAATTAGAGCTAGAGTATCTTAAAAGTGACTGCTTCACCTGTGAGTCCAAGTGTTCTTAAGCTTCAAATATTGTAGCCTATTTACTAAGAGATCATTAGAGAGAATTATGCTGTCAGCCCTGGACCAGCAACATCTCCTTACAGCAAATGAAAGGAGATGCATACACATCGTCACTCTTTCGCCTAGTACCAGGACTCTGAGCTCTCTTTCTTCGAGGGAATCTGTTGGTGGAGGAGGTGTAATGGAGTACATAAGCTGCTTCAGCAGGGGGCTAGCCACCCTATGAAGAGGCTGCAAGCAGCCAGATGTTGGTTAGATTTTCTGTGTCCAGTCCATGCTTTAGCAGTGGCAATGGTGCAGAACTGGCATGTGCCCCCTTAAACACTTCTCTAACCACTGCCATTCACTGCTATATCCCTCTCAACTCACCCCCTTAAGTGTATGACTGCTTTTCATAGCAAACCTAGACTCAGATTTAAGCCCAAACTGCCCTACTACACATGAAGTCTTCTGACTTGTGTCAGGAGTTTCTCAAGACTCAGGTCCATGGACGTGCCAAGGTGTATGGGTGAAAGCCCAAATTCCAATGTGATGTGAGTCCAAGTCCATTCATTCTGCAGTGTGGAGGTAGCCAAAGTCTGGGTCGCCAAGCTTGTACCCAGAGAGTCCATGCACACTATCCCACAATCCTGTAGGCCTGTGTGTCTCAGGCTTTTGTCCCCCATCTTTCCACACAAGTCCCAGAAGCAATGTCCTGGTTCAAGTACAGCTAGTTCATGTTTAACCTTTCATTTCCCTGTGGACTGCTCAACTGGAAACAGTTAACCCTATTGTGTGTTAGTTATGGCCAGCACTAAGAAGGCGGCCTACCACAAACATTCTGTTAGCTGGTCAGAGGAACATGGCTGGATTCTGGTAAAACTGTGTTGTGAGGACAGCAACATATCTGACTTCAGCAAGAGTACAAGAAAGGAGTGTAACATTTCAGCTGCACCTCTATTCCCCCCTCCCACCCCTGCCTCATGGTCCACCAAGGGCACCCACTCTAGGCTCCCAGCCCCTAAGCTGTCACCTCTCTTGGGCAGAAAGTTGTGTGTGTGTGTCTGTCTGTCTCTCTCTCTCTTGCTCGCACACACACAGGCTTATTGTTAGAAAGATGGATTAGGGATATCAGATGTATGAACCTTACATTCCTTTTCGTGAAGGTACGGCACAACTTAGAAATTGGCCACGCCAGACCATGGAAAACATGGGTATATCCTACTGGCAGTTTCTTGGTCAATGTGGTTTCTGAATTTGAAAAGCAGTTGAAAAATCCGGAAGAAAAATTTCAGCTCATATTTTTCTTCAACCTATACAGAAGATTTTGATGGGGTCTGGGATCCTTAGATCTCCTCTACGGGGAAAGTGCTAAGAATCTTACAATAATGCCTCAAGAGCAACTTGCCGAATGAAAGATAGTACAATCTGAGTTTTCTCAGGACTCGTCTGCCACTGTCAAGCGGACCGTGGAAAATGCGGCAGATCCTACTGGCTGAGCATGGCAGATGGATACCCAGCAAGCTCAGACTGTGCTATCTCCATTTTGGTGCCATTTCAACAATGTACCTGTGCAGGTTAGGTTTTTTCCAAGCCTGACTTGCATAAAAAACAAACAAAGAGAGCATCTGAGATTGGTGGAGGAAGTGTTCTGAGTTGCGCTGTCAACACTTCCTGCCAGGATTAAATGACTCTGCATACCAAGGCACCCTCAAACTTATAATTAAAAGGAAACTTTTGTTTTAATAGTTTAGGGTGGGCCCATAAATCTGTTGTTGAAGAGAGTGTGTCTTAGACTGGAAAAAGTTATGGAACACTGAAATATTACAATTTACTAATATGAAAATGTGAACATTGTCAAGAATTGTAGAGCAACAAGACAGGAAAGGTCTGTGGTTGTCTCAAAGTGCAGAAAATTGGTTTCTTCAGGTTATTCAAGAAAAAATTGTGCATTGAATGAAATTGGTCTATTGCAGCAAAAGAGCAGAACACTGATTGGTCCTGCAAGTGAGAGATTTTTGGGGATCAACTCATGTTCTACTTTCACAATTGAAAGCTTTTCTTTTTGGATACCATGTGCCTTTCTATTGTCTAAGCTAGCAGGGAATCTCAACCTTCTTTTGCTGGGACTCCCTTTGAAAATATTTCAGGCTATGATGATCCCCCGATGCCATACCACCCTCCCTCATGTCCCTGCTGCTAGGGGGTGGTACTGCCTTCAGTGCACCTGGCCAGCAGCCACTGTTCTCTGGCTACCCAGCTCTGAAGGCCACTGGCTGTCAGCCATGCACAGGGCTTACAGCCGTAGCCCTGAAATGTGCTGGGACTGACAGATTACGACCCTCCTATAATAATCTCTATGATCCCTTTAGAGGTCCTGAGCCCCAGTTTGAGAATACCTGGAAAGAATAAATATAATGAAACACAGACATATAATGTGAGCATGTCTTGAAAACCCCTTATGTAGACACACGAAGCACCCCTGATTTCCTTTGTGCGGGTGGAGCCTGGACCAGTAATGATAGGTGCACTCTCTAGTTGCCTGTCCTGATCCAGTAATCCAGCAGCGTCTTGAGTCCACTCCTGACAAATGACTTACTTTTGGTTTCGCAGATGTTGTGCAATGCACAGCAGGCCACAATAATGAGGATGCCATTGACAACATTGGCATCCAAATGGTCCTGAGGGCAGTGCCATTCTGGATTTCAATCTGCCTAAAGCATATTCCACCCACAACTGCTGCTGAGGTGTAGTTGAACTTCTTTTTGCCAGGCCTGCTGAGGTTAGGGTATGGTTTCATAGACCATGTCATCATGGGGCATGTGGGCTCCCCTAGAATAACAGTGGGGCAGTGACTCCATTTATAAAAATGTCACTTGCAGAGATTAATGCTCTACCTTGTCTGGGAAGGATAAAGTCCTAATCTGCAGGAAACCCTAGCATCATGAGCCTTGCCAGTACTTCCCACAATGGTGTCCATGAACCTACCTCTGTGGTCAACCAGAGCCTGCATAAAGACAGAGCACTAACCTGTGTGACGTATGTGCTTGTTGTGGAGGGCAACCTATGGGTACATGAGTCCCAGCGCAGTTTGAGAGCCCTGTTCTCTCAAAACCAGCAATTATTGCAGGGACACTTTTATACCTACCACGTTTAGGTTAAACTACAGTCCTGATTGCCTTACAAAGCTCCCCTACCGCAATCCCCACAGTCGATTTACCAACACCAAACTGGTTAGCCAGGGTCCTATAGAAACCTGGGATAGCCAGCCTCAAGATGGCTATAGCAACATGTCTCTGGACCAGCATGGCCCTCTCATGCATGTTTCTTATTGGAGCAAGTTGACTCCACAGCTCCAGAGCATCTCCTTCATGTGAAAGTTCTGGAACCCGTTGCTGGTCATCCCAGGTCTGCATGATGATATAGCCCCATCATTCTGTGTTTGTGGCCCTGTTCCAGAAGCACTGGTCTGCACATAGGGAATTTGCAGTTACGGTAATAGGCATGAGCAGCATCAACTAGGTCAGAGCTGCCATGCCTGTACTCCCGCTCCATGTTCAAAGGAGTGTGCAGACCCAGGAATGTCTCCACTAGATAACCCACCAAAATAAGGACACTTCTGGTCAAAAGTCATGGAAAGGATGGACAAGTTCTTCCACAGTACACCATGAACCAGGCCTTAGAGCAGCTACAGATAGTAAGCACACTAAGAACCCTGGGCTACGTCCCTAGAACCAACTGCTTCAGACTCATGTCTGCACAGTGTAGTGTGGACCTGTCAGCATGGGTATTAGGGTCATGTAGCAATGCAGTGGAATGCTCAAGTGTGAGCTCTGCAGACGTGAATCCCACAGACTCTCAGGTTTACTATGCAGCATAGATATACCCCAAGTCTCTGGCCAAACAGAGAAACAAGGAGCATGGCAGGCTACTTCTACTGCAGGCTGACAGCACCCAGAATCTAGAAAGTTTGTAAATGTACCTGAAAAACCAGAGCTCTTTGATGGTAACTCTTTGTGGCAGGAGCTGTCTCTTCACATATGTTTGTAAATTATTTTGTCACATTGGAGTTTCAATCCTGACGGGCCTCTGGATGCTATTGCAATTCAATATTAAATAATGGTAAGATGGATAAGTACATTTGAAGAGTATGTGGGATCAGGCTATCCTTAATTCAACCCCGTCCCAACCCCCCCTCTGTAACTGACTTATCATGTAGTCTTAGGTAAGTCATTTAATGCCAGTTCTTCAGAAATGGAGAATTAAGTCCATGTGCAAAAAAGTCCAAGCAAATTGATTGCATGTGTAAACTTCCATGCAAATAAATAGCTGTGTACATCAAAGTACCCAATTTATATGTGAAACAGGGTAATTATGGGTATACTTTTGCTTGCGTATTTTTTTAAAGAACCAGATGTTTCCTTTTGGTAAACATAGACCTTCTGCTTCAGTTTCCCTGACTCTGAAATGGAGATAGTAAAGTTTCCTTGTCTCTCAGGGACACTGTGACGATCAACCAGGATTGCTTTTCAGTTACTCCATTCTGGCACTCGAGCCATGGACAGAAAGGGGAGCCAAGGTTACTGTAAGAAATCTTTTGCACTTCTCAAGCTGTGGGGCCTTTTTAGAGGCCTTCCCATCCCCTACTGTATGCTAAAGAAGTCTTGGGGCTGCTGGAACTTACACTTTGTTTCTACTGCTTCATATGGGCCCTGAGAAGCAGAGAGTAGCTATGATGCAGTGCACTCTGGCCATGTCCTCTGCACAGGATATTCTCAGGGGCCATTTCTGCCCATTATGAGGCCCCTTTACTGTGTCAGAGCAGTGTAAAAGGGCCTTAGCATAGCTTAGAATCTGGCCTCTTGTCTCTAGTGGGACTCCTCTCCTGAGGGGCAGAGATTTTCACTAACTTTACGAGTACCCGTGGTTTTCAGTGAATGACACTACTGTGTCAGCTCTGGGCTGATAGTATCAAGACAACCTCAGAAAATGTGAAGACAGTGTTGAAATTTAATTCCCTTGCTTTATGGTTGTTCTTGGCTCCAAAATTGCTTGGTATTAGAGTAATGGCTGAGTTATTATAAGGGACCAAAATGAGATGGGGGAGGCTGTGCTGGGGAGCAACCAGCCCTCTGTCAGGCCAGCCCCAACTGAGAGGGGTAAATTGGAGCTGGCTAGGGACACCTGCACCTGATTGCTGCAGGGGAAACATCTGTGTGCCTAATTAACCAGGGGCTGTAAACAGGCCCAGGTGAGGGAAGCAGGGAGAGGAGAAGCCGGGGAGTGAAAGAGGAGTAGTGGCTCTACCTGCTTGGCTGTAGAGCTGCCTGAGGCAGCTAACCAAGTTGTATGTGGTAAAATAGGCAGCCTGCACATGTAAATAAACTGCACTGGATTGCTAAACAAAAGAATCTTAAGAGTTATTTGTGACAAAGAGGGTGGCTGAAGTGGAGGGGTGGCAGCAGAGAAACTTTACAAAGGTATAATTCAGTAGTTTTACAACAGGTATCAGAGGTTATCTTGTATGACTGGTGTGTACTAGCACAAATGGGGTATGAGCTGGGCATTTGGTGAAATGTTATACTAAACAACCTAGGCATGAAAGTATATTGTTTATATAACTAAGGTACAGCCTGGGTTTGGCAATCCAAAATATCAGTGACCTGCATCTTGTGGAGTTATACTATGTAACTTTCAAGTGGAAATATTTAGAGATCTGCTGGGTTGTAAAAATACTGTCTGCAGCTGATTATATTAACAATTGCCTCCCCTTTCTGAATCCCTAACAACCATTTGGGAATTAATACTGGTTCTTTACTCATGCTAATCAAAGCCTAGTGTTGAAAATATTTTTTCTGCTGCCTACTGAGTTGTAGTAAGCAAGGAAGAGTGAACGTGATGACTTATCTCTGAATCAACTGCTCTACCCTATCCTAATATTTTTTCTTGCTTTCTCCTCTTTCTCTGTCTCTTCTCTATATCAGTTGTCTGCATTTTCTTAGCTAAGCTGTCATCTTCAGGCTGAAGGAAGATATAAGCATGCACCGCAAATCTTATTACCAAAAAAGGGCAAGAAACCTTCTTTCTCTAATATTCATCCTACATTTTGCTGGTTTTCCGATTCAGTTATGTTTTTAAAGTCAGAGGACAAGCTGCAGTTAATTCTGTGTACACAGCTCTCAGTGTTAATCCCCAGCTCTGTAGTGCTAATTATTTAAGCCTGAGTTCACTTCTAGCATATTTTTAATAAGTATATGTATGTACCATTTATTCACCAATGAATGTCCAAACTCTGGAGTTGGCTTGCACAATTATTAAAGTCCTTCATGGATCACTGGCTCAAGGTCACTAAAAATATATGACTCTTTGAGGGTTTGTTTTTTTTTAAGAATGAGTAGCTCTGTCTCATTTTGAGGAATATGACACATTAGTTTTCTCCAGTGGGTTACTGACATCTACACTTACAAATTGATGTCAGTGGAGAAATCGAGAAGCCGTTCATACTGAAAAATGTGAATCTATTCCTCACATATAAGGGGGTTTACCTCAGCCAACCAGTGATCTTTGAACCAGGCTTGTACATAAACAGCAAAGATAAGGCACGTCTAAAAATACAAGTGATTTAATTTCCCAGATAAATAAAATAGGCTAATGAGAATTGCAAAAACATTAAAAATAACCTTTTAATTTCTACTTCAGCAGTAGAAAAATGGGGGGAAAAATTCTCTTTCAATAGCCCCAATAACAACATGGAAACATGCTTCCTGAGAAAGTTAAAGCTAAAATTGAAGTTTAAAAACTTTCACGTCTGAACTGAAATCTATGGAGGATCGATCCAGTAAAGACCTATAGAAGGAGAAACTTCTTGTTGTCCTCAGGTTTCTGGCCTTGGAAAATGCCCTTTCTGAAATCATCCTCTTGCTGCAGGGAAGAAAAAGAAAAATGGAAGCTCCATCTCCAAGGAAAGAACAAAGTGTATGTGTAAATAATTGATTGAAAAGATGTTTATATCTGTGTGTGTGTGCGAGACATCTGTCTGACACACACAAACAGAATATCTGTATGTAATGAAATAGACAGATAGAATCTTTAGTGTATGTGTGTGTTTCTCTGTGCATATTTGTATTTATTCCAGTGTTAATTTAGAGCTAAGGCGAGTAGAGACATATCCCACCAAAGCAAAAAGAAGAAAGGGAATACACAGTTAAAATTTATATTGTCTTAAGGTGGAGCATGAGAAGTTTATGAATGGGATTGTGTGATAAAGTTACCTGTAAAAGCAGCAGACTGGACTCCATGACCCAGCAGATCCCTTTCAGTCTTCTCTTCCAGTCTGTGTTCCTAAGTCATTCAACTCCCTATCTACACCCCATTCTTAGTTCCTTTTTTCATCATCAGCTGCTTCCCTTCCTCCAACCATGATCCACATATCCATACCTTCATCCTGAACAACCATACTTACCTTTAAATGTTTATCCTTGCTGATCCATATTAACAGTGACAGATGTAAGGTTTAATATATGTTGATGATTAAAAGCTGAACCTCGTGGGAGTAGAGGGCATGTGGGGAGTACAAGAACAACATGTGGACTGGGTGTATGATGGGGTCTATGTGGAGAATTCATGTATGCAGAAGTGGGGTGCTGTGGAGATCTACTCCAGATGACCTACTATGGTTCTCCAGGGTGTGGAGCTGCTGTCTGACAAGCTGACTGTTCTTTTGAGCTTTGGGTTTGTTACAATGGAGCTGATCTTGAGGCACCTTCTCCCCTTCTGAAGCTAGGAAGTTTGAAGGGGCTGGGGGCAGGGAAGAGTGGGGTGGCAGGAGTGGTGAGTGGAAGGAAGTGTGTGTGGGGCTGTTCATGACTTCCCCTCCTTGTAAGGTTTTAACGTTCTGCAGCAGGAGTTCCAGGCTGTGGGGCCTGCCCAGGTTATCACACTAGAGCTCTCGTCAAAAACCAAAGGAGGCTTATCAAGGGGAGAAGCTGGTTCCAGAGTACAGCTTAGGCTTCAAGTCTCCTGGTCTGTGAAATGGTAAAGACTGGAAAGAAGAATCAAGTAAATGGGTAGACTTTCATCTGCAGATCCCTCAGGAAAGTAGCTTCCTTGCTATTCTGTTAATTCTCATCCTCCTGAGAAAATGGAATGTGAAAAGCTATTTGCATACACTTTCAGCCTAAACCAGTGGTTCTAACTACAAATGTACATGCCGGCCCTCCCCCTTTCAACCCTAGTGTGTGTATGTTTAATCTCTCATATTAGATCAGGGATTGATCTATTTTCTGAGAGCAAACAATTAACATCTATGTGTAATTTGTGCTATGTGGTAGACAAACATACTAGTGTTTAAAGGTGATCACAAGAACAGAGTCAATGTGGTCAAATGCATGATTAAATGTATTTGGGTATTTTATTCATTTTGTTGTTTGGAAAGGGGCCAAGCCCCTAAACAAAGGCTTTGATTTGAACTCTGTAATAATTTGGAGTGATGTCCAGACCAGTCTTAGAAAGCAGAAGATTATATTTGACTGAAAATCAAAATGCACAGTTAAACAGCAGGGAGCTTCTGGGGCACTTTTTTATTGTCATAGTTAAGGTTTAGGAATAGAGTCTGACAATGGAGACACTAAAGCAAGTATGGGAACCTGTCTGAATTACTGCTGAAACTTTTCAACTTTGTGTTTATTGAAATAATTAATGTATAGATGTTTGAAGTAATTTTTCCTTTCATATTTTGCATCATTCAAGCAGGCAGGTTATTTGTCTATGGTGTGCTGTAAATTCCGAAGGCATTTCTAAATGTCACACGTATTCTTTAAATGAGGTATTGACAGGTACTCTTATCAGAGTAACTGCGAAATAGAAAGGCGATGATTATCTATAACCCACGTGTCTGACTGAATCTTCTTCTACCAGCAATGCTACTTCAATCATGTATTTTAGCTGCAACAAGCTATTGTATATTGTGACCCAGGGACCCCTTGATGCCAACTGGCAGAGGGCACATGGGACTCATAGGGTTACAGGGATCCCAAGACAGATAGCAGCAAAGGGTGGCATGTGGGGTCTCTGCCAAGAGCCAGTAGCCCACTGATCATCATCAATCATACCAAAATGTATGTTTGAACAATATTTAAGGAGTTTATATATCCATCTGGAAATTATATTTTAAGGTCTTGAAATTAAGGTAGGTCACCAAGAGGTGACCTACCTCGGAGATGTTCCTTTCAGGCAGGAGGTAACTGAAACCTATCTGGCCATTTGTGTGCCCTGCCTCATGCTCTTTGCCTATTTGCAGACAGAGAGATCGCAAAATCTAGAAGAGAACAAATTGACAGGAGAAACAGACAGCAGGGGCTGGCCTGTTTCTGAATAAAGACAAAGGGTTGGTCTGGTGTACCTTGAAGTGCAAAGAGAGATGCTGAATTCTTCACCCAGGAGGCAGACTGACAGCTTGCATGTCTCATGGAGGAAGAGTCACAGGCTGCCTGGCTGTAAAGTGCTGTAGAGATTTGGGGTGAGCAATAGTTGGTTTGACATGTAATCTTGTTAATTAAGTTTAGGCTCTAGAATGCCTGTTGTGATTTTATTTTGTATGTAACCACTTGTTTCCAATACATCTATTTTCTACTACTTGAGTATTCTTTGCTAAATAAACTTAGATTGGTTTATAGTGAATTTAAGTATAAACACATGTGTTAAGCAGAGCAATGATCTGAGGTGCAAGTGGTAAGCTAGACTGTACTACTTCTTTGGAAGCAGAGGGCCAGTGAATACTTTGGGTGCCCAGTGGACCAGGGATTGGACGTGCCCAGGAGAAGCCTGGAAGACTCAGAGTTTGGGATATGGCAGTCGCTAACCTGTAGAGTGACAGTGGAGCTGCAAGGCCTCGAGTGGGGTGCTTGTGCTGCCTGTGGTGGGTGGATTTGGGGAGCTAACACCTGGCAGTCACAGACACTTCCTCACTCTAAAGGCAGGTGGTAGTGAGGTGCCTCATAACCCTGGGTACCTTTGGAAAGCTTCGAATACACACACAACATCGTTCACTACCTTCACCAAGCTAACTTAAAATTATTCACCCTTGTAAGAGAGATGGGGCCAGATCTTTAGCTGGTCTAAATCCTAAATGGTTGAACTCAACATAGCTATGCCAATTTACACCAGCTAAGGATCAGTTTAATCATTTTTACCATATATAAAACACCAGTTCCGGAACTTAGATTTTAACATTTATTTCTAATTTAAACATTCCTTCTGAAATATATTGCAGTATAATTAACTACTTCATACTGACTCTCTAATATTGTACATATTTTAGTATGTTATACATTATTTATTTTTTATTATTGGAGCACCCAGGAGCTGTAGTGATGTCTCAGAAACATTCCAATAGATTACCTTTGCTCTTCATAAGTATGGAAGTATAAAAGAGCTTTTTTTCTACTGAAACTTATTGTGAATTTTGTGGTCTGAATTTATTTTCTTACACAAGCCACATTTTGGATAACTAGGCCTCAGTTATTCTTGTCAAATTAGCTAAAAGCTGCAGCATGTGTGTGCCATAGACATGGCACTCAAGGGGCTAAAATTGGTTAGACTGTCAGACTTTATCAAAATCAATTCAGAGACAAACCTCTAGGATTTCAGATGGATTGCTCTCTCTGATGTCAGAAAATATGGGAAAAAATAGTCCAGTGTGTGTGTGTACTGCTTTTTCAACCAGTAACCTTAAAAATAACCACAACTTTTTGTCATTCAGAGCCCTAAATAAATCATAAATTCATAACCAGATGTTGTAGGTGTTGATGGCATCATACTCTCACAAAAACTGAAAACCAGCTAATTAAGGATGGATTCACCACCTTCTTCCTTGGTGTTTACAGTATGACTGTTAGGGAAGAAGTATCAAATCCAGGAAGAAGCTGCTTTTGAAAATATTCAGCTTATTTTTTAAAAATTACAGGACATATCAGAATGCAAGTCCTTCAGCTCTAGCACTATGTGCCAGACTAATCTGAGCTGTTTCAGGACACGTAAAGGAGAAAAGAGGCTCCCATCCCTTGCTTACTTGTCCAGCGGCAGGGCATGACTAAAGTCCCTGCAGTATAGGGATTTATCCAAGACAGCCAGGGCCTAAATGCTGTATGTCCTGCGGGACTTGGAGGGAGTAGAAGCAGGTTGTGTCCCAAGGCATGCTGGGGAGCCCTGGAAATAATTCTACCTCACCAAGGGAGTTCCTCCTAGGCAGTAGCTGTCCTGCACTGCCCACTGTACAGACCATTATGTAAGTGATTTGACTAAGGTGTATATAAGGTAGACATAGTCATAAAGCTCAAGAAAGGCATAGTCAGTGTAGTTATAGTTCTCAATTATAGAACTATAATGTCTAGTTCTCAAGTTTGCAGACTCTTGAGAAGTATTGCTCTCTGGACTTTCTTGGTTGTGGCCATCTTCGCAGCACTCTGACACCTTCTCAAGGAAATGGGTCCTTAATCTTAAAAATATTGAGTCAACTATAATTTTTTGTTTTAGTGGTGGATGTGGATTAATCAAGCCTCCTTGTCTATGATGCTGATGACCTCTAGTCACTTGTAATGTCCGTCATTCACCTGGAGTTGAAATTCGCCCCCTCTTTGTTGCAAGTTTACATACAGACCTGGTGCATAAATTCAGTAACCTAACTTGCTCTTTGTTGTCTATTTTTGCATCTCCCTAAATCTAAGATTATGGTTTGCCTTCATGCACTCTGGTACAGATATTCAGGTATCGGAAGGGATGGTCCCGGTCCATGAACTTTAAAAGACATGACAACTGTTACTTAACTGCAAGCAAAGGAAAACTTCAAAGCAAATCACAGTATCACTGACATCTTTTTGCTTAAAACGTCAGAGTATGGAGCAATGTAAGGGTGTTTATTGACTCCTTTTAATGCTGTCAGCTGACTTGATTTGTGGAAGTAGTTGTCCGAGTCTAGATGCTAAAAAGTCTGTCAGGACTAGAGTAGAATGAATGATATGTTGTCTGAGCCCTTTCCCATCACCAGGGAAGTCAAATGACTAGTTATTGGCACCAAATTACTCTGGGCTGGTTTTTTAGGAGCAATACATGAGGAGTTCCCATCATTTAAGCACAAATGGGAAGCTCATTGTCTGTGTAATGTGAGCTCTCACAAAGACCAGGAAGAAGTTATTATGTTATTAGGCTGTAGAGGGACACGCGTATCCTCATGCTCACAAATAACTTCTGACTAATTCACGACTTCAGCCAGTAACTATTGTCTTACAGTCTGAAAAAGACAAATATCACCTTCACGGCCATGTCCAGAATTAACTACACCCTGTCAGCTATCACCATTGAGATCTTTCTGAATGTATTCTTCATTTATCTGTATGTGCAGATAATGCACAAGCTGTGAAATATCTTCTAATGTCAGGAGCAACATCTCTACAGTAGATTGATATAACTTTCTACAATCTAAGGATTTTATAAGGTGCTAAATATAGTCTCAGAACAAAACAGTGGTGGTTTTCCTATGTTTCAGAAGAGGAATCTGCACACTTTTTTTTTTTTTGGTTTATTTTTTAAATCTGAGTGTTTATTGGAGGGGAAGGCTTTATGAGAAAACTTCCTTAATCTGAAAACTGTGCAACTTGGGCTCGGTTTGATTTCTTTTGCCACGAAACTTTACACCCAGAGTTCTGGATGTAGACAGTGCTCTGTCCCAGTGAATGGAGTTATGGTCTATTCAGCAGTTCTGAGGAGGGTAAAACATTTCCTGAGATAGCTAGGTCTTAACCCATGTAATACCTTTATAGTTTAGATTGGACCATGACTTTGAACTCTCCTTTGAAGCACATGGGAGGCCAGCCATGTTTGTGTAGCATATGTGGCCTTTGTTTCTAAAGAGGTGCACTGGTGCATTCTATGACAGCTTCCACCATCTTGTAATGATTGTATCCAAGCCCAAGCAAAATGGATGACAGCAGTCCATATGAAGATGACAAAACCACAAGTTAACACAGAAGTTCTCAACTGAACTTCCTGCCCAGCAAAGATGGAAGAAGTTGACTCTTCCAGCTGTGGCAATATGCAGGTCTAGTAATAGTGGGGCTTCTAGCAAAGCACCATGGCTTTGACCCACCTTGACCATCTGTGGTTTGATGCCCTTGAATGTGAACGATGTTAGCGTATCGGCAAGTTCTTTAAAGTCTTTTACCTTTCCTACCAACATCACGTCTATTTTAAATGGGTTGAGTTGGAGTCAACTACCCTTCTGCCATCTGCTGACTTCTCCCAGGTATTGATGCATTTTATTGATGGTAGAGGCTACTTCCAGAGAGAGAGAAATAACACAGAAGTTAAGAGTATTGAACCCTGTGGGACTCCATATGCTAGGGATCTAGGTGACAAGGAGTTGGGTGTTCATCAACACTAGGCTTTCTCTGATAGGAATGAGAAAATCCAGAATAGAATCATAGAATATTAGAGTTGGAAGGGACCTCAGGAGGTCATCCAGTCCAACCCCCTGCTCAAAGCAGGACTATCCTCAGCTAAATCATCCTGGCGAGGGTTTTGTCAAGCCTCAGATTAAAAACCTCTAAAGATGGAGATGCCACCACCTCCCTAGGTAACCCATTCCAATGCTTCACCACCCTCTTAGTGAAAATTTTTTTCCTAATGTCCAACCTAGATCTCTCGCACTGCAACTTGAGACCATTGCTCCTTGCTCTGTCATCTGCCATCACTGAAAACAGCCTAGCTCTATCCTCCCTGGAACCCCCTTTCAGGTAGTTAAAGGCTGCTATCAAATCCCTCCTCATTCTTCTCTTCTGCAGACTAAACAGGCCTAGGTCTTTCAGCCTCTCCTCATAAGTCTTGTGCTCCAGCCCCCTAATCATTTTTGTTGCCCTCCGCTGGACTCTCTCCAACTTGTCCACATCCTTTTTGTAGTGGGGGTGGCCCAAAACTGGACACAATACTCCAAATGCGGCCTCACCAATGCCGAATAGAGGGGAATAATCACTTCCCGCGATCTGCTGGCAATACTCTTACTAATGCAGCCCAATATGCCATTAGCCTTCTTGGCAACCAGGGCACACTGGTGACTCATATCCAGCTTCTTATCCACTGTAACGCCCAGGTCCTCTTCTGCAGAACTGCTGCCTAGCTCGTCGGTCCCCAGTCTGTAGCTCTGCATGGGATTCTTCCATCCTAAGTGCAGGACTCTGCACTTGTCCTTGTTGAACCTCATCAGATTTCTTTTGGCCCAATCCTCCAATTTGTTGAGGTCCTTCTATATCCTATCCCTCCCTTCCAGGATATCTACCATTCCCCCTAGCTTAGTGTCATCTGCAAACTTGCTGAGGGTGCAATCTACTCCCTCTTCCAGATCATTAATGAAGATGTTGAACAAAACCGGCCCCAGGACCGGCCCCTGGGGCACTCCACTTGTGATCGGCTGCCAGCTAGACATGGAGCCATTGATCACTACTCGTTGAGCCCTTTGCTCTAGCCAATTCTCTATCCATTTTGTAGTCCATTCATCCAACCCATACTTTTTTAACTTGCTGATCAGAATACTGTGGGAGGCCATATCAAAAGCTGTCCTATTTACTTCTAAAAGATTTTGTATATTTTTAATCAGCATCAGGTATCAGTAGTGTTGAAGGCTGCAAAGAGATCTAGCAATATCAGCATAAAGGTTAGTCTGCTTATCTATAGCAGGGGAAGGGTTATCCATGGTCAAGCCAGATGGGTTGGGGGGCCATTCTAAATTTGAGTCTAGTTTCTTTTGTCTCTGTAAGGCTTGCTCTGATTTTATTGGAGATTTTTCATGTGAATTGTGGTGAGAATTTTTTTACACGGAACATGACTTGGCTCTTGGGGAAGATGGTGGGATTGTAGGTCAATTACCCAGTTTACTGTATAGAATAATTCTTCTGGTCTAGGTTGGTCTGATTCAGTTGTGTTGCAGTGGAAACTTCTGGAGGACTACTTTGTCTGTACTTTTTCATGGGTTGTGGCTGAGTGGGGCATATAAGTGTGCTCCATTTGTCCGTCTTCCTGTTTTGTGTGTTGTAAATCAATGGACTCATTGGATCATGTGATCAGGGAATCATTTCTTCTATCAAGAAGGTGTTTAAATACAGGGATATAAATAGTTTCTGAATTAAAATCTATTTACACTTTTTGCTTAATTAATTCAGCAGATTATTTGGTGAAACTATATACTGATTGGTTCATGTAATGTAATTCTAATATTTAATTATTGGGTGCATACTAATCGAATAAAGCTCGCTGATGAAGATGGATACTTAGACTCAGTGGATTAAGCAGTAGTTCCATGTCTTTGGTTTCAAGCCTTTTACAACCTCTTTTTTTTTTTTTTTTGTGCAGTATGAACAGGCTATCTGCTAAAAGTCACTTCAGTGAATAAAAATGGTAGTATTATTTGTTGCTTTGTTTATTGTTTATAATGTTGCTTTCTTATTTAAAATGAATGTATCCTTTAAGAAAACACTTGCCACTTTATTCTTACTTTCTTTTAAATGTGTAAGTACATACTGTAACAAAAGAAAAAACATGATATATCAGAATGTCACAGGAATTGTCAGGGTCCATTTAAAATTTATTCACGGAGACTTATAGATGGATGATCAAAAATAGCCAACACACACAACAGTTGTATGCTATGATGATAAAGTGTTATGTGAAGTACAGAAAACATGCTATAAGGTTTCAATTAAAGGCTGCTGTTAAATATAGAAGACTATCCTGTGGTCTCCTGCTTGGCTTTTCACAAAGCAATATTGAAAATGAAAACCAAAATAGCTTAATTGGACACAATCATGCAAAATCAAATGTTGAAAGCCAGAAGAGGTTTGGGGAAGGCTAAATTTTAGGAGAAAATACTGTAACTATTTGAGTTATAAATAGATAGGTAAACAGTATTTGAAAGTCTAAGCGCACAGATTTATTAGATGCAAAAGCGGAACACATGTTTGATGTCCATGTTTATTTATAGACTTGTTTGTACTGACCTGCAAGCAGCATGCAAACCTGCAAATATTGCATTTCAAAAACTCAATATATGAAGTTATAGTAGTAGAAAATTTTATTACCACATGAGATTGCTTAAATGTTTGCAAAGTATGCCTTAAATCTTGACATGGCAATAAAATTAAATGAAAGTCTGAACCAATTTGTTTTGCCATTTCAGAAAGATAAGCTGATTGGATTTTGCAATACAGGAGATATGGTTACATCCTACATGTGTTTCAATGGTCTACTAATAAGGAATGAACAGATACTTATAAGTGATTGCAAAATATAGGTATAAGTAAGAGAGATCCAGTAGAGGGGCATACGCTCTTGATTTAGCTAAAATACTTTGAATGTAATGAAAATATTTGCAAACAACCTCCAAAATGTAGAATTTTTTAATTAAACAACTTATTTCCCATGTCATTTTCAGTTTAAGAACCACCAATGTTCACTTAGCAGAACAGGTGGTCATTTTGAAGTGTAATGGAAATTCAAAGGATAACATTTTGTCTTTCAGAAGGTACATCCATGCTAGATTTTAGGAGTCTATTGCAATCAGGTCAATTCTGTTTTATCCCACTTGACACTTTACTTAAGGATCTATGGTCAGGAGCATTGTCTGGATTTACCAAAGGGGTAGTATTAATGGATTCTGGCAGTTTTTTAGAAAATAGGTTATCCTGTTAAACTACAGTAATATTAGCCTGATTCTTTTCTAAGCAGCAATATGTAGAATGCTTATTTTCCTCAGACGTAGCTTTCTCATAATGTTAATTTAATACGACAGGAACTGTGTTGAATTTTCATTTATGATGTCAGTTTTGCACTTTGAAGCTTTGAGAGTATTTGTAAACAGTGAAAATTTAACTCCCTTTATCAGTTAATGTACAACCTTCTTCAAAATGCATATCACAGACAAAAATGTAATGAAACCACAATTTTAGAGCTTTGAAACCTACATATTTTACTCAAATCCCAGGATTTTGGAACATACTGCTGATAGTGATATACTGTAAAATATTCACCAATGATTTATGGTGTTGCTTGAATATATAAATATAAAGCTAATGTTGTTTAATTGATTTAAATCAAGTTTTGCATAATAATCTTATCCTATAACTCATTGCTCAACATATCCATGCAAATGAGGAAAAGTGAGGAAATGAGCAAATAATTCAGAATACACATTTTCCTTTTTCTTTATCAAATGTACGTATCCCCAAGCCTAGATTACATTCCATTGCTAGTCTGCAATTATAAATACACATGAAGCATGGACAGAAGACTGTCCCAATGTAAATATGAGTTACATGTGACTGGTCTTTGAAGGCACAACTATTTTTATGTTCATGCCTTCACATTGATATATCTGGTTTAGCTAATGGCATACATAGAAATTTGACTTTATCAGATAATAAACCTAAACCCTTTAGAAGTGAGTTTTGTGTGAAGCAAAACATTTGCTCCCCGTCATCTGTTCTAGCTACTTGTGGCCTGGTCCAACAGCCCCCTGATGTAATGGAAGCGCTACTAGTAGCTTCAGTGGGCAAGGGATCAGGCCCTTATTCGTTTTCAAAACACTACGTAAGTACTAACTAATTCTCATAATTAATCGTAAGGAGATTAATTGGTACTGATCCAGCAAAGCACTGAAGCATGTGCTCATTTTTCAGCATATGAGCAGTCCCATTGGGGCACTATTCATGCTAAAAGTTAAGCACATGCTGAAATGTTTTCTTGGATCAGAGCCAAACTGCTTGAGCACGTTGTAGACTCAAGTCCCTGATGAAAAAGACACAAC
Organism: Mesoclemmys tuberculata; assembly: GCA_007922155.1. Classification (NCBI taxonomy): domain Eukaryota; kingdom Metazoa; phylum Chordata; order Testudines; family Chelidae; genus Mesoclemmys; species Mesoclemmys tuberculata. The sequence continues at coordinate 40,700,648 of ML675620.1, forward strand.
CTGCAAGTTCCATAGGAGTTTAGAATCTTTTGGTGAACGCTTGGATTTTGGTGATTAAAATGATTGTGTCCAGTTATACTGACTGACTGACAACAATTTGTGTTCTTCAGGCATACAGCATAAATCCTTGAAGTATGTGTGTTGAAGGGAAAGGACAATACAACCTGAGAAACCAGAAGCTAATGACTCTACAGCTAACCAAAATAACCTTCTTTTAGCAAGAAGAATCAGAAAGCAGTTTATACGCATTAGCACAAGACACATATTAAAAAAATTTAAATGAATGCATCACAAATAATGAAGTATTGTTTACATTTAAGGCACAGTTAGGGTCAGGATTCATCTTAGAGTACATCCATCAGGTACTGAACTGAAATCATATACATTATAATAAAACATGAATTAAATAACTAAATGTTTTAAAGTATAATCATATATAGTTTGCAGTGTACAATATACAGAACTTGATCATAATTTGGTCTGAACTGGCTCATATACAGTATGTTTTCTGATGAGGAAATCATTAAGAATTTTGTCCAGAGAGCAATCTTCAGATGGGAAGCATTGAGAGGCCTGTAGCATTCCTCGCTAATTAAACTAGAAACAGGAGTGGGGATGAGGGCTGTCAAGTACATTTTAAAATTAGCTTGTGCTGCTTGTTCACAGAAATATTGCCTGTGTGGAGTCAGTGGAGGGGCAGCATGCATACCGAGTTGTGTGCATTCTATAAGTATATTGGAAAATCAAGTGGTTGTATGCACTTAGGCACTTTGAAAATACTACATCAAAGTACATACAATCACAAATAATATATTCATTGCCTGACAGCTGTATAGAACTGCTCTATTTAGCTTCTACATCTAATAACAGTATTTGTATTTGGATATCACTTAGTTCAGCTGAAATGTGATAACTCCAAGTGTTAGAAGAATTAGGCAATTAAGCATGCAGAAGCACATGAGCAAAAACTTAAATCATTATTGGCATTTGCATTAGGTGCTTCAGTTGAACCTCTAGGAATAATGTTTAACTGTGCATGCACACTTTTGTACGCCTAGTTCCCTGAGTTTGTGCTTATTTTGGATTCTGAAATTGATTCTTTTGTCCAACTACATTCCAATAAGTAGTCATTCCTGCTTTGTGCATTACTACCAGTTTGTAATTACAAATGGAAACTCCCAACAAATGACTCCAAACAGAACATTAAAAACCCCTAAGCTGAAACCCCAAATCCTCACCAGAGGATCCGACTGTTGTGAGAGTGATGGTAATGAAATATTGCATGCTATAAACATAGTACATTTACTAAGGTTAAAAATGATACAAAGTATTACACACAGTGGGCCTGTTTCTCCTCTCCCTTACACCTTTGCTAGTCATGTACACCTCTACAAAGTGGGTTAAAATGTGATGAAATGAAAATGGTGGTGTTCTATACCCCTTTGTACTGGTATAATATAGACTGGATAAGGTCAGGGACAGCTGAGAATTAGTGGCCTTATCCAAAAACATAGAAATCATTGGAAAGATTCTTATTCACTTCAGTGGGCTTTGGGTCAGGTCCTAGGTCAATTATATATGCTTTAACGTGTGATATATTGAAAATGGAAGCATATTAAAATATAGGTTTTATGGCTGTAACTAAGTGAAGATTTGTAAACCAAAATGCGCATATTGGACCCTAAAACATACATACTATGTTGGAAATGGGACTTCACTCTAATCCCTGTCCTTCAGAGTAACTCCCCATTCTTTCCCATCTAGGTAATATTCTGTAGGAAACGAACTTTAAGTTCACTGTAATTTGTATTCATAACAAGGTATTCAAGTTTCATTTTCTGTCAGTAAGAGCATCATCATTTTTATTTAAAGTTCTTCATTTTTCATAGATCTTTGAGACATTATAAAATAGAAATATCTTCTAATGGTGCTGTAATGCCTTAAGGCTTCCAGGCTGTGCAAGTCCATGTTTTATTCATAGAGATTTCAATAATTATACTTATTTATTGATCTTCACACAATTCTTCTCAACATTCCTTTGAATTTAAGGATTATGGTATGAAAATGTTTTCTGGAGATTCAAGATCAGTTTCCAGCCATGAAATGAGATATCCATATGCAGTTCACAGTAAGTATGTTTTTGCAAAGTATTTGGTTTTATGAATAATTTAACACTTTCCCTCTCTTGTTTTTGTTTGCAAAGATTGTTTCTTTCCTGTAGACCCAATAATGATCTTGATTTGCTTTTCATACATCCTTGGCTGAACTTAGAGACTGTTTTTAATGGGTTGCCTTAAGGTGAATAATAAACAAAATCATTGTGGAAGGAAATAAAACAATTGTCCTTTGTGGGTTGTTCTGGTCTGCTGTATTTCATTTCCATTACTCCTTCCTTTGGACAAATCAATTGGATTTTTTTTATTCTGGCACATATAATAAGCCAGTACCATCTTGTATCACAATATGATCTATTTCTGTTTGTGCAGCTGCTTAGTCCTCATATGCTGCATTTTTCTGTTTTGTTCTTTCCAGAAGAGCTCACAAGGAGTTTTAGTGAAGTGAATTATCAAAGTCCCTTGAGTCTAGGGAATGTAGCTGTCTCATTTGTCTCTGTTTATGGTAATGGATCACAACACACAAATCTGGTCACTGAATTTGGCTGCTTACTATACATCAGCACTATGTTGAACTCTGAACACTTACCCTGGTAACTGTCTCTTCTCTGACGGTTGAAGTCAGTCTGTTTTGTCTGGATGTTGTTTATATTTCTCCATGGCTTTTCTTAAATGATGTTACTGCAGAATACCTTTTTCTTATTTTATTTTCTACAGCTGCTTTTCTTTTCTGCTATGTATCTTCTTTTTGTCCCTGATGTAATTAAGGTCTTAGTATGTCCAAGTGTTCCTAAGCTTTTATTGAACCTTTTGGGGTTATTTGTTGAGAGTTGGTTTGTAATTACAATCCAGTAATAATGCATGAAGCAGGTATGGCTACTTAATGCCAGTTGGACAAAAGAGCAGAGTTAGAGTGAAATATTGGAGTGAGAAGCCTGATTCAGCTGACAGGGATAAATCTGGTTGAGAAACGACATTGCAAGCCAGGGAGTGAGTAAAATAAGCTGTCATAGAAAGGAAAATATCTGGTTAATGAACAGAAGATTCAGAATAGTGCAAAAGAAAATACCATCATTACCAAGGAGGAGCTCATATATTACACTGATGAAGGCCATGGGCCTGATCCTTCACCCATTGAAATCCATAGCAATGCAATCATTGACCTCAATGGCTAGAGGTTTGAGCCCCATGTAAGTGAGTATCTGGCTAAATTAACAGAGCTAAAAATTGTCTATTTTAATGAGAAATTGACATAAAGGGCAAAAAAAAGTTTTATTCTGGTCACATCAATGTTGATGATTAATTATGTTAATGATAATGTTAATAAATCCATCTTAATGATGAGGTAAATGACAAGGGTGATGCATTGGTGAAAGGTGTGACAATATTAAGAAATGATCAGTCAGAAATGTCTTCTCTCACAATAATTCTATATTTCAGCTTTTGGTCCCACTGACACCAGGAAGCATCAAGTCTACATGACCTAAAAAAGAATGTAATTACAAAACCTTTAAAACTCTTTTTTTAAAAAGGGAGGGAGGGGAATTCAGATACAATTTGGTTTGAGTTTGGGTTCAATTAGCCAAATTGATTCATTCATTCCTGATTGTATATGTCTCACTGAAGAGCCATCGTTTATGTAAAAATGTCTGTTAGTTTCCAAAATTAAAAAAGAACAATAACAAAAAAAGAATGTGACCCAGTTTAAAGAATTACCTGTTGTTCTTCAAGACAGTCATTTATTCTTCTGGTTTTGAGCCTACTGCTAGAACTTAGGCTCCTCTCAGCTCTGTTTTCAACTGCCTGCACAACCTGAGTTCTACCGCAATAGGCAGTCTTGGTGGTTCATCTCTGCTCTTCTCATGAGGAAATTACTCCAACTACCATTTCAAACACACACAAATCTTCCTTTCCATTTAAATATAACCCTCAGTTAATTCATATGTGCTGTAAACAGGCAACTAATCTGTTCCATTTAGTACAAAACTCCTTTGTGGTCAGATCATGCTAGCCTTACGTTGGTTGGGAGTGCCTGGGTGAATACTTTCTCACCAATGTCCTAAAGCCCTTAATGTGACCAGCACACACACACACAAGACCTGCAACAAAAGAACACAGGACTCAGTCGCATTTTCTAATCCCATGCGAAGTCAGATAAAGCCCTAGTTTCTGCCCAGGCTTCTATAACACAGAGCTCCAAACTGCAGGGAAGGCATCCAGGGTAACAAGTAGCTTTCCAGTTCTCATTATTTCCTAAGAAAACATACCCACCAACTTGTTATAAATGGAAGAGATGGTACTTTCACACTATATCCGTGAACACATCACACACTAACCACGTCTAGGTTGAATAATATAATTATATATAACCAGAGTCTCTTAATTATTTAATCTTGCCCAAAGGATCCAACCTACTCTTTCTTAAACTCAAACGTACCTGGAAAGAGACAAAGCCTTTTGAATAGCCTCATGCCATATTTGTGACTCGGTTTAGCTGCAGGCAGGATATCTCAGTTGTGCACTGAGAGCCTGATCCAAAGCTTATTGAAGTCAATGGGAGACCTTCAGTTGATTTCAGTAGCCTTGGTCCAGGCCCTGAGTGAGCTATCACTCACTCCTTTAGTTTAATAATTTGGTAACACATCCAATCTCATCTTTTTAAAATGTAGAACGCTGTGTCTCCATTTACTGAACCAAAACCAAAAATCTCATTGTAAATATCAGTTCTGGTTGCTGAGTGACAACAATGTAGTCACCTATCACATCATTTAATCCAAGTCCTTAAAAACAAGAAAACGAATAGAGACATCATAAACTGTACACTGCCCACGTAAACAAACACATTATTCGTATAAGTGTGAATGCATATTTTATCACAGCACAGCCTCCTTGGCTCTTACCCTAAATAAATATATTTCCTTCACCCATAATTGAAAATTACAAACAAATAAGGAAATAAGGCTTTTGAATTAGAAAAATAAATTTGATCTCCCTATACACTGAGGACATACTGGTCAGTTTCAAGGGCCGCTACTAATCTGTCGAACCATACTAATGTAGAGAGACTGGAGGCTGGGGAGGTATAATACCTTTTATTGGATCAAATTCTGTTGGTGAGAGAGACAAGGTTTCGAGCTTACAAAGAGAAGAGCTCATGTTTCACCCCGAAGAAGAGCTCTGTGTAAGTGCCAAAGCATGTTTCTTTCACCAACAGAAGTTGGTCCAATAAAAGATGCTACCTCACCCACTTATGACTACAGCAAGATATAAGCAATAAATATAGCCTGTGAGCTCTGTGGGGCACTGTCTGTCTTTGTTCAACTCATTTGTACAGGCCTAGCATACTGGAACCCAGAATCCTGACTGGGGTTTGTAGGTGTGCCTGTAAAATAAATAGTAATAGTAGCAGTGTATAATTTACTACAAATCAACAATTTTGTGCACTTTCCTATTAATATAAAAGTTATTCTTGAGAAGCATAAATTATAACTTCTTTACCAAAAATGTCTGCTATTTGTCAATAAATTTAACTGTGTCCCTTGAAAGAAAATATTTAGATACTGAAATAAAGATAACAAAAGTAATTACTTTTTTTAAACTCCCCAACCCTGGGTTTTGGTGTTAAGGTGGTTGTGTTGGAGTGAATCATGCCTTTTTCTTTTACTAGGTAAGAATGTTTCTTTGTTATAGGCAAGACTCGCTATGTAAAGGGCTCTATCAAATTACTCTCCTCCCTGCCACAGGAAAAGGACTCTCAGTTCCTTCCCTGGGTTACCTCTGTGCTGGCACAGCTGTACACTGCCCCTTACGGAAGCTGAGATGTAAAGACTCAAGTCTAGTAATAGTTGGGCCGTGTAAGATTTGTGAGGTCCTTATTATTCATCCTTTTGCTTTTACATGCTTGGTTAAGCACTGCCCCTTAATTCATGTTTTTGCAAACAAGTTTTGTGTTTGGAACTATGCCTCCTTTTAGTGCTGTTGTTACACATGGGGCAGAGATCTTCATTGAGATATTCATAGATTTAAATACCAGAAGAGGCCATTGTGATAATCTTCTATGGCCTATGCTGTAGAAAAGAATTTCAGCTAATAATTTCTGCATCAAGCCCAGTAACTTGTAGTTGAACAAAAATATATATTTTAGCAAAACATTTAGTCCTGACTTAAAAACTTAAAGCAATTGAGAATCTACCAAATCCTTTGGTAAACTGCGCCAATGGCTAATTATCCTCGCTAATTTAAAAATTGGTCCCTTACATCCAGTTTAAATTTCTCCAGTTTAAACTCCCAGCCTTTTTTGTTATGCATTTGTCTACCAAGTTAAAAAGCCCTATGGTATCAGAACTCTTCCCTCTGTTGTAGGTACTTATAGATTTTGATCAAGTTACTTCCTAACCAATTGTTTGATGATCTAAATGGAATGAGCTCCTTAAGTATCTCATTGTAGGCATGTCTTCCTAACCTCAAATGATTCTCTCAGCTTTTTCTGAACCATCTTGAATTTTTCAACATCATTTTAAAACATGGACACCAAAACTAGATACAGTTCCCCCATCCTTCTTTTCTTTGTTCCCAGAAGTATGACCTTGCCTTTGGCTGAATTAAAATGCAAGAATCTGATTGTACTCATTTAATTCAGACTGAGGTGTGTAAGTGACCTGTCTTCCTCGTTATTTAGCTCTCCACCAATCTTCGTCATGTGCAAGTTTTATTGACAATTTTTACATTTTCTTCCAGGCCATTATTAAAAATATTGAATAGCATTGAGCCTAGAACCACTCTGATATGTTGGTTTACCGTTGAGATCTATCAATTTTTAAACAATTTAATATTCATTTGGTATAGTCCTGATTTTTAATTAGAATGTCAGATGGTACTAAATTGACGGGCAAAACTTGGCTTCATTTGGGAGTTTTGCCATTGACTTCTATGGGACCAGGATTCCAACTCAGGTATGTTACCATAACACAACTACCTTTAATTAAACAGAACTCTTTGACAAGATGTTTATCAAGAACATGTGACAAGAACTATTTTCCATAGTTTCTGTGATTGACTTTAATTATATTTCTACCTTTCTTTTATGGCTTTTGGTCCTGTAACAACCTTTTCATTATTTTGCCTGGGCAAATATGCAAACCAGCCCATAATCATCCAGGTTATCCCATTTACCCTGATAAACTCTAGCACAATGCTGGTCAACTTCCCCAGTTTTCCAAGATGCATTAAAAAATAACAGCAAAGGTTCAGGGAACTCCCCAGCCAACTCTTTTAAAACTCATGGATGACATTTGTCTAGAAAGGCTAATTTATCTGGACCTGAGTTAGGGCCCAACACAGACTAATAGGACTAAGGATCTGGCCTAGTTTGTCTATTTGGTATGTGATTTTTCATCTTGTCCATGTAGGACTTAAAATTAAGATGGGATTAGATGTATTGCACAGGAAAGTCCCTGCATGAAGAAATGAAATTCCTCACTGCTGGGATGTTGGGAGTGCCAAGGCTGAGAGAGTTCTGAGAATTTAACATACATACAGATGGTAATTCCTCTGAGGTGACTCAGAATTCTAATGATTCACCATGACCATGGGATTATCCCAAGGGATTGAATCTGGATCTATTCTGGATCTATTTATTTGGGTTTGGATTAGTGAATCAGATACTATATCTATATCATGGACCAATAATAATTGCTGGTCCTTGAAGCTTGAAGTCAGAATATAGGGGCAAGGAACTTTTCAATGGTCTGCCTTGATGGAAATGGCCTGGACAATCTAATGAGACTTTTCCGCGTCTAAATTCTATGATTATACAATATGAGTCATTAAAATCTAGTAGGGACACAGTCTTACTGTGTAACAAATACACAAAGTGCAAAAATAAACTCTGAAAAAAAATCTGTGATCTATTATTTCCACAAGGAAGTACTCAGTAATATGTAACAGTTTCTTCTTGGATTAGACAGTTAGTCCTCTGTAACAGACCACTTTTCAAAGCAACTGTAAACCACCATGTAATACCAAGCATATGGTAAAAAGAGATATTAACCATAACAAAAGTAATTACTGAGAAAATAGACTGGCAGATATCTTAAAAATGCAAATAATATGGCAGTCTTAACCAAAACAACAAAATATATCTTAAAGCATCAACAAAGTAATTCAGTGAATATAAAAATATCATTTGTTCAATTTTCCCTAGTGTCATAAAATGCAAAATGACTTACTTAAAATCCAGAAGATCCAATATAAACTAAATTTTGGGGAATGGAGAGGGAATCACTGAGAATTTATACATACGTGAAATTTCATCCCAAATCATATTTAACAGAGTTGTAAACAATTTATAATAGTGACTGGCTTTTCACTTGACGAGTACAACGTCTCAAATGGACCAAACACAGAAACTGCCTTGCATTATATTCTATTGGTCTTTCTGCTCTCTTAACCACAGCTATATTCAGCAAATGTCACCAACATTTTTCTTTGTATGCTAGCTGACTCTACAGGTAATAGACATGCCCCTCCTCAAATGTGGATTTCTTTTGTAATTAACACTTTTACATTTTTTAAATTATTTTTTCCAAGTCCTTAAACAAATCTCTTTTCCTTATCATCAGAATTGCAGTTTTTACCTGTGAAATTTTAAAACAAAGCAATGTGGTTATCCTCAACAGAAAAGTCACTGGTGGTATGTGTATACTCAACTGCATGCAATCTGTCTCCTCAGCCCCGTTCTGTGGGTCTCCCTATTGCTAGCACTAAATTTTTGAGGGATATTTTTGTCACTCTTCTGTTCTTATATTTGTAGCTTATGTGAATGCAGTTTCTATGGGATGTCATGCTGCAGCATGTTTTTATGGGTGATGAGGAGTTATAACTATCACTATAACAATAACACCTGATACGTAATCATTTTATCTTTTCACTCCAGAGATGAACTTGCACTGCTCATTTGACTTTACCATTGCCTAGGCAGCTTTCTTCTGCAGCCTTGCCAAAAGCCAGTAAGAGCTTAGAGCTTCAGTAGAAATGGAGACTGGTAAACAGAGTGTGTTCTAACATTCTGGGTTTGTTCAAACTTCCAAAACATAAATTTTTTTCAGAATGGATCCCATTCCACATCTTCCAAACAAAAACATTATGCATATTCTGTGGTGGGTTTAGGGGTTGTATTACAACTGGGGGGAAAAAAAGGACTTTTTGCTGGCCTGTTTCTTGATTTTATGTTATGTTTGCCTATGTTGGAATAAGTTTGTATAATTGCTGTGCCCCAGGACCATCATGAAAATGAGATGTTATCATGAGGCTACTTGTGGGCCCTATTTTAAAATGCACAAAAATAAATAGTTGATTGCTTGCAGAATTTTTATAGAGCAAGTTCTATTTAACAGTCTGTATCACAGACTAATTTTAACTGAAGGGTTTTTTTCCAGGCTAAGCATTCATTTCGTATTGCCCCCTTTTTAGACAATTATTTGCAATATATTACTGACATGCAAATTATTTGTTTCAAAACATAAGTAGGTTGCAAAGATATACTTTATGTAGATCAGTGTTTCTCAACCTTTTCATGCTGGTGACTTTGGACTTAAATTGTGGCTCCCTTACCCCCACCAGAAAAAATTACGACCCCCGACTCCCACTCCACCTTCAGCCACGCACAGTTTCAGCCTGGCATGGGGCTCAGGGCTGAAACATGTAAATTAGCTTTGCACGGTCCCTGTGGCATGTTGCCACAGGCAGTTGCTTTGCTTGTCACCCCCTAATGCCAGCCCTGCTTGCAACCCACATAAACCCTCCGACAACCCCCAGGCTGAGAAATACTGCTGTAGACTCTTCCATAAATCATATACAAAGACAATAATCTGCTGTGTTCACAGGAACTGTGAAACACTTCCCTTTTGGACTTCTCCAGGCTCTTTCGATTTCAAGCTTTTTTCTTTTTTATGTGAAGATACTAGTCCTTCTGGTTGAGAAGATACAAGCATCTGAATGGTACTGATATACTATTATCAGCTGTTTTAGAAATGTTCTAGCCATTTTCAGATAGTTTAGTCACTAGTGTGGATGGAACATAATTTTGTTTTAAAAGTTTTTGGAAACTATTCTCAAGACTAGGTGGTACTCACTGGTGGCATAGCAGTATTATCATAAAAATATTTAAATATACTGTTTTCAAAAGGACCTTTTTCATTATTCTGTAGTTGCAACCGTTGTGCTTGCAGCCAGACAAACTCAAACAGCACCAAGTAAGGTATGAATTTCCTTTATTCACCTTACTGGGAGGCTTTGAAGCCAAACGATCATGTACAATGACATACCATATTCACAGAAACGTGAATAGAATAATAGACTCTGACTGGCTGAGCAGCAGAATTTGAATTAGCCACTTTGGGGAAAAAGAGAATAATTTTGTAATCATCTTCATTTCACAAATCGGATTCCATTCTTAACCCTCCCTTTACCTGAGTTACGTCTCTCCGAAATCCCTAACTCTGTTGCTCTCCTGCAGTAGCAGGAAGGGGAAATAAGGAATCCTATGGATTCTTACAGCATCTATACTGTTTATACAAGTGACGTGCTTTGCATAATCATAACAGAGATTCCATAACCTCCCTATGTGATTTATTCCAGTGTTTAACTATCCTTATCATTAAAAAGTTTTTCCTAATGTCCAGCCTAAATATTTCTTGCTGCAGTTTAAGCCCATTACTTCTTGTCCTCATTGGATAAGAAGAGCAATTTATTACCCTCCTCTTTTAACAACCTGTTACGTTTTTACAGACTGTTATGTCCCTCCTCAGTCTTCTCATCTGCGGATTAAACAAACCCACTTTTTTCAATCTTTCCTTGTAAATCATGTTTGCTGGAGCTTTAATCGTTTTTGTTGCTCTCCTCTGCATTTTCTCTAACTTAGCCACCTCTTTTCCAAAGCGTGGTGCCCAGAAGTGGACAAAGTACTACAGCAGAGGCCTTATCAGTGCTGAGTAGAGAGCAAGAAGTATTTCTTGCTTACAACACTCCTGTTAGTATGTTCCAGAATGATGTTTGTTCGTTTTGCAACAGTATTACATTGTTGATTCAGATTTAGTTTGTGATCCATTGTAACTCCCAGATCATTTTCTGCAGTTCTCCTTTCTAGGCAGTCATTTCCCATTTTATATTTGTGCAACTGATTACTCTTTCCTAAGTGTAGTACTTTGCATATGACCTTAGTGAATTTTATCTTTTTTATTTCAGACCATTTTTTCAGTTCATCAAGATCATTTTGAATTTTAATCCTATCCTCGAAAGCACTTGCAACACCTCCCAGCTTGGTATTGTCCATAAACTTTACAAATGTGCTCTCTATACCACTATCCAAATCATTTATAAAGATATTGAATAGGACCAGACCCAGGACGGATCTTTCTGGAACCCGACTCAATATGTCCTTCCAGTTTGACTGTGAACCACTGATTACTTTCTGAGTATGGTATGATTTTCCCACCAGTTGTGCACCCTCCATATAGCAGATTAATCTAGGATACGTTTCTGTAGTTTGCTTATCAGAAGGTTATGTGAAACAGTATAAAAAACCTTACTAAAGTCAAGAAAAATCACTTCTCCTGCTTCTTGTCCCCCCATCCACAGGGGTTGTTACCCTGACAAGGAAGGATATTAGGTTAGTTTTACGTGATTTGATCTTGATAAATCCATGTTGACAGTTATTTATGTTGTTATCTTCTTGGGGCTTACAAATTGGTTGTTTCATTATCTTTCCAGATACCGAAGTTAAGATGACTGTCTATAATTTTCTGGGTTGTCCTTCTTCCCCTTTTTATAAATAGGTACTAAATTTGCCCTTTTACAGTCCTCTGGGATCTCTCTAGTCCTCCATGAGTTCTCAAAGATAATTGCTAAGGGCTTAGATGTGATAATCCAGTAACTAAAGGGCTATTTAATAGTGTGTACACACACACTTGAAATCCATGTGTATTGTTTTGATCTCATAGGCTGACAATGCTAATGGTCAAAAGGTAAGTTAGTTATCTAGCTTGCACTTGTGTCTAATTAAGTTTTTTGTAGAAAATGGGTTCTGAGCTAGACAGCTATGTTGCTAGAATAGAGCTAGAAGAAACTGCTATTGTCTAAGATGTGAGTTCTCTAAACCTCTTGTAAATTATCCTCTGTGTTTAATAAGGGTTAAGGATTTTAAGGAAGTCCAAGAGAGTACTTGTGATTAATTACTGCACAACAGATCTTCTCCCTTTGTGACTCTTTTCATGTAGACATAAAGTTCCTAGGATAAATTCTGTTTGCTTTTATAACCATAGCTTAAATCAGCTGAGTCACAGCCTTGCTTTTAAAAAAGAAAAGCAAGAGCTCTGAGGGGGACTGGTTGCTTGTGAGTGTGGCAGGGTAAGTCTGACGTCATGCTTTTCAATTGAAAAAGAGGAAGCCAAGAATCAAGTGTTCACACATTGGGGTTTTTTAACTACATGTTTGCTGTTCTTCTTGAGGATGCAAATAATGGATTTGCAGTGGTGCCATGATATATGTGCAATTGCAACAAGAGTTGTCTGCACTTCAGGGTGGAAATTCTCACTGGGATATTTTGGTTTGGATGTTTTAACTTTGGCAGGTAGAAAGATTGCCAGACCCATGCCATGCTCTGTTATCCCATCACTTTGGGCCCAGAACTGGGCAGCCTTTGACCAGGCAGATTCAAACCATTTCATCTTTGTATTCATGTGACTTTTCCTAGTTAATACTGAAACATTCCTCAAAGGAAGTAATAACATTCTACATGCATTTAAACAAGCACCACAAAATTCTGTTGTGAAATTCAGTCCTTATAGAAAGCCTGATCAAGACCTTTGCACTACTTAGGTCACATTTAATACCTCAGGATAGGATTTAAATGGGTTTAAGTGAAACAGGTCTTGTGCCAGGCTTCTGAACAGGGATGAATTTTACCCCTTAGGGTTATGAATGAAAAAGGACCAAGAAAAAGGTAATCGGATCCAGATTAGGTTTAGGCTAGAGTGCAGCATCCAAGGCCAAATGAGGGCTATGATTTCAGTTCAGATTTGATGGCACCAAAATCCCAAGAGCTGACTTCAACCCAAACCAGTTGAAATCACATGAGATTTCAGCTGCTTCCAGATTACTGCAAGAAAATAGGACCCTTCCAATTCTGGATTAAATCTGGAACCTAAATAGATGGGCAGGTTTGGATTTGGGGATTTGAACCTTGACATATATCCCTCATTTATAACTCTCTCCCCTCTGCTGAACTTCTAAGGGTTTCAGATGTATGTTTACTGTTTTAGCCCATCACCAGTATCACCCATTGAAATCATCTTGCCAGGTAATGACAGATATAGCACTTCCCTGAGACCACAGAAACGCAATGCCAGTCATAACAGGAAGCAGAATGTGGCCCACTACTTGTTAAGAATAACTGCAACTATGCAGCACCCAAATCTGAGCGAATTCTCTGCCACATCCCAGTGTAATTCTGGTGTCTCATTTCTTCAAGGAACAACTTGGTGATTTCATTCAATGAAAATCATTGTCCCTGAACCTAAATAAAGACTTGACATTGGAACATAACTACATTTAAATGTCAAATGGGAAAGTATACCCACTAAAGCCACTGTCAAGATTATATCAAAGGGCATAGCATATACATGGTAGTAACGATCTGCCAATTTTCTGTTAAAGGAAATGTTCCCAGGGAACCAAACGATAGAAACAGAGATCTCAACCCAATTGAGGAGCCCCCTACACAGGTTGGGGGGGCCAGGAGTGCAAAAGTGGCATAAAGTTCATCTTTACAGGTATATATAAATAGAAGTATCATTAGAGTAACAAGTTCATACAACTGCAGCTGTGAGCATTAATTGGTGCTTGCAAAAGGAGAACCTAGGCAGGGGAAAATAGTCTCCATTTCCAAAGGCAAGATATTTTTAAATTTAAGAATGAATTTAAGACTTTCCCCTCTCATTACATAGCACGCAGATTACTTATTATGACAGCTACAGCTTGCATGACAGGTAAGTCTGAGTGCTCTTTCTTGTGTTACTTGTTTGAAAGAACTGAACAAGTTAATTAAAAAGCTGTGTTACCGGTAGTTCTTCTGTTAAGAACTTAGTTGTTTGAAAATATGATGAAAGTGAATGGTCCCCCAGCTTGTGATGGATGCAGCCTTTGGACCTCATGCAACTTGTTCTCCTTGCTCTGGTGAGCCTGAGAAGGAACTGATCTGCATTGTAACTCATCAACATGTTTCGCTTTGACTCTCTCTTGTCAGCATACAAAAGCTTATCTCAGGAAAGCTTCCAGAGGTAATTCATCCTGAACAAAAGATCAGCAATAGGAAAACAATAGGATATAAAAATATTAAGATTGTTGTTTTAAAATATTATCAAATCAAAGTATCCTGTTCTTTTTCCTAATTTATTTTAATTATTCATTTCCTTTTTTTAATATCGAAAATATGTAGTTAGACTAAGGTATCTGATATATCAGGGGTGGCTCATGGAGTTCTGCAATGCTGAGCATGCCTGCCATTGTCTTCAATATGAAATTTAAGCTTGTAGGGACTACAGTTCCCAGAATACAATGCAGTCGGTTCACTTGGATCAAGAACATTGTATGCATGTACCTGTATTCTGTTTGGGCATATCTCTGTGTTAAGGATTAGCAATCTGCAGCAATCTGTTCATTATGCAAACGTGATGCTAAGATGGGCAAATATTGGACTTCCCTGTAATGTGCTGCTGTACTACTGTAGAGAATGTAGCAGAGACATTTGAATCACTGGATGTTTTTCCCATTATTCTTGTGTAGATGATGCTCTTAAATTGGGAACAAGTTTCTGGTAAATTAACAAATGATGATTTCAATCAGAGAAGGCAAGATAGTGGATAAATGTGTTTTTTTTAATGTCCAAAATAGATATTTTCTGTGGCCTGTGATAGATTATCATGAGAGATTTTAGCTAAATGGATCATAAATTTCCAAAGAAATTAAAAGCAAAATGTCATGCAAGATAAAAGGCTGCTGAGATGACCTCATAGCAGCATAATCTCACGTCACTAGTAATTCTAGAGTGATAGGCATCAATGCCTATGGGACTGGATCTTGTGATGGCCAGCTGGCTATCCAATTGTAGGATTATCAGATTTCCTGGCTCTATGAAGACAGAAGTTCTGAATTGAGTTATTTTTGTTCTCTTGGGTCCAAAGGGGAATATTAGGCACTTACACATGTCACATGTTTTGAGCATTGAACCAAAATATCTCTCATTTTTATGATGCTCATGTTAGTAACACTTTGGGCACAAGCAGAATATCCCTAGTAACATCTGGGTTTTGCCCCATGGATTAGAGCTAGGAATAATTCAGAGGAGTGTGGTCAACAGCCCCATCCCCTTTCTATAAAGTGTCAGAACTCCACAGAGGGTTTTGCTGAGGTTGAAGGAAGAGTAAAGCATGACATAAGGGAGAAGCATCATAACGGATGTGTCCTGGCTAGTGAGCCTGGCCCATAAAGGTGAATGAAAGCACAATCACCTGAACAACAATTTCTATGAGGCACCAAGAACCATTCTGAATTGAGATATTTGTTTTCATCTAAAATATTTTATTTTTTGATGGTTGCCAAAAAGTTGACACTTCCCATGGAAATATTTGATTGAAAAATAAATTAGTTTGTTATACTTTTCCGACAGAAGAAAAACTTACTTTCTTACGAGCAGTACTTATTCTATTTCCCTGATGGTCATTGGTGTTTACTAAGCAATTCTTTGTAGATATTTACATTTTGGGATCAGTTTTTTCACCATTTTTCTGCCTCTTAAGGATTATTATTGAATGAAGAGAAGGTGATGCTTTTCCTCTTAAATTTCTTCTTTGGGCAAGAAAAAGAGATTTAATCTGTCTCCCTGATCATTTCCTGTTTCTTTTGATCAAGGTGAAACCTTAGGTATAATGCTCAGTAACTCTAGACCGACCAAATATATGTGCAAATTCCTTTGAACTTCAAAAGTGAGTCCAACTTTACATGTTTAAGAGATGCATAAATTACAGACAGCTTCCCAGGAGATACATTTCCAGGAATTTTACCTTGTTGAGTATCCTCCTGTGGAATTTTTGTTCCTTGGTCAAATTTGAACACCTATTATACAGAAGTTCCTTTGGAGACTCTTAAAAGTCATTAAAGTCAATGAAGAAGAGCTCTGTATAAACTCAAAAGCTTGTCTCTCTCACCAACAGAAGTTTGTCCAATAAAATGTTTTGCCTCACCCACCTTATCTCTCTAATGACTTTGAGAGTTTGTTTAACTTCAGCTCTTATTAAAGATACTTCTAAGTGAAATAAGGTATGGATACAAAATTTCCACTCTAATTTAATAGAAAAAATGGGAAAAAATGTCACACACCTGTGTTAATTAGATAGAAGAAATTCTAAACATCACTAAATGGCCTCTTAAGCATCTCATACTCCAGATGACAAATCTCGTTTATTGGTTACAGTTAGGTAAGATATTGGACATTATTGTCTTTGGTAGAAATTTCAAAGCCATTGAAATTGCTGGACATTTTGTGGCTGAATCCCTTCATTGACTTTGAAAGTCTCAGCCTTACCCCTATTACTTCCCTCCGCCCATGAAGGTCGCTGGTATGGATTTTATTGATAAATCCATGCACTGCGTCAAGACCTGTGATTAGATTTCCCACCTTTCAGTGGGTAAGACAGCTAAAACATTTTCTTTCTCTATTACCTGATAATCAGATACAACATTATTGTTAAATGTCACCAAAAGAAATACAAACACACAAAGTGTCCTATCCCACAATGGAAATAAAATTCTGTATTTCAATTGGATGACGTTTATTCACTATCATATTCCATAAACAAAACAAAGAAATCCTCATTTTAGTAACCAATTAAGATTTCAAAGAGACAATATCCTTAACTATCACACTAATTGAGAAATCCTGCTACTTAATGACAAGTAGTAAGTACTGCTACAGAAGTCCTAAATCTTACTCTGCCAAGATTAAAAATCAGACACATTATTAACAAATATAAGAAAAAAAGCATGTTTCATCACAACACAACTGCTCTAACTCTAATCCAAATATTTATTTGTGTTACCTTGATTTTTATTATTTAGATACTGTTATGTTTGCATACTTGGAAGCTAGTTGCATAGAGAGAAACCAGCAGACGAAGACAGAAAGATGTATTCACACAGACTCTTTATTCAATTACTCTAAGACCAGCCCGTACTGGCTCAGCTATCCCCTAATATTCTACCTCTGGTTGTTACGGCAACCAGCTAGGTTCTGTTGCTACGGCTACAAGTTCACTTTACTAATTCTGGTCATGTTGTTGTTTGCGTTGGATTCTAGTATTCTAGTGGATGACTGAATGACAACTTCTTGCATAAGGAAATTAGGGAGGTGGGTAGAATTTGAGCCCTTGACAAGGGCATGATTATAGAGCAACAGTTAACAGATTCTGCTTGGGTAGAAAGCATCAGAGGATGCAGCAGATGAAATAAAAATAAGAACTGCTTCCACTGAGATGTAGCAACCTAATTGCAGTATTCATGTTTATTACTGACTGCCACTTCTCTCCCCTAACTCTGTAGTGCTTTACAACAACAGGTGACAGGTTTTAACAAAAGTATAAATTGAAGAATCAAAGTGAAGGGCTATTTTGCATTCTGCTTTTAACACGAGATCTTTTAAACGTTACATTGTCTTATACTGAAGGTCCAAAGGATAGACAAATTAGTACTTTTTCTCACAGGGCTTTCACATGTGAAGGTTCCATCATCTTACACCGTTCACAATATGAGACCTTATGGGCATACAGTATCACTAATTTGCAGCTGACACTTAAATCTACATAGGCTTCCATCAAACCTGGAAAATGTAGTCTCTGATTTTTCTGGTGTCTGAGGCAGGTATGGATTTGAATGTGAAGAGCGTGGCATAAGATTAACTGGGGTATGACAGAAGTGATGCACTGTGAGCTAAAGAGGAATTTAGGGGAATACGTAGAGATTGTGAGTGCATCTTCTCCTGTCTGCCCTAATTGTTCACTTTCTCATAGTCATTCTACATCCATCAGTATGCCTCAATTCTCAGCTAACTCAGTTGCCTGTTGTCTGATGGGTGTGACCATTGTTCTCTGATGTGAATCTTAGCAGTGGCCCATGTCTTTGTAATTTCAAAGCTAGATTGTTCCAGTGAACTCTACTAACTTCAATTGCAGAATGTAGTGGCTTATTTCTTGAGTGGAGGTGCCCTGGTTGATTCATATATCACTAGTATTCCATAGTCTCTGTTTCCTCCCTGTACTTGCAGGTGTAGCTCAATGTGTTCATTGTGTGGGCACTATCTCTATGTCCTGTTGGAGCATCTTAGATTTGTGGTGCCATGCTTGCCTACGTATTCTTATGGTTAGACTTGTGATATGGTATTTCCAGTGGAAACTGCTCCCACTAGTAGGCCTCACGATCTAGAGTTTGGCAAGCTTCAGGTTACAGTGTCAGTCTTATCTATACAGTGATCTGGATTTACTTTAAATCATTTAACCAACAAGAGGCTTGGGACTCTGAGTCTCTTGTAGTGAAGGATTTTTTTTTTCTTAATGGTTCTTTCATCCAGTGTAAGACAGCCATGGGCCTAAGTGATGTTCACTAATAGGAATTTTTAAATGAATAAATAACAAAATTAAGTAATGACTGCAACATCAGTTATTCACTCATATGGAAACAAGACTCAAAGTCTCCTTTTATGTCAGTGTATTTTTTATCTCAATTTCAAATGAACCTGATAGCCTTTTTCTCTCCGCATTCTCTGATCCAGTCAGATTCTCTTGAGAGAACATGAATATATTTATTCTCTAGCAATCCTGAGAAAAAGGATGCAGAAACTTTAACTGTGAACTGACAATCATGGATAAGTAATTATATTTATTCCAATAGTCTGAGGGTAAATGTCCAAACAGTATTTCCCCATTTCCATAGTCAGTGAAGAAAACCCTTTCAGTAAACCTGTGGGTGTCTAACTATGCTTTAAGTCATAAAGATTCATCTTCTGCCAGTAAAGGAAACTAGTTTGTTCCCTTTAGCAAGTTGTTAATTTGGCTACTTGATTCTTGAGGCATAATGTCTGGTTAGTAATTAGAGCAGGAAGCTACTTGATTCTGGACTCATTATTATTTATCTTTGTTACAGTAGTGCCCAAAGGCCAGGACCAAAATTGGGGTCTACTTCCAGGTCAATGGGAGTTAGGCATCTAACTCACTTAGGTGCTAGTGGGATTTCAAAAGGGCCTAAAAGCTTCTTTAGGGACCTAAATAAAGGCAGCTTTTTAAATCTGGCCCAAAGAGATTAAGTGATTTGTCCAGAGCCATGTATGAAGTCAATGGCAGAGCTGGGAACTGAACCAAGGTCTTGTAAGTTCTTATCCAGTGCATCTTTCCTCCTGAATCTCAATCCAGTTCTGAAGTTTCAGTGGTCAAATCCCATCTCAGTGCTCAGCATACTTCTTTGTAAAATGGATGCATTTTGATGCTTAATTCCTTAATATTTATTGATCACATTGCAATATTTCTAAAAAAGACACTCTATAGCCCTGATTCTCCCCTCTCACTGATTTAAAAAATATGTATATATAAACAGACATATAATTCTATACATCTCAAATGAGGTACTCCTGTAGCCTAGGGAGAGAGCAAAAGCATGCTATACAGGTATAAAGCACTGGACAAACAGCTCTGGGCTCCATTTACAGTGTTTGTACGCAAAGAAGGCAGAACAGTACAACCCTTCAAACAAAACTGATGAACTGTTCCTATGATAATTGCCAACACTGGCACACTGCAAAGCAATAAGTTAGCTTTCACTAAAGACATCCGAAGCTTTAAAAAATCTGATTGCACCTTTTTATTAAAGATAGTTCAAACATGTCTCATCGCTGCAGTGACTTTTTCAGGGTTAATTAGAATGCCCCCCAATAGTCCTTTAAATATTTCAATTACATGCAAAAAATATAATAAAGGAACACACTCCAAAGCACTGCTATGCTCTCAGGAAAGGGCTTCTGTTGAAAGGAAATTAGGCACAATAATGTGCTTATTGCAAGCAAGCCATAATAAATGTTGATAAAATGGCAATGTGCATTGCAAAATTCAGTCATTGTACTCACTTCAGATCAAAAACATGCACAATGGAAACAATTCTATTGTCAGGCTCAGGAGATGTGCAGGGATGAAGCATTCTTGTGCTAAGTTCCAGCCAATCCACAAGCCAGGGGCTGGTATGGTAACTCAGGACAAGTGCATAAGCCTCACTGGAGAGAAAGAAGCTCTGCCTGCTCAATGTCATTTCATGGCTTGGAACTCTCCTATTCCTGATAGTGGTAACAGACTCCCAGGTTTTATCCTGTGCCAGCCTTGTGTTTGCTCCAGCCCTGTTTGTTGTACTGCTCCAGCTTTGTTCTTGCCTACCTGCAAGGCCCTGAATATTAGCTAACCAACTGGGCCAAAGGGACAATACTGAAGTCCCTCTAGATATTAGACAGACCAGTTGCTAGTGATTGCAATATTCAATTAGTCAGGCAGATTTCTGGACAGAATAGTATAATGGTACATCAGTAGTACATCAGTGAAATGTAATAAGTTTTCCCTAATTTTGCTGTATTTTGAACTTCTTTTTGAATATGGCAAAACCTAGGAAACTGAATGTAAAACTCAGTTTTCCAGGGAGGAGATGAGAGTGTGAGCTTCACATAACTCAAAGGCATCCTCTACTGAACAATTTACATTGCATCTCTTCTGGATTCTGAGGATCTATCTAGTCATCCTCAGCCTGAGGTTGTTGGCCGCAACAGAAATATAAGGAATCTTCAGAAGCGAAGTTCAGAATAGATAAAAATATCTGAACTCTGGCCCCAAAAGAGCAAGATTCTCAAACAGATGTCTGATTTTACGCATGAGTCAATGGATCATTCATGTTCATAGTTAGGAACATATTTAAATATCTTGCTGAATCAGTGGCCTTCGTATGGAAAACAGACCACCATCAGAGGGCATAGTAAACCCCGAATTCATATAGTTGTCGTGGGATTAAATATTGCCTTGTGGTTCTGTACAGTGAGAGAGGTGCATTTCTTTCCAAAACTACATTATAGATAGTTTCAGAGGGGTAGCTGTGTTAGTCTGCATACAGCAAAAACAACGAGAGTTCTGTAGCACTTTAAAGACTAACAAATTTATTTTTTGCAGGCATAAGTTTTCGAGGGCTTTAACCTACTTCGTCAGATACAGGAAATGGAAATCAGACAGGTAGGTGGTGTAAATATATACAGTCAAGGGGAAGGAACAACAATGGGTGGGGTAGGTAATAGCAAAGTCCATACAGTTAGAGTAGCTGAGGCCTATTCACAACCATTAATTAGAAGGTGAGAATGTGTGAACAGTGACATTACTTCTTGTAATGAGATAACCATTCCAAGTCCCTATTCAGACCCAGTCTGATAGTGTCAAGTTTGCAGATCAGTTCTAGCTCTGCAGTTTCTTTTTGAAGTCTGTTTTTGAAGTTTTTTTTGTTGAAGTATGACAACTTTCAAGTCAGCTAGAGTGTGTCCTGGGAGATTGAAGTGCTCTCCGACAGGTTTATGGGTGTTTCCATTTTTTATGTCTGATTTGTGTCCATTTATTCTTTTGCTTAGTGACAGTCCGATTTGGCCAATGTACATGGCAGAGGGGCATTTCTGGCACATGATGGCATGTATTACATTAGTAGATGTGAAGATGAATGAGCTCCTTATGGTGTGGCTGATGTGGTTAGGACCTGTGATGGTGTCATTAGAGTCGATGTGCAGGCAGAGTTGGTTTGTTTCAGGCATAGGTTCCTGGGTTAATGTTCTTGTTGTATGGAGCACAGTTGCTGGTGAGTATTTGCTTCAGGTTGGGGGGCTGTCTGTAAGCAAGGATAGGTTTGCCTCCCACAGCTTGAGCAAGTGAGGGATCATCTGCTAGGATAGGTTGTAGATCCTTAATGATGTTTTCCTGCTAGTTCCACATTATTCCTTTATCACTTTCCTTCTGTCTTCATGAACACTTTTTTATTTTTCACTACTCTTAAATTTAATGGAAATTAATAAAAAAGAGAAGTCCATTTCTGACATCCTCCTGCCAATTAAATAATCCAATGAAATAAAATGATTTTGTTAATCTTTAAAACTGTTTTAAACCATCATAAAATGTATCTTCTTTTTTTCTTAAGTGTTTGATCTGCATCATGCACACTGGACTTTAGGATGCATGTTGTTATTTCAAACATGCTTACTTTGAATTATGGCTATCAAGCTATTTGGTTTATCTAAAAGTATTGATACTTCTCACTGTGCACATAGCGCTTTAAACAATTACCATTTCTGGTCCTGAAAATTTCACCTCCTAGTATAATTGGAGGACTTCAATATAGTGGGCATATTTGGGAGGTTTATCCCTCTTATCTAGGTTCCCCCCGTACAGGATAATACATTGGGTTTGCCATTTTGGGTTCCAGACCAGTAGGCCAGGATGAAGTTGAATCTAGAAAAGAAGGACTAAAGTATCTGACATTGGTTGAAGGCTGTGGCGGTTCAGGGGTGTTCCAGATTTTTTTGATCTGTACTGGAAAATGCGTGACTCCTAGATGGTGGCATGACTCCTGAAATGTGGTCTGGTTGGACAGTAACTCCTTATCATAGATTGTGTAATGCTGATCCTCAGGCATTAATTTCCTAAAATAGGAGGCACAAGGGTGGCTGTCATTCATGGGCTCATGTCACAGAGATAACAGTGCCCCAGTCACCTGATTGAAGGCATCTGTTTTGACATAAAGGGTTTTGATGGATCTGGATATACTAGGATTTGGGCAAAAATAAAAGCTTTCTTCAGTTAATCAAAGGCCAATTGGGTTTTTGGTGAAAGCACAGTTCTTCCAAAGCAGCTGGGTAATTGGGAACACCACTGGTGAGAACTCTTGGATAAATCGTCTATGAAAGCTGGCAAACCTTTGGAAACACTGGATATCATTGATGCTCTTAGGTGTTTCCCAACTTGAAAGCTCAGAAACTTTTCTGGATTCATATTTTTTCCACTGGGGAAATAGTATAACCCAAGAAGTCCAAACAGGTGTGATTGAATTCACATTGCTCTGTTTTCCCATATAGACTGTTTGCTTAAAGATGTTGGAGTAATAATCAGACATGCTGGTCATGCAAGGATTGGTTCTTTGAAAAAATAAGAATATCATCTAGCCAGATTATGATAAACTGGTCCAGAGCATCCCTGAAGGTATCTTTAACCAAGCTGGAATGTGCTGGGGACATTAAAAAGCCAAAAGGCATTACGAGGTACTAAAACTGTCCATGCCAAGTACAAAAGTCTTTTTCCATTTGTCACCCTCTTGGATGCAGACAGCGTTATAAGCGCTCTGTAGGTCAAGCTTAAGAAAACTTTAGCCAAGCCAACCTTCTGCAGGAGTTCTTTGATCAATGGCAAGGAATATTTATTTATTTATGATGGTGATATTGCGCTCAGTGCAACAGTCTACGCCAAGGCACAGGGTGTCATGCTTCCCCCTTCCCCCGCTCCACCCCCCCCCCCCGACAAACATGATTGAGGCCCATGTGGTGGGAAAGGGGGCATGTAGAAGGACTAATAAAATTCTTCACTTGATTTTCATTGAGGTATTGCTGTACAGTCCTGAGTTCAGATTCTGACAAAAGGTAAATTTGCCTGAAAGGGATTTTGGCCCCTGGCTGGAGATCCATGGGCCAAACATCAGTCCTGCACAGGGACAGAGTATCCATGTTTCTTTATTGAATACATCCAATAAGTCATTGCATTTCATGGGGTTTGGTGAGTTATCCTCACTCAAAGCCTGCTGTGTGCAGAAATGGTGGCTTTGCCCAGATAGCATCTAATATCCTTGATATCAGATTGGACTAAACATTGATGCTAACAATAATCAGACTTGAACTACACTTCTTGTGCTCCCCAGGAAACGCCCAGATTGTGGAGAGAAAGCCAGGGGCGCCAAGCATGATCAGAAAGTCGGGTGAGTCAACCACGTTAAATCATAGGGTTTCTTGGTAGTTTTAAATTACACCTAAGAAGGGTGCAGTTTTGTAGATGTCCAGGCCCAAGCACAGCAAGCTGTCATCAATTATCTCTACCAAGTCAGGAGTGAGCTTCCTTTGTACTGGGATGTGGCTTGTTTTAGCAAGTCCAGTGTATATAAAAATGCTAGAGGCTCCAGAGTCTATCAGCTCAAGTTGAGTGCAGCTTGCTTTGGCTGTAGACAGGGTCCAAAGCCAGAGCTTGATTGGCCATTGTCTGCGGCAGTTAGGATACATATAGGTAGTGGGGTCGGGGGTTGTATGGGGAAGCCAATCCTGTCATTCTGTCTGACCGCATCCCTTCTAATGAGGTTGAACCCACCCATATTCCCATACTAGCCATAGAACACAACTTCAGGGGATGCCAAGTGGCCTGATTCCCCACAGTACTGGCACAGACCATTCAGACAATGATACTCCTTCTCTCAATCGGAGAGACATTTTCATCTCATGTCTACCTTTGTGGGTTTGGGTCCAGAGATTGGCTGGGGGAGGGTGGCAGGAACAGGGCAGAGCTAAGCAGGAGCCAAGCATACACTTTTCTTTCCTGACATCACTCAAACAGGTGATTGTCAATTTGGAGACAACTTGGTGTAGGGAAGCAAAGCAGCAGGGGGCTCAACTTGGGTCAGTTCATCTTTCATCTCATTGTTCAGCCCTTGGTAGAAATGGCAAATCTGTGCTGTTTCATTCCAGGCCATGTCAGCAATCAGGTGTCAAAAATGGATGGCATAGGTTGTGTCAGAACTGGGGCTTTGTTAGAGTAACTGCAGGGCGACTTTGGTGGCGTGGGCACAGTTTGGGTCATCAAACGTAAGTGGAAAGGGATGAACAAATTGATCAAAGTCATTGAGAATCGAGTCTCCCTGCTCCAGGAATGGTGATGCCCAATTCAATGCTTTACCCATCAGTAATCTGATGACTACCCCTACCTTGGTTTGATCATTCAGGTACATCCCGAGGTGCCACAGGAACAGGAGGTGACATTGATTGAGAAACTTCTAATGGTTCCCATCAAATCTCTCTGCTGTTGGGATGCTTAGGCCTAGATCTTGGACAGTCACAAGTGATGGTGCAGGGGAGCCTGGGACCACCGCGTACCATGAGCACAGGAAGGCATTTTCCTGTTGTAGATATGGTTGAACTAGCTCTGCCATCCCTAGTGGCGGGGGGTGCTTGGAGATTTCATTTTAGGTATAGAGCCATAAGCATTCTTGACCACTGAGCCTGGCCAGGGTCAGTCTGCTTACACTGTCAGAAACTATGGCAGGAATGGTTGGTCCTACTGGTTGGAGTAATGGCAGTTGGATCTAATGGTCAGAACAGTGGCAGGAGCCAGAGCAGGTTTGGAACAAGGCAAGAACAGGACTAGGAGGAGTAAAAGCAAGGCTGGAGCAGGCTAAGGCCTGTGGAGTCTGTCACTGCAATCAGGCAGAGGAGAGTTCCAAGCCAGGAAGTGATGTTAGCAGGTTAAATTGCTGTTTCTCCTGTGAGGTTTACATACCTGCCTGCAGAGAGTCACTAGACCAGCTCCAGGCAGGTAGATTGGCTGGAGCCTAGCCCAGGAATGACTCATCACTGCTTGTGGCTTAATCAGACTCTAGAAGTCTCGGTTCTTTCATTTGGGACATACCAGTTTGTGGCAGAAGATAACTATCAGTGTTGGGGGATTGGGTTCAATATTAGTGGCACACAGGGATTTCTTCATGCAGATCCTCCCATTCTACACTAGATGAAGTAGAGTCAACCGCTTCTATTGCACTGTCCTTCATGGCTCAGCTCCCCTTAAAATTCCCTTTGCAGTAGAGATGGTCAGTGGTTTTTAATTGGAAAGAAGGGCTTTTTAAATTAAAAAACTGCTTTTTTTTGTCAGAGCAGAAATTTCTGCAAAAAATGTCCTTTTTCAATTAATTTTCAGGTTTTTGCTGAAAAATCAAAATATTTTGGTTTTCAGCACCTGAAAAATACAACATTTTCATGTTTGTGTTTTTGGTTTTTTAACCAAAACCAGAATATTTTTAAAGAAACAAAAACCATTTCCTGACCGGCTCTACTCTGCAAGCTGGGAGCCCTGAGCTTGGGAGGTGACTGGAATTAAAGTCTCCTTCCTGCTTCAATGCCTTGCAGAAAACCTGACAGAGAGTGAATGCAGTGTGAGTCTTCATGAACTCTTCTGCAGCTTTCTGGTTCTAGGAAGTTTCCCATTAAAGGAGCAATTACTAGTTGGCATTTCCACATCAGCCCAGTTCCTATGAAGCCATGCATTCAGTGAGTTTAGAGGCTGAGCTGAGATGACCAAAGGTCACAAGATCAGTGATGCCAGAAAAACTCCACAAGGAGTTGCTTACAATATTCTGTTCCTTCCCATACCCAGAGCCCTTCCTGTGGGTATTTTCATGATGATTCAGACTAAGTAATATTCCACATATTAAGGGAAGCAGATATGGAATTTCAGCATGAACTCAATATTGTCAGTGGCAGAGATTAGCTACTGTTCAATGAAAATTCCAAGTGCATTGCATCATGATCAAAACAGATGGGTTAATGCCATTAAAAAAGAAATGCACGCTGGAGTATTGTTGAAGATAATATTCACCTAGACAGCAAATGCCTTACAGTGTAAGCAGTGTCCTGATAATAGAATATAAAGCTTTTGAGTAAAGAGGTAACAAACAAACAAAAAAAAAGCAAGAAAATAAAAATCCTTTGGAGAAAATCAGTCACTCCAAACAAGTGTAAAACATGCAGAAATCAAAAGTACAGTTCTAAGTACGCTGTACAAAGTATGTTGTACCAAATGAAGAGGATTATTTTTCTAGAAGTATTAAATACAGCATTAAAAAAATCAGAGAAAACAATGAACAGTGAATTTGGAAGTTTTATAATGAATATGTCCAATGAGAGGCTCAGGGAGCATAACAATATCAAAAGTATTGTATGACTTTGCTATTTTTGATGGATATATTGCTAACATAGAAACAATTTACTCAAGATATAGCATAAACCCAGTGGGGAAAACATGCAATGCCCTAAAGAAATAAATGCAATGCACTCTAGGAAAGTGCTGAAGTGTAATGTCAGTGCCTGACTCTCAGCTTGTTTGGACATTAATCTTCTCAAAATACAGAAAATGCAGGAAAGCAGAATACAATGTCAGTTTAAAGAACTGGATATGGCGAAAGACAAGCATCACAACGGGACTCCGTGACGAGAAGTGTAGTGTTTGAACCCAAACGAAGGCTGGCCCAGGGCAGTAGCAGTAGTGCAGCATGCCACCATGAAGAGAACCCTAGCTCAAAATTGAAGATTTGCCCCTTCCAGCACAGCACTGAGAGACTATGTAGGTTCAGGGAAAGAAGTGGCATTAGAGCTCAACAGCAGCACTTCGATCCTGCTGGACTCACTGCCATAATGGCGGGAGCAGGTCAAATTTACTTTGTTGCAGGCGGGATTGGGTGGGCAAAACAACAAAAAACCAGACTGGTAATTTGCAGAAAAACAAAATGCAAGTTTAGCTATATCTGCTGTTTAAGTTGACTTTATTATCAATCACCTAGCTCTTTAAAATATACTCCTATAAGCTAGTGCTGTGAGCAGTTTTTCCGTTAAACGTTTTTCCAAAAGTAAAAATAATGCTGACATATAAGTAACTTGAATGGTATGTTTCAAAGTTCTAAAAGGGGTGCTTACATGGTTTAAAAAATTTCATTTAAAAAAAAAAACCTTACTTTTTATAATCATTTAAAAAAATGTGCTCAACTTTTAAGATAAAATTGTGGTTCAATTTATTTTAACTTTCTGTGTGATATACTATAACAGCAGTTTGTCAAATAGAATTTCAGCAACGTAAAGTACGTTTTTCTTTTTTTTTAAATAAAGGTTTTAATACTTAAATTTAAGCAAAGGATAGAAAGAGATTTTATGTCTATTATAACAAGAGTTAAAGTATTTTTTACATGGTTTAGCAAGTTTTGCTTTATTCTTTTATCAGTAAAGATTGTGTCTGTATTCTGTGGTTTTTTTATATAAAAAATTTGCAAGATCTAAGATTTTTGAGATTTGCAGGTGAGAGCAGGATAAAAATGCAATAAACAATGAGGGAGTGGGTATTGTGGGGCAGGACAGGAGCGGGATTAAAAAAAGTAGTCCCGCACAGGGCTCTAGTGGCACGCATCTCTCTATAGCAGCATGTCTGACCTATTTAGGAGCAACGTTGCAGGGTAACAGTGATAGGCACCCAGATACACTTTGTACTCAAACTATCCTTCCAAATGAGTGTAACCCTAGAAGTTGAAGCAAGTCAGAGAAGAAATACAGATTTGGGGTGTTTTCACGGTGGCTTAGAAAATTCCCTTTGGAAAAAACCGTCTGGAGAGAAGTATATGAAGAGAAACCTTCTGACTTAGAAAGATCCATATTTAATGATAGAAGAGCAAAGGGAATTGTGGGAAAAACCAGTAAAATTTAATTGGGTGGAGACACTGTAGGATTTCTTCCAGAGTTTAAAAGCTTTAATTGGAGAGATTCCTCTTTGCTGGTACTGTCATCTGAACAGTTTGGTCACAGTTTTGTATCAGCTGATACTTCATCAGAAGGATTAGATGCATGTGTACTTCAAGTGGGAATCTAGAAACAGCAAATATATGGCTTAATAGGCACCTAAATAATAAAACCATCTTTCAAGACACTTACAGTTTTCTCAATGTATTGCACCTTTAAGTCCAAAATTTCTCTTACCTATTCTCAGCCCGTAACATGAACTGTTTGTGTAAGTCTGGGAAAAATCTGTTGGCTGTTTCTGAAATAACTCAGTGTGAAAGACATCCATCTGATCATTTGGATTATTATTCAGAGTTCTTGGAAATTTCCAAGCTCCTGATACAAGGATCACAAAGTGTTTGACCAAATAACACTGTTTTATAAGGTACAGAATACCTGAGAAACTGGCATCAAGTAACTTTAATATGCCATGGCCTCCCTCTTTGGTTTGACTTAACATTGTGTGCACAGTTCAGCCAATTTCACACAGCAACAGAATGAGCCATCCTACTTATTGCAAATTGTTCAGAATATTTTTTATACCAATCATGATTGCAAAAATCCATATTTAGCTTTACGGGACTTGATACACATATTTAATTAACTGGGTCACTAGTGTGGCTACTTACATGAAGAATGTAATGAAGAGGCTAGAGTGCTTATCTGTACCACAGCCCTCTGTTTGATGGAGTCAATACTGCTTAGATGTCTGCATAGGCCCTATAATGCTAACAATGAAAGGAATCGGGTAGATCTGAGTTCTGTGACAGCTGGAACCATGTAACTAATTTGCTTCTCTGACAGGATAACCAGCCTAATGGATAGAAGGGAAGCAATAGACATGATATATCATGAGTTCAGTAAGGCGATTTACACTGTCCCACATGGCATGCTCTTAAACAGACTCGGGAACTATGGTTCAGATGAAATTACCATAAGATGGGTGCACAAATGGTTGGAAGACCATACTCAGAGAGTAATTATCAGTGGTTTACTGTCAGTTTGGATGGGCATATCAAGTAGGGTCCTGCGGGGGGGTCTGTCTTGGGTCCAGTACTATTCAATACTTTCATTAGCCACTGGGATGATGGAGTGAAGGGCACGCTTATAAAATTTGTCAATGACACCAAACTGGGAAGGGTTGCTAGCATTCTGAGGAATAGGATTAGAATTTAGGATCATCTTGATAAATTGGAGAATTAGCCTGAAAACAATAAGATGAGATTCAATAAAGACAAGTGCAACCTGCTACTCTTGAGAAGGAAGAAATAAATACAAAATGGGGACTAACTGGCTAGATGGATTTAGGCGTTATAGTGGATCACAAATTGAATAGGAGTCAACAGTGCGATGCTGCAGTGAAAAAGGCAAACACCATTCTAGAATGTATTAACAGGATTGTTGTATTTCAGACAGTGGAGGTAATTGTTCCACTCTAATCAGCACTTGTGAGACTTCAGCTGGTGTACTGTATCCAGTTTTGGGTACTGTAAGAAAGATGAGAACAAACTGGAGAGGTGAGAGCAACAAAAATGATAAGGAAATTGGGAAACATGACCTATGAGGAAAGGCTGAAAGAATTGAGCGTGTTTAGTTTGGAGATGGGAAGCCTGAGGGAGGATATATGTCTTCAAATATGTAAAAGGTTGTTATAAAGAGGATGGTGATCAATTGTTCTCTATGTCCAGTGGGGGGTAGAACAAGAAGTAATCAACTTAGTTTGCAGAAAGGGAAATTTAGGAGAGAGATTAGGAAAACCTTCTAACAATAACAGTTAAACTAAGATTATCTAAGAAGGCTATGGAATCCTTGTCATTAGAGACTTTTAAGAAAGTTTCCCAAGATCACACCCATTGTCACTAGAATAACTGGAACACATTTTCCTACAAAACAGTTTTTCTTAATGCAGTCACCAGGCAGTTTACAGGTGAGACAAAAGTTAAGTGGAACACCATTTAACATGCAAAAAATAAATAACCAGGGGGTCTAATTGCCTGCAACTCTGCAGCTTGTGCCATTTATTTAGAGGCAGCTGGAGGAGTTAGCTAAACTGATGGTAATTCTGAGCTGTCTCATTGCATCTCCACCTCCTTCCCACCTTATATGTCCCTGTTGAGTTCCTGGGGAGATTTAGTTCTGGTCACATCTTGCTACAATTTTTTTTCCAGATACTCAAGGAGCAAGTCTCAGTGCTCATGTACTTTTTAGCACTTATTCTGTCCCCTAAGGCTGAAGAGATTGGTGCGAACAGGGCCCGAGGAGGGCTAATGGCGAGGTTTCCCTCACCAGTCTGTATTGCACACATCTTGCAGAGTGAATAAGAGGGATAGTTTTACACTGAACGGAAGGGCCAATATAAAAAATGAAGTTGCACCTACTATTAAGAGGCTTAATTTTCATGAATAATTTTTCTGCTTAATGTGTATATTTGGAGATATATGATACCCACAATCCTAGAGATGAATGGAAGTTGGGTGATAGATTATGGGTGCAATAAGAAGAACCTGTACAAAATCATACCTGCTTTCCTAAAATCTCTTTTTTCCCCATTTTATCTAGTCCTTTCTCCATCTCCCCCTTGTATTGGTTCTGTAGAAGTCTCCGCTATGCACCTCACTGTATTCTGACTGATAGTGTTTACTTAGCTAGGCTGTAATTTTATGTAAAAGATTTTGCTGAACAAATCTCCCTCTGCGAAATTACCTGCTATCAGGCAATATACACACCACATATTATGGGGGAAGAATTAAGCATGTCGTGTTTAAAACAGGAGTGCCAAACATATGGCTCACCAACCAGATTTGGCCCACTAGTTGTAGTTATGTGAGCCCTGTGATGCTGTAAGATTGTGTACAATGTGAGCTTTGTGGGTTTGTGTTTTTTGGTTTTTTTTTAAGGAAGGTTCTGATTTTCATGGTCCAAGACAAAGCCTTCCAAATGTGAGTCAAGTGTAGCTGATGCAGTGAGACTGCCTGAGTATGCAGTCTTCCAGAAACAACGGCTTTGAAAGGTGTGAATCCGCACATCCCCATTCCCTATTAATCTCAATGGAGTGTCAAGTGCACTGATGACACATCAGTGATGGCACTTAGAGTGGCATCACTGATTATTTTCATGAAAGGAAGAATATGGAAATGGGAAGCTGGGAGTAGCTGCAAAGAAGGAAATGCAGATGGAAAAACTGAGGAGACAAAATATAGGGAAGAGGGAGAGAAACAGCGAAAGGATGGGAAAGAAAGAAGAGAAAAGGCAAAAATAGCAATGATCCTAAGGACTGGAATATTTTCTGTTTAAGTGATGCTGAATGCAATAATAATTAAAAGTTTAAGTGCTTCAAAAAAGCCATATTTTACCCTGATCTTTGTGCAGCTGCCTCCCCCCCCCGACATTTGGTGGAGAGACCATATGTGTGTGTACAGAAC
Source organism: Mesoclemmys tuberculata (assembly GCA_007922155.1). Classification (NCBI taxonomy): domain Eukaryota; kingdom Metazoa; phylum Chordata; order Testudines; family Chelidae; genus Mesoclemmys; species Mesoclemmys tuberculata. The sequence continues at coordinate 40,732,909 of ML675620.1, forward strand.
CCAGGGAGACATCATCAGCTTTATTTAAAATATATATGCAGTCATTTTTAATTAATTAATTTAATGATATGACAATCCAGAAGCTTTATTTTCAGATAGTCAGGCCATCTTGATATTTTTCCAGATTGCACAGTAGACTTATGTCTTTCAAACACCTGTTTGGTATAAGTAACATGAGAGAGAGAGAGAGAGGTCACAGAGACCAAAGAATAACTTAGGTTCAGAGATTGAAATAGAGGAAAAACCCTCATAAAACCGGAGATGTTCTGATATGTTAGTCTGCAATGCTACAGAATCGCTGACCAAGTGGTGGTCAGTTATTCAGTATGTGCACATGTCTATAAAAAAGAGTTTATGTAGCTGCTGAAAATATGTAATAAAGTTAATAATTGCCTTAAGGGACTAACTGTTATACCAGGCAGCTCTTTACCAAAATGTTCAGATTACAATTTAGTAAAGTCCAACTGATTTTTTTAATCATGACCATCACTAAAAGATTTAAGTAGGAGGCACAGAAGTTAATGCACAACTTGACATCATTTTCACCTTAGACTTGTTTTGCTAAACAAACTACTCTGTCTGCCTATAGTTCTTTAAAATAAGCCCTCTGTCTGAAAATGCTTTAATTACCTGTTTACAAACTCAGGAATTGTTTCTTTTATACAGAGGTCATGGGAAATATTTTGATGATTTTTGTTTTGTTTTGGTAGCTTTGTAATCAAAGTCATTAAATAAATAAATTAAAAAGCAAAATGAAAACAAACCCTCCATTGTTTATCCTTTCTAGATTCATTCTGTTCAGTTCAGCCAGAGAAATTCTTACAGTCAGAATAGTCATAATTTCAATAATGAAACTTTTTCCAAGAGTGTTACTGATTGGGACTGCTTAATACTCATCTTTATTTTTCATTGGGGAGAGGGCAATTCTCTAAAAAGATGAGAGATCTCACCCCAAGGAATTCTGGGGATTTTTCGGATTAAGAAGAGAATTTCTCCTGTAGATAAGGTAGGATCCAGTAACCCTAAGCCTCCCACAGAACTTTGTGAAGGACCTGAGGCTCGTGTAGCCTGAGATTTGAGCTTCATGTACATTTTTTGGGGGACAGGAGTAAGAATGCTGGTTTTATTCATCTTTATTTTCAAATTCATTTTGTATTCCAAATATCCTTCAAATCAAACCCAATAATTCATGCAGAAAATTTGGGGATTTATCCCTTGTTCTGTTGTATTCATACTCCTTGCCCAAATAGAAGGCACCGCTGTAGTCTTGAAATCCAGGAAGCAAAGTCATATTTTCTTGCATTCCAAAAGAAATACAGGAGAGAGAATCTGCAAAAATCCCTTAGACTTCTATAAATGTGTCTCTTCACAAACAACTAACAGCAGAAAATATAAATTTTCAGAGTACATACTATAAGTATTCTTTTAAGAATTGGCTCCTGATAGGAATGTTTGCTGAGAAGCTGTAAATCATACTCGTACTCACCAGCTTATGAAAAATGACGGTATTTAAAAAGCCCAACTGGTTTTTATAGATATGTAAGGCCAGAAAATCAATTTGTGAATCATGATAAGTAATGGTAAGTACTAGCAGTCTGGCACTTTGTTGGAACTTCAGTCTCTTTTTACCTATGCTAATAGCAGTGACAGTAATCTCAAATTCACTCTTATAATTCAGAAATTGATTTCCTGAACTTACGTATCTATAAGAGCCAGAAAGTGCACTTAACTTCTGCCCAGCTAGTACAACTGTGGGAAAATAATCCAAACAAACAGATTAGTCCTGCACTCTCTGTGCAGAGGGTGCAGTTAATAAATTACAGTAAATGGAATCAATTCTAATAAATTTTAAATACAATTATTATTACTGAATGACAGTGTGCATCACCGATTCTCATATGGAGCAGACATCAAATATTAATTAACATAAAATGCAAACACTCTTTTCTCGGGGCTAGGGTAAGTGTGAAGGTTTTCTGTTTCATTTATTCACTCCTGCAAGAAAAGTGTCAAGACTGGACCACCCCATTGTTTCATTGCTAGCCAGCAGTCCATTAGCCATGGGGAAGTTAGAGTGGAGATGAAACATGCTAGCTTTTTATCTTTCTGTTCATACTTTTTGTGCATAATAGGATTCTGCAAGCCTCCTTAAATGTCTCTTACAAGAGTTCTGTCAGAGCTTTAGTGTGTCCGTTTACAGTTGTAACGGCTAAACTATTTCATGTGATATTTACATATTGTTTTTGTCTTCCTATTCCTGATCATTCTTGATATTGAGGTACAACACAGTACCCTACCGGGTCACCGAGATACACAGATGTCAAGAGAATTGTCAAAGGACATATAGGAAGCCAGGGTCAGCGTCAGGAACGGAACCAGTTTCTCCAGATGCCTAGTGTTTTTTGGTATTGCTGAATATAGTGTTAATTTTAATCCTTTTAGCATGTAGGCAAAAAATGGGTGAATTATGATTGTACTATGGCTACTAACCATTTCCTGATTTCGGCTACAATCCTGCAACCAAGTACACAAGTTACTGGGAGCCTGCATGGGCACGGACTCCATCCATATAGAGCCCATTACAGGATTGGGGTTTTAGTGCACTTAAAATGTCAATACTTACGTTACATTCACTTAGGGTTTTGCATTACATTTGGTGGTCATGTAAGCACCTAGAGAGAACAAATCAACCTTTTTGGTAGTAGAGAAGTAGAATAGTATTACCAAGTGCAGCTGCTCCACTGGTCTCCATGGGCACCTGACTCTACAGCCTTGCCTCTCTGATGTACCTGCAGAGGGTCTTCCTCTGGACCAAAGAAAGGAATATGCTGCAGAGCTGTTGCATGCCCCTTTTATAGCTTTCATCTCCTTTGGACTGACTGGGGGTCTCCTTTGCTAGCACAAGTGAAGAGAATGACTGGGCTCCTAATTTTTTTCAGGAAAAAGAACTTGGATTGTCTTTCTAGAATTTATAAAATGCCACTCACTTTGATCTCTAGCAGAACGTTTACTAGAATGTACAGTCACAGAATAAATTAAGTGTGCTGAAATCTTTAGGTCAGAGCATAATTCAATAGAATTCCTTCTATGTCTATATATTGGAATATGCAATCACTGAAATATGCCACTGCATTTATTTCTTTGTGTTTGCATCATTGCAGGAAGATTAAATAGCTCAGTATGCTGATTTCAAATGCTTGTGACTTTATTTGAAAACCATATTTCTTCTTGCACAATAAAGACACTTGTGTTTTAATAATAAATATAAAGAGAACAGAAGCTGTTTGGGATTTAACTGAAGAAAAGTATCTAAGTGAAAAATGAAATGTACATCTTTACATCCTCTTTTCCTCCCTATTCAAATGTGTGGATAACCGTGACCAGTTTAAACTCAAAGGACAGTGGCTGACATCTTGGCCCCACTAAAGTCAATGGCAGTTGCCCCAGATTTTAAAGGGTCCAGGATTTCACTGCACGTGTTCAGGAAGTTATAAGCCTGTAGTGGAGAGTTTGTCCTCAATCATAACCATATAGTTATGCTAGCAGAAAGCCATTCTTTACATTCTGGTATGCAGAGTTATTGTCTACTCTACATCTAGTGGAGCTTCAATGACAATACGTGCACAAAACTGAAATCCCAAATGGTAACATCTCACTCAAGATGGGGAATTTATGCTGCCTGCCGCAGCCAGAAGTAGTCCTCCTATCCTTTTCCAAAGAGAATATGATTAAGAACTACAGCCCAAGCTTCAGTGTGAAAACATCCTTCTGCAGACAATGTTTTCTTCAGATAACCTCTAGCATTTTATTAGAAACCATTATTCTAAAGGTTAAGACATCTCTGTACAAGAGTTGAAATTTAGCATAAATGTCTGAGTGGGGAGATTTTTTTTCTAAATAGTTCAAAAATATATTGGACCCTTTAAAATATCAAGAGCACACTTTCAAAAAAGACCTAGAAGACGTGCTTCAAGTAATTTGGAGGCTTTTACTGCTTAACATTTTACAAGTAATGCCTTTGTCTTGGCAGATGCTACAAAATTACACAGGAGACTTAAGTCCAAAGCAGACTGTTTGCAAAGAGTTACAAAAGGGATCTCACACACTGGGTGACTGCGCAACAAAATGGCAGATGAAATTCAATGTTGATAAATGCAAAGTAATGCATATTGGAAAACATAATCCCAACTGTATGTATCCCAATACATACAAAACGATGGAGTCTAAATTAGCTGTTACCACTCAAGAAAGAGAGCTTGGAGTCATCATGGATAGTTCTCTGAAAACATCTGCTCAAAGTGCAGCAGCAATCAAAGAAGCTAACAGTACGTTAGGAATCATTAAGAAAGGATCAGAAAATGAGAGAAAAATATTATAATGCCACTCTAAATCCATGGTACACCCACTCTTGAATGCTGCGTGCAGTTCTGGTGGCCTCATCAAAAAAAGACATGTTGGAACTGGAAAAAGGACAGAGAAGGGTAACAAAAATGATTAGGCGTATGGAACAGCTTTCATATTAGGGGAGATTAAAAAACCTTGGCATCTTAGAAAAGAGCCTGGGGGGAGTGGGGATATGAGAGGTCTATAAAATTATGAATCGTGTGGAGAATAAGGAAGTGGTGTTTATCCCTTGAGATAACACAAGAATCAGGAGTTACCCAATGAAATTAATAGGCAGCAGGTTTAAAATAAACATAAGGTAATACTTATTGACACAGTCAATTTATGGAAGTTGTTGCCAAGGGATGTTGTGAAGGCCAAAAGTATAACTGTGATTAAAAAGAGTTAGATAAGTCCATGGAGCATAGGTCCATCAGTGGCTATTAGTCAAGATGGTTAGGGGTGCAACCCCATGCTCCGGGTGTCTCTAAACCTCTGACTGCTAGATGCTGGGACTGGACAACAGGTTAGATCATTTGATAAATAGCTCTGCTCTGTTTCTTCCCTCTGAAGCATCTGGCACCAGCCCCTGTGGGAAGACAGGAGCCTGGCCTAGATGGACCACTGGTCTGACCCAGTATGGCCATTCTTATACCTTCAGAATTACTGAGTGCATTCCCTGGCCACCTACACAGTTTCTTTTTCTTTCTTTCTTTTTTGGAAGGTACAAATGCTGTGCATTTTAGTTTAAAAAATTACATTTAATTTCTTTTTATTGGGACCTTGACACTAATTGAAAATAGTTTCTTTATTTCAGTAATATTTTTGGGCTTTGCAACTACCAAAGTATAAATGTCAATACAAAGAAACAAATATCCATTGGAAGTTAACTGGATTCACGTCCTGCCAGTTTTTCAAACTTGAATGATTTTTTAATTTTCAAGTGATCAGTCTATTTACTATTACTATTAAATAGATTCTTAGATACCATGGTGGTGGGGATTATATAAGTACCTAGATGGATGGATTGCACTTTGAAATATGAGGTTATTTTCATGTAAGGTTATTTGTTGCCAATCTATCTGACTTTTGAGGGGCTTTTAAAATATTTTATTTAAATATTCTAAATTTCAGACATGAAAATGGGATGGAAAAACAACAAATCAAATAGTGGAAAGTGAAAAGAAAATCCCCTCCCCCCAGCATAACCATTTTAAATTTTGTATTTACATAGTTCCTGTGTTTCATTCTTCAATAATGTTATTGACTGAAAGGCATGCAAGAAATTCACAGAAAAAAAATAAACGTGTAAATTGCAATTTGTTTTGAAAATGTTCTCACATCCTTTTGGATCATTTCCAGAAATAAAAGGAAACTGCACCTAGCTACTTGAAGAACACAGCCAAAAGGGAAAATACAATCCAGGATGGGTATAAGATACTTTTCTTATAGTGGATATAAAGTAAAATACCATTGGATATTACAGGTGACTGTTCAGCCAGGGGGAATAGCTTCTACTATTACGTTGTCTTCTGATCTATTGACAACCTTCATCATTCAATCTCTCCTCACTTAAACATGTTGTAAAAATAGCTTTCAAGTCATCACAGCTGAAAAACCCAAACAGTAATCAAACACTTGGAGCTTAGCAGAAAAAGCCACAGATGCAGTTATACCAATAAACGTAAATGTACTCTAATTTAGGCAGCAGAAACTTTTTCCTGGGGATTTTGTTCTAGCAGCAAATTTTAAGAGTTTGAGGTTTTTTGTTAAAGGGATGTTAAGGTAACTTAGTTATGACAAGTTACCTTTACTTCTCCATACAGGGTGCTCTTTACTCAGAATTGAAGTGACCATCCCTATCAGAGTATGACACAAAGCAGTAGCAATCAGTGAAGAGAAGTTAAAAGGGAGAGGTTGAGATGTATCACTGACGAGCCAGACACAGTGAATATAGAATTTCCGTTTAGCTGAAAAGAGAAAACTGATAACATAAAACTGGAACTATTGCTTTATGGAATTACCTGCTAGCCTGCATTATGAAGAAGCAGGAGAAGTTTGTACCCTGTACTACTGGAGCGAGGCTGAGGCCCCAATGAGCTCTCTTTGATGGGACCCCTGTGTTCATGCTGAGTGCCATTGGAGCCTTAGGTCCTTATCCAGTAAACACTTATGGATACGAGTAACATGTGGTTGAGGGTAAGGACCTGAGTTTCAGCCTACCTCCATCAGTGCCTAAGTAAACTCTGCTGGGAGGGCTCCCAAGAGTTCACTTCAACCTTCTTTATAAAAAATTTACTGATAGTCCCCTGCCTTAAAATAAGTAAAACAATCATTTTTGTTCTGTTCCCGACCTTCGGTTTAGTAACATGTGATGCAACTAACCAGACAATTCAGCACTATGTTCTAGTTTAAAAAAAATTAAATTCCTCATTCTTTATATAATCACAAATGTGCCAGAACCACATTTACCTGCACACCAAAAGTCTTGAGGTGGGATTCCCAACTATAAAGAGCCCTAGCCCCTGGCCATAATTCAACTACAGAAAGATCCTTACTGCATGCAGAATTTTAAGTATGAGGAGTGTTTCAGCTCTCGCTGGCCATCCTTTTAGATGACGACACACAACAGCAACAGACAAATTAGGTTTTTTTTAAAAACTTCAGTAGTTCCTGCTGGGATGCCCAATGGGAGAAAAAGAAAAAAACAATTCACAGATACAATAGAAAGGGTTGAAGGAAATTGGTAGCAGGAGTTGCCTAAAAGATTAGGGCAGAAGTTGCCATAGAAAATATAAGTAAAAAGTAAAAATGCAGGCTGTCATAATGGTGGCTGTAGGAACAAAACCAGGCAGAAAGGACTGTTTGAATTTTCATGGAGAGGGTCCAGCGCCTCTGGAACACAACTCTGCTCCACTCCAGGGCGGCTAGCTCTTTGTCATGCTGACCAGTCAGCTTGTGCATCCCAGAAGCCTTGGCAGTCATGCCCATCAGCCACACACAGAGCAAAGGGTAGTGAGACATAAAAGCCTGCTGGCTAACAAGCAAGGTAAAATTTTGGGACCTGTGAAACCCGCAGCGATAGGAGCCTGTGTTATGGTGGCTCATGATGAGGCATCTGTAAAAGTAGTTATTAAAAGGGCAGTTTATTTTTTTTAGCCTGTTTTTGTGGATAGATATAAGGCATTAAATAAAGTGTATCGTCATTGTTCTGAGCCATAGTGTTTCCCTTCTAGGAGGGTAGGGTAGCTCACAGGACAAAATATATAGACGCGGCTTCAGTTTTCAGTTCATGTTGTAATTATGGGATGATATCTACAGAATAAGCGATTTTGCTTTTGTATTTTTCAATGATATGTTTCAAAATAGTCTCTCATGGAATGTTCTTTTCTAAGCTCTTGCATCCTAGATGGTTCTGGCTTTGGATTACTCTCTTCAAAATAGGCATCTGTGCAATTAAAATGAGGACTTAAATGGGGATTAATTTAAATGAGGATTATGAATGGGAAGTCTAAATCTAACTATGTAAATAAGGATTACAGATGTCACCTACTGCATTCATTATTGTGATTGGCAGAAATAATTTAGCAGCCAGCACAGAAACACCATTGGAATTGTTATCTTATATTATGTGCTTTATAAGCTCTCTGAATTTGTCAAGGTGACACCTTGGATAGCACTGAATTCTTTATCAGTCTTCCCATCCCAGAAAAACTACAGTCCTATCCCCCAGTCATGCAACTCCTTCTGCTATGCAGGTGGGACTCCTATAATGGGACATTGTGTAAATCTCCCCACATGGATGCAGTTGGCAGCTCAGGATTCTAGACTTGTTTTAGGAAAGACCTTTTCACAGCTATCTTCCTGTCCCACTTTCCTATTGATATGAGGATAGTAATGGACATTAGCACTGCATATGATTAATTTTCATGGCTAAGGCATTTAAAGAGTTTCAGTTCAATTAAAGCTCTTATGACACTGGATATCTTTTTGTCCTGTAACACAATCTCATCACTGTTTTTGCCTGAGCCTTTCCTCTGTAACACTGGAGATCTAGGCTGTCTTCCTGGTATCTCTCAATCTCATCTACTTTCTCACATTTTCCAAATACAATTCCATACAAACCGCATTTCGGCTACCTTTCCTGTACCTCTTAATTTCTCCCTTTGTGCTTGTCTTCACATAAGATTGGCCATACTGGGTCAGAGCAATGGTCCATCCAGCCCAATATCCTGTCTTCCGAAAGTGGCTAATGCCAGGTCCTTCAGAGGAAATGAACAAAACAGGTAATCATCAAGTAACCTCTCCCAGTAACTATCCCATCGCCCATTCCCAGATTCTGGCAAACAGAGGCTAGGGACACCTCAGAGCATGGTTTTGTAGCCTGGCTCAATAGCCAATATGGAGCCATATCCTCCATGAATTTATCTTGTTCTTTTTTTAACCTGGTCATAGTCTTGGCCTTCACAACATCCTCTGGCAATGAGTTCCAAAAGTTGACCGCACTGTGTGAAGAAATACTTCCTTTTATTTGTTTTAAACCTGCTGCCTATTAATTTCAATTGGTGACCCCTAATTCTTGTGTTATGAGAAGGAGTAAATAACATATCTTTATTTACTTTCTCCACATCAGTCATGATTTTATAGACCTCTATCATATCTCCCCTTAGTCATCTCTTTTCCAAACTGAAAAGTCCCAGTCTTACTAATCTCTCCTCATATGGAAGCTGTTCCATAGACCTGATCATTTTTGTTGCCCTTTTCTGTACCTTTTCCAATTCCAGTATATCTTTTTTGAGATGGGGTGACCAGATCTGCACACAGTACTCAAGATGTGGGCATACCATGGATTTATATAGAGGCAATATGATATTTTCTGTCTTATTATCCATCCCTTACCTAATGATTCCCAATATTCTGGTAGCTTTTTTGACTGCCGCTGCACACTGAGTGGATAGTTTCAGAGCAATATCCACAATGACTCCAAGATCTCTTTCTTGAGTGGTAACAGCTAATTTAGACCCCATTATTTTATATATACAGTTGGGATTATGTTTTCCAATTTACATTACTTTGCATATATCAATATTGAATTTTATCTCCCATTTTGTTGCCCAGTTGTCCAGTTTTGTGAGATCTCTGTAACTTTTTGCAGTCTGCTTTGGACTTAACTCTCTTGAGTAGTTGTGTATGATCTGCAAATTTGCCACCTCCCTGTTCACCCCTTTTTTCAGATCATTTATGAATATGTTGAACAGCACTGGTCCCACTATAGTCCCTGTGGGACACCACTATTTACCTCTCTCCATTCTTTGTAAGGGATAACCACTGTTTTAATGCCCAGCCTACTGTGTCTGTGCAGCAGTCACTGTTCTGCAATTTATGCTCCATGGTCATATTATTTAACCCAGTAAAAACATTTGAGGGTCAAACTGCAAAGGCTAGATCCGCATGGGATTTAGGTGTCTAGATGTCAATTTAGGTGCTTAAATCCTAGGGGCGTGCACAAGCATTTAAATTTGACCACTTTTAAAGGGGTCTGTTAAACACACACATAGAAGGTGACTCCCCCCAGCCAGATTTCTTAGTACACCTCTGAGGGGGGCACTCAGAAGCAAGGAGGCAGTGGCTTCCCCTAGCAGCCACATGTCCCTACAGCCCAGGGAGGGAGGAAGTAGCAAGACAGTTGCCTCCTCCCTCTACCCCTCAGCTTCAGTTTGCTGCTACTCCTTCCTGTTCCTGGAGTCTCAGCATTGCTGCCTTCTTTGCAGACCAGCTGAGGTGAGTCAGGGGGTGGAGGCAGAGGCAATGCATCAGACTCCAGCAGTAGGGGAGAAGCAGCTGGCTCCAGCTGTAGAAGGGGGAGGAGGAACTCAGCCTGCTACTTCCCCCCAACCCAGGATGCAGGAACATACAGCGATTTTTGGGGAAGGCTATGCCCTTGCTTGCCTCTTCCTTGTGCATTCCCCTAAGTCCATAATGTAGATCCTCCACCTGCCTAACCCTGGAGATGCCGACATTTCCTAAGTGCTTCAGTTTTTGCTGCCAAAGTCCTCAGAGTGCCGAAACTTCTGCCACTGGGCACGGCCACAGCCTTCTAAAGCCTGCTGCTGCCAAGCACATAAGCCCCAGCAGGATTTGATAAGGTGATCGGTTCTCCCATCACAATGCAGCCCTGCTAGCAGCGCCAGCCTCTTCCTGGTGGGGGGAAGTGGCCCTTAGCCCCCCCCATTCACCATGGGGCCCTGCCCCCTGATCCTCCTCTTCCCCTGAGGCTACGTGCCCTGGCCAGTCCAGGAGCCCAGGTCACTGTGGGAGCCCCAGAACCTCTACCTTGACCAGGGTGGTGTACCTGAGGGGTGGGACACAGGCTGTGGGTTGCTCACAGGCACCCGGCCGCCCGCCCAGGACTGGTGGAGGGTCTGGGCTCCTCTCAGTGACTTGTGCTCCATGGGAAGCGCCTACCACAGCCTGACTCCAGCTTCTGCCTGACCAGGGGGTGAAGCCTCAGGGGGAAGAGGAGAAGCAGGTGGTGGGGCCACAGTTCTGGCTCTAGTGCCCGCTTCTACACAGGTTGCAGGGCCCCCAAACTGGCTGAGGTCCCTGGGCCCATGCATTAATCCGCCACTGGTTGTGCAGCTCCAGAGGAAGCAGATGCCAAACGTGGCAGAGGTGAGTCAGGTTGCTGATTGCCATTCTCATTTCTACAACCACTAAACAGGCTTATTTGGTGACAGACTCTCCTAAAATGCGAATATAGGACAACTCCAAACAGCATAGGGACTCCCCTTCCTTATCCTGCCCTTGCAGAATGGCAGAATATCTTCTCAGTGCAGAGCTAAAGTCGTGCGAGAAGAGCCGTCCAGCCTGCTAACAAGGCATGTTCAGACCATGTCTTTGAGAGGTGTGGTCTTCAGGTTAGGAACAGACATATTTAACTCAAGATACTAGTGCAAAATGCCATCCCCCTGACCTGTCATGAGGAACCATACCCTATATGTTAGAAGTCTTTTTGCTGCAAACATTGTAACTTTGCATCAGCCAAGGCCGGATTTAATCCCAGTTTATATATGGTTGTTGCTATAATTACATGTTAGTTAACAATAAATAACTGTGACAGTCACAGAAGGAAATGAGAACTGGGAAAAGTTAGGAATAAAGATAATATTTTTATTGGCTTTCTTTTCTCAGGCTTCCTCTCAAGCTCCCATATTGTCCCTTTGTTCCATCTTGCACTGTATATTTGTGTCTTATGTATCACTAACTGCTGAAGGATTATCCAGGAGTCGATCAGATGTCAGTTTTATCTACGCACGATCTGTTGTTCTGTATGTTGTTTATACCTGACATGTGGAAATGATCTTTGACATAAAAAGGCCAATGCTAAAAACCAAAAATGATGGCAACCTTTCTTCAACCACGTGTCCAGATTCTACCTCTTTAATATGGTAATGGATGCATACACTGACCTCTTAGACATCCTAATAGAAATTTTGCTCTTGATGCCTTTCAGATCTTTTCAGATATTAGACATTTGCAGGTCACCCTTCAGATTTCTTCTTTTTCAGCTTCCTGTCACTTAGAATGCACAGCACATGCTTCACAATCTAAGGACACGTACTGTACCTCTAGGTCACTGGGGAAACGAAGGCACATATGTTCTACCTCCCTACTGTCTTTTCCTGTGAAGAGAGGAAGCCATACTGAGTGAGTACTGTTTTTTGGATTGTGATGAAAGTTAGCTCTTTTCCTCATTCATCTTTCAGGGGCTGGAGTGGAGAAAGGAAATTAGTCACTGTTTTTTAATAATATCATGTACCTTAGCAGCTCTATCTTCTGCTATCTTGGTGACAACGAAGCCCTTTTGCTGTAAGACTTCCTTGCAGTCATATACATAGTTTAAAAACAGACTTTGTCAAATTGTCCAGTCTAACTTGTAAAGCTATAAACTGTGGTGGTAGAGAAATAATGTAAAATGCTTGCTAGACTTCAGAGTTGTAGAAAAGAAGCCAAAACAGCCGCTGCCACCGGTCCTCATTGGAGACAAGGAAACAGCAGATGAAGGTTAAATGTTTTCCACTTTATTCCCTGTCCTACCACTATACACCTGCAACTACAGTATTGTATACAATTGATCCTTAAATTGGGGTTTGACCTGCTAGGAGAGATTGCAAACGGGTCTCGGTGGAGTCAGGGTACACAACTACCCTGCCCTTCTCATATTGTTGAATGGGAGGAGGATCTGCGGAGGTCACAGAATGAAAAAGAGCTGCAGCATGGAAAATACTGAGAATTATTGCTATAGGGGAAACATCTCATTCATGGACTTCCATATTGCAAAATCTGTCTCTGCAACTTGCTGAATTTGTTCATACAGTAGGTAGAAATTATCTCCCTATGGCTGGAATTCATCCCCTCTGCACCCAAAATCCAAGTAATCTGGTTGTGTGCCGAATACTCCGGGGGGCTAAGGAAGGGATGGAATTCATTCCCAACCCCTGGGACAACGACAGGACTTTACCCTGCCCCTCCACATTCGCTGCATAGATTTTGGGTCACTGGATACGGGTGTGTAGCTGCACTTAGACTCATAGACTTTAAGGCCAGAAAGGATCATCATGATCATTTAATCTGATCTGCACATTCCAGGCCACAGAACCTGCCCCACTCACTTGTTCTCATCCCCGAAAGCCCACCTTCTCCAGTGGTCTATTCAGAACAAGTGCAGAGCACTTTTTCTACCCTCCCCTTCAATCAGTCCCCTTCTCCACACACATACACGTTGTTGCTTCATCTGAGGAAACCCGACTGCAGAGAGCCTTGACTGCCTGTTAGCACCAGTATGAATTTTGCCTGGAGGCCCGTGTTGTCATGATGTCATCATGCTAGGAACATAGCATTCCTTAGGAGTACTTAGCACTGGACCTGAATTGTGTTATTTCTGTTTGCACTATAACTTCTACAATTCCACAGCTTCATAGCCTGGCCCCAGTTTGCACTGAAGTAATTTCTAAACAATATGTGTTCTGCTGGCAGAGTGAAATGTAATTTTTTGACATAAACTATTGTTTCTGCCCATATGGGACTTATCATTGGCTTCTACTGCAAGCTCATTGTAAAAATTGTACTGAGGATTGACATTCAGGCTCTTGAAATGTTCCTAAACACAGTTGCATGTACCGTATTTATTTGGAACTGCACCAGTTTAATGTAATTCTTCCCTCAGACGTGTCTGTGCAGCTCCCACTGAAGTCACGGGGAGCTGTGTGTGGGTGTTAGCCCTAATAGATTATAAATAAAAGAAGCGATATTTATGTAAAATCAAACTGAAATAGCAATATGCTAATCTACATCTGTAACTATTCTGCATAAAGACTTGAAAAATATTGTATGAGGTGTTATTGTAGGTGTGTTAATTGCAGAATGTTAGAGACAAGGTAGGCGAGGGAATATCTTTTATTGGACCAACTTCTGTTGGTGAGAGAGACAACCTTCAAGCTACACCAAGGTCTTGACCTGAAGAAGAGCTCTTTGTAGGCTTGAAGATTTGTCTCTTTCACCAACAGAAGCTGGTCCAATAAAAGATATTCCCTCACCCACCTTGTCTCTCTAAAAAACAACAAACAGATGGGGGTGCTAAATTTTTTATAGCCGATCTCTCTATGTCTCATGCTTGGAGTATCCTATGCAAAAAATCTGCTTCCCTCTGTCAATTTTCTGTGTCATATCTGTGCTCTGTTCTCCATTTTCCTGCTCTTTTTTACTGTAGAAAGGTACAAGTAGAGAGACGTTTTTTTTAAAATCTGCACATAGGCCATGAAGCGTTGGTGAGATATTCTGTCAAAATCGTACCTAATTCTTATGTGCCACTGGGATTCTAGTTCAGAGGATCAGAGTTTTGAAATCCTACTTCATTTCACAAATGTATGGCCATCTGCTGCCATCTGTTCACTTTGCAGCAATGAGTCAATAGTGCACAATTAGTTTTGTGCACCCAAATGCAGATGCTTGGTTTATTCCTGGAAAGCTGCTGAACTTCTGCTTGCACTTTTTACCACATTTCAAATGTTCAGGTATGCTTTCCATCATTTCCTGGCGTTATTTTTTGGCCTCTTACTAGGAAATTAGACTGCTAGGCAGAAATAGTTGGCTCTCTACTCATACAAATTCCAGCAACTATAAACAAAGAATTCCAAAATGACAAATCACTCTGAACAAAAATACAGTTAGAATGGTTTTAGCTTCTAGGACCATGGTTTAATTCTACCTACTTCAAATTACACATCCCTGCTATATCAATATTCCTCCCCCAGCTCCCAAGCAATAAGGTAACTCTTATCCTCTTCATGGCTGTATTGTCTGTGCTTTTTCTCATTCTCACAACAATTGTTGTGAAAATGGAGCCAGATCGTACCATATACGAAATGAGACCTTGGAACGCTAACGTATGCCAGTCTTTGAAAGGCTCCTTATTCCATCCTTTCCGTCAAAAGTCTTTGAGATTCTAAATAGGGGAACTGGAATTGACTACCAATTCAAGTGTAGAGACTTGTAAAGGTCAGAGTAGTACAGTACACGACTAATACAGCATATTAAAAATGCTGATGTCTCATTATTGTGACAAAGATTATAAGAGGAGGAGGAAATGGCATCATGTTCATTTATTCCTCTCTCAATTTATGATGAGACTGGTACTGTAAGTCGTATAAATGCATTCCGTTTTCATTACAAATCTTAATAGTTCCGCCCTTTATAGGGGTCATGCTATACTTCTCCAGTTATGCACATGACCAACACAAGGTGAATACCAAGTACTTTATATACCTCCAAGCATTTCTGTATGATTATGCCATCAAAACAATTTTAAATTATAAAATAAAAATATTCTCTTTAATACCAATGACTTACTATTGTAGCAGGGGTATGTGTGTAGAAATGCAGCCTCCATGAAAACTCAATGAAATGAGGACGTATGTTATGTGAAGGAGGACATTCTTTTGTGCCAGTGCCAGAATAACAAGCATTTGCTCATCTCAAACATGTCTTGTTAAAATAGTGAATCTATCCCCGTCTGCAACCAAAAAGGGGACCCCTCCCAGCAACTGCATACCCATGCAAATACATACTACCAGATAATACTTGTCATTTAAAAGTTAAGTAGAAAGATATTAGTTATTGCAACAACTGGACTAAAAATCAGAAACTCTTTGAAGTTGGAACGCTTATAGGCAGGTGAATATTCTTTTTGTGGTCAACAATTCCAGGATACTGAACAAATCAAGAGAATCCCTCTCTTTTTAAATAACATTTTATTATTATTTAAATATATTGTTTTCATCAGAAGCAGTATTATATACATCCTGCAAGCACATTTACAAAGCTGTATTAGTGATAGATAGGTTGTATATATCAGCAAGGGAGTGTGTTCTGCATAGACTATGGGAGAGAGTGAGTAGTAAAGAGTGCTAATTTTGAAACCTCCTTCAGGAAAATGTGCAAATGGCATTACTATACTTAATACACACACTGTGTAGGTAAGCTAGTCTAGCACGGCATGAGGGTCTAGTAGCTGAGCAAAATAAACAGCATGAGCTGGAACCTGGAATTTCAGGGCTGGTAAAGGTTCAGAAATACTGAGAAATTTGTGCTGAAAGATCTCTTACTCCTATTGTTTTAAAGGCAAGGTAAACTTCTTTATGCCCTAAACATCTTTTGATTCACATTTCATATAGAAATACTACATACACAGAAAACCCCCACCACTCATAGTCTGAATTAAAATCCAAACTCAGATAATAAAACACTACAACAAAGAAAATATATAGTTATAACATAACCCCTTAACTCTTAACAACCATCATCTGATCGAATGTGACCAGCCCATGACAACAGGTGAATTTCTGTGGCTATGATCTCTACCACAGCTAGTCAAAAAACTAAATACTTCTGCAGAAAAAAATTCAAAAGAAATTAAATTTTTGTTTTGATATGAAAAAAATTTAAATAAAATATTTGGTTTGTTTGAATTTTCTTTCATTTGATGGGGAAGAAATGCACCTTCTTTTTACTTTTTCCTCCTTTCTTCAACTTTTTTCCAGTAAAAAAAAAGTGAAACGAGATTTTTTTTCCCCAGCTGAAATTAAACAAAATTTTACATTTTGACATTTTAAATCAGAAAATAAAAAATTTCAACCAAAATGAATATTTTTCATAAAAAATGTTACCTTACTTGAAAAGGCAAAAATTTGCCCAGTGCCAATTTCTACAAATGGTATAATCCAACTGTCAAAGCAAGCCCCACACAACTACTTTACTGAATGGGATTTCCTAGCATAAGCCTGGATAAAAATTACCTGAAATTCAATTAGGGCTCTTTATTTCCTCTCTCTCTGTCTCTGTGTGTGTTTGCAAGACACAATTAAGGAACAAAGAGGAAGTGCTGTGCAAAAATGACTTAAATATTTGCTGGAAGTCTTACTGAAAATTGTAATTACAGAGCATTTGTACCCAGGCTATAACTCTGTTGTCACAATATCTGTGTGTACACTGCTGGATTCTTTTGGTGGCATGTAGTATCCATACACACACAGCTCCCAGCATGGGAATAAATAACAGTGTAGACAGTGAGGTACAGATTAAGCCACAAAGTAAAGACACGCCAGAAGGGTGTGGGTATGTACCCAGAGAACGTACCTTATGTGTTCTGTACTGGCCTAAGCTGTGCCTCCTAGCTACACTGCTGTTTTTAGCAGTGTAGTTCCACTGCTGGATCATTTCCACTCTGCAGGAAAAGTCTCTGACAGCAGTGAAAGTCTCAAACCCTTCTCCTCTGCAGTAAAAGGCTCTGGCAGTGGAGAGCAGCTGAAGCCTTTCCCTGCTGTCTCCCCTCTGCCAGAGCCTTTCACTGACATGACTAGCTACACACTGCAGTGTGGACAGCTTTTCACTGCATGCTGCTGAAAGTGATGTGTAGTGTAGATGCAGCCTATATGTGTAACATATGCGTTCCAAGCAAAGCACATGAAAGGAAAATTTCCTTCCATATTTACATTCTCTCTCTGGTTTATATGCAGTACTGTACATCTAATGGAAGTGGCACAAGCAGTCACTTGAAACTGTTCAATGTTTAAACAGCTGCATAGTCAGTTTAACTCAGTATAAAAGTGTCTATCATCAGATGGTTCATTTTGGTTAAACTGATAGCGGATGCCATGCAACCTGAATAGCCCTTCCTCCCCCACTAAAAAAAACTGAGCCCCTCATCAACACATGATGCAGAGAATAACTAATGACTTGCACACAGTTCTGTTTTGCTACACTCTAGCAGGGGTCTCAAGACTTTAGAATATAGATGATTAGCCTCCCCATTTTACCTAGATCTAAGACAAAATAGTGACTTAGTATGGTATTATGAAAATGGACTGTGAGACTTACCCTCATTCTTATTTGTCCATTCATACCCGCTAGTACTTCCTCCTCCCCCCATGCAGCTTTTCAAATGTCTAGGAGTGCACACACCCGACCCATTGATATTTTTGTAAATGCTGCCATTTAAACTGAAAGTCCTCAAGAAAAAGAAAATCTCATGTTGGTATTGAACTGACCTACTATCTCCGTGATGCAACCAGCATGGAAGCTGTATTTTGGAATATTTTGTCAACTTTTTAAATTCCTTTTGGATCTTTTGGAGCCAGATTTCTGAATGCGCTCTCTTGCAAAGATGTTCTGATAATGACTTGTATCTGGACAAGCACAAGGCCCCTTTGCTTGGTCCTTATCCTTCTCGGTTAGTCTATTTCCTTTCAAATAATCTATCTCTCCTTAGTCCTTGATAGGCTTGCTTCCTCAAACCTTTGTGGTTCTGAGCACAACTGATGGGCTTTCAGACTTCTCTGATCACTCTAATGTCTCTCTCTGTAGTTCTTCTGCCTCTCTTTTACGCTGTCTGTCTCACAGGGGTCAGTCCTGGATCTCTTCCTGACCAGCTTGGCAAACTTGGCAGGATGAAAACAGAACTCTCCCAGCCTTCTCTAACACTCTCAACAATTCCATGTCCCAGTGCTGCTGGTCCCTCAAGCTTCTGACATGACTGAAATACTCAGTTTTTCTCCTAACCCTATTCAGACTTTCCCTAAAACCAGCTGGTTCTTTTTCCCCAGCTCTACTGTGAGAATTCTGATCCATGGGCTAGTCATCTCTTGCCTTGGCTACTGTAACTACTCGTCTTGCCTCCCTCCGTAACACACTACATCCCTCAAGTCTATAACACACTATCACTAAAATCACCATCGCCTGGTGCTCACATCACTCCTCTACGTGAATCCCTGCTTTAGTTTCCTGTTTCTTTCAATCTCTCATCTGTGCTCCTCTTCATTTTCAAGGACTTTCACAGCTCTGTCCCCTACTCATATCTGTTCTCGACTGCCCATCCCCAGCCTACTTCTAGTTCATTCCCTAATCTCTATTAATTCTGCTGGTCTTGCTGTTTCCCCAGTCTGGCCCAACAAGCAATTTTAAGCTTTTTCTCATGCCACCCCTGTGCCAGCAACATCTTCTCCATCCTTGTGCACTAGGCAGTCTTTCTCTTGGTCTTCAAATCCATCCTCATACTCACTTCCTTTGGTTTATCTGCCAGTGAATTCCACCCTGATCTTCGTTCCAGGAAGTGTCCTCAAATTTCATACTGAACGCTTAAAAAATAGAAAACAAAATATGTGACACTGTATTTGTACCTTGCAATAAATGTGCAGGGTGCTTGGCACACAAATAAGACACAGTTTTATGCCCTACACAGTTTATGGTTTATTTAACGATAAGCATCAAAGACAGACTGTGCTGTGCAGGGAGTTCATTTGTGCAAAAAAAAAAAAAAGTCTCATTCACTGTATGTGAAACAACATGAGAATCTGTCTTCAAAAAACATATTGCACCATCAATAAATTCCTTTGCTTAATTTTTAATTTGGATACTCAGGTAAAAGAGTATCCTCAGCCACTAAGAAACCCCCTTAGGAGGTGCCTGACTTAACTCAATCCCAAACCTTAGCTCAAATGCCTCAACTCTTTGCTGACCAGTCCAAGGAAAAACATCTTCTGGTTTCAATCTCTGAAACAAAACCTTTGGTAGAAAAACCCTCTGCCAGGAAGAAAAACTCTTAGTGGGTAAAGGCTTCCAGCAAATGATCTCTGAATGAATTTCCAAA
This sequence comes from Mesoclemmys tuberculata, assembly GCA_007922155.1. Lineage (NCBI taxonomy): Eukaryota > Metazoa > Chordata > Testudines > Chelidae > Mesoclemmys > Mesoclemmys tuberculata. The sequence continues at coordinate 40,752,494 of ML675620.1, forward strand.
ATGAAGGTTTTATACTGGTAAGTACACAAAGAATTTGAAGAGCCCACAGGTGGGCTAAGCCCTCCTACTACCCCATCCTACTTAGATCCAGCTAGAGCCCTTATATCAGTGTTTCTCAACCTTTTAAGTAGCAAGAAGCCCCCCCCACACTTCTGAAAATTATAACAAGTACCCCAACACTCAGTTTTCCACTCTGAGAAATACAGTCTTTTCCCCCTTTACTGCTGGATGACTGTATTTCTCATAAAGCAGGAGAGTTCTGAGTTCTGCAGTGCTGTGTGGCTATGGCAGATCACAAACCCCCTGCTGTTTCTCTCCTTCTTCCTCCTCACCTTCCTCCATATCAGAGCAAAGGTAATTCCAGCCAATCACTGTGGCCTGATGACGGGGTCATGTGGTGGTCTCCTCACACAGGCGGGAATTTGGGAGGTATGAGCAGGCACAAGCGGCCCACCGGTGTGGATAGCAGCGCTCCTCATGGCCGTCCTCAGGGGGGTGCGGGCCTGGGGCAAATCACACTGTGTGGGCCGCCTACCTCCCAGTTGGGAGCTGGGACCGGGCGGGAAGCAGGCAGCTGCCACTTGGCTTCCCCAGAAGTCGGCGGCTGCCACTCGCCTCCCTTCACTGGGTTTTTCGCCACGTACCCCCTGCCTGTGTCTTGCATACCCCCAGGATGAGAAACTATGCCTTATATAATGGACTCCTCTGTCCTCTCAGTTTCTTTAGCTTAGTGATACTGGCCAGGATGCAAAAGGGAATTAGGCGTTGCAATGCTGAGCATTATGGTGCCTAACTTTTAGGCATTTAGAAAATCACAGGAACAATGCTGCAATCCATGTAGCCTGAGTTAGGTCTCTAGGCTCACTATACACTGCATGGCTAGAGCTAGGCACCTTAGAATGGGAGCTTCAAAAGCCAGCATGCTATCCACCCAGCCTAGCTAATGGGCGATGCTGAGGAGATGGGTGTGTCCTAAGCCCCATCCGTAGTATTTGGGAATGGCGGCTTATGAGGCATGGGAACCAGGAAGTGGAGCCCAAAAGGGGAAGACCCCTAGAAGAAAAGTTTGTTCCTGTTTGCATTTACACCTGAGTGGCCTTCAAGTTATTGGAATGCCATGCCACCCATTTCATGGAGATAGGCCCCTAAGTCCAGGCTGCAGGAAGGCACGCATCTCTGCTAATGATTCACAAATGGGAATCCCTTTCCTTGAGTCAGACAGCTTAGGCACATACATCATTTCTTGTGAGAATGAGTTAGCCACCTGCCTCAATCCACACAGAATGGCCAGAGGAGGTGGAGGTGGTGGTGCCCAGCAGTGGGAACTTTTAGTTCAGTGGTTAGAGCTCTCTTCTGAGAGGTGAGAGACCTCTGTCCAAATCCTTTTTCTCTCTCTCAGGCAGAGGGAGAAATTGAATCTCCCACATCCCAAGTGAGTGCCTAACCACCGAGCTAAAAGTTATAAAATGGGCACTGGCACCCCCACCATTGCCCAAATTTTGAATTGGTACCAATCCAGTAGGCTGTCTGAGCATGTCTACAAGATTGGGTGCCTCATACGAATTAGGCAGACAACACCAATCTTCTCCCAGTTTGTAGATTGCTTTGGGGCTTAGGTGGGAGATAGGCATCAATGCACATGCCCAAAGGCAGAAACTTAGGCACTAGGGGAACTTTTATCCTGAAAATGTAGGTGCAGAGCGAGTTTAAGTGCCTACAGGATTCAGCGGGAGTCTCATGGATTGAAGTGGAGCCTAAAACTGGGATTTAGGTGCCCAAACCCCAGAGACCTAAATTCCTTAGTGGATCTGGCCCACTGTCACTACTGCGACCCTCATTGTCTTGTAGCCTATGAGCCTACTCTTCATTTATATTTGTAAGCTCCTTTGAGCTGGACTCTGTCATTTATTTCTAAAGCACATGACTAGAGCTGGTTGGAAATTAAAAATGCAATTTTAGTCATATCTAATGTTTAGAAAAACATTGATGCCATTTAGGAAAAAACAAAACGAAGCATTTAAATAACATAAAAAGTCCCATTTCTACATATTCAGAATGGAACTTAAATTTTTGATTTCAAAACAATTTTTTTGAAACAAAAATTGATTGGCTTTTATATAAAATTTTAAAGAAAAGTTTTAAAAGGTCAAAATTGGGACAAAATGTTTTGATCAATCTGAAATAGTCCCCCCAGCGTTTTATTTACTGAGAAATTTCTAGTTTTGTTCCATTTGTAATGAAAACTTTTTCAATATTACAGCATTTCCCCAAACAAGGAAAATCCAGATCTCATCTAGCTCTAACATAACATCCTGTGATGTCATATAAATAATAATTTAACTTCATTTAGTATTTTTACATTCTTTTGTTCAATGCTTGTTACAGGTTAAGTACATTTAAATTAGACAACCTCCAAAAAAGAATAAACAAAGAATAAACATTTGGCTCTGGAGAAGTCTATACGCCTAAATAGCCTTTAAATCTCTCATACTAAAATATAAATGAAAAAAGGATTTAATACAGATTTGCCCTTACTACTTCACTGGAGTATAATTAATATACCTTTAATCTTACCTTAGTCTGACAGTAAGCTTATCAGTAAAACGGGGAGGGAAGGGAAAAGAAAGGAAGATCAACAGAAAAGAACTGATGATGAAAAAATATAAGGAACAAAACACAAAGCAGTTCTTTTCCACAATCGGTGTTTTCAGATGTTACTGAGTGAACAAATTAAAAACACTTGCATGTACAAAAACCATAAAAATCCCCAAAGCATATGATCCAATTTGCTAGCTTTAATGGGACTAAATTAATCAAAGGAATCTTTAGAATATCAGGAAATATTTCAGTAACAGTGAGATCTATTAGATTCTCAAGGGATGAGGTGGGAGCCCCATTACGTGATTTGTTTAAAACCAGTCTGGACAAGGCTTTGGAAAATGTACTGTAGGGAATGAGTCTGCACTGGCAAGGTGATGAATGACACAGTATATCTTTTCTATCACAGATTTCTATGCGTCTGTGACTTCTGATCAATAATAATATTGTCAGAAGAAGTAACAAGGAATTGAAAATTCCTTCTTTATGGGCTTCTCATTAGGCAAATGAATAGAATTTTCCTATGCAATCTAATAGGAACCAATGTCAAACCAATGTCTTCAAAATAATAAAGCTTCATCAGCAGACTCTAGTTCTCTTTTAAATAAGTGACTCAAAGTTGTATTGTAATAAAAGTCATATTCTAAAGGTACTTAGCAACCACAGCCAACTCTGAAATCCAGAGGAATTGTGTGTGCTCAGGAACTTTTGCAATTGGCCCACTCGCAGTTACAAAAGCGAAGATCTGGCAACAATATGTTATGCCAGAAACAGCATAAAAAAGCAGCAAGATCTGACAGTTATATCTATCCCTGTTTAATATGCCATCTACATATTTATAATAGCAATTTAAGAAGTATTGTACACATAAATATTACATATTGGATAGTGACAAGAGGACAGTATAACAGACAATAAACACATTAAAATGTGGTTATATTTCAGAAGAGTGGCTTTACAACAACATCCTGGTGTAATCTTTCATGTTTATTCTCTATCAATGATTTCCATTTTAAAACTTAGAAAAGTAGTATTTTCATTTATTAACTAACTGTTGACTTCTAACAAAATGAAAATTAAAGTGTGCTGTTTTCAACAGCCACCAGAGATATGGCAAGAGCAAAAAAAGGAATATCAAGTCCTTAGCAATCCTCTCAATCATCCCAAAATGCTAATGGTATTGCTGACTTCCCTGAACCTGATTACATGGGATTAACTGAAATACCAATACTTCTAATTTTATTGCAAACCCTTCACTTCTTTTCAGCTATCAGGCTGAAGTGTTTATTATTTCAATTTCCTGCAGGTTAGGAGAGTCTCCTCCATTTTTGGGACTTGATCATGGGATACTAAACTCATCACCTGTAGGTCAGTAGTTCAAATTTGGCTCAGGTCAATTTCAACTGAAAGTTGTTTGTTGGGTTTGTTTGTCTTTTATTATTCAAATTTGTTTTGCACCCTTTGCTATAGCTTCTGTCTTATAAGGCATAAATTGAGACATTCTAGTTTCCTTCAAGACAGAATAATCTCTGTGCTGCTCTACCTATCTGTGTGGTGACCTATGTGAAATGGACGCTGGCTATATCCATTCCCTGTGGACAACATCCACCTCACAAAAACATCATCTCCATTAGCATCCCTGATACCTGTCTAGCAGCCAAACAACGACTGGGTGTAGAATCTGAACTACCTTCTTCCTCCAGATCAGGATTGAGGCAAATTAAGGGGGAAGCTTGATGTGCTGAAGACAAAGGATTCTGGACTCTATGGCTATCAGTTTAGCATTTGCCACAAGTACTCACTGCACATCAGAAATAAAACAAACAAATGGAGATGTCTATCAGTTGCCATCTGTTGGCTTTCTGAATAATTTGTATCTTTTGTTTGTTTCTCTTGCACTCAGTCTTTATCAGGCAAAAATGAATAAGGATGCCATAACTATTCAAAGAGTATTTAACAAGTATTATGGCTTTGTGCTTACAATGCTAACACCTGTTAACAAAATGGAAAGCTGGGGGAAAAAGCCCAATATCTATACTACGGCATGTATCTGCAGAGCAGAAGGATCCTGATTTTCTTCCTTAAGGCTTCCCAGACACATCCTGCTACTAGCAATGGCGAATTAGTTTTTTTAAAGGAGCTGCATAACTGCTGTAATTCCCAAGATTTATATTGTGTATACTTCAGTAAATAGGCTTATTACTATTAATATGCTGCTATGGCTATTTTTAATTCATTCAGTCAGATACCAATATTTTAGTACTTTTTACTGACTTGTTTTGTTATATTTACCTTAAAAGAAAATATAAATCATAAAACATTGGCATTTGTAAGTAAATACTTAGAGGAGGCCCTTGTATCGCAGATATGTCAATCTTCCCGCCACAACTCCAAATGCCCTTAAATTACATTTTTTGCATCATAACTGAATATGCTGTTTAGAACCCAACTACTAGCTAGAGTCTTCCATCTTCCTTAAAGTTCTTTCATTCTGGATGCTGAAAGGTCTGTCTCAAATCCTAGAAAGCTGTCCTCCACCCCTCAAAATTAAACAAATTATGTGATTCTGGTCTAATGAAAACTACTAGAATGTGAAAGAGAAATCAGGCCACCTCATCTTTGAGGCAGGAAAAGGAAAAGAAGCAGACTGTACTCTGCACCAAAAACAAGCAAGCAAACAAAAACCCACACAAAAAGGTGAGATGGGCAGCTAGAGAAACTATTTCTCAGCCCAATATAATTGAAACTTGAAATTCTCTTCAGTTGAAAATTTCCTGACAATAAGTTGCAGCTATTGGAGTTGACTCCTTGAACTGGATATTAGCTTGAGTGAAAAGTATTTTCCTTAGACTATACCTGCTTTGTATATTTATAAAATTCAGCAGATATAGCCTGCATCTTCTGAAAACAAATTGCAAAGAGCTGTTGATGTTTTTAAAATTATCTTAAAAAAATACTTTACAATTCAAGGTCAAGTCATCCAGCTTTTACTTCAATCTGATTCAAACGTAACTTCTGAATCCACTTGCCATTCTATTTACATAAATCACTTAAAGTTTTATCTCTTGTGAATTATGTCTATGACCTCAGGCATGGGGAAAATAGTCATTTTATCATTACATTTTTCTTTAAGCCGTGGTGGTTTTCTTTGAAGTGCTGTGGTTCAGTTAAGAGTCTCCCAATGATTCAGAATGGCTTCTGTTGGAATTTCAATAGTAGGGCTAAAGTGAATCACTTCTTACAAATTAGTTACACCACATAACTTTGGAGTCATGCTGTTAGCTTCAATGGGACTACCAGTGTCATTGAGACCAGAATCTGGCCATAAGTGGAAGAAGCACAAAATGCCCAGGAAGGGAGATGTGAAGCAATAAGAGTTAGGAAAGAGGGATTCAGTGGACAGGGAGTGAGGCTGCAGTTTTCCTGAGAAACCTGATTAAGAAAAAATTAAAAATACATTCAGATTAAAATATCACAAATGTAAATATCACTAGGAAACATATAGTTTGAATATACAATATGTGAGAAAGCAATATTTGTACTGGTTTGGTAACAAAGGAGCAGTGTAACTTTCCCTTATCTCCAGCAATATTTTTGGAAGTGCTGGTAAGCCCTTTCAGTGCATCCATAACTTTTCCTGTCAGAATAATAATTGGGAACTTACACCCTTGTAATGTAGAGAGCCTCCCCCCCACTCCTCTTTAAGGCTTGCCAACCTCTCTCCTTTCCCTGGTGTTTTTTGGCTGAGCTTCTCAAGGTCTTACATTCAGCTTGGCAGCATTTCTTTGTCTGCATGTCTGACTGTCCATATATAACATATATAATATTTTGAATGCCATGTCTGGTCAATTTGAAAATTTCAGGGAATGTTCTAGGCATTAATGGCCAAAACTCTAATTGATTTGGTGGAAAATCAGAAAACCAAATGGAGTGGAAATGGGGGACATATGTAGCCTCTAAAATCTGTTTAGCAGAGAGTCACAGAACCACTGCAATTGTCTGCAAATGAAATAATGGTTTGATGGCACCCATTAATGCCTTCCAGCATACTACCCCTAATTCAGCTCTGTCCCAACAGAGTTAGTATGTTGACGTCTTGAATGACTTGTCATCCAGGCAGAAAGATGATAAGTATTTGGGGGGAGTGTGCATGAAGGGGAGTATGAGAGGTGCCTAAGGGGAAAGAGGGCATGCACACAATCCCTGACATGAGGGAAAATAGAGGATCCTTGTATAGGGGAAGGAGGTAATGAGGGCACACAGCGTTCCTAGTATGGGAGGAAAGATTAAGGAATAGGGGGCACACAAAGAGCCCTTGGTATGCAGGGAAGAATGGAGCTCCCTGGTATGGGGAGTTAAGGAGGCATGGGAAGCATACAGAATTCATGGGGAAGAGATATTGGGAGTCCCTGGTATGACGGAAGGGGGTGAGGGATTCACCTAACCTATGGCATGAGAAAAAGAAAGGAAGTGGGGGGTGGGGATTTTCCCCACTAGCCCTGCAGAAGCTGAATTAGGCCTGGTGGGCCCAATCAACTAATTAGGCTGCAAGCAGGGGAGATTTAGGCTGGAGGCAGCTAATTAAGGACAGGCTCACCTAGGCAGCACCTGTATAGAGTTGGAGAGTGTATTATCACTGTGGGTAGTATGGTTGTAGTCTGGCCCTGAAGAGAAGGAGCTGAAGGGTAGCAAGCCCAGATCTGGAGGAAGAAGCAGGACAGGGGCAGGACTACACACAGAGACTGTAGCTGCTTGTTATAGGGTATGTTGGCTGGAACCCAGTATAGAGAACAGGCCTCTGTTCCCCCACCAGCCAGTGGGAAGTGGCAAGGGTGCTGGAAATATCAGCGAGATAGCAAGTATGGAAACCTAAAAGTTTGTGAATTCCCTGGAAGGGAAGGACTTTAGTGACCTGGCTGCAGGGCCAAGCCACAGAGAGGAAGTTGCAGACCTGGGAATGATCAAGGTAGCAGAATAAGAGAAGATGGGAGAATATCCCACTGGAGGGAGTGTGCTAGCTGGCAGAGCTAATCCTCAGGATGACTAACAGGGGGTGTTGCTTGCAGTGAGTGGCCCCCTTGATGAGGGCTTACAGAGCCCTGCCAAAGAGATTTGGGGGAATCCTGGTACTGGGGGGTACAGAATTCCTGGGAGAGGAGACGAGGGGGTGGTCTCTGGTCTGGGAGAAGAGAGTAAAAGGGCATGTAAAGCACCTACATTTGGGGGAAGGAAGGCAATGGGGAGAATGAGTACTCTAATATGGGAAGTGTGTGGGTAGGTGGGGGGGGGAGTAGCACAGAGAGAGCATGGGAGTGGGGGGGAAGAGTAATGCAGATAGCCCCTGCTGTATGCTATGAGCTCAGCCTACGCACACTGACATGTGAGACACCCTAGAGGACTTTATACAGGGCTTGATTATATCAGAGTAATACCAAAATATGATCCTAGAGAGAACAGCTATTGTTGGGTGTGAAAGTCAGCCCCTAGTTATCAATACTCTAGTTTGGTTGTAGAAAGAACCATATCTATCCAGAACAGAGAATGCTTACAAGCAGCTGGAGAAAGCCCTTGCCCTAGCAAGGTTTGAAATTCTTCTTTGGATCCATTTGGAGCTGCCTGTTTTGAACTGACCAGAGAGGAAAACCAAAACTGATCTTCTAGCCTCCCAACAGTACAAAGTTTGTGAGATTGCCCTGCTTTGACCTTCTACCCCTCCAAACCTTCTACTCTAGTCTAGCTGGAGTGAATACTTCTTGGACACGGAGCCACCTGTGGAGAGAAGGGGCAAAAGGGGAAGTTTGCCTTACAGGGTAACGGTACCACTCAGGTTGACCCATTTCCCTCCCCCCATCTCTATCTCCATAGAGGTTGCCAGGCCAAATTTGAATGGCATTGCAGCTCCATGCACTAGGTCACCATGCTCATCAAATTTGGCCTTCTGTCTCTTCATCCCCATTTATGGAGGGGAAGATGGGACAAACCTGCATGGTGGTAGAGTCCTGTTTTTATCACTGGTAATGTTAGGGGTGTACATCTTGACAAGGTGAAGGTATGTGGGAATGAGGCCTTATATTACAGAAACCATTTTGTTGCTTGAAACAGTCTCCCCAAACTTGAAGGGGTGGAAAATGGTTTCTCATTTTTAATCTAGTGTTTTTTTTGTTTTGTTTTTGTTTTTGTTTTGTTTAAAGACAGGACAAAGTGGGAAACTTCCCCAATCAAACTTTTCTCTTTTGCATTCTCAGGGCAACGGCAACACAATTTCTTTTTCTCTGAAAAATGCATTGAAATCCACTGCTCTCCATTTTGTGTAATGCTGGCTTTCCGCACAGTCACTAATCATACATTCCTGCACAGTACTATTTTTGAACAGAGTTCAAGTAAATTTGTTCATTTTATTGTAATAAGTGTCGTAGGGTCAGGTCTCTGTCTTCTGGCTTACTGCTGTGTTTAGTGCCCCGTCCCAAACAAAACTGTCTGACACACTTATCTGCCAGGAATATATATAATTGTCTTTTAATGTTATCCATTCAAATTTTGTTTGTCTTTCTAGATTGTATGATGACTGGTGAAATGATAAATTGAAGAGAATGAATGCTCAGTGGTTCAGAAGGAAAGAGGTTTTTAATCAAACTGTTTAAAATTCTTTGTTTTAGTAACACCTGCTTAACTTTAATAGCTAGTCAACACTTCAGATAAAGGACATCTTTGTTAAGGGTTCAATTCTGTTAACCTTTCAACTGAGAGAGTGCTTTTCAACTATTTGGTGACTCTTTATTTCAGGTCAAACTTCCGTGACCCCCCTAATGTTTACTACAAAAGTAAGAATAAAAAGAAAACAATAGCCTGCCTATATACTGTGTTGATGGGGAATACTTGACCTTGAAAGATAGGTGTGTGAAGAGTGAGATTTTTCTTTGTTTTACACTCTAATAAAATTTTCAATGCTTTACAGCAAAAGGCAGTTAGGAAGACTGCATCGCCCTGGTGATCAGGTCCCACCAGTTGAGGAAAAACTGCTTTAAGCTCTTCAGGAGGTCCTGCAGCAAAACCAGAGAAGAGCAGACTTGGTATTTCTGATATTGCTAAGCCAAAAAGTAAGCAAAACTACACTTCGCGCCCCCCCCCCCCCCAAATAAAACCTTTCAGGCTTTCATTATTCATCATTAGGAAACAAAAGATGGATAATCCCAATTTTTAAATAAATTCTTTGTGGTGCACCTTTAATACTGTTTTGCTTAACCAAACCATGTTAAGCAAAACCAACTTTAATAACTATTTTCAAAAGCAGCTGTAGTTAGAGTTTGATTGGGCATTAGTGCCAGCCATGATGGTTAGAGACTCAGATTACTTGAAATTCCTAATGATTTATCTTTGTTTTTTGACCTCTCTATTACAGCTACTTCGAACAAGAACTTGGAATTAAGAGTGTGTTAATAACTACGAAATTGAATTTTCAATTGATTTTAATGCTGCTACAACTGATAAAGGACCAGATGCACACCCCACAAATGCTTAAACATGTGCAATTTTACCTTAAATAAGGTTACACACATGCTTTTTTGCAGGATCTGTACCTAAATTATATACCTGAGATGTTCCTTACTTAAATGTATGGCTAACAAAAAAGAAGCCTACAATATTCATGTGCGAGAGAGACCTGAGATTATGCAAAGTTAAGAGCACTGCAATTTACTTGTAACTCAATCATTTTATTACCAATAGTAGAAGAGCAAAAGTGTGAAAACTGTCATTTGTAGATGGGGCAGTATTTGTTTACTGCAGATAAAAATGTGTAATTTAATATTGTCAGCATAGCAGTTTTGTTCATTACAGACATTCAGCTAAATGGATAGACATTTTCATGGTGATCTGAAAAAGGAACTTGATATTATTAAACAATTTTGGCCACTGTTTATTACCCTGTTGTTATGTTAATGTCATCGTTAACAGATATAGCAACAATAATTACATTAGACACAGCTACTCGCACTCTTGTCAGTATTCGCTCTAAGTCAACAAAAGTAAAACTGACCTTCCTGGGACAAGACAAGATTTAAAAAAGGAAACATTTTTCTTGTTTGATTCGTTATCAAATTCTTGGTTGTGCCAGCAACTCTATGGATTAAACAGTCTTATTATACTGAGTGTTCTGAAAAATCTGATCACGGCAGCTACATTTACCTTAACTTTTAAATCAGGAGAATTTCCATGAACTACAGAGGCTTAGGCAAATAACAATATTTACTTAATTTGTTCTGATAGCCTCCAACAGACTGACAAGCAGATTTGCTTTATCAGTATCATAATTACACCATTTTAATCTTAGTATCTCATTTTCCATAAGCCTTTCAGAAATGTATTTCTTTTGAAATTCAGCTGTTGTATAAGAGAGCCCTCTTGTGGCCATTCCTTTGTCATAGTTTAGTTTGTGTGAGGTTCTACCTTGAAACTATCAGAGAGAAAGTTTTGCTCAGGTTTAACTAGGATTGCCACTTTTGATTGGACACATTCCTGGAACTTTCATCAAATGCTTTAATCTTGAGTTAAAAATTAATCTTTATTTCCTGTAGACTCCAGGACAATCCTGGAGGGTTGGCAACGTTAGGTTTCACACAATGGGCTTCTAATATATCTTAATGGATTTTAAAATAATACGATTTAAAGAAACAACTCTGACATATGTTTAAAAAAATCTCTCAACAGAGCATTCAGCTGGCATTCTGAAGCCATTGACATTGAAGTCAATGGCAGTTTTATCATTGATAGAAATGGGGCCCAGTTTTCTCCCTTCAACTCCATCCAGTGTAAACTGGGCAGAGAATGTGGAGGTACAATTGAAAATTGGTTGGGGAGGGAGCTAAACTCAATCAAAAGCTCAAACAGTATCTTAAAAAATGTGAGTAGCTGGTGGAAAAATAAGACCCACAAATCAAAACATTTTGGACACAAGTGTAATTTGGGCTGCATTTATTTCTGCCACACTGTTTAGTATGACTATTTAGGGACTGATTTTTTTCAGTCAAAGTGCACACTTTCACAAGTGTGAAATGCATGTCTAGTTTGTGCATACAACTGTGCTCATAAATCTGGAATTCACTTACACACAGCTAGAGGGGTGCGTAAGCCACACACAGCTAGAGGGGGATGTGTCTGTCTATGCTGATGGCGGCAAAGTCGCTGGTGCCAGATCGATCTTTCTGGGTCAACTGAGCAGTCGGTGTAGACCCACTCAATTGATCAGGCAGTCGACTGAATAAAACCTCCTCCTCGAGTAGCATAGTGCTGTGTCGACAGGAACGTGGTTCATATCAGTGCAGCGAAGATGGCACGCAAAAGGGAAGCGCAGCAGTCGACGGGAGTTATGCAACCTCTGCATAGTTTGCATATCTCCCGTTGACTGCTGCCAAATCTCCAGGTGAGTGTAGACCAGGGCTATATAAGGTTGTGTGAGTGTAAAGTAAGTACAAATTTGCACATAGGCAAATCTGCTTTTTCTGACTGTAAAGTAAGTCTTTACTGTTAGAACCATGCATCATTAATCAAGTTCCCCTTAAAATGCTGTCTCTTTTGAAAAAGATGACTTTTTTCTTTGTCATTACAATTCAGTGAATTTAATGCTTTTGAAAAATTCAGGTTTCGTGGTCCTCACTGAAGTATCCCAATTTATCCTTAAAACAGATATAATGCCATGGACTGTGGCAGAGCAGACTTCATTATATTGAGCCCTCAAAATGCCATAATGTTGGGGGAGAAAGCTTTGAGGGTTTTTGTACTCTGAGGTAAAGCCATGCCCAAATGTTAATTTGAACCAGGGTGCATTGAGTTAAATCATGATTTAGCAAGAGACCTTTTGTCATTTGGGCTTTTTAGTTATTTTCCTAAAACAAAGCTGATTCTCATTGGCTGGTAACCATTAAACCATGTTGATTTGTATCTAAATGTAGCCCTTACAAAAATTTGGAAATTATTTTTGCTATCAGGAACATATAATCTGTCTCTACACATGTAAGAAATTATATAGTTTAACATACATATATTCAGATTCTTAATTTTTTACCTGCTTATGATGCATGGTGCATCACTCAATAAATCTTTTTACAATGAACTGGGTCAAGATCTATTTAGATGAAAATTAAGTGCAATTAAAAATCCACAAAACTTTAATTTTTTTTTATTAGTTAAACTACCTTAAATGTACTGGATATGCAAGAAAAGTTTATCAAACATATTATGTATTTAAAACCAATTTATTAACCAAAAGTAGCTAGTGAATTGGACTGTGGTTTCTGGTCAGCATGTAGTTCTCATTCTCGCACACGGTCTTTATTCTAAACTGGGGGAGGAAAACAAGCTTTCCTCCTTTTTTCAACTTCCAATGGGTTTCTTAACTTTAAATGAACAGTTGAATAAACTGAAAAGAAGAAAATATTCTCACTGAAACTGGAAGAGGCTACTGCTGGTTTAGCACTTCAGCAAACTCTGGTTTTAGGTAGACAGACAGTGATTTTTTTTCACCAGTTCAATTTCACTTTCTTTAAAACTTTGACAGCAAACATGTACTGCTAATAATTGTACCTAATTTTAATATATTAGTCCTTAACATAGGTAGCCATAATTTGCCATTTAATTTTAAATACATTTTTTTAAAATAAACAGTTTAATTTTAAATTGTTTGTTAAATCATTTATTTGTATCCACTCTCTTTGAAACTGGATTTAAAATTAGTCTGCAGGAGAGATGGTGCCTAATGGACAGCCGTGTTTTGCAGTAACTCTCTGTATTCTCTTGTAACCTACTGAGAGAGAGGAAATGGAAACATTGTTTGAGTTCTGGGGGACAGAAAGGACTTTAGAGCTAGGCTGAAGATATGCTCCGTAGACTGTATAAAAGGTGTCTTCAGTTTTAATGTTGTTAGTCTGAGGCAAGTTTGTGTTAACTACCTTTTTATTTTAATTTCTCTATTTTCTTTTGAGAATCTTGCTTCTCCTCCCCCATTTGGGAAAGCTAGAGTGGGCAGTACTGGAACCAGGGTGGCACCCTCCGCCAAAGATACCATTACCTGATTTAGTATTACTGACAGTTCAGGAGGACAGGACCTGGAATGCTATGGATCAATGTGCAAACTGATAAATCACAAGGTGGGGTGAAGGCATCTCCTATAGGCCACTAAATCAGACAAAGGACAGGATGAGCAGCTCTTCAAACATCTATCTATAATGTATATCGTGGGATTTCAATCCAGAGAACATGTTCTGGAGGTCTCACGCTGCCACTGGTAAAATGTCATTGGAATTTCTAAAACTTAGCTTTCTAACACAAAAAGTATTGAAAGCAACTCAGGGTAATTCTATATTCAACAGCGTTCTGACAGAAAAAGATGAATGGAATATGGAGCAAAAAAATTGATTGTCTCCGTGCAATTGATCACAATTTAATTTCATTTGCTATAGAATACGTTCCCAAGCAGTAATAAACATACATACTGCTTTAGAAAGGTCAGCTTGCCCAAACTGAAAACAATTGAGAGAAATTGAGGAGAAAGAAATATTTAAACATAAAATGAATGGTAACTGAGAGTGTTTAAGAATGTTTTCTTGGGTATCTAACAAAGTAAAGTTCCATAGCCATGGAAGATGGCTTCTTAAGTTTATAAAATGGAGGGGGGGAGGGGAGTCCTAGGGCCTACAGGTACCTACACATGAGAGAAATTTCTAATAAAATAAGGCCACAATAAATACATTAAAGAACAAATGGAAAAATGGGGAAGCTGACAGCAATGAGTGTAAATCAGCAGTTAGAAAATTCAGACAATTGATAAGGGAAACTAAAGGAATCAATGAAAACTAGGGCTTGTAGAGTAAAGGACAATAAGAAGGAATTTAACTATATCATAAACAAACAATCCTAGTAATGGTCAAGATCTGATACTAGACAAAGATGGTAAAATTAGAATAAGAAAAGGCAGAAGTATTCAACAAATCTGTCCTGTACTTAAAAAGAAATAAGACAATGTATTCGTATCTTACAGTAATGATTAAATACCATCGATACCTAGAGAAGATGTTAAACAACTTTAATTACAGCAATTAATTGCTAAATCCTTTTACATCTGAAGGACTGGGTAACTTGAATCAAAGAATATTAAAAATAATTAGTTGAGTTCTTTTAATCATTTATTATTATTTTTTAAACATATCATGAAATACAGGTAAATTTCCAGAGAGCTAGGAAAAGCTAGTGTTGCATCAGGATTTTAAAGGGGAAACAGGATGATTTGAGAAACTAAGCGAGCTAGCTTGATATCAATCCAGGGCAAAATCATGGAAAGATTGGAATGGGACAGTCAGCAATGAATTAAAAGATGATAGCATAACCAATGCCAGTCAACATGGTTTAATAGCAAATAGGTCTTGACCTACAAGTTAAATATTGTTTCTTTATGAGATCACGCGGTTGACAAAGGTAACTGATACAATATAGTGAGATTTTTGTAAGGCATCAGACTTAGTTCCATGTGATATTTTGATTTAAAAATTAGCACTTTACAAAATCAATGTACCCCCTATTAAATGGATTAAAAACTGGGTAACAAGTAAAGCCAAAAACGTAATTGTGAATGGGGAATAGTCATCCTAGTTTCTAGTTGGGTCCCACTGGGCTCTGTTCTCATCCCAGTGCTACTCAATATATTTGTCAATGAAGAAAATATATTTGCAGATGACTCAAAAATTGGTGGAGTGATAAATAATGATGGGGACAGGTCTGTTATACAGACCAATATGGATTGCCTGGTGAGGTAGGTTCATTTGAACAACATGCATTTTAACACAGCCAAATGCATGGTCATAGATCTAGGAACAAAGAATGTAGGTTAAACTTAGAGGGGATGGTAGTCAAGAAAACAGTGACTCTGAAAAGGATTTAAGGTGAATAACCAGTTGAATCTGAGCTTTCCGTGCAATGCTGTGGGGGTAAAGTAAATATAACCTTTGGATATATAAGCAAAAGAACATTGCGGGAGGAGTGAGGTGGAATTACCTATATATATATAGGTATATATATATGTCACTAGTGAGACCATTATTGACATAGTGAGACCTTATTGACACAGGGTCCAGTTCTGGTATCTACACTTCCAAAAGAATGTTGACAAATTGGAAAATGTTCAGAAAAGAGCTCCAAGAATAAGAAAAATATGCCTTAAGGTATGTCTACACGGTGAGTCAGGGGCCCTGATTTCCAGCTTGGGGAAACATACTCACGCTAGCTTTCATTGAACTGGCAAGCTAAAAATAGAGTTTTCGTGAATAGATGTGCTAGCCCCTCGTACTTGTGTGGTACATTCTAATTTTAGAGCAAGTACTTCTCCTCAGGTGGGAATCACACTCCCAGCTTCAAGTGCAGACATACCCATCATGGGGGACTAAAGAAGCTCAGTCTCTTTAGTTTATCCAAGAGAAGGTTAAAGCTGACTTGATTCTGTTCTGCAGCTTACCTGTGGGTGAGTATATGGCGCTTTAATCTAGCAGAAAAAGGCATAGTTAGATCCAGTGGTTGAATCTACCTAAATACCTGCCAGAGTGCAAGATGTAGTTAGTTACCTTTTAGGAATATATTTTCCTTCCACTTTATCTGTTTAAATTCATAATTAAGAGGCAAAAGGATCCATTTGAGATAGAAAAATGATCTTCAACTACAGTAAATGTTAGGATCCTTGGTTCTAAATTTTTAGCTGGACCTTTGTACATGACCAGCTTGGTCACAATCAGGTTTTTAAACTCCCATAAAGAGACCAACTGTATAAATCATGCTCTAAGTTTATATAAACATTGCATTGTGTCTCAAACAATGTTTCTCTAACATAGGCTGTTTGTGTTGGATGACGTGCTTGCTGTGCAGAAGTCCAACTTAAATGAAAGACTCCTGCCTGTAGCAAAGGCTGAGCACAGAACAAGAGATCAGTGCTCCCGGGCTGCAGAGCTGCTCAATGTCCTAGCCTGATCCATCCGGCCCCCTGACACTTTGCAGGTCACTGTGACCACTTGGATGCTGCAGTTCTCGAAACAGAGTAGCCCAGTGTGTGCACAGAAGATGTCCTCCAGGCTGCCTGGTATATTGATGAAGTATTTTTTGCTTTTAATTCATAGTGGGCTATGCCAGAGGAAGAGTTGAATTGGCTTGTTTTTCATTCTTCTTGTTTTTTCTTGGATTTGTTTGTTGAATATTTCATAGTTGGGTTTTTTTAGCCTTTACTGCACTCAATTTTGAAAGGTCTGTATGCTTCGGGGGCCTGAACTCAGGTCTGCCATGTCCTAAGCCAGGGCCTTCCTCTTCAGCTTCAGCTGTAATACATGATTGCTGATGGAGGGGAGAATGATGTGTGCACATTTTGTGGTTCGGAAAGTAAACAACATGGTTAACTATCAGCACAAATAAAACCATGCTGCGGGTCTGTAAAATGAGCAGCTGAATCATCTGGCTCTTTTAAATGTATAGAAAGCTTAGCTTCTGGCTTTCATGGCAGTTGGGTTCAGGTAGGGCATAGCTAGCCCTAGGCCTGGGTCCCTCAGGAAAATGTGAACCTTGGGGTGGGTTTCACCTGCTCCCATGAGGTTGGAGCTGCCCTGTAGGGTGCATTTGGCATAAGTGGTACGTTGCCTATCAGTGAGACATGGCAACACAGTTGAGTCAACCAGCACAATGACCAAACCAAACTGCTTGGATGAACCTCTCTCCTACCAATGTACAGAAAGACTGGACCTTACCGATAATATTTCAGTAACAAAGGAATTGGTCCAAAAATGTGGATTCATGGCATGCTAGACTTTTAGTACTACTTACCACTTACTGAACTTTTTTGCCTAGTTTTTGCTTTTAGTACTGTATTAATTATTGAAAACTACCCTGCATGACTGGCTACACTGAACCTGCATTTGTAACATGCATTTGTTTTACAATCAACTAACTTTGTGCTGTCCTTGTATGCCTTTATAGTGCAATGTTAGTAACTGCCACTCCAAAAACGCTCACCTTCAGACACTTTCCTTGTGGGCGCACCTGTACAATGCAGGGTGCATTATCTCCTACATACACCTTTCAGGTAGGCCTGCATTGTACACGGTAGGTCTCACATACCCTTTGCATGACAACGCCACAGACCTTCCCTATAGGCCTATACAATGCTTGATTGTATATATTTGGGTTTTTATGATTTAGTGGTGCTGCTATTTAGTGAAAATGAGGTTATGGCTATGTCTTTGTCTTCACTGCAGTTACTTACACTCATCTCAAGTTAACCTTGCTCCAATGAGAGCAGCCACACTGCAAAACCACACTTGAACTGCATAGTGTGGTTGTGTTAGCAACTGAGGATTTGAGCTAACTTGAGCTTTAGCCTAGATTCTCCTGTTGGGCCAGCCAGCCAACTCAAGCTAGAAGCATCTCCATGCTCGAGTTAAGGGTTTTGTATGGGGATGGGACTCGAGTTATGGCCAGAGCCTGAATTACCTCTTCAGTGAAGACAAGCCTTATCTTTAAATTCCAAGCATGGACCACTTCATCTGATATGAGCCAGGTTAAAGGAATTGGATGGTATTTTAGAATATAGAACTTCATATTTTTATGCAGCAGATTTTAAAACAATCTGCAAAATTGGTGGCCATTTTGCTGATTTCCCCTCCCCTAGCTTTTAATTTATAGTTTTGTCTATACTCCTGTGGGTAAGGACTCACTTGAACATAGACAGGAATGGTCAAGACCTTAAACAATAGAGAAACAGTTTTTTCCCTCCACTTTGTTTTTGTTTTTTAGTCAGACACTGATGCATTGCTGTTGTGTTAATTTACAACACTGCAGGCATATAGGGTTTAAATTCGTGCAAACCCTTGTTTAATTTTAATTTTCATGACACTATTATATTTGTTAGGGTTTTTTAAAACCATGGATTTTGGGACTTAACTACTGTACTTGATAGTGCCCCTTTTTAAAAGGCCACCATCAACTCAAATTTACTAGCTCTAAACTATGCTTAGAATCCTTGTCTCTTCAACAGTATCTCTCTTTTTAAATTTTGCTTCCAAGTATGCCTTTTCAGTAGGCATACCTCCCAAAATGTTCACCACAGCTTTCAGAACACCATTGAGTGTGCATGTGGGATATGGACCACTTGAGGGCTCCAGGCTTGGCCTACTGTCACCTGGATGGTTTCCCCTATAACACAAGAGGAACCAAGACTAGCTAAGCCAAGGAAGAGAAGGAGAACTTCATGGCTAAAGAAACCCATAAATCCTGGCTCTTCTTCACCTCTCCAGATCCTCAGTGTGAGGGGAATTTGAGCAGCCTGGTGAAGAGAGAGAACCATATACCTTTTTAAAGGAAGGTGACAAGCGCTGATGGTGGGGAGTGCGGAGGAGGTCAATGTGATGCAAATACAAATTAGTGGTGACAGAACTGAACTTTGTGAAAGATTGTGCATATCAGAGGTGTTGGGGAAGATGCCTACCTTGGTGTTTTGGGACCAGTTGGAAAGAAATTAGCATAGCCATTTTAATGTGTTTCTGTCATTTCCTGCCAGAACACATAGGCAGTTCAACAATATCTCTTGACTGACAGTATCAAAGGTGGCTGAAGACTGAGTAGTATCAGTCATGTCACCTCTATCCAATGCTTTGAGGAGGTCATCCAGATTAGTACAAGTTCTGTTTCCTTCCTTCAACCTGGTCTAATACCAGACTTGGATCATGATGCAAAATGCTAGACTTTCTCAAGCCAGTTATGTATCAACATCTTGCTAACCAGGAATGAGAGGTTAGAGACCAGATGGTAGTTAAAAAGATTATTGGATTTTTGTTTGGTGTTGTTTTTTGAGGATGGGCTGAGGTATCTTGTGTTTCAGCAATGGGCTGTTACATTTTCTTCTGGCTTTGAGCAAGAAAAAGGGTGATTAAGCCTAGATTGCAAGTGGCAGCAAGCACTTCTTTCAATTAATTTAATACTTACATATGTGGTAGTGGACCCGTACTAACAAGGTGGGTTTGAGGCATGTTTCTCTCTTCTCAAATATGTACAGCCAGCCCAAGACATCTGTGTTCCAGCCTTAAGATTTCATATTTCACGTATCCAACAGACATTATGCCATAATGTAAAATTAATCACTTTCAAAGTTCCTCTTTTGGCTTTATACCCACGTTTCCAATAACGAAGGTGTAAACAGAGTGATCATTTGGGGTGACTTCAGTGGCAACATAATTACAAGAATTAAAACTATATCAAACTATACCCTGTTTGAACACTGAGTGGCACTAGGATAGTACCTTTTGAAATGTACACTATTTCTTTACATTGAACCAAGAGATTGATTTTTTTGTGCTGTCAGACTCAAAACTCTCTCTCAACTTGATCATTAACTATTAAATTATCAGATTTCTTGTATTCATTAATAATGGTTATCAAACTGGCATAATCTACAAAGGTAAGGCCCTGTCTTCGCACAAACTGGAATTGAAATAACTAAAACAAGTTGTAATTCACCCCTTAAGTTATTTCAGTACAAGTCTCTGTGTGGACACATACTTCAGATTGTGTTTTTATTTAAATGTAATTTGTTGGGGTTGGGGAACAACTTAAATTAAATTGAAATAGAATCACTTTTAATCTGAAATAAGTGTCCATACCAAGACATGCACTGAAATAACTAAGGGAGTGAATTACAACCTGTTTTAGTTATTTTGGTTCCAAGACAAGCCCTAAAACTTTATAGAGCAAATAAAATTTCTACATATAAAGGGAATATTTATTTAAAAATCAAAACTCTCTTCCAAACGCCTAGTTAGCTCATTGAAAGGAGACTTACATTGCTAAAATAATTCCATGCAATGATCTGCTTTCTTTTTTATATACTTGTTTCTTTTATCATGCTCACAAGCATAAAATATTTTAAACAGCTTTGTCTTTTTATAAGAACTATTCAAGAGGGTTAGTGCACAATTTGTGACACTTCCTGAAGCTGGTAATTTTTTTTTAAACTTTAGTTACCCATATAAACTGAAATATATTTTTACTACGTAGAAATAGTTTGTAGAGCTGACCAATACTAAATACACCAACTATGGAAACAAACTTCTATCCAGCCTACTATGATGGCAAAGTTAAGATTAATAACTTTTTCTATTGTCGTGAAGTCTGTATGACATGTGATGCTCAATTTTTAAAGAACTATCATCATTGCCCAAATATCTAACCGCCCTTGTCTGAACCATTATAAATCTGATGAACTCTCACGTAACCAGAAAATGTTTACCCTGCATTGCCCATCATAAATCTGTTGATCTCATTCTCTCTCATTACTTGGTTGACCCATTACCGCTAGTTCTTTTCCCAGGACAATTTATTAAGCATGTTTACCCAATTAGAAAGAGATTGCACTGATTTGAAAATCTGAGGATCCTCCATTAAAATTAACCAGCAACTCTACTACCACAATATGTGCCAAACAATGTATCTAGATAGAAATGAGTTATTTAACCAAGATGTATATAGTTTCCTGATCTTCTGAGTGCTGCTAAGTCTAGAGAATTATTTAGAAGTAACAGTAAGCTTACTAGCACCTGAAGTATGTTGATGTCTCATGCCCTGAGGTAAGCATAATTCACGTTCATGGCACTGGGTTCTGAGACACTACAGAGAGGAAGACAGCATAAATGCTTGTTTAACAAGTTTTTCTATCAATGTTGTCAACATTAAGAGTTCAAAGATTTCTGAACTGAAAAAAAAATCACAAGACTGGTCTATAAGTCCTCATATCTTAAAAAATGCTTTTGGTCTCTTCTGCTAACTATAGAGATTTAACTTTTAGGAGTACTCCCGATTTGTTTGCTCTTTTCAGGTTGAAAATTCAACCTTAAATGCACAGATCTCCATCACTGGCTACTTGGGGAGATTTCACTTACCATCTCCTAACCCTTGGGGTGGAGAACCTGTCCTATCACTGTTCTTCTCTCCCCATCCTTTTAGCTGCGCTCCTCAGTTATCTGCATACATCGTTCTATAAAATCTCTCACCTTGTTCTGTCCATTCTCCTGCTCCTATCTCTCTCTCCCTCTGCTCTTCACTTTTTTCTTCCTTTATCTTCAGTCTACAGCATTCTAAAGATACCCTTTCCGCTCTCCTCTTTCCTCCCACTCCCAGTCACAATCTGTATCCCCCAGTTTCTCTGCCAGTTCTGTCTTTAGTCATGTTGAACTTGAACTGACAGCTAGACAGCCACCAGGTGAAGTCAGAGACAAGCCAAGATTTTAGTTCAGACAGAAGACAGGTCTGGAGCAGAGAGGTAGAACTGTGATTGTCCACACAGAGATGGTAATTAAATTTGTATTTGTGGATGAGATTACTCAGAGATAAAGGTAGAGAGAGAAGAGGTGAGGCAGTCTCACTTTCACTTTCAAAAATGGCTGTGGTATGGTCATTGGGTTAAGGACAGAAGGTGCCTTTAGTCTGATTACAAATGATGAGAGATGATGGCCATTTTTTAATAAAGGCAAAAATTGTAAGGAATTGTAGGGCTTTCTCCTGACTTAAAATACTGCAGTCTGGCTTTTCAGGGCTAAGAGAAGCTTGTCAATAGCATTCTTGTTCAGGTATTCCAGGGCATCCAAATTATGGCTATAGAACTCTACACAAATTCTGCAGTTAAAGAGATGCAGAATTCTATCCCTAATGATGATTCTACAACTACAGCAGTAAAAACAATGAGTCCTCTAACACTTTAAAGACTAACAAATTTAATTTCTGCAGGCATAAGTTTTCGTGGGCTGTAACCCACTTTTCAGATGTAAGGAATAGGAATCAGATAGGTGTGTGTGTGTGTGTATGTACACACATCCAAGGGGAAGGAACAACAATGGGAAGGGGAGGTATTAGCAGGGTCCATTTGTTAGAGTAGCTGAGGCGTATTCACAGCCATTGATTAGATGGTGAGAATGTGTGAAGATTACTTCCTGTAATTAGAAAACCATTCCAAGTCCCTATTCAGACCCAATCTGATTATGTCAAGTTTGCAGATGAGTTCCAGCTCTACAGTTTCTCTTTGAAGTCTATTTTTGAAATTTTTTTGTAGAAGTATGGCAGCTTTCAAGTCAGCTACAGAGTGTCCTGGGAGATTGAAGTGCTCTGCGACAGGTTTATGGATGTTACCATTTTTTATGTTTGATTTGTGTCCGTTTATTCTTTTGCATAGTGATGGTCCAGTTTGGCCAATGTACATGGCAGAGGGGCATTGCTGGCACATGATGGCATGTATTACATTAGTAGATGTGCAGGTGAGTGAGCTGATGGTGTGGCTGATGTGGTTAGGACCTGTGATGGTGTCACTAAATCGATGTGTGGGCAGAGCTGGCAACGGGGTTTGTTGCAGGGATAGGTTCCTGGGTTAGTGTTCTTGTTGTATGGTTGCTGGTGAGTATTTGCTTCAGGTTGGAGGGCTTTCTGTAAGCAAGGATAGGTCTGCCTCCCACAGCTTGAGCAAGTGAGGGATCATCTACTAGGCTAGGTTGTAGATCCTTAATGATGTGTTTGGAGAGATTTTAGCTGAGGGCTGTAGGTGATGGCCAGTGGTGTTCTGTTTTCTTTGTTGGGTCTGTCCTGTAATAGGTGACTTCTGGGTACTCATCTGGCTCTGTCAATTTGTTTCATCATCATCTCCTGGTAGGTATTGAAGTTTTGTGAAACTGATTTGTTTTTAAATCCAGGGGAAGACTACTGTGATCAAAAAGCCTTCCTTGCTGGGAGATACAATCTCTACAGTGCAATGCCTGATGTCAAATGAAGAAAGCTGAACATATGCTATTTTTTGTACAATTTGCATGTGGCCCTAGATTCTGGTCAAGAAACTGGAAAAAAGAGTGTCAAGATACGATAGGCATGATGAAAGCTATAATAAAAATATATATAATACTATAAAGCAGGAGTGAGTCTACATCTGAAGAAGGTGAAGGTACACTTTAAACTGTTAGGTCCTATTATTTACACTCCACTCTGAAATCAGTCTTAGATTCTGCCTCCCTGCTATAAAGAAATACTTTAAATATTTCCCTCCCCCACAAAGAATGATCACAGCTGGCTCTATTTTTGCTACTTTATTTTCCAAACCTTTCCCCTGACCCCATTTTTAAAATCAACCCCTGGCTTTTTTGTGTGATCTTTTTATTATTCTGTTGTACGTCACCCCAGATGCTTTGGCATGAAGCATATATATAATATATATATGTAAATAAAATATTGCTATTCAGTAGATGTTTATCTGTTCTTCTTTTTAATTTACACATTAATGACATACATCATCGAGTAACTGCCAAGAATTTACTGGAAGATAAGGCAGAATGGGTGTTTTTTCTGGACTCACTGCTCATACTGGATTTTTTTTTACAAAAATACTTCTAAGTTTATGGAGCTAATATCAAAATAAAAAATTCATAATCAGACATGTTAATATATTGTACAGTGATCTCCTTTATAGTGCCAGGACAAGCCATCGAGCGATCTCAAGGTACATATATGCAGGAGTGGAAGAAGTTTTCATAGAAATAAAGGAACAGTACATCCCATACATTGGTTATTCAACATAAGCAACTGCAATCTGAATGGAGGTTCAGCCCAAGGAACTCATGGTGAACCATTTTCCTATGGGCTTTCTTGCAGGCATTGACCAGAAACCACCTTCTGAGGATATTTCAAAGAATGAAAGGGTAGAGCATCAAGTAAATGTGGTAAGGATCTGTACCAATTTATACGAGTGCATGGCCTCAGGCCTTGATTAAGGTAGAGAAACTATATCTCTGTGCCCAGCTTCTGGAGTCATGTGATTATATTAGACTGTCACTTACTTTTTTTTTTAAAGGCAAGTTTCTAGTCATCACAGCTGCAAAGAGAAACCTGAAAACCCAAGTAACCAAAGCAGTGATGTCTGCAGAAAGCCTGAAACAAGTTCTGAGGTGTCCAGTTTAGCTCTATGGGATGTGTTACTCCAAGACCCACTGCTCAATATTGTTGGGACGGCACAAACCTTCCCTGGCAGAGGACTCCTTGTGTAAGGTAAGAAAAAAACAGGGCAATGGGCTCAGCTTATTAACCCATGCCAATTCAAGGCAGCTACTGGGATAGCACTAGGGAGCCTCCCCTACAGCCACCCTTCAAGGAGAATTGGTCCTTATTCCACTGCTTCTCTGTAGAGGGGCATAGCCCCAGGAAGGCTAATTTTATGGTGTATTTAGGGCCCAGGTTAAGGCAATCTGGCTCTATATAGCCAATAGAAAGTAAAGCTGGGAAAGGCCTATTAGATAATCTAGTCCATCCTTCCACCAATGCAGGATTGTTCTCTGCAGCATATTCTTGACAAGCTCTATAGTACACTCATGATGGGGCTTTAGCCAATACTGTAAACACAGTTCCAAGGTCTAAGAAGCCTCCCTATTGAGATGTTTTCCTGATATTCAACCTACATTTATCCTTCCACACTTTCATCTAGTTTATATCCCCTCCAACTACACTAAAAAAAAATCCTCTAAATGTTTAGGACCATATTGCATTTTTAAAGGAAAACTGCAAAGAGTACTCCCAAGGCTCCTCCACTGTGGGCAGGGGAGGCTATTTGCCATTGTGGAATTAACAGTTGGTTCTGCAGGTCTTGGAGCATCCACCAGAGGAAAAAGCTGATGACAGGAGTTCTGTAGCTACGTCATGGAACCTCTGTATAAGTAGGGTTTGGCAGTGCAGAAACTGAAGAGCTCCGTGCTAGTGCAGCTGCAGTATTACCTGTGGGGCTAGAAGGGGATGGCCATTGTTCTGCCCAGTCTGCACTGGCATGTCTATTTACATAAGTTACCCAAATATATATTCCTATTGGAAATCATTTCTCTATATGCTACGTGTTCTCTACTTGAATTCTCCTGTTTCATCCTGTCTTGTTGCTCTTCATCGTAGTGCCCTAGCAGGGAGACTAACTGAAGAACAGTGAAAGCATGAAAATGATTTATAGAGGCAGCACTGCCTGATGACCAAAGCAAAACTAAAAAGAAATGATCGGTTCCTCTTACCTGACTATTGTTACAAACAACCCCTAAGGTTACTACAATAGTATGTGAAATTGTTTCAGAGTAGTGACTTTTTAAAAAATGGTTTCTTTTTTAATTTATCTGCTTCTTCAGGAAAAAATACAGCTTCATAGAATACTGCGACTTATAAAACTTGGAACTTCCCTCATTGCATAGTAGAAAGTATATGCCACATCAGTGTGAACAGCAGCAGCAAACTATGTCTGTGGGACTATTAAACAATGTTATGGTACAGTGTAGTCCTATAACTGTAAACTTGCTTAAAATTTTGTTCTGTACCTGCACAAAACAATCTCACAATGATTAAATTTTAAAATAATGCTTTTCATTTTTCTTTTAAAACTGAACTGGAGACTAGTCCACCCTGTTGCCTTTATCCAGTAAAGCATTAAGTCTGATGTGTAATCTTAACTCAAGAGTACCATTCGCAGGCTCATAGTTAGGAACATTCCTAAATATTCTGCCGGATTAGGGCCCTAGTTGCTAGCTACTTCAGGTTTCAACTTGGAAAGTTAAACCATTGTGGAGTTGAATATGCATTGAAAGTGTCAAAAAGAAGCTCCCCAAACCTGCACTTTTTACCCCTCCCTAGAATAAGAATGGTATTTAAAACATTTCACCGTCTGCTCACTCAAATAGCATGAAGACAAATTTTTGAAAACTGGACATGAAAACAGAAATACAGGTATTAAGACACTCAATGATTGAAAATGTTTTAACGAATGAACTGGGTTAACAGGTGTCTGTGGGGAAGGAGGTACAGAGCTGGGGAAGGCGAGAACTGTGGTTTTATTGTCATATTTTTCAATTCACACGCAGGGGAGAGGTATGTAACTTTTTTTAGTAATAATCCACTTTCCTTAATTGTATTAAACCCCTGCAAACAATTAATGCCCTATAGCCACTGTCTTTTTAAATCCCCCTTTTGTCCTTGAAGTGGATTTCTCTCTAGCTCGGAGAGGGATGTTTCTTTTCATACTGTCTCAGCCTCGCCTGCTGTAACCCTCCCAGTCCCTGCCCGTCTAGGCTTCCCTTACCCCACCCTGCCGCCCCGCCACGCGAAGGAGACAAAGGCAGAACCCCTGCCTTGCCCCCGTGCGGCGCCCTTTCCAGTCCCGCCCCGCCCGCCAGCAGTCAGTCAGTCAGTCAGTCGCGGCACCTCTCCCCGCCTCACGCCGCTGCCCCCCTGCTCGAGCGAGGAACTGCCGCGGCTTTGCCGCAGGAGCGGGCAACGCCCGGCCAAGGGCGCCGCCGCCGGGACCCACGCGCGCTCTTGCACCCACGCGCCAAGCGGCGGGGGGTGCGGCCGCCCCCAGCCACAACGCAGGGGTCGGGGTCTGACTCCGGCGGCCCCCCGGGCGCAGGGTCTGCGGCGGCCGCTCCCTGGGTCCCGGAGCCAGCCCGGCGCTCGGCTGTTTTCCCAGGCGGGGCCGCCGCTCACGTGGGGCCGGGCGGGGCGGGCCGGCGGGGTGCAGACGGGCGCGGTTGTTTTCATTCCGTCCGGGGCGGCGCCTGCGAGGGCTGCTCGGCGGCTGGCAGCGCGTCCCCGCCGCCGGCGGGCAGGAAGAGAGCAGCGGGGGGCGCGGCCGCAGGTAAGTGCCTGTTCCGCTGGCTGCCCTGAGCGGTGGTCGGGCTCCGGTCCCAGCCGCCTGTGCCTCGCCAGAGCCCAGCATCTTCCTCGCCTGGATGGCTCAGGTTAGCAACAACGACGCACGCTGCTTTATATTGGGTACTACTTCGTTTTCAAGTCAGGAGCGACGCCCATCCCCGAGGTGTCTGGTTGCTCTCCCTCCTCCCCCAGTTCCCTGCCCCAAATCACATCAGTTTCTCCCAGTGCCTCAGAGCCCCCTTCTGTTACCTCTCCCCCTTGAAACGCCCCTAAGGCTCCTCTTAAAAGTTATTCCAGGCGAGTTGCTGTGAAATGATGGTTTGCCACCATGGAGAGGAAACTGGAATGAGATGTGTATAGGTGGAGAATTCTCCCCTCTTCTCTTCAGGTTCTTGACTGTTACTTGTACTGACCAAGTTTATTTGGAAGATCCAAGGCATCTGGAGAGAAATCACGGTAATAGAGAAATATCTGAGCAAATGGTGGGAAGGAGGATAGAATATGGTCTCCAGTGGCTTTCTTTGCTAATGAGTTACTGGAATAGCTTGCCTATACATTGCCCTTTATCATGCTAGCTTCACTTTCTACCTCAGTCTCAAAAGTTTAATTTCTGTTCTATCCTGTGGAATTCAACAGGTTTAACTTACTTACCTAGGTTTGTTTGTAAGGATTTCCACACAAATAAGAGAGTTTTGCAAACAATCCTCTTAATATTCCAGTGAGCTAGTGAAAGATGCATTATGAACAGCCATCACACAAAAGCAGGAATGATTTATGAGATGCTATCTAGTGGAAAGCCTTTCATCAACATAATATGTTTAGGTACATATTCTTTCACACATACAGATACAAAATGAGGTGGTTTCCTTTAGTTTAAGGATTTTTTTGCATTAAATTTCTTCCCATCATAATAATCTTGCTTAAGATAGAATTTGTGCAAGGTATATTTTTATTTGGCATGGGAGGCAGAAAACAAAGTAGAGAAACAAAGTCTGACTGTAAGCATTATTTTTACCTGAAGATTACTTGTGAGAGCAAAAGTATCATAGATAATATGCCCATGAGGTAATGATAAAGGGTTTAGTATTTCATAAAACGAATTACTGTAATAATATGCATTTGCCCTATAAGGTGCCCATCACTGTACTAGCTGGGTGTTTTTCTCTCCTGCTTCCTCAATCACTTCACATGTGAGGAAGACAAAGCTGCCTTTTCCTGTTGCATTTCAGCAGAGTAAATTTTGGATTAGCTTCTGTCAGCTAAAGAAGTCGGTGGGGACAAAAGCATTCTTTTCCGATCATTAAAGTCTGATAACATATTTTTCTTGCCCTTTTCCGTTAAAAGCGAGAGTTGGATAATTTTTCCAAAGGATTCAGATTTGGCTTTTGTTTCAGTTTTGGAGAAGGGATTCTCCACCCTGCTTCAAGTCCTAGATGTCACTGTGCAAGTGTTGTCGGGTTCAAGAAGTGCTTCAGGAGACCCCCTGGTAAACTCTAGCTGAAAAAGTGTGTTGAGGATGAGACAGAGAATTCTGTAGTGTACATCACCATAGAGATTCTAGGAGGCTTGAGGTATTCACAAGTTGCTGCAAGTTTTGCTGGGGATCATATTGATCTCATCCACTCTGATGGTGCAAAGATGGTATATCTTTGACAAACCCTGGCTTTTGGCATGCATCTGAGTCTCCAGGAAAACAAACTCACACCTACATTTTTCTTCTTTTGCCTTTGTTCCTGTAACTTTTTTTTCTGAATTTTCCAAAAATATTCTGAATTTTCTACTGTCAGCTAAAACTTGTGCCAAAATTTATATTTTGTAAAAACAAGCTTTTACTAAACGCAAGACCAATATAAATGTGTCCATGAATGCCTTAAAATTACAACAAAAAAACCTTAAAAAAATCAAATACTTCTCTGCAGTGTTTGCACTGGAAACCTTGCAGGGTGGAGTACCAGACAGTGAAATGGACTGCATTGATTTTCATTTGTACAAGCTGAGAGAAATGCAAAAATTAAATAAACAACATGAGTAGTAAGCAGAATACTGAATTTTAAAACATCATTCAGTGTTGATGATCTAAGGCGGTGTTAGCAACAGTGATGAGGATTTGTTTTATATTTTAAAATACAAAGGGCACTGAGCATTTAAAGATAAAAGGAAGAGGTGTTGCCTGATTTGTTGAGAGGTTATTGACCATTGGTGGTTGATTATGTTGAATTTTAAGGTTTTCCAATTAGTCACAGATTAAAATTTCTGAGGGTTTAAAAGGTTCTAGTCTCAGAATTAGGTACAACAGAATTAAATTCAGTATCTGGTTGAAAACCCTGATGTGCACAGCAATGACAACACTCGCATTGAGAGCAAAGCAAAGCTTTAGTAATATTTTTATTAGCTTAATTAATAAAAACATAAATGTTCCAACCCAAAGAAAGGCAGAGCTATGATGCAGTAGTAATGTAGTAATAGTGACTTACACCATTCCTTACATATACTCTCAACTTTCTCATGGAGACAGGCAGTGTTCCATGAGGGTTCTACCTTGCCTCTGGCATTCCAAAAGAGTCCGATGGTCAAGATCTCAAAGCTTGTGCGGTGGTTTGGCCTACTACAAAGCCTTGTGACTACCATGAATATTCATGTGAATGTTCACCTGGACTCCTTTGTCCATAACTAACTTCCTCCCCCTAATAATGTTGGGGTGTCCTTATCCTGTAGGTTAGTACATTAATGACCTTAACTCGTAATATACATCAAATTGTTGCTAAGGCTATGGTTATGTGATTATGCATTTACGGATGTTCCTATGATAAAATATCCAAAAGCTGGTATCAGTTCATATTCCTGCAGTTATCTGATATAATTTTTTACAAAAACCCCCTAAACATAATATTCTAGCTCCCCAATAACTCAAGGTCCCTGGTGAGTAACAGACTTACGCTAAGGCTCATATGCCTCAAAGCTTTATGCTAACTACTTAAGGTAAATATTTCACAGGATAAAGGCCTGTAAGTTTTTGCGTTAACCCTACATAAAATACCTCTAAGCTTGCTCTATGGGCTACAGAGAAAAACCTTCTTGGTAATGTTTACTAAAAGCTACTCCCAGTATTAGCAAACTGTTTTGTTCATTTTTGTGGATTTGTTCTTCCATTATTCCAGCAATGATAGTAAGCTTGATGCTGTATGAAACACGGAAGACTGCCCCTTGCTCCACTTACAAGGAAAATTACCATCCATGGCTCCTGTCCTGCAAGCATTTATATAGTTTTCATAAGTGTTTTCTGAGTCTTTCAATTAATTTTCTTGATCTGTTAAGTGAGAGTAAATAGTGTAGGTGAAAAAGGACTCCTTGTTAACTTCTGAAACAAGTTGGAAAGCTTTATCCAATTGTGAAGGACAAGGATTCACATATTGTAAATAAACACAGTTGTTATCACTGTCAATAGAGAGTTTAAAATTTGGATGTAGAGATTGAAATCATCTTTTATTCTTTCCGGTAGCTCAGGATTGAGGCAGTTTGGCATTAATGTATGAGGAAACTTTCTCTTCCATTGATAGCGTTGTACCTTCCTGGAACAACTCCACCCTCATTAACTTACTGATGATAGTACATAAAATAAAGAATCAAACACGTTTTTGAGGCGACAACAAGAACCAGCTTGCTGTCAGGTTCGATTATATGGATCCCTCAAATAAGGAGCGACAAGGGCTGCTTTGCATACAACTTTATATTTCTATTAATTTAAAATGGAGTTGAGTCACTTTAATTATAAAAATGAAACAATGTTACAACAGTTTTACTAAATTTCAGAAGTACCTTTTGTTTTGTGAATTTTCACAGGACATTTTATGACTCATAATGAGGAACTTCCTTAATGTTGGAAGAAATCCTCCTCAGAAGTGCAATAGAGAAAAACAAAATTAAAATAATAGAGATAAAGATAAAATATTAAAATAAAAAATATATTCATTTGTATGTAGCTGTAATTGTTTCTCTGTGTTGGGAAGAAACAGAAATTTGAAGAGACTTTCACTCCAAGTCACATCACCTGTTTTTGATGCAGTTACTTTGGTAACACTTCTGGCTGGATCCCTAGCAAAATTTAACTTTTAAAACCTGCCCATCACATTTTCCGCTTTTCCTCTGGTTGGAGGACACCAGCTTAAATTGAAAAAACAAAACAAAAACAAGTCCGTCACCATTCCCCTATTTGTAATTATAGGGAGTCTCACTTTGACTTATACTGGATGGTGTTACTCTTCATGTAAGTCTTTATTAACTGATTAGCTTTTGGTGATTTTTCCTATTGACAAGTGTCCAAGTGTAAAAGCCAGCAGAAACTGAGAGAATTTTTCTTGTTAAACTCAGTTCACAGCTGGATTTATTTTTTAAAAAGGTTGCTCTGTGTATGTCAGTGGTGGTATGGACCTTGGACGGGTACTGAAAGTTATCCTGGCATACAGTTTCTAACTCTGGGACAAATTGTAGCCTGGTAAGCACAGAAACAGCATGGTGGGGAGATGAGCGGGGGAAACTCTACAAAGCTACTCCATCCACCTCCTTGAAAGAGTGGCAGAATGGGTTGGTGATTGACTTCGTCCTTCAACAAGCTGGTCAGCATACACTATGTGAGATGTAGACCCTGGTGCAGTTTATTCCCTCCCAAGAGCAGTAACTGAGCCAGGAGATGTAACTGAGTCACAGTCCGTCTACCCAGGTTTCTCCTGGGATAGTGGAAAAACATGCTGACCCTTACTTTGTGTTTATACCAAAGGCTTATTTGAGCCTTCCATGCTTTTAGCCACTAGTTGGTTTTTTCCAGGCAAATCTCCAGTTTACTCCAGTTGTATCTAATTTACCATATACCCATTTCTCTTCACTGTCATGACACCTGGAAAATGTGAAGAAAACCCTGTCATTTAAAAACCCACTTAATCTACTTTGGAACCACAAACACTAAACAGTATTAATCATGATTGTATAGTCATTTCATTACATTACTGCAGGACAAAGTTAAGGTTGTTTGGGGTGCCTTAACTATGTATTTCCATACCTTATCAGTTTTGGATTACTTAACTCTGAATTTTCTTGTGTTTATAGTGCTTGTTTGAGGATATTTTTCCACATCCTCCGAATTTTGCCCATATGCTATTGATCTATACTCAACTCCAGTTTAACAGATTTTATATGGAATTTCCTAGAATTTTATTAATTATTAAAAATTTCATATAAGCACCAAACAAGAAACTCAAAAAGAATGCTACCATAGAATCAAAGAAATGTAGGGCAGGAAGGGAGTGGAAGAGGTCATATACTCCATCCTCCTGTGTTGAGCTGAGATTAAGTATACATGAAAGGTGTTTATGTACCTTGTTCTTAAAAATCTCCAAAGATGGGGATTCCATAACCTCTCTAGACAACCGTTTCCAGCACTTAACTATGCTTATAGTTAGAAAGTTTTCTGATATCTAACCTGAATCTAACGCCTCAGCCCCACTCTGTACAAAAGCAGCACTGTTGTGGGGAGTGGGGGGCAGTATTACAACCTTTAAAGGCAGAGATATTGGCCTTCAGGGACTGGTCTCCTTTGCTTCCTTTCCTCTCCTAATCCAACTCCAACCACCACCATGTTTTCATAGCAGTGGTCTCCCTAAAACATCCTTTTCTTCAGGCCCACATACATACGGGCTGCCCACTATCCTTCCCCACATCCTCCCTCTCTACCCACACAGCCCCTTCACTGTTTGCCTGAGCTGCCTTAGCATCAAAAAGCCACACCATGAAGAACCAAAGGAAGGGAAAACTGGCCATGT
The DNA here is from genome assembly GCA_007922155.1 of Mesoclemmys tuberculata. Classification (NCBI taxonomy): domain Eukaryota; kingdom Metazoa; phylum Chordata; order Testudines; family Chelidae; genus Mesoclemmys; species Mesoclemmys tuberculata. The sequence continues at coordinate 40,785,622 of ML675620.1, forward strand.
GTGAGGAGGGCAAGGGAGTGAGCAGGTTTTGTGAAGGAGTGACAAGGAAATCATGGGGATGTGTAGTGGGACTGAGGTGGACAGTATGAAGCAGGGATGTGTGGTGGTCTGGCTAGAGAAAAGGGTTGTGTTAGGAAGTCTGATGCTTTGACTCCCTTTGAGCTCTGGTATCAGCTCCCCTGGTGGTGTTGCCTATACTGCTGACTCGGCCAGTGCCATGGGGAATCTTTCGAGCACTGATAACCAACCTAGTGTACAGCCATGGAACCTTTAAAGAGCAGTGATGGTTGGAGTCAAGTCATCTGCTAAGGGGAAACCTTAATACATCAGTACACAGTCTCTCTCAGGCCAATGACTCATTTCAGCCAAATAATTGACATGGAAATTAGCTATAGAATAAGGGTTATGATGTCACAATGGCCCAACTGAGGTGTTCTGAGCTGTTGTTCTGGCCCTGTTGTATAGCCATAATAATTAGATCACACCGTTATCTTAATTACAACATAATTTCTTCTAGTGCAGTTTATGCTTGAGACTTCAAAGAGTTAACTAGATGGAAAGCTTGTGTTGCATTGTTTCTAACTTCATTTCTGAAAAGACCCATTTTAATTAATTTTAACTGAAACTTAGTAATGGATTTACTTGAAAATTCTCAGAGAGTAAATTTTTTGGGAGGATCTGCTGTATTTTTTTATGCATAACAAAAAGGTAAAAACACTGCTTTTAAGTGCAAAAACTCAGCTCGGTTTTAACTACATAGCAGCAACAGCAGCACATCCATGACATTTGAAGATGATCCTCTCATTCCCAACCTAAGTCTGAAGCACCTTTATCCAGTTAACACTTTGGACTATTTTGTTTTCCTTTTTTGTTTAATGAAAAATTCTGGTCTTCTCTATAGGATGAGTTGTCATGTTTAACAAAGCTTTAGAAAGTCCAGGAGTTATTTTGTGGTTTCTGTGGCGTGGAGAGAATGATTTTGTTGATTATTCAAACATAATGATTTATCAGAAATTAATTTCAGAAGGATGGAACTACATTTGTCTGGAGTACAAAGTATCCATTATTATTTATCTTTTTCCCTCGCCCAGTCCCTTGAGTTATAGCCCTCTATGAGCCTCCCTTCTTACTGTTTTCTTGTTTTGTTGCTGTATTCAAGCAGCATTCTTTCCCTCTCTCTAGTGTTGTTGTAACCATTGGACATTGAAAAGGAATAAACTGAAGAGGTTTGTTGCTGCACTGAGTAGACAAATGTATTTTTGAAGTTTGTACATTTATATTTTAGCAGAAAAATTGTTTGTGCTTTTAATTTCTTATTAGATGCGTAGATTTTCAGTTAGGAGTCTACATGTGACTAGTTACCTATTTTTTATGAAATATAGAAAAGGGCCATCTAGATATGGTGTTAAAGAATGGAAGTGTTGCAGCTTGGGGATTGAAGCTAGATTGCTTCAAGCTTCAAGTTGCAGAACTGGAAACAATATAAATGTTTCCAGTATGGAGTCTGTACTTTTTGAAGTAGTGCTTTACAGAATGTTATTATTGACTAAATTCCCTTCAAATTCTAACTATTTCCAACACATGTTTCCAAGAACTTCAATCTTGTATCAAAGCAGACTACAGTAATTGTTCTATTCAGGTACTGAAAAGACAAGGGGTAAAAGAGGTCTTTGTCTCTTAATGCATCTAAAAGGAGTTGCTTTGTCTGCTTCTAAAGTAGGTAGATCATAAAAGTCACATCAGGCTGAACTAGTACTCTAAGCAGATACTAAATAATAATGCATTTAATAATTTCGTTGTGATTCACAGATCTAGAAAATACAAAAATACAGCTATGTACAGAAGAGAGACTGCTATGCAGGAAATGCCAGTTTTCCAACTCTTGATTTTATTGTGTGTCTTGAGATTCTTAGTGTTTTTCTTAAAGTCCCAGCTTCTGGAACTTGATATTTCATGAGAATTTCAACTTTCATTATGAGTAAAAAGTAAGTTTCCAGTCCTCATGGTTGCAGAGAAGAGCATGAAAATGTCAGACAGACACATCCTGAAGGCAAATAGTAATATAACACATACTAATTTTTTTTAAAAACTCATGATTTTTAAGTCAGTCTCATGATTTTTGAACATGAGGTTGGCAATATTGAAATCGATTATTTGCTCAGGATTTTATTAGTCAGTTATTTAAAAAATTAAATAAACTCAATCTTGAACAACTAGATGTTTCATAATCCAGTCTATTTTTTTTACTGTATTAGAGGTTTCTAATATTGCTGTAATGGAAGTGATGAGTAAGGAGGACTTGAAATGCTTTGCCTTAAGTAGCTACCATCAGTCACTCAGGCTAAGAATTGTGCTGAATACCCACCCTTGGAGGAATAAATTATTTGAAATTATCCTTGCACATCATAAATAATTAAAGAAATGTAGACGCTGTGCTTACAGACATGAATTAGACACAATAATCTTTACTTAGTTAATGGCAATACTGCCTTTGTGATTTTATTATTGGAGTGTTTGTACATGTGTATTTTAGAGAGGGGTAGGTATTTTCATTGTGTCCTGAAAAATATCTTGGTGGTTGATTTCCTAAGATTCATACATTTTGGAGTGCCATGCTTTTAGTTTCTTATGCTGAATAATGTTTCTCATCCCAGTTCCTCCCCTCTTCTGTCCCCCCCAAACAAACAAACAAAAACAAAAAAAATGGTTATATTTCTACTGGCTTTTTATTTAATTTTAAGTTTATATTTTAAGGAGCTGAATATCTAAGAGAGATTTATTTATTTATTGGTTCCAAGTATGGGAGTGTATAAAGCGCTGATGAATAATGCTTTAAGAAAAAACAGAAAAAATAATCAACTATAAATGTATCTGTAACTGTTGAGTTGAAATGCAGAGTGAGAGGTATGTAACCCTCCCCCTGCCTTCAACCTGTCAACCCCAGTCAGCAAGGCTGGGTCTCCACTGACGGCGGCAAATTTGCTGCTGTCAGATTGATTGCTCTGGATGGACTGAGCTGTCTGTGTAGACCCACTCAGTCGATCCAGCAAGCGACACAGGAAAACCACCCCAGTAAGTGGTGCAGTGCAGACAGTGCGTAGAGGAGACGCCGCAAAGTCGACGGGAGATACACGAGGTTTTACGTCAATTATGTATCTCCCATCGACTGCCGCCGAATCCCAAAGGTAAGTGTAGACCGGGCCTAAGTGATCTCCTGTGATCTGTGGCAGCAGGTTGTACTATTTCTTGTGGCACTCTATCAGATTGTATTGAAGATAACACAATAATCTCCACATCCAGGACTAATTTGTAGGTTAGTGTTGGTAAAGCCTCAAACAATGTGGATATTTGCAAGAGTTTACACACTGATGAATTAAGGTGGGCATGGCAGCCTTGAGGTGAGGTCGCTTGGCAAATTATGGAAGTATATGAGTTCATAAAAATAAATGAGGGGCAATGTATGGCATGCTGGCAGGTGTTTTTCTTATGCTGGTTTGTAGTCTTTCTGGTGTGGCCTTTCTAGGTAGGGCATAGTTACCAGTTAGCCTAATCAGTGCTTCAGATTCATTTTTTTAAATTTAATCTATGGCTTATCTACACTAGAGAAATTTGACATGCTAATCACCAGTTGGTTTCTATAGCACAATTAGACACCTCTTATCCACACATAATTGTTTCCAGTGGTGCACAAGCACTCACATCAGCATTTGGATTAGGTTGTCTTTTGAGGCTAATGATCATGTGGTTCTAACATACTAGTCTCCAGCAGTATAGTGACAGTGAGGACATCTCTCTGACATAATAGCTTTGATAGTAAATAGTGCTACTGTCCCGCAGCACATTTAACAGTGCTTAGAGGGCTTACCTGGTCTTCCCTCTGAACTTCTTGCAAACTTGTCCATTGTGCAGTGAAGTTACATGTGATACAAATAGTGTTGCTCAGAAGAGAACTTCAGTTTGAAAATACTCAGAAGTGTCTGTGCTGTATGATGCCATGGATCTTCACTTATCATGCCATGAAACGTATTTATTAAAAAATACAGACTGAAAGAAATCTTTAAACTTACGTTGCATAGAGGTCCAAGAGTCTCTAGGAGGTAAAAGGAGGAGAGGGCAGTGCTTACGATAATGGGCTGTCTTTCCCTTCCATAATTAGTGTTTCAGTAAATTTATTCCTTCTGTGTGGATGATTAGTGCATCTTTTTTTGTCCAGAGTTATTCCACAGTGCTGTAGAGTACAGAGAAACTTGGTGTCCCAGTCTGAAACTACCCTTTATTTTGAACAAGGGAAAAAAGCCTTCTGCCATAAGGGAATTTTTTTTAAAATTAAATTTAGGGCTCGATTTCTGTTTACTCCCTCAGGCTAATTGATTTTCTCTTATAGCTGTCTTCAGTTAATGGTCACCCAGCATTGTGCCCTTGAATTGTATTGCAGCTGTACAGAGTACAATGCAGCCTTTGTCTAAAACTGTAGCACTTATGGGGCAGGGAACCTCTTGTTTGCCTAAGCACAATGAGTTCTACTGTACAGCACTAGTAAATAAATACAAATAATAATGGGAGGTCAGCAGCAAAGTACCTCACTGCATGCAAAAATATCCTACTTTTTGTTATGTTTTCATACACGGCATTTAATGTTTTAGCAGCATCACCTTTTTGGAAAAGAGTTTATTTCACTTGTAAAGTCCAGACACATGTATCATAACAGGAGTTATGTACATGCATCAAGAGAGAGAGAAACTCGCTGGCATTTGAAGTAATATGGTTCAGTTTCACACTAGAACAGTTAGCACTTAATTACAATACAACACCATAAAAGGAAAATTGGTAACACTCTTGCATGCCTCCTTATTTTAGGGAATTTGTACATATTTCTTATGGAACTATTTTAGTGTATTCTAGCTATCAATTTACAAAATATTTGTTCCAAACCAAATTTGTTTCACTACAAATTCTTGTTCATCTCAATCAAAGGATTCTACTGCATCCTGAGAAACATCTCTTTCATAATTTTTGTTTTGTTTTTTGTTTTCTTTGGGAAAAGATATTAGAATAAGAATGGTCTGAAGTTCTCCCCCTTCACCCCACCTTGCTTGAGTTGGAAAAATTGCATTAGATAATATTAAATCCATGTGGCAGTGATTTTGTTTTTCTCACGTTCAAGACGATTGGCCACTAATCTCAAGAATTACCCAACTGATTTAATAGTATATTTTTGTGATACGTATTTTCTTTCCAGTTAGCCACAAAAGTTAATAAATGTTTATGGAAATTCAACAGTAAGATTCAATAGAGCATTTTTCCTTAATATGCCCTTAAACGCAGAGAAGCATGATGGTAAATGCAAGTGATTGTAACCATGTGACAGATGTTACTAATCTTGGAAAAGCAGTTCAGGTAGTTTTTTATTGCTGCTCACAACATAGTTAATTTTCAAAAAATTCTTAAATGTTCAAAACATTTTCCTGTATTTTCTAATAGTATTTTTCATTTCTGGTTCTAGTCATAAGTTTCCAGGTATCCCAATTCCTCCTCGCACCTCTTTAAACTACAGTTCATAAAACCTGAGAGGCAGTTATCACGCTGAGGAGGACAGTAGTGACTTTCAGAAACTGTCATCTCAACTCCTAAAATTGGCTGTTGACTGGTATAGCTGTTCAGGAAAACAGGGTTCAGTTTTCCACCTGGAGATGAGAACATTGCAATTCAGAAAGTGATGGTCTGGTTGAAGGAATCAAAATCAGTTTCTTCACTGTGCAGAGCCTGGTTTATATATAGCTAGGCACTTTGATTTAATAATTTTCACCCTAAGGATACAGTGGTCCAAATTCCTCCACATGGAACTCCACTGGAAATGATGGAATTACATGAAGTATGAATTTGGCCCAATGTACTTATTTAATGAATTATTTCTACCACTTTGGGGCAGCTAATTGAAATGCTTTCTGTATTCTTGCCAGTTACTCTTTATATGAAGATAATTTTATGTCCCACTATGTTATATAACATTCAAAGGGGTACTGTCCTTTAATTCATAACTCACGGGAGAAGTTTTCTGGTTCTAAACATCAGATGGTTTGTTTATTTACCATTGCTGAAGAAATAGACATTATTTTTAAGGTCTATGCTCTATTCACTGTTGTCTTCAGGTGTTCTCTGCTACAGCTGTTAACTAGTACATGCTATTTTCAGGGCTGTATACATTCCTAATGAAATTAGTGCTGATGGTGAGCAAACACAGAAATAAATGACTACAGACTTAGCTAGCAAAAGAACAGTTCAGATGTTTATTTTATTATCTGAACTTTAACTTCAGTGGAACATCATGAGAATATGAGGGGTTTATGCTAAGGGATTGGGGTGTAAATTGGTAGCTGAAAATTAATACTTTAATTCTAATTTAAAAGCAATATAATTTTGTGTTTCCCTTTGGGTATTTTAGGTCAGGTAAAAAACCATTAAGTAGTAGCACTGGTTTGATGTGGTAAACACTCTAGCACATGGATATCTACTGTATAAACTCTGTTAGAAACACCCTATCCTTATTCTCTAGGCACTGTGTCAGATGCCACTTTCAAAATGATATTATATATTAAAATTACAAAACATACAGTTGTCCAGAAACAAAAGTAATACTGATTTTACATTGTCACCTATAACACCCAAGACATTCTGTATTTTAAGTATTTAATGCACTACAAAAGTCGTCTTTTAGACTAGGTAGCTGTTGAATTAATTAATGCACAGGACTACGTGTGTCATAATAAACACAAGCTCCATAAATATTGCTGTTACACATAGTAGTCCACTACAGAGATTAAATACAAAACAAAGTAATTGAGCTGTTCATTGTGGATATGTAATCTTGGTTCAGAGTAGCTTCATAAGTCAGATGTTCTTAGTGTATTTACCTTGTGTGTGTATATGTATTAAATTGGCTCACTGCAACAAAAAAATCTGATCCTACTCTGTCCTTTGCTTTCTGCAGCCATTCATTGTGCAAAAGGTTTTAACTCCTAGAATTTTGTCACTAAGGAATGCCTAGTCCAAAGTCTTTATATGATTTAATGTAGGTTTTTAAAGATTTGTGAATATAAAAAAACCTCAACTTCTCTTTTCCAAAATAATCTGTTTATCAACATTTCATTAAAATACATACTTTCTTGACTGCCCCACATGTCTAAAATTCATCCCCCCTTCTCTGTTTGTGTATTGGGCAGCAACTGAACAACAAACTGTCAGATAAATTAATTACCAACATCATGGTTCCACATCTAGTTCTCCAGATGTTATACTTGTTTCTCATCTTCTTTGGTAGTCTTGTTTATGATACAGACAGATATCTCTTTGTATGGATACTAATTACTATAGACGATGGCTTTTTACTGCTTCTTCTGATGCTTTCCCAGCTTCAAGCATGAACTGATTCTGTTAATCCTCAGAGTTAAACAAGGCAGATGAACAATTCTGTTATTTCAGGAAGATAGTTGTATTTATGGACAGACATTCCCATTTCATCATAAATCAGCCATAGCACCTGGGGAAAGCAGTGAAAACTATGGTAGTTTTCAATGTGATAAAGAATCAATCTTGTTTTCTAAACTAGAAGAATTGCCATAGTTTTCACTGCTTTTTCCCAGGGCAGACTTTCTCTTGGCTTCATTTTTGTCACCTCCTGCTGTCAGACAGAAATAGCTTATTTTCTAGATATCCATCTGCTTATTCTTATGCTGCTATTTCAAAGAACTTTGGAGGAACATGCAAGGAAATGGAAGAGACATAACATTACTGGATCTAAGCTAATTTCCAGAAGCAATAGAAATCTATGTGTTACCTCTCAAACTGATAGAAGTGGCAAGAAATGCAAAAAAGGAAGATCAAAGTAGGGGCTAATTTCTTCCATGTAAATAATATTTTTCTGTAGGTAATGTGATGTAAATACTTTGCAAATGAAAACTGTGAGAACACTAGGTATGTTGTGGATTGGAGATAAATTTAGGTCTGTAGTGAATATACAAATTTAGGTTCTTTCCACAGGACTCGGTCTTCAATTTAATTGGAGAGAAAGGGTGAATGTTTGGAAATTATCCTTTGTGATTGCAAAAATATCCTTTGTACTGTTAGTCACTTCACTGCTCACTCATGCTTGGCGGAAACATAGCCCCAACAAAAGTATGAACTTTGTCCCTTTATCTGAATAGCTAACTTCAAGGCCAAGTTTTGACTACTAGTCCACTTACACTTTGAAGGGAGGCAAGTAACAGTAGCTATCTTTTGAAGCCACACTTTAAGGTGCCCTAACATGCTTCAAGAGGACAAGAATGTTTCATGAACAAAGGGTGTCATGATTCAAAGGGCACAAGCATGGTCAGTCATAAGTGCCCCACCGAATTGAATTACTTTAGGCAAGCATTTGAGACTTCAGTAGTTGATGATGGTAAGCCAAGAAAATGATTCTGTGACTTCTGAGTAGAGGTCGTTCTGTTTGTACCATTTCTGAATTGTGCATGATTTCATGAAATTACTGTGTCATGATGTGACAGGCTGTACCAGATGCTTTGAGGCCCCTGCTGGAGGCCCTGCAGTCTGACCACTCCCCACCTCAGGAAGGAGCAGTGGAGGTGGGCCCTTCAGGCCTGCCTAGACAAGCTGCATAGAAGCATCCAGTCAGACCACTGCAGGCTCAGATAAAAAGAGCTGCAGGGCCTGAGCAGGTCATAGAAGATTAGGGACGGAAGGGACCTCAGGAGGTCATCTCGTCCAACTGCCACTAAATCATCCCAGCCAGGGCCTTGTCAAGCCGAGCCTTAAAAACCTCTATGGATGGAGATTCCACCACCTCCCTAGGTAACCATTCCAGTGCTTCACCACCCTCCTAGTGAAATAGACAGAGAGAACCCAAGGACTGAAACCCTAAGAGATAACAGGTGAAGATGATGGGACTGAGTGGGAAGCAGTGCAGGGAATGTAGCAGCAGCTATTAAGGGAACAGAAGTACTACATGGCTGCTATTTACAGGGTTCCTGGGTTGCCACCTGGTAGGGTCGGCCCAAGTACCCCCACGGCCAGTGAGGAAGTGGCCTAAATTCTGAAAAAGGGGACAAGACTCTTTAAAACCTGAGAAAGGTGCTGTAATTTAAACGAGCCCAGAGATGGAGCTGAAGACTCTCTGGTGAAGGCCAACCATTTATTGAATTTTGTTATCTTGGAAGAGGTTCATCTATTAAATGTGTGACTTAGCCAGAGGACTGAGCCAATGAAGACCACCTAGTGAGGTCAACAGCCTACAGGGGATGTGGGGTGGGGAGAAGAGATTGCAGCATCACATCCAGTCGACAGGAGGCACTCTCACAAGAGGAGTTCCCCACCCTTCCATCACATACGGAAAACCTATATGTACGTGGATCCCCTCATGAGTTAGCAGGGTTGTATTATGTCTCTGCCAGTCTGGAGAGAATGGTGAACGATCAGCACTCAGCTATCGTCTATTCAAAGTAGAACACCTTGTGACGGTAGGTTTGCTGTCCCTGGGAAAAGACTTTTTCACCTCTTGAGTGAAGGGAGGGGGATTTGGGAATAATGGGAAAATTACCAAAAGGCAGAACAAAAGAAGCAGGTGACCACATCAGGATTGTGTAAAGGGATTCACAGGAGGAAAAAACCATTTTGCATCAGATTAAGAAGAGGGAAACTGGTGCAGGGATAGGGTAGGCAAGAAGGTGGAGGACTCTGCCTGCCTGATGGAACACAGATGTTGCCATTCCCTCCCTTCCTCCCCCCGACTTCTAAGTGAAGAGTGTGCTAGTGATGGACATTGCATTTAGGATATTTTATTGTTTGGTATGATCTGTACTCTCCTGTGCTTTACATGATTAAATGTAAAGAGCATAAAGTTGATACAGGAATAAAATGTATGTGACTGCTTCCCACTACTGCTTGCCCCAGGAGTTAAATTGTAAACCAGAAGCTTCATACCTTGGGGTGGATTTCTGGGAGTGGGGTATGTTTAACCAGTGGGGAATCTGAATGACTACCACTGTGCCCAAGGGGGCTACATGGCTGGCCAGCAGGTTTCCATGCTAGAGGGATTGGGGGTTGCTAGACAGAATGTCTGAGGCCTGAGTGTGTGCCTAGAGACCTTGAGAGTGGGGCAATGGCTGGACTCCATTCAAGCTCCAGGACTATGGAACACCCTTAGGAATCTAGAGTATAGAGGCTTGGATTCCTCTCAGCAGTTCTAGTGGGTGCCAGGAAGGGGCTCTCACTAGGATCTGACACCCTCATTCTCTTACTGTTTTCCCCTCCCTCCCCCCAATTCTTTGTCTTCCAACAGATGCTTTAAAGATAGCAAATAACCTGTAGTCTCTCTTTTTCCAGAGTTCATCAAAATCTAGGTCATCCACTGAAAGTAACAAATTTCTGTCTTCAGTCCTGATTGTCACTTTATGGTGTCATTAGAAGCTGCATTTCCAACATGGAGCATGATGTGAGTTTCAAAATATTTTTCATGTGAATGTGATGCAAGATTGTTTTTATTGTCGCTTAGTGAGAGGAGCCCAGTTTCACCAAGAGTGCTACATTTTTCTTTGGCCACAGTTTTCAGTAATGCAGTAGCTTGAAGAGGTTAGTCCTGTTTCCACTGACCTGTAGGAAGCTTTTACAGTTTATTGGTAGAAATGCTGTCTGATGATGATGTTATTGGACTGCTGTATTGTGCTCTAAATGGGACAACCCTGAAAGATCATTCAGAAGCTACTGCTGGTGCATAATACAGTGCCCTGTTTACTTAGTTGTACTGCATTTGGTATAGAAATTTACTGCTTTGCCTCTTACTTGCTTATATCAGCATTTCAGTATTTTTTAAAGCCCATTGTGGATGATGTATTTTGTTGCTATTGTACTTAAGAAACTTCCTCTTACTCATATGTTATTTGGCCGTTGAGTTCATCTGACGCATTCTGGCCTTTCAGTTCCTAAATCTGATTGATTGTTTTAGGGTAGAATATTTTCAAGAGAGGTGTCACAATTCTGAAATTTAGTTGTCTTCAACTCTGCACCTGAAAATCTTACTGACCTTTCCAAAACGTTGGTTCAGCAGAGGTGAAATGTGTATACTTTGAAGGGATAGCATAAGACCTACTTGTTTGTTTGAACCTTTCCCTGAAGGTGGGAGGGTGAGGTATGCCCTTGATTGCATTTGGTTTGTTGGGTTGTCCCTTTAGATTTAGCCTGACCTAAATCAGTTTATTTTGTGCTGTCTATAATAATGCATATAAATCTACACATTGTGATGGACATATTTTTAAAAGTAAATGTTTTTTAAAAAGGACAAAAGACTCTAGGATAGGGGTGTCAAACTCATTTGCGATGGTGGGCCAGATTTGAATTACATGTACTTCAAGTGGACCGTACATACCATAAATCAAAATACTAGGCACAACCATTTTTATGTAGTATTATATTTTATTTGCTAGATATCAGCGATATAAAAACTTCAGTAAATTCACTTCTCCATCTACTACTATTTTACGATTAAAAGAATCAATGATTAAGAATCATAGTACTGCACGATGCCCCAAGACCACACTATCCCTCTCTCGCCTTTTGGAGAGCTGTGTCTTATGAACACAGCGCTCCATACGCTGCCACTAGAGTACACAGATCTCGTGGTAGCAACATGTGACACTGACATCTCGCAGCAGACACACAATGCCATGAGATGTCACGGCAGCGTGCACTGCCGCCCTGGGTGGGACCAGAAAGGTTGGTGGGCTGTATCCAGCCCACGGGCCAGATGTTTAACACCCCTGCTCTAGGAGTCTTTAGCCTCTGCTTAATGGTAGAAATTTTTCTTCTATATTCTGCCAGTTGAACAAATTGTCAAATTAAATTAATGCTGAGGTGGAGAATGTTGTCTTTTTAGGAAACTCACTTATTGTGGAGGTCAAAACAGAAAATTAAAAAAAAAAATTTCCATGCAGGAAATTTAATGATTTTTGAACAGAAGCCCCATAAAAAGTTAAAATGGTGTACTCAAAACACAGTGAGTTTTGCAGACCAATTGCAGACATACTGTCTGTCACACTATTATTCTACAGTTGTCAGGCAGGTGGGCATAGACGTAACATGAAAATGGCAAGTTTGACTGATTTATATTGATAATATTTTTGTTCCTAGTTCATGGTACATTTTGACGGTGGAATTGGAAGTGGATTTTACTGTTTTTCTGATCTCTGTTATGTGGGTGTCCTATAATACTGCAAGTGGCTGGCAGATCAGCTCTGGTGCAAATCCCTGGTTGTCAGACATCAGTTCCATTTCCTGTATAGTCTGTGAACATCTTTTTCTGTTACACAGAGAAAAATGGAATGGTGCCTCCTTTTTTCCTGTGCAGCAAATGGTTAATTACTTGCTCCATGGTATTGCTTACCAAAAATGTGAAGAGATTCACATTTATCTTGGGTTTAATTGTATAAGCCCATTGCCCAGGATAGAAATATTAGTTAAAAATGTTCTTTTCAGATGCTGCTTATCATTTTCATGCAGTTGCTGAAACTTTAGAGCTGTGCGTGTAAGTCTTAAAGGTGAACTGAAAACCTTTGTACTGAACTGAAAATAAACTAATTTTTAAAATAAATTTTTTTTGAAAGCTAATATAATAGAAAATCTGTTCCTCTTTTTATTGGGGCCCAATCCAAATTCCCAAAACGTAATAAATGGGAATCTTTCTGTTGCATTCAGTGGGCTTTGGCTCAAGCCCTCACCTGCCAACTCCTGTATTCTGTGCGTGTTAACGGCATCCACTCTCTTTGCCCTGCTTTAGGTGTTTGTGATGTCATCCCCTTTTGGGACTCAAAGGGCCAGATTCTCCTCTGCATCCAAGCTGTCCCTGGGGAGCAGGCCAGGGAGCTGGGTATGGCTCTATCATCCTGTAGACTAGTGTGTTAATAATTTGGAATGTGTTTCTTTTTCTTCAAATATATATATGTGAATTTTCTGTGAATGTTTTCTTAGTTTTTTAAATGTAAATTAACAACCATAGAGATGAAATTATCCAAAGCACAGGTAAGCCATGGGCAGCAGCAGAGTTATGGTCATCCTAGAGCAGGGGTTGGGAACCTATGGCTCGCGAGCCAGATGTGGCTATTTTGATGGCTGCATCTGGCTCGCAGACAAATCTTTAATAAAAAAAATAATAACGTTAAAAATATAAAACATTCTCATGTACAGTGATCCCTCACTTATCACGGGTATTAGGTTCCTAGACCCCCGCGATAGGTGAAAATCCGCGAAGTAGGAACTGCTCTCCGCAGTGAAACTGACTCTGCCTTGTTAATTTCACTGTGGAGGAGGACACACTCACGCACATATGTTTAGTTTTAAACATATTGTATGGCTCTCACGGAATTACATTTTAAAATATGTGGCGTTCATGGCTCTCTCAGCCAAAAAGGTTCCCGACCCCTGTCCTAGAGTGTACCACCATTTATTGTATTTTTATCTTTTCTGAAATAGGAATAACTTTATTTTTCCCAATAAATATGGACTTGAACAATATACTGGGATGTACAATCCCTTTGGGACCTGACAGATGAATATTCTTGTGACAGAGACACCCTTTCCCCCCCCATGCTGGTGGAACTCCGGGGAGTCAGTGCACAATATGTGCGTTTGTTGCATTTGCCTGGTAGACGACATTTAGGAATACTGCTTCCCTAGCTCCATAATCCTAGCCAGGCTTTCCAGATCCTCTCCAGCTATACAGATCTGCACAAAGGCAGCTGAGCCTTGCTAGAAAATTAGCCAGGCAGAACAAGTAGGTTCAGATTATGCTAAAGAGCCCATTAAGAGGAAGGATAGGGAGCTGTCTGTTCAGTGTGAGGGACAGAAAGCAGTAGTCCTGGCTGCACTAAAAGAGAGGGGGTAGTCTGGAATAGTTAAGTTATTTTTTTCTTTTTGATTGTTTTAAATCTCAGGAGCACTCAGGAATGGCTCCACTGGAGAGAGGTATTGGTGGCTCCCCCAATCACCCTCCCATGCCTACCTCCCCTGCCCTATCCCAGTCACCCCTTATCCCTAGAGCCCTGCTCAGCTGCGAGAAGGAGGGAGGTGGAGAGAGCAGTGAGGGACGGGGGGCAGGGGGGAAGAGGAGCAGAGGGCGGGGCCTTGAGGGAAGAGGCGGAGCGCAGGGGGGAGGGTGGTTTCCAGCACTGTTTTCACAATAAAAAAATTGGCCACCCTATGGCCACGCCCTGTCCCTAACAATGGAAATGTTTGCAAACTCTGACACTATTAACCTTGATTCCACGAGAGTCTGTAAATGTACACCAACCTTCACGTATGTATATGTTTATCAAAAACCTTCATGCAGTATATTTATTCCGATGTGCCAACTCTAGCTTTTCCTCAGACCTCTTACGTGTTAAATGTCACTGCATTGGTAACTGAAATATAATGAAATACTAGTTTTTAAAACACTTATTTAAAAAGGTCCTAAATAAAAATTTCCTTACTTCTATTGTAATATGACAGTAATGTATATAACAGCAGATAATCTGTGACATTACTTCAGTATGTGGGAGAATCTATTTAGATGTAATATTTATAGCAGGGAGAGGTGGTAAGTACTTTGTCTGGCTTCTGTTGAAACCAGGAAAGGATATTACTAAATCCAGTAAACCGTGGGTTTGGTTGTTATATATTTGGGGGTGGGGGCAGAAGGAGTGTACACAAGTAATTAATTATATTTTGTCAAGTACTTTGTATATTTTTAAGTATTGAACATTTTTTGAAGATCCATTTAAAAAAAAATAATTTCCCTCCAATTCAAGAGTTTAAAAGGGGCGGGTGGTCAATTGCTTAAAAAAATTAATAGGTCTTTTGTAGTAGTACAGAGTATTTCATTGTAATGTGCAGGGGCAGAGAGCATATGCAGCAGTGTTAGTTCTGGAGAAGTAATGGCTTTGCTTCTCAGATATTCTTTGAGATGCTATTGCATTTTAATGATATAATTTAGGTGATAGCCATTAGTGTGAAGCATGACATCTGAAAACAAAGACAATGGGACCTGGAACACAGAACAGTAACAGTTGGAGGAAGCTGAGAGAGTGAGTTGTAAAATAAATAAAGTCAGCAAGCTGGAGCAGAAGAGGATATGGAGCAACAATGGAGGAGAGCCAGGAGAGCTAGGTTTGTTCAAGGAGTAGGTCAGGGTGGGGAGGACAGAAATGTTACTGCGGAGCCTAGGAAGAGATGATGAAAATGGGTGTTACTCGGGAGACCTGAGATTCATTGCACCTAGCCAATTGTTAGTCTTTAATAAAGTAGGTGATGTACAGTGATATATATATTTCATTATGAAAAATAAAGATATATTTTTGTTTTTGTAGGCAACATGTATAACTGAAAAGGATGTTTTTCCTTGCCTGGCCATGGCTCATTTAACATGAGTCTGACACAGGGCATGTCAAAATTATCTCCTAAAATCCCTTCATTGAATGACCTGTAAATACCACATTTTTTCTGTAACTTGTATTTCAGGGAATGGAAGGCAGACATTACTTTTATAGAGGATCTTTTAAAATGTAATTATTTTAGATACTCTCTGCAATTCACAACCATATTTTCTCTTCCTAATACAAGTTTTCCTCAGTACAAATACAGTGTTGAATCACTTCCATTCACAGGAATCTGAATACATCAGCCTTAATTAATGGAATGGAATACTTTTATGTTAAATGCATTCAGGATAACTAAGTTTGTTCATTCTTATAATTTAGTTATTGATGTCATGACTAAAATAATTGGAACCACAAAAATGTCTAGAGTACTCTGACAGATTTTAGCCCTGTACCCCAGTGAGATGGGAGGTAGCCATGCAGAGACTCCTCTTCAGCACAAGAATGCTGCATGCTGACTCTGAATAGGCAAGTGTGGAAGAGTCTGTTGGTGGTGGACCAGTGGAGGGATTGCTGGCACCATGTCTATTCAGATCTATAAGAAAGTAATTTCTCTGCCAGTTCATTGATTGGAATAGCAGCCCTACCATGCACAAGGCCAATTTACTTGAGGTGAAGTTTATGGTGTTTTGCATGGTGTTTTGAAAATTATTATTATTGTTTTGGGTTAGTTTTGTTTTTAATATAGCTCTCTCCTATTAAGTGCTGAATGGGGGCTGGGCCAGGCAGGAGATCATGCAACAGTTCTTGTTTTCAGCACAGGCAGCCCCTCAGGAACAGTGTTTGGAGTTTGGGGGATCTTGTTTATTGGGTTCATCCTCTGATACTGGATTAATGGTCAAGGGGTTGGGCTGCAGGTACTCTGAAATAAGTATTCCCTTCCTATGCAATGATGAGTCCTCACTTCAGTGGAGCTTCCTCTTTTCCTGTCTGCAAGTTTCCAGGTGGGTTGGGATCAGCTTTGCAATTGAGTGGCAGCTCCTTAGCATCAGGCAGCCATGCCCCAATTTTGTATTAACTAATGCAAATGTTTGTTGTGGTTTATATGTTGCATATCTAGGTCAGATTTTGAAGAAAGCTATCCTCCTTACTTGCCAGTGAGATAGATGGTTTAATGCAAAGTTATCTCTGTTCTAAAGCAGGTGCTTCATTTTTATACAGGTAGACGCCAGTAACATAACAATTGTTAATGATGGGAATTGAAATACCATGTCTGACCCAGAAGCTAATGCAAGGGGTGAGCAAAAGGTTTCCAAGAATCTCTTTCACAAATAACTGTTAATGGAAAAATTGGAACCAGTGTGACATTTTATTTCTGTTCAGCATTTTCATCTAGTTCAACGTAAGATCAACCATATTGTGTCAAACCAAAGGTCCATCTTGTCCAGTATCCTGTCTTCTAGCAGTGACCAGTGCCTGATGCTTCAGAGGGAATGATTGGAACAGGACAATTTTAAGAGATCCATCTCTTGTTGTCTAGTCCCAGCTTCTGGCAGCTGGGGGTTGAGGGTTAGGGCACCCAGGGCCTTGGGGTTGCATCCTGGACTGTCTTGGCTTCTGTCCTTTTAATGAACTTTTCCTCCAAGAACTTATCTAGTTCTTTTTTGAAACCTGTTATAGTCTTGGCTTTTACAACATCCCCTGGCAACAAGTTCCACAGGTTGACTGTGCCTTGTGGGTAGAAGTGCTTCCGTATGTTTGTTTTAAACCTGCTACCCATTAATTTCATTGAGTGAGTGCTTGCTCTAGTATTCTGTGAAGGGGTAAGTAACACTTCCATGTTCACTTTCGTCATTCTGGTCATGATCGTATCGCTCCTTCATCGTCTCTTTTCTAAACTAAACAGTTCCAGTCTTTCTAAACTCTCCTTGTCTGAAATTCTCTTAACCATGTGACGATAAGGGCAGAGAATCAAATATTTAGCATGGAACTAAACTCTCTCACTGAGCTAGTGCAAGTATAAACAGTATCCACAGTAGCATGGGCAGCAGCAGCAGAGGTATGTCTTAGGCGGAAACCAGTGGGTTTGTGCTCAGCACAGCTAAGTTGTGTCTCTGCCACTACCCAAGCTTCCACAGCTACACTGCTGTTTATATTACGCTAGCTCAAAGAGAGCTAGAGCGAGTATGTGTGCGCGAGCAGTGGAATTGTACCCGTATCTCATAGTGTAGATATGGCCTTAGTTACAATGGCTTGGCCATTGTTTACTTCATCTCAGTACATCATGTATGTGTCAAATGAAACATTTTTGATTTAGGACTGAATAGGGATATGTGATATACGAAAAAATGAGTTCTCCTTCATATTTCAGCTTTTGTCACACTCTCTTGGAAACATTATGTCATGGTGGTGTGACGTAATTCCTCTTCCTAACAGGAGTTTACTTAAGGATTCTTCCCAACCAGAATGATAAATTGTTTAGGATTTCATGTAATCTAATTTAATTTTTGGAGCACTACTCATTCATTATCCACATATCTTTACATCAAATATTAAATGTAGTGTGTTGGGGTTTTCTCTTGTTGCAGTAAGTTACATATTTTTAAATTAAACAGCAAAAGTAGTCTTTGGATGAAATTATAAACTCCTGTGGATGAAATAGCCTTGTAAATGCAGAGATGATTAGTTTGGCTCTATAAAATACTATAGTTTTTGATGTGAGAATACACACATGTTTTCTGACAAACTTAATTACCTATTCTATATGTAATATTTATTGTTCTGAACGCAATAATAGTACAATTATTTGAAGTTCTTGGTATATTCTCTTAAGTGCTATGTCAGACTTTGAGTTATTTCTTTTGTAGAAGCAATTATGTTTTAAAAATATGTAATTTGATGAGATATACTTGAAATCAAGTGTATCACTTCCTCAAAATGCAAGTTCCTGGTATCAATCTAAAACATTCTGTTAGTGGACTGAAATATTTTTATTTTAAATGTGCTGTGCATGGAATTTTTGAAAGTACTGACTGTTCCTCTTGTCATCAGTGGGAGCAGCTTTAGGCCAGTATTGAGTGCTTTAGAAAATCCCATCTCGTATGTTTACAGAGGGAGGTCTTGTGGATACAGTTCAGAGCTGAGATTTTTAGTTGTATTCACAGTTGTCACAGTCTTTGTATGTAACCTTGACTAAATCATTTAACCATTAAACGTGCTTGCCTCACAGGGTGATAAGGCTTAAATGCGTTACTATTTGTGAAATGTTTTGAAATTCTCTGACAGAAGAAATTTAAAGTAATAATAATACATATCCCAAAGTCGCATTAGTATATATGTTATCCCCTTGATACTAAAGATTGAATATGGTAACATATCAGCACCAATTGGACTCTCTATTGAACTTGCTGATAGGAATTTACAGAAACATTGTACTTAAATAAAAGTAATCTGTGCAAGTCAGATTGCTGGATGTCTGCCAATGGTTCACTGATGCAAGTTACAAAAAATTAAAGCTCCCAGTAGAAGACAGCTTTTGCAGAACATTAAGTCATTTGTCTTATGACTAAGCTCTTTCTGGCTGCATCATTGCCCTTCTCTATGCTATTTAGAATTCTGTAGGTCAGTAATCATTAAAGATGGGTGTCTGTTGTTAGGTTCCTGGATGTCATGTGATTTGTGACATTCAGCTTTCCCCCAAACAAGTTAAAAATAGCTTCTCCCCTCCATCAGTGTTAGACTTTTAAAACTGCACTGTGCATCTAGTCCCCTGTTGCCACAGGACTAAAATTGGGAAATTTGTGGAACAATCACCCATAATAGAGCCTGAGGCCTAATGTTGCTAAAGTAGCTAACCAGTTTTACCTCAGCTGTCATTAGACAAAATGATTAAACTGCATTTTACATTAGGAATTAAATTAATAAATGCATTGCTAATAGAATATTGTCATACAATTAGTCTTTCCTGCTTTGCAAAAACTTTTGTTTTCAAACTACAATTGTAAGATGCTGTCTTCATGAATGATGCCTATGTTGCCATGTGTGTGGGCATGCAAGGTAGGCACATGGTGTGTGTATAAGGCTTTGTAATTTAAGCAGTGCACATTAATTAGATGATCCCAAAAGACTAGAGTTTATGAAACTGTTGCTTGAGTGGCCCTTTAGCATCAAAAGACCCAATACTTATGACTAATGGACGTTCTTGTAACTGATGGCTTTGCGTATTTCAGAATACATACAAAATGTGTTTCTACGCCATATTTTGTTTACAGACAAGCCACTTGGGTTTAATGAAGATGAAAATCCTAATTATAATCGGCAGGATTTAAATCCTGCCTAAACAAGTCTAAGGTCAATTTGTTTATTATTGTCATAAAAGTGAGCATGATATATAGTTACTGATGGTAACAAAGCATTCTTGAACATACTACATGCTTACAAATAAGTTTAAAAACACACATTGGATTCAGAACACAATAGAAGTTTTGGGATTACCTACAAAAATACCAAATATAAATAGTTTTAAAATAAGAAGTGCGGCAGGGTTTTGTCTTTACGGTTATGTTACTCATGGCAGAACAAAGGTGTCATACCAATTTAGTCAATGTGAAAATGCATCTTCTGCATCCTTTTACTTTCAGATACTATATTTGACTTTAAAATTTGATAGCATATCACCTCTCTTAACCTACCAAACCTCCTCAAAACAAAACATTGAAAAATCATCAGTCCAGGTTGACTAAGTATCAGCTGTGACATGTACCATGTTAGCAGATGTTCACAGTTCAGTTTGTGTACTAATTATTATCCTTCCATTAATTAAAAAGAAAGTAAAGTTCATCACTTTGAGTGCCACTTCCTTCTCTAAGGATAGAAGTTGACCGTCAGACTCCTTACATTAATATTTATTTACTTGTTACTTGTAATGTATACTGTATTGGGGAGCCGAACCATTTTAAAAAAATGTTACTGAAAATTTTTCTTTCCATTATCTACTGATGGAAGACTTAATTGGCTGATATCAACCTAGTTTGTAAATGCTCTGAAACTGCTTAGCATTGATTTTATTCTATATAAATTCCTATATTGCACTTATCATAGTATCTGAGCACCTTTCAGTAGTGTTTTAAGTGATTATAAACTGCATAATCAATTTTAGATATTGTATCTTTGTGCACAGTTCATAACATATATAAGATTAAATAAGAATTCTTGATTAAGATCTTGAGCCAAATTCTGCCCTCAGTTAAATAGTTACCCTTGTGCATTCTTACATACCCATGCAAAGCGGCACCACGCTGGGATTTAGTTAGTGTTACTACTAACCTTGCTGTGCATTAACCATGCAACACGCAATTCACATTCTCTAAGAGAAGCCTACAAGGTTCAAGATCAATATCCATCAGAGCAATTATTTTTTGTATTAGTATTCTTTTCTTTTCTTTTCCCATGGTTAAGCACCTCTTTATTCCCTCCCCTAAATCTCCATTCCCCAAAAACCTGGAAAGCTTTTCTCTACCCCTTCATCCCCATTCTCTTATTTGATTTCCAAAACTTGATTTTCTTTATGTAATGTAACAACACTAATTGCTTTAACCTCACTACTTTATTACCACCTGATAATGGTAGGACAAGTGTTTTTATTCAACTCTACAGGAGGATCAATTTCATGTTCTTTATGGACCCCTTCACAAAATGAATGAATGAAATTGTATTAGGCTGCATTAGCCCACTATGGTGTACGCACAGCTAAAGCAAGTTTAGTCAGTACAATATGTTCTGTAAATTAAGTAGTCATGACATATTTAATTTTTTAAGAAAAAAAAATAGTGCTGTCATATGGTACTAGCCACTAATTAAAAAAGTGAAAACTATTCTAAAACATGTACAAAGGAGATTTATCCATAGATTAATCTTCAAACAGCTACAACGTACAGTTACCCCATATACATGGAGATACTTAAGTGAGCCTTGCTTCGCAAGTTTAACAAAGACATTGCAATATGCTTATTGACATGTACTGGCAGAAATGGTGGTACTTACTTAAAATTTAACTGCTTTTCAGGGAATGGCACCTGGCTATCTGCATTTTAAAAATGGCATCTTTACTATGAAGTCATACAAAAATGTACCCAAAAGTAATGAGGCAAAAGATCAGAAACATATTTATCTTTATTGCCATCATCTTTGGTTTCATAAAAGGCAAAAATGTTTTGATGGGCAGTTTTTAGCCTAGACCATTATCACAGTTTTATGTTGAAAATTGTCTCAAATCCTTGTTTCCATAAATCATTTTAATGGCCTTTTGTAATTATACAAGTAGACTAAAGAGAATGTGGAATGTTTAGAAAAAAACATTAAACTGAACCTTTGAATAGCAGCTATATAAGAAATAATTCATACAAAAATGCATCTCACCTATAAAACGGTGTTAGTTAATACACATGAACTGCATATATATAGGTTTGACTGATCGATACTGCAGATATACTGGTATGTGCTATATAAATCCCACAGTAGAATTGAAGGGGTTAAGGAGCAGTTTGGGCTCAGGAAACTCTACTGTCCCCCTCTCCTCCAAACCTGCTGAGAATACTCCAGCTGGAGGAAAGAGCTTAAAAGGGAGCCAGACAATTCAGATATGGGCAGGGGCTGATGCGGGAACAGGTCAGATCTGTCTTGAGACCTCCTGACCAAAGCTGTCGCAGAAGCCTCTGCTGGGAAGTAAGGGATTGCCAGCTGAGCACAGCAGGGCTGAAGGTTGTTACCTTTGTTGGGTTTTTTTCCCTGCTTCGCTATCTTAAGTTGGATTTGAGACTGTGGAGGGGGATGGATAGTAGGAAGTGGCCCAGGGAGGAAGTCTTGAGAAACAGCCTGGTGCCTGACATTGTTTGCCTCTCTTGGGCCTTGGGTTGGAGCCTAGTGGAGTGAGTAGGCCTGGGCTCCTTTATCCTTGCCATATAGGGACATAAACCTCACTTCCACCCCTCCCAGGAATAAAGAGAAAATAGAAATGATGAAAGCCTTGTGGCAAGGACAAGCCATCTATGTGGGCCAGGAGATAGACTGGACACAGGGCCCTCAACAGTTCTTTGGACATAGCTGAACATGCCTTTTGCAGTAGCAATATTGGTGACCCAGAGAAGTGCCAAGTCACCACTCTCCAAAAGGAGAGTGCCATCCCTGTACTGAAGGACTTTCTGATGGGAGGCACCAGAGACCAAAAGGAGGAAATTGAGGGCTCAGTGATCTAACCGGTGTCACTGGTAAGCCTGCCCTTCTGCCCCAGCTACCTAATAAAATTAAAAACCAACACATTTAAAACTGATGTAATAGTTTTGTACAATGTCTAGTTTATCCATTGACCTCACCGTCACTAACTTTTATTGAAGCTGAGCGCTTATCCAAAATAATTCCTAGGGAACATCTTTTAGAAAACATTAACTTCATTTAAAAATCGTTAGTAATGGTAAATACATCATGACCCTTGGTAAATTGTTCCAAGGGTTAATTATCTGCACTGTTAAAAATTTACTCATTTCCAGTGTGACTCTATTTAGCTTCAGCTTCCAGTCTATGGATCATGTTATACCTTTCTCTGCTAGATTCACATGAATGATAAGAATATTAGGATACAAAATAGGATAAAAATTTAAGTTAAAAATCTATAAATGATATAAACCTTCATGCTTCGAGTCACAAGTTATTTACTGCCTGGGGGCAGGAAGAAACTCCGTCCCTCTCCACCTAGCTAGACTACTACGTAGTTGTTCGTTATAGTGGTTTTACAGCATCCAAGAGTGGATAACAGACAGGTTGACCGTTGCTCTGGTTCAGCGTGGCATTTTGTATGTTGATAAAACACAACACAAGCACTGGGAATCCAGAAAGCATTTACAGTAATTTAAAAATAGGTTGGAAATTAAAATCATTAGCTTAAAATCATTAGAAATTAAAAGCATTAGCTTCATTTGACTAATAAAGTCAATGGAATGTCTTCCTGTTTTCTTTGGATTTTCCGTTTCATGTATTCCAGGTTAGAAACCGACATATGCATGCCATGCTAGAATCAGGACCAACAGGTTACTTTTTCAGGCAAATTTAGGTGTCTTTAAGGAAAACAGAGTGAGACACATCTGCGTGCAAGCCACAACCTAACAAGTGTTTGCCTTTTAGGGAATGAATGTCAGAGTGTTTACAACTATACTCATACTGGGCACTGAGGTGGATCTTTTTGCAAGGATTACTTGCATGAGTATGTTATGGTGAGCAGGTGACTCAGTGGATGGCCCATAGCATAGGATGGGTAGGGAGGACTGTTCCCAGCCCTGTTTGACATACTTGGGTCATACTTGGATGACCTTGGGTAAGTTATTTAACCTGTCTGTTCCTTAGTTTATACTCTGCAGAATAAGTGTAATATTGCAGGGTAGTAAAGCTTAATTAATGTTTTCAAAACTCTTTGCAATTCTAGAATGTAAGTTGATATTTCAAGGTCACAATATTATTTTTTCATCATTACTACTTCTACTAATAACTCATAGGCATACTAGAATATGTATCCTCTTTGTTCAGGTTTTCCTCAATTTGACATGTCAAAGATTTTGTTGTTTGCTTGTTCCAGACTGGGTTTCCTGGTTTGGTACTCACTCACTGATTAGATTTGCTAACATTAAGGGAACAGATGGAACAGTCAGCCTTGGCTGATCGATTTCCTTTCCCAAAAATGGAGTATGTAAAAGGAATCTTAATTTTAAGATAGATATCATTAGGAAGTAATTGAAATACTATTGCATCCTTAAGTTTTTTAGTATCTTTATCTCTCGCAACAGGGGTATACTGGATGGCAGCCTTCACAAATAATTTAAATAATCTTATCACAAGTTGAAATTTTTTGCAACACGAACACCAAATATTTTGGTGCAGTGTTGAATTCCTCAGTCAGTTCAGGAGAGTCCATAGATGGGGGAGGTATGTGGCAAGAATAAACAAGCAATGTGGGGAGGCTTTTCTTCTGTATGTCTGTCTGGGCAGTTCTAAACAGGTTTAGGAGGCCTTCATAAGAATTTACAAAAATGATCCAAACTATAAAGAAAAGAACCACTAATAATCAAATAGGCAGGCAAAATCCTTCTCTTTAAAACATTTGATCCGGTTAATCCCTGTGTATCACCACTGACTTCTGTGGAGATGCACCAAGGGTGAACTATGCCCATAGAGTCTAATTTATTCATGCTGTGGTTAATTAATAATTCAGAAATGTTTTAGTTCTTATTGATGTGCAGGAATATAGCTGGGCAAATACTGTACATAATATGAGCATTTTTAAAGGAAATACATTAAAATATTTAGAGTACTATGTTTTTTATTATTGATCATCACAAATGTTTTCTATGTTAGCCTAATTTATTAAAGCAGTTTCTGGATTTATGTAGAGGCCTTTCTTGTGCTGTGAGTGATCATAGCTTGATAAGGAGTAGAACTGAACATACCTTTTTTCATTTAGAAGCTTTCATTGGGTAAAGATTGTAGAATTGGGTCCCAGTGAACAATAAACAATGGAGGTTTTAAAGTATAAATATTACACGACAAAACTTCTTAAAAAAATAGAATAATAAAGGGCAGTATTCTGACACCAGTTTATACTTAGTGCCTTACTCAAACTTCTACTAATTTCAGTGGACCCACTTGTGTTGCAAGTTGCTGCTCAGTGTGAATAAGAATGGCAGAATCTGACATTTGTGGATGAAAGAAGCCCAGTAGATAAAAATATATTTGAATTTTAGTAAAGCATTTGTTTCTGTTTCATGAGAGTGTGCTGATCATTCAAACTTGACCATCTGTTGATAAATAAGTTAAGATTTCATAATGCAGCTTGCTATTGGAGAAAATGAGAGCCCAGACTTTCAGAGCTGGGCATAGGTGCTGGAAATAGGGGTTGTGAGGGTGCTGCTGCAGCCCCTGGCTTGAAGGAATTTCCATTATATACAGGGTTTACAGTTTGGTTCAATGTCTCTCAGCACCCCCACTACAAAAATTGTTGCAGAACCCCTGGAGCTGGGGTCAGAGAATTTCTAATAGTTAAAAAATGGTTATTTGTAAAAATATAACTTCCACAGATTTGAATTGCTGAGATTTCCTCAAGCTGAATTTCAGGCCTTAAACTGTATCATCTTTCTGACAAGATAGCAGCTTTTTTTTAATTTTAATTAATTTTCCATTTTTGACAGGCCTTTTTCTTTTTGCTATTGGGACGTATTAATATAACTTTGGTTTGTTTCAGTTTTTTGTTAATTCAGAACAATTTTAGATGGTGTTGTAACAGCAAAATGCACTATAACAGAGTAAATTCATCTTTCTATTAAAGAACTTTGAGTACTAGGAGCATATAATTTGTTTCTAACCTTTGAAAAGTTATGTAAATAAAATGACAACATAAAGTAGACATTAAAATGCCACTTACTGAGCAGAAATGCATTTATCAGTTACCAAAAGATAATTGTAGGTTTGTTGCTGTGTGGTTTGGGTCTAAGTCTAGATTGATTGTTATGTAGACTGTGGCTGCTATGGTAGTAAATGTCTACACAAAGATAGGTACAAGATGTTTCCTTCTCTTGTTGTTAGCACGTAAAAAGTGCTAATATTTTTAAAATGGCGATTCTCAAAAAACCTTTTTCAGAAAATTGAAAAAGATCAATCTATGCTACCAAGAATATTAAAACAATCAAAATTAGATGTGGATTTAACAGAATGGCATTGTAACAACCATCCACACAGATAACTATGCTATGTAATGCAAGTAGTTTTCACCTGTTATACAATCACATAAATCTGACCAGACGTTTCCTTAACTAAAACAATTTTTCCTCCATTTGTATAAATTTCATAGATAAATATTGTTGTTTCTTAAATCAACACACAATAAGTTATAGTTTAGCAATAGTAATCAGTAGTCTGCATTTCCGTGCCTTTTTCTTTCTATCCTGTTAGATGAGGACATATTGTGTGCAATTCTTCATGCACAAAATGGTCATATTAGGTTAGAATTTGTTTATTTATAGAAAAGGCACTTTATGTATTTGTTGTCTCACTTCTGTAACATCTGTTTTTTCCCTATTTTTTAAACAGGGAAGGACAAACACAAAAGGTCTCTGACCCTTTCAAGCCTTTACTCCCAGTACACTTTGATTTCTCCATATAGACTGTCTAGTTGCTGTGGCGACTTTAGTGGGCAATGTTATTGAACGCTCTGTAGTATTCACAGGATAAAACAAGGGTTTCTGTACTGAGAGAGGCAGAGTAGGTTACTACTGACCTAATCAAAATGTTGGCACTACTCTTGAAGCTTAGTGCTACATGGACTTTGGAAGCTGGAGTTTGCCTTTATGGTTCATGGGTGAGCTGCACCTTTGACCTTTCTCATCTCTGAACCCCTCTGTCAAGTGACAAGTCTGCACCTGCACTTCTCTCAATGGAATCCCAGGATTTGCACCACTTTTAGACTGGATCAGCAGGCTAGAGCACCCCATTTACAAGTGTATTACCTCAGCAGTATGCCTTTGACTCCTGGTATTGGGTTTATCTTCACTGCAGATTAGCTCGAATTATCACACTAGAGTTACTTCACTCAGGCTATGCTGAATGATTGGATTAGTGGACAGTGAGTTTTAATTTAAGCTGCTGCATCTCCACTGCATTATAAACTCAAGCGCCAATGCTTAAGCTTCAGCCCACCTCACTTGACAAGCCAGCTAGGTTGAGTTTAAAGCATCATTTGTTTTGTGGACAGGAAGGGCAAAACTCAAATTTTAGTTTGAATTAAGGCTTCTTCTACACTAACACATTTGTCAGTAGAATTTTTGTCAGTGAGGGGTCTGAAAAAACACTGGTGTGGACCCTGCTGTGTCAGTGGGAGACATTTTTCCACCAGCATACTTACTGCCACTTGTTGGGAGTGGTTTAATTATGCCAGTGGGAGCGCTCTTGTCTGTCGGCATAGGACGGCTACATGGGAGACCTTATGGCAGCTTTGCTGCAATGGTATAAATTGTGCCACTCTAAGGACTATAGTGTAGACATAGCCTAAGAAAGCAGCAAAGACAAGCTCTAAAGACTTCTTTCCAGGAGCTGTGCCCAGTTTTTGCAATGAGAGCACAGCTTGTTCAAAATAAAGTATTGTCCATTTTTCCATAGGAACATAACAAGCAAAGAAAAAAAGGTTAAACCAGAAAAAATCCTAAACTTAACATTTGCCTCGTGCAAGTAGTTAGTTCTGACTTGGTCTTGATATCTCCCACTCCTGGTTCTCCTGGGGACCAAGTTGCAGCTTGCTTTTCTGCAGACCCTCCCCTGTGCCATCAGAGGCTCATCTTTTCATCCACTTTCAAGCTCTTTGTTTTTGATTTCCCGCCTGAATTCCCCTGAGATTTCAAACTGGAATCTACCACCACCCCCTTTCAGCCAGGCTCTCTGATTTCACATAGATGGTGGTGCACATCAAAGGAATTAAAACTTCCAGTGTCTGAGTATAGTCAGTTGGTTTCTGTTTATTGATCTTGTTTTGGATTCTGGCAGACCAATCTAACTAAAACTGATTTAATCCTTAGGACTTGTCTTTGGGGATGGGGCCTGGAATAGCTAGAACAAAACAGCTATTGCTCTAAAAGTGCCTTTATGCAGTTTGCGTCAATCCACTTTAGAAGTGAATTAACCTAATCCACAAAAGGCACTCAATGTGAAATAAGAGTATCTATATGGGGAGCTAGTGCAGAATATCTACTGCATTTTAAATTCACAAAGTTGCCATTTTACACTATCTTCCCTGTGATTTCCCCATCTAGACAAGGTACCTTAGTTACCTTTTAGCCATCAAAATAGTGAGCACCACACCATATATTATTAATAAAATTAATACTGATATCTCCCATGTTGTTCACATTTTTTCCTCCATCTCTTTTGGGGTAAATTGACTTTGCTTTATATAATGATGTAGATCCTATCAGCCATGATCTAAAATGCTTAGAGAAATTACTTAAAAGAAATAAATTTTCCTCAAGTGCTTAAATAAACAGAATATTCTTCTAGCCACCTGATTTTAAAGTACTACAAATATATAATCAAACTGTTTATGACTTGTTTAACCAATATGTTCCTTTTGCATTTAGTGATTATTGTTGGGCTGCTGGAATAAATCATTAATTGAACTCATTTCCTACTATGTGTTGCAAAAAATACTTGAATTAATATTAATTCAAATAATTAAAAAATCCAATTTGATTATTAGAGGGATCTGCTGTAATTATTAGCCATTGTGTTTCTAGAGCCAAAAGCTGGAGTTCATTTCAGCCCTGTGGGTACTATTTAAGCATGGTTAATAAAGCAGTGGTGTAGCAACATTCAGCAAAAGCCTGCTTTTCTCTAGTTGCAGCTATAAAAATTCAGAAGAACTATTGTAAGGCCATAGTGATATTTGGTGAAATGAGTAGTCAAGTAAATCTAAAAGTTTAAAATATATAAAATTAAAGAGTACACTTAGCCTGAATATATACATGCATAACAAATTAGTGACATTTATCGTGCATATGCCTGATAGAAGTGTACACAGGTTTATCAGTCAGCTAATGTGCTGTTTGTAAAAACCATTTTCTAAGAGTTCAAGATAAAATTTATTGTAATACTTTAATTCATTGTTTCCCAAAGTGTGGAGTGCACCTGGATGGGTGTCAGAAGAAGGGAATGACTAACTGGGGATTTTGGATAGATGGATCTCCACTTTCATTTAAAAAAATGTTAGTTTCCAGCTAATATGGTTCTGAAGAAACACTTGCTTCACATTTTGAAGGATAACTAATCCTGAGATATCTGAGTTTGCAGAGAGCCTGAAACAATGTAAGTGGTATGAAATGCCCCATTTGGTTTTGATGGATGTTAACTCAGGTGCCAGTAATGATACTTTAAATGTCAACATCGTTAACTATTTGATGAACAGTGAAAAAACATAAGAAAGGAGAGGAAGTATTATATTGTCATAATCTACATATGTGATTCCCAAAATGTGGGGCATGTCTCTGCCTGGGGGGAGATATTCAGGACTGGCTGGGGTATATGGAAGATCTATAAATTAAGATGGGGCTTTCTTACAACGTGATGTGCAGCATTTAACTCTTCATTTTTTCTATTTTGTAGTGTTTTTTCTCATAAGCAAACAGAAACACATAGCAACGATGTTTACCCATAAGCAAAATCTTTATGGACTAATTAATTGCTAATGTAATGAACTTTAAATAAAAGTTTTCAAAATATATTTTTAGTTTTGGTTGCAGATGTTTCAATACTGTGTCAGTTCACTATTGGCTCATATACAGTAGTATGAAACTCATAGTGACAGCAAGTCTGTAGTTCATGTGCAGTGACCTGGGTTGGTTCAGCTTTAAGGCAGCAAACTTTGCTCCAAATGCTCTCTTGTCTGTTCTGCTAAAATAGTTGGGTAGATGCACAAATGCCTTCTTGAGTAATGTCTGTAAGTGGGTAAACTGATAGGTGCAGTACAATTAGTGTTTTGATGATATTGCATTTTTCAGGCATACAGCTGTGTGAAGGTTATATCATACAGCAGAAAAAAGCCAAATTATAAAGAAAAGAATAATATATCTCCTTAGGATCCATAACATAATCCATTGGACATAATTCCATGTAGGAAGCTTGTGAATAACAAGTAAAATTCATTATTAAAATAGTAACATCAGTCTTGGTGCAATACAGGTTTCCTTTAGATGGAGCTTGCAAGTAGGCAGAGTTGGGGTGTGCAAGACGTTTAATTGTTTTCTCACTTTCCCTTTCACTTTTTCAGCCTATATTCAACAGCTTGGAGACTTGCACATAGGTGCATAATCACTCCATTCACTTAATTAATTAAATTCACAATTGCTCATAAATGCAAACAGTGTTAGATAAGCTAGCATAATTGTCTGCTTTGTGTGGTCTGGGGATTGCATTATTGTGTTTGTTGTCTTGTGGTGCCTGTTCCTCACGCCTACAGAGGAGACTACTAGAAAATACTTGCTGGTAAAGCTGCATGGGTTCTTTGGTGTTGGGTAGATCTTAATTATTTCTCCTCCAGTAGAAAAGAAGTTGTTAAATATGTATTCCATCCATTTTATAATGGTTTGCATTTAAGTAGCAGTTTCATTAGAGCATATCCTCATTTCTCCTCTTGAGCTGTAACTACTGACAAAATAGATTTGTCTCTGGGAGAAATTAATCAAGTTTAACTACAACGTGGTGCTGCACCAAGCAAGAAGGTGTTAAAGAGCAGTTTTAGGCTGAGGCAGCCCTGCACTACTGTACCTGCAAGACCTGTCAGTCTTGTGGGAGGAGTCTTACAAGGGAGAAACCCAGTCCTGTGAGGTAGACAGACTTCCCCTCACTAGCTCCCAGGAAGGAGCTCAGTGAAGGCCAAAGCAGGCAGAGGGTTCCAGAGGACACTGAGCCAGGCTGCAGCCCATCAGCTAACTCCTCAAAAGAGGGAGCTGTTTGAATTATTTTAATGTTGTGCCTTCCTTTGTTATCTTTCCACGGAGGTCCAGAGAGGGCTGGGGGAGGAAGGTAGAGAGGCAGGCCACAATAGGAAGAAGCCCAGATAAGAAGCAAGGAGGTTTGAAGAAGCAGATTTCACAAGGTTCTGAGCTGGAAGCTAGGGTTAGAGGAAGGGACTGGATTCCCTCAGAGGTCACCAGTGAAAGGCAGTGGTCATAAGGCCTAGTTCCAAGAATGCCAGACAGTCATGGCACTGAATTCTGACTTACCCCAAAAGGGGTAAGACTAAAAGTAACCAGGCTGGAGGGCTGAGTCAGAAGACAAAGGGGGGGCCACCAGCAGACCTGAATATCTGGCCAAGAATGGAGAGGAAAAACCTGATGTCACAGTGTTGCACTAGCTGGTGAGTCGCTGTGTCACATCCTCACAGTACACAGGTTCAAAGGGAATAATATTTCAAGATAAATCACACAATAAGCTGCAAAGTGGTAACTATCTTGGGTAGGAAAAAATGCAATCTGAATTGGAAGAAACACCCTTAACAATCGAGTCCTGAAAAAATCGGAGTGGTTTGTAGCTTCATATGGCTAGGTTCAGAAAGCATGAAGTTGAATATCTCTGGATCAAGGAAATTGCACAAGCTTCACAAGATGAATAACTCAGGCTTTCTTTCATATTTATTAAAGCCCTTTAATGATATTGCAAGAATCAGATGAAGCAGTCGTGTAACGTAGGGCAAGATTTTTCTCATTGAATTTGGTCTGTCAAGAGCACATCACACGTACTCAATCCCTCTGCTCCCTTTCAGTTTACTTCCATTGTCATTTCAATTCAAAGCCTTACTCCAGATGGTCAAAGCCATCAGCAGCTCAGAACTCGGGTACCGTAGTGACCCTGATTCTGTTAGTGACCTGCCAAGACAGCTGTGCTCCTGGTAGACGATGCATTTTATAAATCCCAGGATGAAGCATGTGGGAACCGGAGATGAAGCCTGTTCAGCAAGAATGTTTTAACTGTGGAACAGTCAGAAAACTTTGAACTAATCCAGTCTTACTACCGTCAGAGCATGCTGCAACACCTCCCTCTTTAAAGTATTTTCATCATATCTGGCATGATGAAGAGGGGAAAATTATTTCCCAAGGAAAGCCTTTCGTGAGCTGAGCACATGCAGATGGAATTTACCTGGGAAACAGTTAGATTACTGTGGTGAGGAGTGCTATAGAAAACTAAGATAGTAAAGGAGTAAGAGAGTATAGACCTGGCGGTATGTGGAGTGGTCCAGGGATGCAGATCCTGTAGGAGACATCGATGGAGCTATCATGGATCCTGACAGAGGTGGTCCAAGAAATTATCCATACAGGATGACCAAAGTTCCCTTTTCCTACGTACATAGGCTATGTCAGGCTGAATAAGCATGAGTTTAATATTCTGTCCTTTCTATTGATTTCCTTATTCATTCTCATTCTCTCTCTTCCCTAAATTCAGTCCATCGAATTCTCATTGATATACTCTCTTCTCCCAGTCTGCCTTGCACTCTCAATCCCTCCAACTCATTCACTTAGACTCCCCTCCCTTTCCCACTCCAGTCCCTCTCCCCATTCTCCCTCTCTCTTACTCCTCCCATTCACATAATTTTTTATTTCATCCCATCTCTTTCTCTCCACCCTTCCTTCCTAGCCTGGGAGAGAAGAATGTTCTGGAATCTTCACTTCCTCCTGGAAGACCTGATGGGTAGCAGTAGGTATCAGGATCTTTGTGCTGCTCTGTCTCCGTGGTAGGGAAAACCTCTGAGATCTTCACTCTTCCCTTACAAGTCAGAGAAGGCTACCAGGTTCTTTGCTTCTTCACGCCCTTCCCCCCAGAAGGCATCATTGGCAGCCGTAAGAGAATG
This sequence comes from Mesoclemmys tuberculata, assembly GCA_007922155.1. NCBI lineage: Eukaryota > Metazoa > Chordata > Testudines > Chelidae > Mesoclemmys > Mesoclemmys tuberculata. Next base: position 40,818,445 of record ML675620.1, read on the forward strand.
AGCAGTAGTGGTACAGCATATCGGAAACCTTGATGTGACTTTGCTTTACCTGATAGTCCAGTGGAGGTCTCTGAGAAGGCAACAGCTCCACAGATCTTGAAAGGGAATTGGGGGGAAAAAAAAATTTTTTTTTCATTCCAATTTTTTCTTTTTCTTTTGTCAACTCCTTTCCTCAACACTTTAGCAGCAGTGGTTTTATAGGGCTTTGCTGCCATCCAACGGTGTTTCCAACATACATCTGAAGGTTTAATCCTTATTTCATATGCAGATATGCACTTACTCTGCATATATTAAGCTTTCAGTAATATTAGAGTAGAAACTGAAAGAGGAAGCTCTGTTGGCCCATTTTTAGATTCTGTTTGCTTGGTCATGTTATAATTTAGATGCACAAAAAATCCACTTAGCCTTTTTCATCTTCACTTTGGCATTACAGGTTCAAGCTGGATGGGAAATATTATCCCTTCTGGCATCACTTCAAGTCAAATTGATTGCATGCATTTTCTTATGGGTATGTGCCAAACAGCTTTTCTTGTTGCGAAGTTTATGTTCTTAAGAACCCAAGTGATTAGTCATAAAATTGAGATTGTCTGTCTGAAAACTAGTAGTTTTTAAGGCTAGCTGCTGGAGCCTCTGTTCTTTGAAGAAGTGCTACGCTTTTGATGATGGAAAAACATAGTTGTAGCTTTTTACACTTCAGAAAAAAATTGGTCTCCTGAGTTGCCTGGATATATTCATTTACTTAACAAAAATACACCGCCAGATACTAACATTAGTATAATATTCCAAGACAAAATATGTTAAAATGGAGTTCAGTTTGAGAATATAAATCAATAAGTTAAGGATAATTTAAGAATGTTATAATTATCCAAAAACCAAGCGTCTTAGGAAACTCAGAGTTAAGGTTACACTTAGCATGTTTGGGTATTTTCTTAAGGCATGGAAATGCACAGTTATGTACTGAACAGTCTTAACTGTGCCATGTAGTGACATCCATCGAATAACCATGCAATGACGGTTAAGATATGTTAGTGTATGTGGTCCCAGATTAGATAAAACTAACTCTGAGACACATTTGTTTAATATATGTATGCTCGCCTTCTCTTCTCCCCTTTTTTGCCCATCCCCCATGGTGGTGAAAACATTTTGAACTTTAGCTCCATTTTAATATAGTGGTTTGGTCTTGGAATTTCTTTCATCTTAAAAAAAAAAACCAAATCAAACAAAAAAAAAACCCCATACTGAATCTTCTTGGACTATACAGTTTGTAAGTACACGTTATCCAGGACCATTGGATAAGGACAACAGTTTTATTCCCAGAAAGAATAGGGATAAATTAAGAGAAGGCACCGGTGAAGAAATCAGGGATATCAAATAAATGAGTAATCAACCTATAATAAACACTAAATGCCCTGAGATGAATTAAAGATAACAAAAATGTCCCCATAGTCTTCCCACAGGTCTGATTTGTTTAATAGAGCTAACACTTGATGGGCATGGGTGGCATCCTCTGAGAAGCTGAGAGCTCTCCCTTTTGGTGGGAGTGAGTTAGGTTGTCTCCAACCCAGACACCCAATGCAGGGACATACCCTGGGTACAGCAGTCAGTCCTTGCAACACAAAGCAATCTGTTTGTCCTGTGTGGGGCTGGGGGCTTCATGTCAGTCACAAGCCCTATGGCTGAGAGAGACAAAATGGCACCTTCCCTTCTGTTGCAGGGGGCAGTTCCTGGGCTGCTGCTCCTCTGGCGACTGTAACCTAAATCCCTATAACCAGTTCTCTCCCACAAACGCTGCCCCTAATTGGGGTCAGCTCTCACACAAGTTTTCTAGGGCCTGTAGTTGTTGCCTGGACATGTTAACCTGGCCCTTTAACTTTTCCTCCTTTCAAACCTGGTATTTGTCCAGGTTCAGTTCATGTGTCTCAGCCCGTAGTTCTCAACCTATTTACCTCTGTGGGCTGTATCCAATACTACCTGTATGGCCCGGGGGATGTCACATGGGCCGCAGCTGTGTGCTGATTGGGCAGCAAGGGGCCTGTGGGCTGCAGGTTGAGAACCACTGGTCTGAGCAGTTTCAACTGTGGTCAGGCTCTTTGGAACTTCAGCTGGTTGTCAAGCTTGTCAGTCAGAATCATAGAAATGTAGGGCTGGAAGAGACCTCAAAAAGTCATCAAGTGCAGCCACCTGTGCTGAAGCAGGATCAAGTAAACTTAGAGCATCCCTAAGAGATGTCTGGCTAACCCCTTCTTAAAAACCTACAATGATTGGGATTCCACAACTTCCCTTGACAACCTGTTCTAGGACTTAACTGTCCTTTATAGTTGCAAGGTCTTTCCTAATATCTAACCTAAATCACTCTTGCCACAGATTAAACTCGTTTATTTTTGTCCTACCTTCAGTGGGCAAAGAGAACAATTGATCACCATCCTTTGAACATATTTAAAGAGTATTGAGGTCCCCTCTCAGACTCCAGTTAGTCCACATCTTTTCTAAAGTGTGGCATCCAGAACTGGCCACAGTATTCCACCTGAGGCCTCCCCAGTGCCCCCAAGTAAAGTGGGACAACTACCTCCCGTGTCTTACATACTATACTACTGTAATACAACGCAGAATATTAGGCTTTTTTTGCAATTGCATCATGTTTTGCCTCATTTAATTTGTGATCTACTATAACTCCAGATATAACTGAAATATGAACTGGGTTCTAGTCACTATGATTTGTCTTGTAATTCTGTCTGTAGCACAAGAGTTTGTTTTATCTACCCCTTCCTCTTCAGTTCAACTGAGCTTTTCACTTGTGGTAATTCTCTAGCATGCTGTGCTACCAGACCTTGACTTGACCCCACAGATGCTTCAAGTACTAAGACTCTAGCATCCAATACTATTTCCCAACTACCTTCAAATGCTATTTTCTTCCCAGGATTCCAAACTTCCTGCCTCTTCCATGCACTCCCCCTAAATGCTGTGTGATCTTGCACTACTAAAGAAAAACAGCAACGGCAGAACGACCATAAGCAGATTGATCATGCTGCCCCTATTGACCCATCATTTTTCAGCTGATTCATCACATTGTTTATACCTCCCCAAAAGAGAGAACATGCTGTAGTTTCCTTACAGAAAAGGACATTCAGATTTGGAGTAACTATTGTCTTAATGTAGGATTTTTAGCAGAAGGACCTCCATGGCCCCATATGGATTATAAGGCATTTCTAATCATAGGTAGATTAGACCAACTTGGAAACCAACTATGTTGATGCCTCAGATGAGAAAATGTCAAATTCTCATCTTTAAAAAGGTTGTTGCTCCTTTAAGAAATGAGAACTGCATCCTAATTCAGCTTGCTTGTTGCTGAGCAACAGATTTTCAGTGGCTTGAACAGAGCTTTTGGTATTTGGGAGGAAAGATTAGAAGGGAAAGCAGAGAGTGAAGAGAAGATGCTTAGAGAGAGAGGTGAGCCAGAGTTAAAATGATTAGGACATTACTGCTGGGAACTGGAGTAAAATTCAGGGTGTGTCCTGATGAGAGTTTTGAGTGGAATTTGTGCAAGTTACAAATCTAAAATGACAGGTGAACAGTGAATAGGAGAATACATTTTGTTGTGTAGACTTGGAATTAGGATCAGGAAGGGGGAGGGAAATGTATTGAATTATATTAATTTCTGATGCATTAGGAAACTTGGAAAATAATTTATAAAATTGGAATATTAGTCAAATTATTTTTAGAAAAATAGAATGAGACTTTAGGTTCAGATTCAGTCTTGACGTAAGCAGGTGTAAATCCACTTCACACCACTTTTTGTAACTATTTCACACCAAGCCTGAATTTGGTATGCTGACTTTTAAATAATTATGCCAGGGGTGAACCTCTTTTTAATCCCACAATTATTACAGATGGCGGCCCTGAGCTGCAATTGTCCTGGAACTTATTTGTTTATTCACATGCGTAAAAGCTGTCATTTGCTCCAGACATACTGCACTGTCTTGGATCAGTGCCCACCCATTGTAATTCCTATTTTGCACTTCATTTTTGATGCAAAATACTTCTTTAGCTCAGCTGTGCTTTTTTCTTGCACCTCTCCTTTATGATTTGTAGCAAGGGAGCAAATAACTTCCCCTTGTTGTGTAAACATAGGGATGACCATATTTTAATATTTCTAGTGTATTGTAGACAATTGTTTTGGATCTACTTCCAAGTTGCTGAGAAAGGTGTGCAAAAGAACAGCTGGTAGTTGAGATGCTCTTAGTGGAGCTCCTACTGGATTTGCTAGTGGAATATCTCATTAGGATTACCTGGAAGAGCTGTGACTTCGGACCTGGAGGATCCATGCTCAGTTCTCTGCAGCTGTAATGTGCAGGGCACACCCACAATAGGTTCAGCCACTGGAGGGAGTATCTCACTATTTACTTGAGTCTGCTCTAGTGTTTACCCCTGGTTGGCAGACAGAACAAGCTGCATATGCAGACTTGCAGCAGCACTTTGTCCTCTTATTAAAGAACTGATTCTGTAAGGGACTGAATACTTTCAATTCCCATTGAAGCGACAGTTGAGAGCTTTCCATGGACATTCAGCTCCTGATAGCGATGGACCATATAAACATTAGAGAGCTGCATGTGGCTCAGTGCTATGCTTTTTGTCACTGAAACAGAAAAGAATCAGATTTCTTCATGTTGATTTTGTAGTGTCTGTTTAGAAAAAAATGTGAGACGTTTGTGTGTAACAGTGTTTGCTAAGTAATTTTGTGAAGTTAAAAGTGGTGATTCTTCTGTGCAAACTATACAAATAAGATTACTTGGTTTAATCCTAGATTTTAATATAATTAAACATGATAAAGTGGTCCTGTCTTTAAAAAGGCCTGGATTAGAAATGTTATGGCATTATGTATTAGATCTAGGACTTTAAAAAACAAGACGTATTCCGTTTAGTTTTGATGTTGCACTACTGTGGTGTGCTTGATATGGGACAGCACCTTAAGACAACTCAGAAATGTAAAGCAGTGCAGAATGTGGCTTCCTGTTTAAGCAAACTTTTGCACAGAAATTCTGTAATTTTGCACTACCTGCCTGTCAGTTTCTAGGTGGTATTTTAAGGTGCAGTTTTTCACATCTAAAGCCCTGTAATACTGCTGTAATCAGTAGAGGCACTTTGGGTATCATTCCCCTAGGTTAAAAAGGGATGATGGTAGCAGGACCATTCTTTTGAACCGTCATTGATTTTGTAATTTAGTCATTCTTCCACCCCGTATGTCTGAAATAACTCACATTTCTTCACCTACAGGGACATGCTGCAAGATCCTTTTTTGTGGGATTATAGTGAGAGTTAAAAACGGACTTTTATAGCAAGATAAAATGTATATAAACGTTTTTGTGTGGTTGATTTGTTAGTATGGGTGAGGTTCGTTCTAGTTTGGCCAACCTATATTTTAATTTTTAATATTTTTGTATCATTTTAAATTATGTAAAACTACCCATGATGGGGTAGCTTGTTATAAATTAAAATCAGTAATAACATTTCTGTCACTCATAAAAATTAATGACTAGAGTGAAATCATGCAGCAGCAGATAAGTAAACTAACCACTAATTTAATCAATACAGATGATTTCAGTGATATTTTGACACTTACATATATTGGCCAAATGTTGGTTAATAGGTCCAATTCAGATGCATGAATCTGAAGTACTTAAGAGCAATAGTTATTCACTGCCAAAGATGCAAATGGGATTTCACTCACCAATGTAAAATATAGTTAGTTATGAGATTTATTAAATGCAATACTCAGATTTTGAAGTATATGAATATATATTTGCAATTGTAAAATTATTTTAGAATTGGGCCTATATTGATGATTTAAGATTGTTAAAATTAACACTTGTATCAAATCTATTGGAAAATCCAGCTAGTGTTTAAAGTGAACACACACATGAGCGCACAGAGGTAGCTGCAAACTCTTCATCTTGGCAGGTAGGTGGTCCTCAGAAATAAACACATGCCTCTGTTTTGACAGTTTGCTGTTTTATATTTGCTACCCTAGTATCAGCCTCTGTCCATGAAGCTGATACAGAGTCATAGAATATTCCACAGCAAGCACTTGGGGTGAGGCCAAGGGATGGGTTTTAGGTATGCCCTTTACAGGAAGGGTAGATGAGCAACAGAAAAATGGACAGTGACTCTTTATCTTTTATGGAGAGAAATATTAACCACTTGATCTTGAAGGATGTTATCATGTAATCCTCTTTAGATATTGTTCATCATGGTGTGTTTTGTGATTGTTCTGAATGTCTGGAAAATCAGTTTCTCCCGTGGAAACAGTAGTAGGATATGTATTTTTAATTAAATAAAAGTCTATACTATTGGTGACTTGCCAGCTGGGCATCAAGATTTTCACTGTTGTTTCCTACTGATTAGCACAACAAATTCATTTTTCTTACATGTATTCTTTAAAAAAAAAAATCTGTTCTTTAACACAAGGATCCTATTTTTTTTCCTAGAAATATTTCAAAATGATATTACTTGATACTGGTTTAGAGGTTTACATTTAATAATGTTGCGTTTAGGAGACCTGAAGATTACTAGTCATTAACATCACTGCATCTGTACAAACCTAAATATTACACATCACTGGGACGGAGGGGTAAGATTGCCACCACGAAGGTGAAAATGTTGCCATGGCAAACCAAGGCAAATCCAAACTGTGCCCTTAAGGATCTTCTATTTAAACTCCTTTGTTTGTCAAACTATTATATAAAATAGAAAAGAATGAAGATTTAAAAATGATGTAACAATCATTCAGCATAACAAGATCATAGGGAATTATATTGTAAAGAGTCCAAAAAGGTGTTAATTTATTTTTACTACACAGATTACCTTTAAAACCAATACAAATTGTGATGCTATTAGTATAATACATGAAATATGAAGAAGCATAGCGCTGCAGATTAATACCATATTATGAAAATCTGCATCAGTAGAATTTTTGAGACTGTTTAATATTGCGCATTGTATACAACAGCGTGGAAACACAGTACTTCCATTACAGTGGAATACTTTTGATTTGTATACCCTGATGGAGTCATAAAACTTGTTTGTTAAGCTATTGCCTTGATTAGCAGAGACGTAAAGAAATACGTTGTTCTGAGAGAAAGTCGCATTCATTTCTTTAACTCTTTATAGTATGCATATTTTTAAAACAAGTATTTAAACTACTATAGTAAGGTCAGATTGACTTACTGGGCAGAGAAGTAGTGTGCAGTGAACAAAGGTTTACACAGTACCTTCCATCCTTTCTCTAGCCTCAGATATGATGAACCTTTGGCCTCTTAAAGGATTACAGCCCCTTGCCCCACAATCAGCTTGCGGAGGGAGCTTTGATTGATTGGGTGGACAGAAGGATGCAGCTTAAGCTTGTTGGTTCCCATGCATCCAAAGGGAAGGGTTTCTTTGCTGGGAAGAAAGCCTCCTTCTCCTCATGACATTAGAGATGACTGGTTTGGCAGGCCTTGCATCCTGGTGGCCACTTGTTTGGGGCTGAAAGGAAACTTTCCCTCACTGCCCAAATGGCCTGGACAAAGTGAGTGGAGTTATTTCATTTTCTTCACAGCAGCCTAAGGATTCAGTGCGTAGGGGAGCTTGTTAAATTCATTGTATTGCTATTTGCTAGGTGCCCGGTACAGTTCCATAGTGGTCCGATTCCCTGATGAAGTGGATTAGGAGAAGGCATCTCTGAAAGAACTTGGGGAACAGGGATGGGGCTCCTAATGTCTGGTACACTGAGGAGACAAGCCCCTCTTCCCCGATGCCTGAACCCTGGTACAAGGGAACAGCAGTTGGCTCCCAGCAATAGTGCTGGACCAGGTTGACCAGTTGGGTGGCTGGTAGTGTACTGAGGTGGAACAGATTACAAAGGAAGGATACCCTGCATTGGATGAATTATTGCTGGATAGTTGCAAGGTATGTGTTAAACCACGTTCCTGGTGTCTAGTGTTTCCTCCTGCGGTGTCTGAGACAATGGGAAGTTTACACTAGCAAGCACAGTCCACGCCTGCCTATTACTGTTAATAGGCTTGCACATCAAGTGTGCCACTTGAATGAACTGGGTGTGCATTTTAGGAGTTCTTAGTGACTGAAATACATGACACTGTTCCTGTTTTCTGACAGTTGTAGAAATTCAGCATTTGTGCTGCTGTATTTGTGGCGTTCAGCATTCATCGTGGTGATTAATAAGAGTACTGTTTTCATTTTATCAAGCAGTATGAAAGATTTAAGAAGTATATCCTTCAATGAATTGTTAAATGTATTTGAATATTAGGCCTTAACTACAGAAACAATTAGTTTGCAGCAAGCTTGGAGGGGCATGGTGGTGAATCTAATTAGCACTAGCTAACTGTCTGTGTAGACCCTGCTGGTGTGCATTAACAAATTAATGCTCTTTGTTCTAGTTCTCTGGTTTCTGGACTAGATCAATTGAACTGTTCATGTGCATCAGCAAGGTCGATGTGGACGGTTGGGGTGCAGTGGGCTAGTGCAGGGTAGATTCACACCCCAGCTTGCTGTGAACTAAATGTTCATGTAGACAAGCTATAAGTATTGGTTCAGCATAAATATATGTGATATTTTTAAAACCGAGTGGAAAGTAGTCTGCTGTCAGTTATAGTGAATGTCCAGTCTCTGTAATAACATTACAGAAACGCAGCTTGGGCACTACAGATAGGCTCACAAATACCAGTCATAATGATCAAATTAATTTGTAGTTATATTTGTCATTGGTTCCTGGTAATTGTCACTGAACTATCTGACACTCCAGAAAATATTATCTCATCCATATTATGCTCATTGGTTTATCTGGATTTTGCATTGTGAGTGTTCCTGTTGAGTAGAGGTCAAATTGTGTTGTGATTTTTCTGCTTTAGACAAATATCCACTAGAGCTGCACTTGAAATGAGGGAATTTATTAACCTCTTGTCTGCTGACTATTGAGAAGTTGCAAGGCTGAATAGTTCTTCCATATTTTGGCTGTGATACTTGAAATTACTTCAGTCCAAATTCTTATTCTTATAAACTGTGTGGCTTTGCATACATTTATTATATGGTGCACTGAACAGTTTTAAATTGCAAAATGGGATCCATTCTTAACCCCCTGTTTTTCATATGCTCGCAACTTTTCAAAATATTCATCTTTTGGGCTGAAATATACAATATTTAGTTGATCTTGGAAAAAAGCGATGCCTACTGCTGAACTTGCTCAGGAGCATTTTTTAAAAATTAATTACAACTTTCACTTTGAATTCTCTCTCTCTCTTTCCATCTAAACAGGCATGAGTCCTCATTGAAAATTCTATCCAGACTCAGTTTCAAATTTTGTGCCTTTTTTTGCTGTAGCCCTATTCGTAAAAGGTGTAGTTAAAATTTTATGGGAAAAGTGTTTGTTTGTGTTTGTTTGTTTGTTTTCCCACTGTTCTGTTAAAAATGGCTGAAGGATGTTTGGTCAAGTTTTCACAATTTATTTTTTTGGATTGAGAGTAAAGCATGGAGAATTTCAGCCCTAATGGTGAATATTTTGGAAAGTTACTAAGCCATAAAAACAGGGCTTCATTGGAAACTATTTTCCAACCATTGGCCCCAATCTCATAAGGACTTACATGTATTTTTAGCTTTATGCACTATAAGTAATCCCATTAATGTCAAGGGAACAACTCGCTGTGTTCAGTAAAATACAGGCATAAGTCTTTGTATGATAGGGGTCTCCCCTTTGGCAATTGTAATAAATTATTTTTTCTTAACAGGGCTGCTGGAATTCTTGAGTCACTCCAGGAAACAAATGGCATTAGTGTTTAACGATTACTTTTAACATTCTGAATTACAGAAACTAATGTTGATTGTCAAGTTAAGAATTTTTCTCATTATTTCAATGTGCCTTTGTTTATGAAGTTGGCTTGATCGTCAGAAGAGTTGAGTACCCAGCGGTTCTGAGTTATTGTCTTGAGTTTTCCTCAAACAGGAGAAATAATAAATATCATGCAAATTTGGCTGCAGTCTTTTATTAATTCCAATGGCTTCCGTTATTGCTTCACCTCTAGTTTTGCCAAAAAGAATCAGCGTCATTGTGCCAGAGATACAATTTTAATGGAATGGTAAAGCTTAAGTGGTTAGGTTTTTATTAGGTCGCTGTGAAATAATTCAAGTCCCTTATAATACAATGCTTTAGGAGAGATAGGAGGGAGTTAACAGTAATTGTAAAGATTTTAGTCATTATTTGTAGCTGTTCGTTCATATTTTAAGTAGGTTACTCACATACGTACATACCAGAAAACATACATAGTGGTATGTATTAATGGCGTAAACTTCATTTATTTTCAAGAGTTTGATTTGTGCTGTAGATCTGATCCTGCAGCCCCGTTATTCACAAATCCCATTTATATTGTGGGGGATGTGGATCCTTATGCAGTGATCTTCAAAGTGACCTATGGGATTTAGGCACCCAGTTCTCTCATGTCATTTTGAAAACCTCAACCTTAATGTTTTAGATAGCTCACGTTTTCAGTTGCTGGTGGATAAAACCAGATAACCTGTTAAACACCAGAGAGTGTTTTGATTTTAGTTTTCTTTTTTCTTCCGTTCCTCTAGAACATTCTTCTACATGAAGCTAAACATTAGTTAAAATTTGCAGAATGAAAAGATGGCACAGACACTGCTGGTACCACCGGGACCTGACAGCTTCTTCTACTTCACTAGAGAGTCTCTGGCAGCTATTGAACAACGCATTGCTGAAGAAAAGGCTAATCGTCTCAGACAAGACCATAAAGATGTCAGTGAAGAAAATGGCCCAAAGCCAAATAGGGACTTGGAAGCAGGAAAGACACTCCCATTTATTTATGGCGACATACCTCCAGGAATGGTGTCCGAACCTTTGGAGGACCTGGACCTGTATTACATCAATAAAAAGGTAGCTGTTTACTGAGACAATATTTATATTGCCTCTGTTGAATTTAATGCACTGTTAAGACTTTAAAAACTGTGCAGGTAGTGGCCAGTTTAGCAGCCTCAGAGGAAGTTCTGTGTTGTCACGTCCAAAGATTGATTTTTGTGGCCACAGTATAAATTTGTTTGTAAATGTTCCATTTTTGGAAGGATAAACTGCCTTTTGGTGATGGCTGTATATTCCTCAGAGTGCATGCCATCTGTGTGTGTGGGGGCGGGAGGGGAGTTGTCTTCCTGCTTCTTGATCCCTGTTCCTGTATATTTCCTGATTCCTGTTCCCTGAACTCAGTGTTCCTGTGTGTGTGTGCACATAGTGTTGAGTGTATGCAACTGCTCAGGACCTGTTGTACATACCTGCCATTTGGACAGTTATATTTTGTTCAGGCTGTTGCTGACTTAACTGGTTCATGGTAAATACATGTTTTGATTGGCCACCTTCCTGCCTTTCAATTTCCTTGTGTTTTGGGATTGTTTTCTGGGGTGCATCAGAGTGTAATGTTATGGTGACTAATGCTTCTATTCTGCAGTCCGTTCTGCATATGTATCATTTGGCTGCTGACTGGAGATACTTAATTCAGAAAATTCCAAATAATGTGCAGATCCTACAATTTTCCAGTGTTGCTAGGTTACCTTTGTTGCAGAACTGCTTATGCCATGATGGCACTGATATTTATGATGGACTCCCAGAGCTACTTGACATATCTTATTCAGAGGAGCCTACGTATCAGTTCAAAAATATTTACATGAACAGTAGTAGTAATGGTAGTTCCATTGTGTCACTGAGAAGACAATAAATCCATAAAACACCAGGATCTTTCTCCTATACAATTCTAAAGTGCTGCTAAGATTAACCTAATTTCAGAAAGTGATTGATTTGTGCAAATGACTATTCAAGTGTCCAAAACAGATATTATTTGAGAGCTAACATTCTTCTTTTGGACGTTGAGACTGGACCGTGTGTGTCACTAATATCATTGCGTTCATTTTTCGCCTTGAAAGAGAGATGTTAAAGGAAAGCCACTGTTGATTACACTGATTATCTTTAATTATATTACTGAGAAAGAGAGGGTGAGAGAGAGAGAATCTGTCTGTCTAATACTTTGCCCCAGGTTTGGATTGTCCAATCATATATCAAGTAAATGCAGAAATAAAGATTGCTTTTAAAAGTGAGCGAGGCCTTGAATGTGTCTTTTTTTCATTATTTCTATGGAAATTTATGCCCTAATGCTTGTTTGTGTGAGTATTTCTATTAAACCATGAAATGTAAATGGGACAAATAATGTGAATAAGGGCAACATAAACATAACTAACAGTGAAAACTGCTTAATTGGGTTTGAAAATGTTTATCCTAAATATTTGTTTTTCATTTTGTGTTCCTTTTTCCAGACTTTTATAGTATTGAATAAAGCGAAGGCAATCTTCCGATTCAGTGCCACACCTGCCTTGTACATTTTATCTCCTTTCCATCCTTTTAGAAAAATAGCTATTAAGATTTTGGTTCATTCATATCCTTTTCATGTTTGTTTAAAACTGGTCTGTTTTTAATATTTAGTAATATTGGGTTGTTTTAATATTTAAATTTGTTTCTGCTCTTAATTCCTTGTCTCATAGTAAATATGAGTTAAATTAACCATGATTAAATTCAGTCGAAGAAAGAGATACTATATGTTCCTAGAGTACAGAATTAGCAGTAGCAGCCACTGTTTTAACATTTTTCTTATAACTTTAATTGACAGTTACTTTTATGAAATTCCTTAATTTGAATCATATACATTAGTGACCATCCATATCCTGGGAAACTGCTTACATTTCATGTGATATAGTTTCTTGAAATATCTTGTCGTCATATGTTCCTTGACTAAAATCTACATTATTCAGCATACTTATTATGTGCACCATTCTGACTAACTGTGTATTTATGACATTGAGTGACCCTCCAGAGTGGACAAAGAATGTAGAGTAAGTAAAACATGTCATAAAATATATCTTTGTTTCACAGAAATGTTGAGATTAACTAGTTAATGTTTGTGCAGTGTTTTGAAAATGTAACATGCTATATCGAGAGGTAAACCGTATTATTCTTTTTATTATTACTATTTCTAAAATTAGATCTTTGCTTTAGCTCAAATCACCACATATTATGCATGGCAGACTCTGGTGGAAGCATGGCTGTGACACTGCTATAGTTTTAGCTACACAAAGTTCTCTTTTATGGTTCTTTCTTTGTTGGCATAAACCACTTATTTACTGAGGTGTTCCTCTCTTTGGTGCTGTATTTTAACTTTTGCTTAGAAGGAAGATAGCTATTCAGAAGAAAAAAATACTTCTGCTGGTTGCCATAAGATACTTTCCTTGGCCATCATGAACTGCCTACTTTTTCTTTAAATATAAAAAATAAAAGCAGGTCACTGATTTGAATTCAAGCAAATGGCAACTACATGTCTTAAAACATTTTCCTGAGGGGCTTCTTGCCAGTGCATCTAATTCCTGACCCTTAACAGTGTGCCACAAAGGGAAAATAAAATATTTCTTCAAGACTCTTCCATGAAAAGGCAACTCCTCTCAGGACCATTTTCTGACCCAAACAAACACACACAGACACCCCCCCCCATCCCCTGCTAGCTCACCTGTAGTACACAATATAGAAATAAGACCTGAGTTGTTATGCATTTCATCAGTTCCCACTTGGAATAAAGTCTCAACTGTTAATGAAGATCAGCCCATAGCATCAAGGAGCTATAATTGGTTCCTGACTCTTCCACCCCAATGCTGAATGGGTCCTAGAAGAGAATATGGTCCCAAGTGTTCATATGACTGTTAGGTCTGCCTTTGATATAGTTGATCATGAGATGTAATTGACTTGTCTTCAGACAATAATGGGAGTGGATGGATCTGTTTTTGGGTGGCTTCATTCCTTCCTTGCCTGATTGTTTCCAGAGGTTGGAGTTGGGCATTTATTCGTAATCTTGTTGATTTCAGTAGGCTTTGGATCAGGCCCTAGATTTCTATCCAGTTCAACCAACTGCTGTTGTTAAATGTCTTACCCAGCTTATGTGTGAGATTGAAACATGGATGAGAGCTAGCTGATTGACGCTCACATCGTATAAAACAGAGGTGAGGGTATTAATTTGAGGGAAACTGCCAGAAGTTATGGTGAGGACCACATTTTCCAGACTTTTCTTGTTTGCTCATCATTTATGTAAACAATCTGAGGATATTATTTATAGCCAGCTGCCATTAGATAATCATGTATCAAGCTGTCTCTTGGGAGACCTTTCTTCAACTTCATTCAGATAAGAGATTGGGATAGCTATTATTGGATGTGACCCTTGCAAATATAATCTGTCTTGTCCCTCAATGCTGAATTACTTCTGTTTACTCTATGGTGATCTACAGCTCAAGACAATTCAGAATTAAGTGCAGAATGTAACAGTTTGTTTGTTGAGTCATGTATCTCAAAGGAGCACATGACTTTGGAGCTTCCTGATTTGCATTGACTGTCTGTTTTAGAATGGAATTTAAGGTGTTGGTTTTTATATAAGCCTTAGGCAGCTTTGGCTCAGTCTATTTTCAAAAACTCTCTCTCCCTCCCCCTGTGGACAGTAAGGGAAGTGGATCCTCTCAGTATAAAAAGAGGGAGCTGCTCACAGAGAGCTTTAGTTCTGGAACCTACTTCCACCGCAGCCCTGTCAGAAATAGCCCAGGTTTTTTTCAGAGCATTCTGGAAGGCCCATCTCTGAGACCTAAGACCCATTCTTAACCTTGGATCAAAGAAAATGGACTTGAGGTGGTTTCAGTTATTTATTACTTTTTAACAAAAGCTATTTTAGGTCATATTTATAGAGATTTTTATAATGTATATCGTGTTTTCTCACCATCTGAGCCCTGTCCAGTTGGACTTATGCTAACTAAGGAAGTTGGATTTCCGGACAGATATATATGACAAATAATATAATCAAAAATAGTTTTTCTGTAATATATTTAGTCATACACAAGGTATGTTGCTGTAGAAAGAAGGAAATTTTTTCGGACAACCTGCTGAACTCTGTTGAGGATTTGACATTTGTGCGTAATGCCTCCAGCTCCTGTTGAGAAAACTTGCTATCATGCCATCATGTCATATATAATACAGATGTAACTTTTTGGGAGATATAATAATTTTTTTATCCTCTTGGATTGTGTGAACAGCTTTCTTTGGCTGGAACTACCTTTCTAATCCATCAGCGCTATTCCTTGTTTGGCTACAGAGGTCACTGAAGAGCGTTATAACTGCTCCCTCTTCATTAATTGCTGAGTGTGCTGACTCTATATTGCTTCAAGCCCCTGCGAATTCATGCAGTGCAGACACAGGAGTTTCGTCAAGGTATCTGACAGTAACTTCTGGCCAGCCATCAAATAACTGTAGCAAGGGTTGTGTCTCATTGACAGCGATGTGTGCAGGCTTGTATTACAGGTGCCCATTGTGTAATTTTTTTTAGGTAAACAGGTTTTCTGTACCCAGACCTTTTACGAGCTCTAAATTTACTCTCTCAAAAAATTACAGGTGAGAGAGACAAAAAAGTGATTTGAGACAGCAGTAGAATCTTGTAATGAAGGTTTTATGAACTTCCTGTTAAATTTGATCCAGTAGCAGTAAAGGCAGGGCATTTAAAAATAATATTTTTGCGTGACTTCCTACTGACACAGTACTGATTGAAAAAATTAGGGCCATTAACTCTTGTTTGGATGTTTTTTCTCAGGTACACTTTTACTGGAATTTATACATTTGAATCCCTTATAAAAATTCTTGCAAGAGGCTTCTGCATAGATGATTTTACTTTTCTTCGAGACCCCTGGAATTGGCTTGATTTTACTGTTATTACATTTGCGTAAGTATTGTAACAATTTAAAAATTGACTGAATGTCAGTTAACTTTTTTTAAATACGTTTTTTCTGTGTTGAGTGAATTGTACCCGACTCTTGTTGTGTCTTACATACACAATGTATAGCAGAAATGGTGTTCACCCACCAATGTAAAATAGAAGTCATCTTTCTTCCTTCACTGCATAATGTAGTCAACCTAGTCTACATTAATTAGGATTTCAAAAATAAAATCAGCATTGTCTGCTTCATTTGAATTTTAAATTTAACTTCTAGTCACTAGAGCTTATTAATGTAGGGCAAACTCCAGTGAAAGGAGACTATATAAATTTAATTAATTGATTTTAAAATCACCAAAAAAGTCTGAATAAAAGATCCAGGTAAGTAGCACATGCACTGTCTAAATTCTGAGTATTTTTGATTTAATCATATAGTTACATAACATAATTTGTAAACCTAGGCAGTGTTTCAGCTCTTCGAACTTTTGAGTATCAAGAATTTTGAAAACTATTTCTGTAATCCCAGGTAAGAAATAATTGGTGTAAGGTGTTAGGCCCCTGTTATCTACAACTGTTTAATTTTGTGTGTGCTATCATTGTGTTTGTCTGTGAACTCCTCTTTACAGATATCTGACAGAGTTTGTGGACCTGGGCAATGTCTCAGCATTGAGAACATTCAGAGTTCTACGAGCATTGAAAACAATATCAGTCATTCCAGGTGAGAGCTAGGCTAAACACATAGGCTAACTTTAAGCGTTTTATGATCTTTTTCTATTGGACTTGATCCACTAGCAGTAAAGATAATCCTTTTGAAAATTGCTATTATTGAGTAACTCTCCTTGTGAATTCTCATTTTTTTTAACATAAGGATTGTTGCTTGCCAGGCATTTGTATTTTTATACACACACAAAAAAGGAATCCAGATGTTAAATTTGACTTAAATATGGTTCCTTGCCATTCTAATGTTTTCTTTTAAAAATCCACCTTTAAGTTTAACAAATTCTTGTCTGAGAAAATTGCAATATGCAGTCTGTGCAATTTCAATTAGAATCAAAATTATTTTTTTAGTTTCTTACCTATATTAATGTTACCATTTATTGCACACTTGAGATTGAAAATTTCAATTAATTTTTATAAAAGTTGAATCAGTAATAAAGCTAAAGGAATAAGATGATAGACTAGCATGGGCATTGCATGAGCTATTTATTATCTTAAGATGCCGTTCTTTACCAAACCATCTCGTTTGATAGGGTACATGATAATACACTAGCTAAAATTTACAACATAATAAGATATTTACTTTTTAAAATACCTATGTTTTGTGTCATTGGAAAAAAATATTAGCAAAGGTTTGGAGTAACGGGCATCAACAAAAAATTAAAATCAGATTTTTCTTTACATGAAATTAATGTAAAGCACGAACGCCAGACACTTTTTTTTTCTGTTTTTTTAAAAAAAAAGAGTGCTTTGAAATACGTGTCACTAATTTCCATTCAGACTTTAAAATTAACCAATATTCAGCTAATCATTTTTCATCAATTGTGACTTATTGTGTAACTTCTTAAATTGAAAAACATTACAACCATTTATGTAGCACAATAGCTGAAATCTTTAATTGTGTTGGAACGATTCATATTAATTTCTGTCTAAAATAAATGTTTAATGTCACAGTAAAAATCCCTTTCTGTTTGCAGGGTTGAAGACTATTGTGGGAGCCCTGATTCAGTCTGTGAAGAAGCTCTCAGACGTAATGATCCTGACTGTGTTTTGTCTGAGTGTATTTGCACTAATAGGGCTGCAGTTGTTCATGGGCAACTTGAGGAATAAATGTTTGCTATGGCCCTTAAGAAATTTATCTTATTCTGAAGATTGCTTTGCTTCATTCTTCATTAATGGTACAGTGTTTGACTGGAAGGCATACATTGAAAATGAAAGTAAGAATTACTGCAATAACATATTAAAATGTTTGTGGCTGAAGAATACCGTTTAATAGTAAATATTGTCCAGCTATACTCAAAGTAAGACAAGAGAGACTTGATATGGTTTTAATCAGGCCACGACTTTATTATATGTCTGGGACTACACAGCAGATAGAAGTGTACAGCGTAGGTTAAGTCCATGATCATTTCAATATCTACCCAGGGGCTTCTGCTAGCCCCCTCCTTTTTCATCCAGGTTCCCCAGCTAGCCCATTGCTGAGATCTTTCATCCCCCCCCCTCCCCTCAAACGAGGATTAAGGTGGGCTATAAGGAGGGGAGGTTGGTTGTCTCCAATGCCAGGCATAGGAGCCCGGTATTGCTCCCCTTCCACTCCTTTAACAAACAACTCCTTTATCAAGCCATTTATCTGGTCACTGTATCCCTTCCCTGCCTGAATTGGACAGCCGCGATACACTTACATAATGAGTTGTGACATCATAGCCTAACACCCTGCCCTACTCACCATAACAAAGCCCTCCCACAACCCACTGTGGGGAAGGTGAAAAACCCTCATTCTATCTTGGCCAATCTGGTGGTGAGAGAGAAATTCCTTCCCAGCACTTCCTAGAAAGGAGTAGCCAGTACAATGCCCATAGTAGCTCATGACCAAACCTGGGTATTTTGCCAACTCCAAGGGGAGACAGGGTGGGTGCTACTGCCCCTGGTCCGAGGAAAAAGGACTTCTCTCGCCAGTCATACCCTTTATCTCCTCCCCAGCCCTTCTGGGCTCTGGGATATGAGTCAGCATCACCACACTGCCCCACTCTACTTTTGCAGCAGCTTCTGAGCCTCTCACCCCCCTGCCCACAAAGCACTATCCCTCTTTCCCCGGCAAGCCAGAGAACAGGTCCCCCCTCAGCAAGGTGCACTGTGTTTGTTGAACTGCAGGGGCAGGTAGCCTTTTCAGTTTATGCCCTTTGCCGTAAATAATCACTGTGCTCGTGCCACTTGTAACAGTTCTCCCTTTAAATAAAATATAAATTGGACTGTAGATATTGCTCATGTATTCCTCCTGGTCAAGTAATATACTGTATTACTGTAGATCGAGTTTTGAGTGAGTCATAGTCCTGCCCCTCTCTTGCAAAGAAGTTGAAAAGTTCTGTGTGACTGCCTCTTATGGAATTGTTTTTCTCCAGATTTTTTTTAAGTACATCTTTATTAAAAAACAGAAGTTGTGCAGTTTTATTTACATCTTTTTGCGTAATCTATTTCTGTAACTGTTATTTATGTAGAAAGGGGCTCCAAAATGAAATTGGATTGGTTGTGTAGTCTGCTTATAAGCTATAGGGACAGAGTTGAATAATGGACATATATGTTATAATATATTAGTGAGGGAGAAAATCGACATGGTTAAATCCCTCTTTAAAGGAAATATCCAGATTTTCTGTTTTATTTTCATTTAAGAAGCAATCTAATTTTTTTTTCTTTGAAAGACCGCATTAAAATGTCCAGCAGGTCAATCATATTCTATACTATAAGCCACTGACTTTTTTGGCAGTCATTGCAGTGTCTCAGGTCTAAGGTAATGTGTGGTTCCCATCTTATTGTATTTGTACTCCATCATTATAGAATTGCTATAGCTTGAATTCAATCTTTTATGTATTTGTTGTCAGCTACAAATCTTTCCAAAACCTACCTCTGTGTACTTTGTGTCAACAAAAACAACAAGAGTTCTGTAGCACCTTAAAGAATAACAAATTTCTGCAGGCATAAGCCTTGTTTCAATATAATCCATGGCCTACTGCATCTGATGATGATCACAATAACCTCTAGTGGCTGATCTATGCAATTATGCAGCTTCTTACTTAGTGAAAGATGTGACCAGACCATTCTCTGCTGTTAAAGATGAGCCTAAATTAAAACCCTGGATCCCAATGCCTCCAAACTTTGTGAAAGTTGGGATCTGGCCCTACATCTGAACTTTGGGGTTAGGCTGTCTCTAAATATTTTACTGAAGTAATGGTTTACCATTTTTCTATCACTTGATGGGGAGCACTATTCGTGGACTGTAATAGGATTTGGGCATCCAGAAGTTAGAATTTAAAGTTGTTTAAAATTACAGATATTTAGGGATCCAAGACCACTTCAGAAAGAGGAAGTACCATTGTCCGTTTTTGAACATTTTAAATACCAGGAAAATAGTTCTCCTTTGAAAACAAAGCTTTTAGGGTATATAAAATATCAGCTCTCGGGACTACTTCCTTTTGTAATCCAAAATGACCTAAAAGTGAGCTTGGCCAGAATTGGAGGCTTTCCAGCCTTTTATTTTTTAAAGGGCAGTGCTAATAATAGTAATTAGTAACAAAAAGCTCTCCTATATTTGTCAGAGACCCCGTGCTGCCACATAGGAAATGTTTTTTTTTTTTTTTTTTTTTTAATCTGGAAAGAAATCTGCTTACTGTGCAGTGGTCTTCATAAGAAATCTTTACAGTTATTTGCAGGCACTGAACATTGCCAATTGAACATATATATTACGTTGTATGGGATACTGCAAATACAATGACTAAGTTAATTAAGCAAAGGCAAACCTATAAAGATTTTAGTGGTGGCTGTTATGTATATCAAAATGTATGTTTTTCTTAATACGTTTTATCTTAGGGAAGTCTTGTATAAAAATAGCTTCTTTTTAAGAGTTTATCCGTTGCCCTGCTCCTCATCCTTAAAGAAAGCCATGATTGTAACAACATAATCCTTTTAAGGGTAGTGAATTCTAATGTCACAGAGGATTGTGACTTCAAGTATGTTTAAGCAGAAGTAATGGATATACCAGTATCCTTAGAAATAAAGCTCAGACTCTCAGAAAATCTGTTCGAGTGTTTGCTCTTGTCCATTCTGAATTAGGTGTGCGTGCACCACATGCACTGGTGCCCATAGGGCTGGCTCTAGTGCCCTCTGCAGCAGCATCTCTATGTGTCGGTATGTAGGGTGCTGCCGTTCCCACTCCCTCTCAATTCCTTCTTACCACCTGTGATGGTGCTGGAACGCTCTTGCTCTGAGATTACTAATCCTGGTAGTCTTACTATTTTGTTCTAGTGTACATAGTTGTTTGTTAGTATTTGATAGTTAGTAGGGTTGGGGCATGCCCTGGTCCCCGGGATTCAAACCCTGTGCTGCTTGCAAGAAGCCTATGCTGCTGAGTGACGTGCACCAGAGCTATTTAAAGTGCTCGGAGGAAGCTCACGTGCAGGAAAAGTGTAAGATCTGTAAGAACTTTTGCCCATGAACCAGCAGGGACTGGGACATTGGACTTAAGGCCTTTCTAATAGAATCAGTACTCAGACTGGCACCAGAGCTGAGATCAGACCGGCACGGAGTACTGCGGCTTCAATGAGGAGCAATCCCCGGGTGTTGGCCTTCTCCCGGCACCGCTCAACTTTCCTGGTGCCAAAGAAATGATCAAAGAAGACACATGCCAAAAGATGATGGCCACCACCAAAGTCAGTTAAGAAAAGTGCGGGGACCTCAAGGAAACTTGAGTCGGGCCCCCCGCTGACCCTGAGGGGATCTTCACCCATGCAAGTGTTGAGCCTAGTGCCCATGCCGACACCGACTCCAGGGAGTGGCAAAGGCTCCTGCTGCCTGATGGACCCCACCACGCCTGAGGAACTCCAGGTAATGATAGATCTCTTAACAATACTGGTGCTGGCTAAACCAAAGGAAGTGAGGCCGATGCACCGAGGAACGGACACCCCTTTAGGAGGTTGGTCCATGGGAAAGCCAACGTTAATACCCCCACAGCATTCCCATCAATGGGTTACCATTCAGTCCCTCAGAGGTCACTGGACCCTTAGGTACTGATCCCTGGAATGACGCTGAGAGAAGTTGGGATCAGGCCTCTGGTCACTGGATGACAGGCACCAATCTCCAGAGGGGTGGCACCGATACCCACAATGCTGTTGCTCCCAAGCCCCTAGCACCACTCGATAGACTTTTGTGGTAGGTCTAAGGACAAGACGCAGTCAAGGGACACCCAATGCTCAGGTTCCTGGCACCGATAACCGACGCCTGGGCACCAGCATTCACAAAACGGTTCGGAATCAACTTGTGGCATCAGTGCCCCCATGGTCACCTGGGAGCTCTTCCTTGTACACAAAAGGCAAGGTCATCCTTCCAAAGGGGCATATTCTCAGCCAACCCACCAGCTTCCCCATGCTGCCACAGATAGAAGTTTGGCCTCAGGGTCAGTGGTGCCCAGCCTCTGGCAATTTTAGAATCCATGGAGGTTTCCACAAACCTCAGTGCCACAGCCCCATTCATCTGTGGGAGCCTCAGTGCCACAGTCTTTCAAGGGGACCCAGCCACAGCACCTAATTTAGAGGTGAACTCAGACCAGAAGGGGGTGCTCTTAGTCACCCCTTCAGGGATCACCCCAACCAAGGAGGAAAAACTGGCTCCACATCCCCACAATTACCATCCTTCTCTTCCTCCTGACCAAGCGAGGCTGTAGTGGGCTCCTCCCAGGCTGCCCTGCTTGATGACTATGGGTGCGTTGAAAACTGCTGAAATGCTTGGCAGCTAATTTGAGCCTCAAGATAGAAGAGCTCAAAGAGCTGGTGGATGAACTCTTGGGCATCCTTGCGTCCACAGCCCCATCCAGGGTGGCCTTCCTGGTGCATGAGGGAGTAGTAAAACTGGCCAATGCCTTATGGCAGACCCCTGCCTCTCTGCCCCCCATGTCTGAATGGGCAGAAAAGAAATATGTGCCTGCTAAGGGATTTAAATACCTCCACACTCAGCCCTCCCTGGGATATCTGGTGGTCACAGCTGCTAATGAGACAAGGCCGGATAAGCTCAAATATAAAGAACAAGGGGGCCAAGAAATTGGATTTATTCAGTCACAAGGTTTATTCGACATGAAGCCTTCAACTGAGAGTATCTAACCAATAAACTCTGTTGGGACAGTACCATTTTAATATCTGTCAGTCTATGGACAAATTTACTGACTCCCTTCTGCAGACCTGCAAACAAGACTTTGAGGAGATCCTGGAGGAGAGAGAGACAGTGGCCAGAGCCTCTCTTCAAGTGACATAGGACACAGCTGATTCCACAGCCCAGGCCATAGCTTCCGCAGTGTCAGTGAGGAGAACGTCTTGGCTCCAATCATCTGGTCTTTCAGCGGAGGTCCAGCAGTCCATCTGGGACCTCCCCTTTGGCTCAGCTCTGTTCACAGACCAGACAGACTCCAGATGACATGGGTTGAAGGATTCAAGGACCACAGTATGCTATTTGGGTTTTTATACCCCATACTCATTGAGAAGGCACTTTAGGCCTTCTCAACAATGGTTCAGATGGCACTTCCAAGGAGATCCCTATATGAAAAGAAATTGAGGCTATAAGCACTGCCAAGGCCATTCACCAGCCTCTGCCCCATGGCCAGGACCGAATCGTCACCCTTCAGCGGGAAAACAGCCCAGGAGCAACCTACCAGACACTACCTGAGATCCAGTTACCCGCTTGTTCTGTTCCTGCATTGCCTCTTTCCTTCCAACCTGGACAGCCATAAAGTCAGACTGCTACATAGTATGGTGGCTACCAACTACACCCTTCAATTCATTTAATTCCCACCTTCCCACTGTCCGTCCCTGTCCCTCTTCGGGGGCCCCTGTCATGAGCAATTTCTCGTAGAGGTACAAGCCCTCTTACAAGTGGAGGCAGTGGAAGAGGTTTCTCAAAAACTGAGGGGAAAAGGTTTCTACTCCTGATACTTTCTGATTCCAAAGGCAGAAGGAGTTCTAAGGCCTATCTTGGATCTGCGTGCCCTCAGCAAATTCAACAAAAGTTGAAGTTTTGCATGGTCTCCCTGGCAGCCATCATCCCTTCTCTGGATCCAGGTAACTGGTACACTATGCTCGATCTGAAAGACGCCTACTTTCACTCTCTATCTTCCCAGGCCACAGAAGATTTCTCTAATTCGTGGTGGTCATGCGACACTACCAATTCGCAGTCTTCCCTTTCGACTTATTGACTGCACCGTGAGTATTCACCAAGTGCGTGGTGGTGGTGGCCCACCACATACACAGAGCTGTGCAAATCTTTCCGTATACGGATGACTGCTCATCCGGGGTCAGATGAGCACAAGTCCAAAGCAGCATTGAGATCATAAGGGACACCTGCTGATCACTGAGCCTGCTAATAAACAAACAGAGGTCATCACTTACACCAGTTCAAAGAATAGAGTTCATTGGAGCAGTCGAAGACTACACAAGCCAGAGCTCTCCTGCCTGAGGCCAGGTTCCTGGTAATGTCAGAGGTCATAGCCCATCTAGCGGCCCGCCCCATCACCACGGCAAAGGTATGCCTCGGCCTCCAGGGCCACATGACAGCCTGTACTTACATGGTACGCTACGCCAGGCTGTGCCTCAGGCTGCTGCAGATGTGGCTGGCAATGGTATTCTCACCATCCAGATACTCTGGACAGAATACTCACCATTCCCCCTCACCCATTCCTCTCTGTTAGAATGGACGAAACCATGGCACGTACTGGCCAGGATCTCATTCGCAGCCCCTTAGCTGACACTGACTCTGGTCTCAGATGCCTCTGAGTTAGAAGGGGGAGCCCACCTTGGTGTGCTATGAATGCGGGGCCTCTGGACCAAGGATGAGCTAGCTCTGCATATCAGTGTCAGGGAAGTCAGGGTGACTTGGCCACACCTTTCCAACAAGGTCATGCAGGTTCTCATGGACAACACGGCTGCAATGTATTACATCAACAGGCAAGGGGGAACCAGGTTCTCAGCCCTTTGTCAGGAAGCCTACATTTGTGGGATCTCTGCATGGACCACAACATCCAACTAGAGGCCACTCACCTTCCTGGGGTCAAGAGCACATTGACAGATCACCTAAGCAGATCCTTTGACTCTGACCATGAATGGTCACTCCACCCAGAGGTGGCCAACTGCATCTTCCTAACTTGGGGAACTCCCCAAATGGACCTCTTTGTGACCAGGGAGAGCAGGAAGTGTGACCAATTCTGCTCCCTCCTGGGGAAGCCTCCTTGATTGATGCCTTTTTCTGTAATGGTCGGGTGGGCTCATGTATGCTTTTTCCCCAATACCTTTAATTCATAGAGTCCTCAGGAAAATCAGGAGGGATAGGTCATGGGTTATCCTAGTAGCTCCGGCATGGCCTCAGCAGCATTGGTTTTGGATGCT
This sequence comes from Mesoclemmys tuberculata, assembly GCA_007922155.1. Taxonomy (NCBI): domain Eukaryota; kingdom Metazoa; phylum Chordata; order Testudines; family Chelidae; genus Mesoclemmys; species Mesoclemmys tuberculata. The sequence goes on from ML675620.1 coordinate 40,843,403, forward strand.
GTTGGAGCTGTTGGGCCCGTCCTTGGTCACTCCTGCTGCGGCCAGATCTCCTATCTCAAAACCAAGGTTGGCTGCTCCATCTGGACCTGGCCTCCCTCCACCTGATGGCGTGAGTTCTCCATGATTGAGCAGGGAGGAGTGTGACTACTTGGCCCAAGTTCAGAGGGTCCTAGTGTAAAGCAGGAAACCTTCCACCAGGGCTTCCTAATTAGCTAAGTGGAAGTGCTTCATATTGCGGATGAAATTGCCTATACAGGTAATTTTGGACTACCTGCTACACCTGAAACAAGAAGGGTTAGCCTTCTGATCTGTTAAGGTATGCCTAGCGACGATATTGGCTTTTCATTCTCTGATTCAGGACAGGACGGGGTTTTTTTCCCATGAAATGGCAGCCAGATTCCTCAAGGGTCTAGAGAGGCTTTTTCCTCTGCTGCGGGATCTAGTTTCCCAATGGGACCTGAACCTCGTTCTTTCCTGACTCACTGCACTGCTGTTTGGACTGCTGTCTTCCTGTTCCCTTTATGCACCTGTCCTGGAAGTTAGCATTTCTGGTGGCGATCACCTTTTCACGGAGAGTCTCAGAGATTAAAGCCAACTTCAGAGTCCCCATACACACTCCTTTTTCAAGGACAAGGTCCAGCTTTGTCCTCCCCCTGCATTCCTGCCAAAAGTGGGGTCTCACTTTCATATTAACCAGGATATTTTTCTATCAGTATTCTGTCCAAAGCCACACAGCTCCAATCGTCACTATCGCTGACTAGATGAAGGGATGTTCGGAGTCACCACAGCAAATCTCATCCTCGATTACGGCTTGCATTCTAGCCTGCTATGAGCAAGCAGGGATCATGCTCCCAGCATTTCTGTCAGCCCACTCAACAAGGGCTCAGGCGTCTTCAGCACCCTTCCTGTTGCAGGTACCAATACAGGACATCTGTAGAACTGCTACATGGTCTGCGGTATATACCTTTGCATCCCACGATGCCGTCATGCAACAAGCTCGGGACGATGCTGGGTCTTTCAGAGCAGTGCTACAATCATCATGTCTATGAACTCCTGCCGTCTCCAGAGGCAGTGCTGGTGAGTAACCTAATTCAGAATGGACATGAGCAAGCACTCGAAGAAAGAACAGTTTCTTACCTCTAAACTGTTGTTGTTTCTGTTGTGTTGCTCGTGTCCATTCCACAACCACCGTCTTTTCCCTCAGTCGGAGTTCTGGCAAGAAGGAACTGAGAGGGAGGAGGGCTGGCAGTGCCCTATATGTGGGCACATATGTGTGCTGCTGCAGAGGACGCTAGAGCTGGCCCTACAGATACCACTAGAGGAAAAATTTCCGGAACCAGTGCAAATGTCACACAGATACCTAATTCAGAATGGATATGAGCAACATATCTTGAAGAACAATAGTTACAAAGTAAGTAACAGTTCCTTTTTCAAAATCAGATTTCTTCTAAATGAAACTTTTATGTTTTTCACTATATATGGTAACTTGAATTATAACTGTACTGTCTCTTTGATATATGCCCCCTTTGGACAATCCAATAAGCCCCCTGGAAGTACGGTAACTCTCTTGCACTGCTAGTGACTATAGTATTCATTTGCAGAGACCTTTCCTTTAAGGAAAAGGCCTTTATGTTGTCTAGCTTCTGAGCAAAGGCTGACTATACATGTGTATGAAGATTTTATGAAAGGCAACACACAAGTATGTTTTATATGTGAATATGTTTGTGTACCATTCTATCATGCATGCCGCTTGGTAGTTCAGAATTAATGAGAAATTAATATTAAATAGAATATTAACAATAAGCTACATTTACAATTGTAGAAACATTTGCCTTATTTTCTTGTGCCTGATTAAAGTGCACTAGTTTAAATTATCATCTTGAAAGTACGCCTAACTTCTTGTTTAAATAATTAAATTCAATCAGTTTTCTTATTAGCAAAATGGGTTTTGTAGCTGCTGATGTTAATCGTACAGTAAACTAGATGCATCATTCCTTTAGTTCAATAATATAACATTTTAAAATTCTTTTTTCTTAATAGGTCATTTTTATAGTTTAGAAGGAGAAAAGGATGCCCTGCTTTGTGGTAATAACTCCGATGCAGGGTAAGAAATGTTGAAAGTTTATACTATGATTTTGTATAAAAAAGATATAATATTTCGGCAGCACAACCAAAATAATTCATTTAGCTAGATGGCTGCACTGTCAATCAACCTATATTCTTTCATATTAAAAAACATCTGAACTAAGTAGGTAAAAAATTTAAGAATAAAAATATTTTGTAATCTTTGCTTTCTAGAGACCTGTATTTGACTGGAAAATTCAGTTTCAATTGGTAGCAGTTGCACTGTGAATGATTTAAATATTTATGTCTCCATCCCTTCCTTGTCAGACACTCTTTGTAGTGGGCATTCCCCATCTCCACAGCAGCTGGAGGCAGATTAGATTTTAGCTCTGAGATTGGGTTTAAGTAAAGCTCTGCAGAATTCTCAGCCTGCAAACTGCACATATGGCAGCCTCTGGGCTTCCTTTTGTAGCAGAGCTTTCATAGGATTTCTTAAAGATTTGTAACTAAACGTTTCCCAGACTATTCACTGGCTTCAAGATTTTTCTCCTTAAAATCGTTAAAACAAACAAAAAAAATTTTTTTGTTGGCTTTCTGAGGAAAATTTAAAGAACAGCACCTCTGATCCCCCTCAGAAATGGCAGATAGACAACAGAGGGAAGCTAAAGGGTAAAAACTGTTTTCCCATTGCCCATCCTCGCATACGCCAGACAGCTGCCAGAACAAAGATGAAGATCCCTGCATTTGAGCAGTCTTAAAGGAAATTCAGCTCTTGACTAGCACATTGACACAGTATCCACTGAAATGGCTAACAGTCTTCAAGTACATTAGAGGTTGTTATAAAGAGAAGAATGATAAATTGTTCTCCTTATCCACTGAAGACAGGACAAGAAGTAATGGACTTCAATTGCAGCAAGGAGTTTTAAGTTAAACATTAGAAGAAACTTCCGAACTGTAATAGTGATTAAGCACTGGGACAATTTAGCTAAGGAGCTTAAGAAATATCAGTCTTCGGAGGTTTTTAAGAACAGATTTGACAAACGCCTGTCAGGACTGGTTTAGATAATATTTGGTCCTGCCTTTGTGCAGGGGACAGGACTAGGTGACCCCTCGAGGTCCCTTCCAGTCCTACATTTCTATGATTCTGTGGTTCAGCAGACAATGTGGAAGTTTCCACCACTGAGAAGAGGCCAGGCCAGAACGAGTAGCGTGGAAGTGCGGGTAAATTTCTGTTTTGTTTTTCATAGTAATTTATAAAACCTTCAGTGGGAGTCAACCAATTAAAAGAAAAAGGCACATGCAGAGGATACTCTGTAGAACTGATTCAATATCTCAGGGACAAATTTATCCTTTTCCCGAAGTTAAGATAAACCAACACTATCAACAACAAAAACGCTTTGTAACATCAAAAGATGCAGTAGTCTAGCCCTAATATATTAGAACAATAAAGCCAGTTCGCTAGAGAGACAGATATTTTGGAATGTGCACAAGATTCTTTGTAATACGAAGAGAAATGATGGCTATTCTAGATTTCTGGTCTCTGAATAAGTTCACAAAGGAATTAATATTCCAGATGGAATTTCTGAAATCCATCACTACAGCAGTATTTTCTCAAGACTTCAGAAAGTAAAGGTGTACCTACTGGAGATAATACGATTAAGGAGTCATCAGGGATAACAGCTTCTGTTGCAACAGGAAGCATTTTTCAATACACAGTACTTCCTTATCAGACTTCTATAAGTATTCATAAAAATCATGCCACTCCTCCATTCAAGTGAAAGTGTACTTTTCTTATTAAGTCCCTTCAACAGCTCAGTGCAACATAAAGCCTAGCAGCCATCAGTATATGCCTTCAGGAACAGGTATTTGAGTGAATAGGGAAGAGCCAATCAGAGCCCTTACAAAACTTCAGCATCTTTGGATTGTTCTGGTCACTGTTGAAGAAGAATCTTTATTTTAGAGGAGGGCAGGAAGAGGTAGCGTCTCTGATTTATCAAATATTAGAACACCTCTCCTAAGATAATATTGCTGACTTTGCTCCTGTGCTATTTGGTATCACGAATAGACACCCAGCCCATTTCAGTCTGCTACTACAATAAATCAGTATAAAAGATCTTCATCCAGAGCCAATACTAACATCTTTTTGCAAATTCATCCTTATTATTCAGCAGCTGTCTGAGATTGGGTCCAGAGAAGCTGGTTGTACGCAAGGATACCAGAGTACATGTAAGGGAGACACTTCAAGGCTCCTATGTGACTCAAGGGACATGGTCCAAGTAGGAGATGAGTTGAAATCCTGGGTCCATTGACGTCAATGGCAAAACTCTATATTGACTTTAATAGAGCCAGGATTTCCCCATGGAATATAACCTGTCTAATGCTATGATTCATCAGTGGCACTCTTCTGATAGAGGATTCTTTATAAACATAGTGTGTGTAAACTACTAAGAAGGCAGAAAACCTCCAGAAAGGTAGCTCTAGTTATGGTCTGGCAGAAGCTTTCATTCTATTCCTCAAGCTTCTAAGTGTTAAAAGTAAAGTCAGGGTCTACTGGCTCAGGGTGATGCATTATACCTAAGGGAATGTCATCTGGACCAGCCAGCCTTTCACAGCATCACAAGTCAGGTTGTGATTAACCTCTTTTCATCCAAGTTCAGTTGGAAAATCAAAAATGGAAGAATTCATGTCAAGAGTGAAGGGTCATCATTGGGCTGTACAGCTGGTGCGCCAATCCAATGAATAGTTAACTCCCTCAGTCTTATTAGTTCTGGCTCTCTGCAGATTCAGGCATATTCATTACATCAGTTCACACTTTGTTTCTGTTGGAAGGTTATTTCTGCAGTCATGATGTGTAGAAATCTATTTATATTTCAAATTAAACCTGAATTTCTGCACACTGATTAAGTCATTCTGGCCATATGTTTAATACCCTTATACTGTAGATTTGACATCCTCTTCTCTGCAGATGCAGTGTTTGGTAGAAAGATGTTACAGAACATGGTACTCCAATAATCTTTGTTAGTTTTCAATTTTTTACATGGTTATATGAATCCTCCTTTCTTAGGGATAATTTGCTGTTTTCCATATTCAAATGTGAATACTGATATGGAGGGGATGGAAGTAAAAATTCTGTGTTATCTTTGAAATTTCTTTCTAGGACCCTCCATGTCTTCTGGTCTAACCCTTACTTGTCTAGAGCTTTTCTGGCTGTTGCTCCCTTGTTAAACAATTTGAAAGGAAGACTGTATTCCTTTAGAAAAATCTTTAAATTTCATGCCAAGGCTCTGCAGCAAATTATTTGAATTTAATGGCACATTTAAAATTTTACATAGCTTCCATGCCTGAAAGATACTAACATTCTAGAGAGTTCTTCCTACAGGGTCATAGCAAAAATTTGGGCTGCCTCCAGTGGCTATGAAATGGGGAACCACTTACTGTGAAGACTGACATACAGGGTTCTAGAAAGAAAATTCACAGGGAAAACAGATTTTTTTACCAATTCTGAAATACGAAAATTTCATGAATTCCAGCTTGACTGATCCACGGATTGCCAAGAAATCTGGTGGTCGAACTCCTCTTCTGACAAAATTCAGCAGTAAATATCTATAGTGTGATCTAATAGTACTGTGATTTCATTACCTTTATGAAATACAGTCTCATACACTGGGTCCCTTGTAGTCCTCTTTGGAGAAGCAGTAACATCTTTTATAGAACCCTGGATAAAAGGAAAAATTACTCCCAATAAAGCTGTACATTTTGTGTCCTTGTAAAGAGAGTACCTAACTTTTGGGAGGAGTATGCAGCAGTTGGGTGAAGGTCCTGTGCTTGCAGTTGGGGGCAGGTGACTGAGCAGGGCTGCAGAGGAAAAGTTTGTGGCAGCCAGAAGCTGAGCAAATAAGCTGCAGGCCCTGGACAGATGAAAGAGGGGGGGAGTGTGTGTGTGTGGTACATAGTACAGTTTGCAATGCAGTATTCTTAAACTCTTTCCCATTGTTTTTTCTTACTAACTTGTAAAGTTTAGTAATCCACAATGAGTCTCCCATTCTTTAGTGAAAGTTAGCGTGTCTACTGTACATTCTACTTTGAGTGCTTGCCCATATCCATTCCACTATAGGTGAGTGCTTGCCACCATGTTCCCAGAACTATTTTCCCCTCAGCAGATCCTGTAGGGTCGGCTCCGGCGCCCCCTGGAGTGCCGCGTTCATGCCGCGACACATAAGTCACGGCCGACCCTACAGCCCCTTAGTTCCTTCTTTCTGCCCGTGACTGTCACTGGAAGATCTCTTGCCTCTTGCAAGTAACTTTCCCCTTATTGGACTTTGTTAGTTGTTCTTGGTAGTTTAGTGTTAAGATAGTATTAAGTTAGTTAGCATTAGAATAGAAGCCCCCTGCACAGGGCTTAGGGCCAGGCCATGCCCAGCTCACCAGGCTTTAAGCCTCGTACTGCATGCGGTAAGGTTTTCCCAGTTATCAACCCTCATGACTGCTGCCTCAAGTGCCTGAGAGAAGCACGTGGGCAGCACTTTGGGGAGAAGTGTAAAATCTGCAAGGCCTTCAAGCCCAGGACCCAGAAGGAGAGGGATATCAGATTGAAGGCCATCTTGATGGAAGCGGCGCTCCGTCCGGTTTCCGAGCCACTGCGTTCCACATGAGTACTGAACGTTTCCTTGGTATGGAGCACTCCGCTGGCACCGGAGTCTGCTTAATGCCAACCATCTCCGGTGCGAAGAGGAAACGGCACCAATGCGCAGAGTGCTCTCGCTGCCTCGCAGCCACGAGCAGGGTTGAGCCCAGAGGTGCTCGAACTTCAGCCCATTGAACCAGCTTGAGGACCTGCACCTCCGTGCAGGAACCTCCCCTTACTCTTGGGAGTGGGGGAGTGCCCTTTCAAGGCCCTTTGACACTGGAGGCCTTCCAGGTGGCACAGGCCTTGATGGCCATGCCTATGCCTCCACCCCCACCTCTCGGCTGAGAGAAGAGAGAGGGCCGGTGTCCCGGGGTGAGCCCGCCTTGGTGCCCCTGGAGGATGGTGGAGATGAGAAAGTATCTGAAGTAAAAACCCCTCCCTATTTTGTGCACAGGAACCACCTCTACTGCCCCAAAGTGAGGAGGGCATCCACGTCCTGCAAGACAAGTTGCTCGTGAGAGGGGTCTCTGAAGAGGGATGGAGTTTGGGGGGTGTCTGGGGAAATGGCAGTAACCTGGAGGGCATAGCCCAGAAGGACTACTTCGAGGACCCAGCAAGTCAAGGTGGTGTTCTGCCACTTGGCATAGAATGGTCTTAGCCTGTTCAGAAATAACAGAGACGAATCCGGGAGAGAGGGGGTCTGAGGCCTGTATTGGACCTGCGTAGTCTAAACAGGTTCCTAAAGAGTCTCAAGTTCCACATGGTCTCTCTAGCCTCCATTATCCCTGCTCTGGATCCAGGAGATTGGTATGCTGCCTTGGATTTGAAGGATGCATATTTCCATGTTTCTGTCTTTCTGAGCCACAGGCGTGTCCTCCAGTTTATGGTTGCTGGGTTCCGCTACCAATTTACGGATCTGCCCTTCGGTCTCTCGTCTTCTCCCAGGGTATTCACCAAGTGTATGGGGGTAGTGGTGGACCACTTGAGGTGCAGAGGGGTCCAAATTTTCTCATACCTGGGTGACAGGCTGATCAGGGGCAGATCCAGGTCCCACGTCCAGGACAGTGTGTCCCTCACCTGTGCCACCTGCACCAAACTGGGGCTGCTCATAATCGAGCAGAAGTCGACTCTAACCCGGTGCAGTGTGTAGAGTTCATCAGGCTACCCTGGACGCTTCCCAAGCCAGAGCCTTCCTCCCACAACCTTGGTTCGAGGCTATAGCAGCAATTATTGCACAGATACACAGGTGTCCCACGACGACAGCCAGGCACTGCCTACAGCTGTTAGGGCATATGGTGGCCTGTACATACGTGGTGAGGCTGGCTCGCCTCAAGCTCAGGCCACTTCAACCAACTGGTGTAGTTGTAGTAGGAAGTTGATGCAACTCTTCGTCACGGTGGTGGACCAGATGAAAGGCTCACCTGTCTCCATCCAGCGCATCTCTGCTTGGATCACCGCCTGCATCAGGTGCTGCGAGCACAGGCATCTTCTGCGGCCTTTCTGGAAAGGGTGGCCCTGCAGGACATCTGCAAGTCTGCCACCTGGTTGTCGGTGCACATCTTCATGTCCCACTATACCATCGTGCAGCAGGGGAGAGAGGACATGGGATTCCGCAGAGCCGTGCTGAGAACAGCTTACCGATAACTCCTACCCACCTCCAAGGCATGGGTTTGTAGTCACCTATAGTGGAATGGATATGAGCAATCACTCAAAGTAGAAAACATGGTTACTTACCAGTACCTGTTGTTCTTCAAGATGTGTTGCTCGTATCCATTCTACACCTACCCTCCGTCCCTGCCGTCAGAGTTGGCAGAAAGAGGGGCTGTAGGGTCAGCAGTGCCTTATGTGCCATGGCATGAGCACGACACTCCAGGGGGCGCCTGAGCCGACCCTATGGGATCTGCTGAAGGGAAGAAAGTTCCAGGAACCATTGCTTGGTGGCGAGCACTCACCTATAGTGGAATGGATATCAGCAACACACCTCGAAGAGCAACAGTCACTGGTAAGTAATCCTGTTTTCAATCGAAAGATAGTTTTTACTCTTTATTATTGTTAAAAATCAAACTAATTAAAATTAATTCTTTTTTTAAGTCAATGTCCAGAAGGATATACATGTGTAAAAGCTGGTAGAAACCCCAACTATGGCTACACGAGCTTTGACACATTCAGCTGGGCGTTCTTGTCACTGTTTCGACTGATGACTCAGGATTACTGGGAAAACCTTTATCAACTGGTGAGGATGTAGTGAAAACTTTGTTTTGATATGTTTATGGTCTAAAATCAATTGACAGAAAGAATGGCATTTACATTTCTTTTTACATGATGGATAATGTTATTGGGGAACATGGAAGACTAATAGGATTTTCAAAGGGAGAGACCTTTATCCCAAACTTGCAAGATCATACAGAATCTTGCTACAGGATTTGTGATGCTTTCTATATAACTGCATAGATGCTTTTCAAAGCCTGTTTTCATGGCTATATCACGCTTCATTTGACATAACATTTTTTACCTTCAGAACTGTAATACTGTGCTTAAGTAGTGAATAGTTTATTATACTTTCAAAAATTGGTGATCCAATCTCAAATACCTTGACTTCTATTTTTGACAGCCATGGCTTTATAGGATACTGATTCTTCTTACAGTAAGTTAGGATCTGTTCTTCGTGTGCTATTATTGATGGTGTCATTTTTAGGTATGCTGGCCAGTCAAAGGGGAAGACACAGTAATAATTTTTCAGTGTTTAAAAATTCCACACATAAATGTCTCTTCAATTATTTACTATGAATCTTCTCCTTGAGGTGATTATTAAAATTTTATATTCTCCCCAAAGTAAAACAGGATCCCTAAATCACATGACCTTTCTTTCATTACACACACTCACATTTTGCATTTATTTTCATTTTGGTTTATAAAATAAATATAGACATATTCAATATAAACAACTGTATTTGATATAGATACAAATCCATTTTTTTTATTTTCACATTTTTTATAATTCTCAAATTAATCAGCTGTATCATTTTCCCACCAGACTCTACGTGCTGCTGGCAAAACATACATGATATTTTTTGTTCTGGTGATTTTCCTGGGCTCTTTCTATCTAATTAACTTGATCCTGGCTGTCGTTGCCATGGCCTATGAAGAACAGAATCAAGCAACCATAGAAGAAGCAGAGCAAAAAGAGGCAGAATTTCAGCAGATTCTTGAACAGCTGAAAAAGCAACAAGAAGAAGCTCAGGTATCTGTATGGACACACTATTTAGTTAGAATATGACATTGTACACAGAAATTAGTGAATCATGGTACATAGTTTAGTGAAAACTAGGAAAGCAAGAAGCCTTTGGCTTTTTTTTTTTTTACACTTATGTGAGATTTGGTGTGATAGTACTTGTGAGATAAACATAAGAATGGATCTGTCACTGAAGAAATTTGTAATTCTGAAGTTCTGATGGAGTTTCAAAATGAGCAAAAAATTAGTTGGGGTTGTTTGGGTGCCTTAACTATACATTTCCTACATTATCATGTTTTGAATTTCTTTTTTGGTAACCTTAATTCTGAATTTCTTGGGTTTATAATGTTTCATTTGGGGATAATTACAACATCCCTGTAATGCTTTTTACATTTAAAATTACTGATATTTACTTTGTCTTAATTCTACTTTCAACTAGTTTTTTGTCTGGGAATTTACTTTTTAAGAAGTAATCTAAAATGTCCTGGACATTGGACATTATGCAAGAAACATAAAGCATTATACCATCCAATATGTCCAGTGAATTAAAGGTGTATAGTATCAAACCTAAATAATTTAAAAACTTTTAAACAATGTTAAAAACATTTAAGGACATCTACCAGTACACCAAAGCAGCGCAAAGAAGCCAGAATGCACCAACCAGTTAAGTTGGGTTTACAATTGCTTTGCATCAGCAGAGCAGCAGAAAGCAACTGAAGTGTACTGGTGAATCTCAACCTTAATTTGAAATTGACTTACTAGTTAGTGAGACCAGTGCTATGTGAAGGGGGAGGGAGGTGTGGTGGACAAGGCAAACCCATTCCCTGCATCGAAATGTCTCTGCTTTAAGAGCTCCCTCTACGCACTTGTCTGAGTTCCTCCAATAATATTGCCTGAATGGACAGTGGAGCTAAGAAAGCAGTGTCCTGGGGATCTTGAAGGACACAAGTTTGATTTTAATATTAATCAAGTCTCAGAAAATACTCTTTAAATACAGGATGCAAGTGCTAATTTGGTGAGGAGATGCTGTGTTTATCATACAGAGCAAAGAGACTGAGTCCATGCTTTAAGTGCAAAGTGGAACTCAACCTTAGCTATAGAGTTGTGACCAGTGCTTCCATAATACATTATGGGCTTTATCCTGTTCTCCCCATTTACTTAGCATTTACTAATGATTTCAAGTGATGTTTTTCCAGAAAACGAGTAAGATTTGGCCATGTACATGAAAGACACTTGAAGTAAATATGGGAAAACAAGGATGGACTGTTTTAAAACAGCAATTCTTTTTATAGTAAGTAGTAAAGAATGCGGAAGTTAAATACATATTTGATATTTTAGTGTTTTAATAAGTGTTCAACCTTTTGGTATGTCAGGTAATAGCAGCAGCAGCTGAGTTAAGAGATTTCAGTGGCGATGGTAGGATTTGTGGATTCTCGGAGAGTTCTTCAGAAGCATCGAATTTGAGCTCAAAGAGTGCTAAAGAAAGGAGAAACAGAAAGAAGAAAAGAAGACAGAGACTGCTTTCTGGAGGAGAGGACAAGATGAATGGTGAAGAGCTTCCCAAATCTGATTCAGAAGGCAATATCAGAAGGAAAGGTTCCCGTTTATCTTTGGAAGGGAATAGGCTGACATGTAAAAAGCAATTCACTTCCCCCCACCAGGTAGTGTTATGACTAATGCAGTTGTAATTTGATAGCACAGTGATTTGTTTGACATGGCGATTGTGGTAATATCCAAGGCACAGTATTGTGACTTCACTGCATGATTGTAAAAGAAAAGGATAATTAAGGGAAAGAGTTTTTGTGCTACTTTAGTAAACTCTGCAAACATTTCTCAAAATAATATTAATAAAACAGCTGTTCATTATCTTGATGTTAAAATAATATAAAGCATGCACTACTTTCACTGAAATCTACATTTACCGACAGCTAAAACCTAACTTGTACTTTCAGGTACCTCAAAAGGTAGACCAGAAATTGTTCATTCTTGCTGTTCTGGGGTCCGTGTGAGCTAGATAATGTAGTAGTATTTAGTGCTAATAGTTGATAACAATTGTCAATTCTTCCTTTGTTTTTATTTTCATGAGTCCTTATTTAATGTACACAAATTTATAATACTATAAGGGTCTATGGAATTATATAAATGTATGCATTTTTCATATTGAAGTAGTTCACTATAGTATACTTAGACAGGTATTTTGTTCAGCATTCAGTTACCACTTTACTATAATGCTGTGTGCATAATTTCATTTTCACAGAATGAACAGCTATTTCAACTAAATTGCAATAGTTGAGATTTAATTTCAGTGATCATTTCAAATGACAACTATCCAGGAAAACTGCAACACTTTTAAATACCTTCTGTTTGGTGACATAGCTGATAATAATAGAAGTGTAGGTCTGAGAGGGATCTCAGTTTGTCATTTAGTCCAGTCCCCAGCACCCAAAGCAAGGCTATGTAATAACGAAACCATTCCTGACAGGTGTTTGTCTAACCTGTTCTTAAAAACTTTCAATGGCAGAAATTCTACAGCCTGTCTAGGCAATTTGTTCCAGTGCTCAACCACCCTGACAGGAAGTTTTTCCGAACGTCCAACCTAAACCTCCCTTGCTGCAGTATAAACCCATTGCTTCTTTTTCTGTCCTCGGAGTTCAAAGAGAAGAATTTTTCATCCTCCTCCTCATAACAATCCTTATGTATTTGAAAACTATTATCATTTCCCCCCTCAGTCGTCTTTTCACCAGACTAAACAATTTTTTTTCAATATTTTCTCATAGGTCATGTTTTCTAGACTTAAATCAATTTTGTTGCTTTCTAGTCTAGACTTCCTCTAATTTGTCCACCTCTTTCATGAAATGTGCCACCCGGACCTGGACACAGTACTGTAGCTGAGGCCTTATCAGCGTGTAGTAGAACGGAAGAATGACTTCACCTGTCTAGTTTACAACACTCCTGCTAATACATCTCAGAATGATGTTAGCTTTTTTTTGCAACAGAATTACACTGACTCATATTTACTTTGTGATCCACTGTAACCTCCAGATCTATTTCCACAGTACTCCTTCCTAGGCAATCATTTCTCATTTTGTATGTATGCAATTGATTATTTTTTCCTAAGTGGAGCATTTTGCATTTATCCTTATTGAATTTCATCTTATTTACTTCAGACCAGTTCTCCAGTTTGTCCAGATCATTTTGAATTTTAATCCTATCCTCCAAAATGCATGTAACTCCTCCCAGCTTGGTATCGTCCACAATCTTTATAAGTATACTCTCTGTGCCATTATCCAAATCATTTATGAAGCTATTTAACAGAACCAGACTCTTGTATCTAATTAGTATATAAGATACTGATTTGATTTCCCCTCTATGTTCCCTCTTTTCTCTCCCTTCTTCCTGCTATGATTGCCCATGCTTTCCTGTGCCCCTGCCCCCCGACCCTATTCTGACCCTTGTCCAACGTCTTCATGTTTTTTACTTGCATGTGGGCTTTTGTCTCCAGCCCTCTTTGAACCTAATTTAAAGTCCTCCTCACTAGGTTACCCAGTCTGTATCCAAAGAACCCTTCTCCTTCCTCGAGAGGTTGACCGTATCTCCACTCAGCATTCACCATGCAGTCAGATGCATGCAGCCACACCATGCAAAAGATGCATTCACCTCCATAATGCATAATACAAAGAGGTCTCTAGAATTTACAGAAATCTTGATTTACCAGATACACAGAGTAGAGTGAAAGGTAATGTAGTCAAATGCACGTATTTTCTAATAATTACTTTCTGGCTTAAATTTAGCAACTCAGATGAACAGCGATCTTTGGTGGTCATATCTGTACTCTTTCTCTATTTTACTTCAACCAGAAATGTTTTTTAAAAAGCCTTGTTTGAGAAGACTTTCTAGGGCATGTTAACTGGTTTTACCTTGACATATGTTTTTATATATTTAAATTTTTTCAAATAATAAGCTTAGTTATGTTTTCCTACAGTCTTTGCTGAGCATTCGTGGCTCCCTGTTTTCCCCAAGGCGCAGCAGCAGAACAAGTCTTTTCAGCTTCAGAGGTCGAACAAAGGATGTAGGATCAGAAAATGACTTTGCTGATGATGAACATAGCACTTTTGAAGACAGTGATAGCAGAAGAGATTCTCTTTTTGTGCCACCCAGACATGAACGGCGCAACAGTAACATTAGTCAGGGCAGTAGGTCATCCAGGATCCTTCCAGTGAACGGAAAGATGCACAGCACTGTGGATTGCAACGGAATGGTTTCCTTGGTTGGTGGACAAACATCGCTCTTGTCACCTACTGGACAACTTCTGCCAGAGGTGATAATAGATAAACCAACTAGTGATGACAATGTAAGGAAGTTTTAAACAGTTCAGGCATGATGGCCTTTTGTTACCGCACAAGCCTGTGTTTCTACAGAATGGAATCCTTTGGGAATGATCCCTGGTTGGCTAAAATGTGAATGTTCCTGCATCTTGCAATTGCTTTCAGTGTAATAAAATAGGTCTAAAACAATTTTATATATTTGTCTGGAACTTACTATATGTGCTTGCAAACACACTATGAACTAATAGGCTGACTGCAAAATACTGTATGAACATTTAGTGTGTATGTATGCAGTAAGGCTGTGTACAGAAGTGAATGCTGAGTAGCATGAATAATATGCCATTTTTAGCTCTGTTTCAGGGCCAATATATTCACTCATTTGGCTTCCTAAACATAATGTATCCCCTCCATTCCTTTTTTTCCCATTACGGTCAATTATTTCCTTCTCTCTCAAATTCCCTTTGGCTCTGTTTCACAACAAATTTCTAACATGCTCCTTGCCTTCCTCTCTCTCCCCATGTCTGTGTACGAATATGTGTGCTCTCTCCCACAAAGACCACCCCACAAACTTTTAGGATCCTACTGAGAAATCCAGGAGTTCCAGTTAGCCTCTTTTCTTGGTCTCTGAAATGCTCTGATTAAATTTCTCACACTCCTGAGGTTTTACTTCCTGAAAGCATGCCAGATTTTAAACGCCTCTTATGAAGAGGGGAGAATGAATAAAGTGATCTAATGTGCAGTGGGTTCTGGAGAACCTCATCCTGGGATTTCTGTAGCCAAAGGAAATCTTTACAGGTAGCAACAGCATCAGCAGACAGAATCCCATAGCACCAGGACCCTCTGTCAGGATCCTGAAAACAGGCAGGAGAGCTTTTAAGCCATGAGAGCCCACAAGAAGGAAGGAGGAGTAGACTATGCATGTGTGAGGTGGAGGGGCAAGATCATAATTAGTTAAAAGCACATAATCCTGAAACCTAACCTGCAGCAGCTCCATCCCAAATGCCAGAATCTGTGCAAAGGAGGTGTGCTATATAGCAGGTAAAATTGGGAAAATCTGTTCACCCAGTCAGATATCATTTCAAACAATCCAGAACAATACATTGCTACTTGTAGTATCCACAGACATTTTGTAAATGTGGCATGACCTTGGATTGGAATGTTTTTATTGGGATTCTCTCATTCAGAAAATCAGACCATTAGAGAATTATATCAATTTAACGTCAGCCTTATCCTGAACTGCATTTATTATCCTTCTATTTTCTTAGAAATATTTTTGTTTTAGCATAGAAATTTTCAAACATTACTGCACATACACAGTGTCTCTTTATATGTATATGCAGGGTGTGACTGCAAGTACAGGTAAACCTTCCATCTGTTACTGTCAAGATTCATCCTCTCTATCCCTCCTTAATTAAAAAAGAAATTGGCATGCTTGTGCTCAGTTAAATCAGACTTTTATTGGTAATTGAGTTTGAGTTAATAGATACTCAATGGAAAAGTATTTATTTTCTATCTAAAACTGTCTCATAAAAAGGATTAGTCATGGGAACAGCAATAGACAGAAAATCTTTTTACAAACTTTATTTGAGAGGTAAATAATGTTTACGTAAGTTAGCTTACGTGAGCTTTTAGTTTTGACGTGTATCTTGCATTTTGATCCAAGCTGGAAAAGGAGGGTAAAGTGAGACAGTTTGATTTAGTGGACTAAGCCTGGAGCCAGGAGCCAGAATCCTCCAGACTTCTGATTCCAGCTCTGCCATTGATTTGCTGTGACCTTGTCCACGTTTCTTAACCTCTTTCTATTACAATTTTCCAGTCTGCAAGATAGGATTAATAATACTGATTTCAGTATTAATTAGTGTGTATATAGCACTTTAAAAATATGACGTGCTGTATAAATTCTCAGTAGTAGTAGTAGTAGTGTCCAGAAATGCACTTCAGAATGAACTGAACAATACTTTTTGGATATGGTAGGTTAATATTACTATTAAAAGTCTGACATAATACATTGTGTAAATATGAAGGTGCATGTAGCATGAATTCTTTGAAGCTCATTTATAATAGAAATCTGGTGTCTGTTTACAATATTTCTGAAGTTAGTTTAATTAATCTATATCTAATTTGCAGAGCACCACTACAGGAATAGAAATAAAGAAGAGGAGGTCAAGTTCTTATAAAATATCGATGGATTTGCTGGAAGATCCCACTATCAGGCACAGAGCAATGAGTATAGCCAGCATACTCACAAACACAATGGAAGGTGTGTCTTAAAAAACCCACAAAAACAAAAGTACAGTTGGATGAACTTACTTTGCTTAATTTCAGACTCAATTGAAAGGTGTTAAGTTTATGGTTGTCATTGGGGAGACCGCAAAAAGAAGGGCAGAAAAGAAATATCCAATTTAAAATAAAATGAACATAGTGAAAATTGGATGCAGAAAAAATGATAGGAGGAATAGAGAGGAAGAAAAATGATTCAATATAGATTAGAGCATATCTTCTTTATATTAGTCAACAACTTCTGTTGGCCTAGTTATTGGAGTGGGATGATGTCTGACCTTAATACTTAGCACAAGCTTCCTGTTAACTACAAAAGCTTTGTTTATACTAATTAAATATATTCTTGCAAGTAAAAATTATGGATTAAAGCAACAGGAGAAAAATTTTATGAAATTAAACTAGCTTTGCAACTCCCCAAAATAATATGAAGGGTTTGCAAATCCTCAGTGAAGTTAGTCCAGCCTACTTCCATGTTTTGTTTTGGCTTTTTTTCATGCAAGTAATTTAAATTTCTGAATGGATTGCAGTATTGGAGGCTGGTCTAAGAATGAAATAACCTTTGAAAATGAATAAGTAAAATAACAAAAGCAGAGAAGGAAAAACAAAGAAAACAGAAGTTTCTTTTTCGAGTAGTGTCCCTAAGGGTGTTCCAGTGTTGGTGTGTCTGCGTCCCTGCACTGCTGTTCAGAGAACTTTGGTAGCAGTGTCTTTTCAGCCCATGCATGAGCTGCTCTTCTCCTGCCATGAGGCAAGGCAGCATGCATGGGCAAACCCATCCCAGTTCCTTCTCAACCACCCCTGGCTAGAGACAGAGCTAAAGCTGTCCATTCATGGTTCGCTAACTCTTTTAGAATGATTAATTTTAGCTTCCCTTTAAGCAGTTTTCTTTGTTACTTCAATAGTATTTTAATTGGCCGTGCCAAGAAAAAAAGAAAGGGTTTGTCTTTGCCAACCCTGGTGGGGTGGAGCCAGCTGGACAAGGGTATGCCCAGCTTTCAAGTCTTCAAAACGTGATTCAGTTGCAAGAAATCTATCCCAGTGACTGACGGACACTTGCAGTGTGTTTGCTACCTGGGAGAGAAGCACATTCCACAAAAGTGTGGCTTGTGTCAGCAACTGAGGCTCAGATCCAGGAAAGACTGAGAGCTAAGATTCAAACTCCTACTTATAGAGTTGGCCCTTCAACCCCCGGAGTTGTAGTAACTCACTGCAACTTTCTACTTCAAAGGAAGGTGAGCCCGGAGAGATGAGCCACTCACGCGAGACCTCTAAGAAAAGATCTGGGAGTCCCTGTAGCGAGCCTCGCTTGATATCATTGGTGCTGACAACACCGAAGCCGTTTAAATTGGGTACCCAGGACAACAGTGGTACCAAAAGAGATCCAGTGGGCACAGGCAAAGAAGCATTGATACCACAGGGTTGTGAAAAAACACAGAAGATCCACGTCGGAAGGATCTATCAGTACTGACATTGGCACCAGTACCGACCTCGGTGCACCTGGCACTGAAGGACCCCACTGCCAGGTCCACATCTCTGACCCCATTGGTGCAAGCCACTCGGCACCAACAATCATCTCTGCTATTGATGCCATCCACACCACTGGATTTACGGTGCGCTATGGATCTCAGTGTCCAACACAGTGGACTTGCCACTACTCAGTACCAGCACTCCAGTACGAGGTTCACCCAGAGTCCTGGAATTGCTGACATCTTCCTGCTGAGCATCTCCTTTCTCATCATCAGAGTCAGAAGGTGAGCGAGAGGATGTGGGCTCCCATCACTCTTCTCAACTGCCATATGGGACTGTTTCACTATGGACATCAGGTGTATCGTCCACCTGACCCACAACCTCCGAGGCTTGGTCAACCATAGTACCAACCACTTGGTCCTTACTGTGGCCATACTGGGACCCTTGTCGGGTTCAGTGACAACATGCCTCTAGTGTGGCATATCAGCAAACAAGGAAACACCCTCCTTCAGTTGTGACTTCGAGGACTTAACCCCCCGAACAGGCAGGGGAGGGGGGGAGGCTGAAGTGGAAGAGGAAGTCACTTCTCAAGCCAACTTGTCATCGTCCTCATCAGATGAGATGGTGATGCCCCTTCCGCCATTGATGGCTGATGATTTCAAATTATTCTAGGACCTGGTACAGAAAGTGGCAGTGGCCATGCAAATATTACAGGAGATGACCTAGTCTCACCACAGGCTGTTGGATATTTTGCATTTCTCCATCTCCTCCAGTGTGACCCTCCCTAGTAAGAGGCACTCCTGGACCCAGCCAAAGTCACATGGCAGACCCCTGCGTCTGTCCTGTGAACATGTAAGTGAGCAGAAAAAAAATATTATGTGCCATCAAAGGACACAGAATTCCTCATTCCCATCCACCTCCCAATTCCATCATTGGGGATGCAGTTAACTCTTAAGGGCCTCCAGCACCAATTCAAATCCATCCTGTATGACTAGGACTGGAAACATTTGGATCTGTTTGACAAGAAAGCGCATCCATCAGCTACCCTCCAGTTCCATGTAGTGAAGTATCAAGACTTACTGGCAAAGTATGACTACCAAAATTATACGAAACTTGGTTACTTTATTGAGCAGCTTCCTGACTCTTTCAAGGACAAATTCAGAGTCATAATCAACAAGGGCCAACTGGTGGCTAAAACATCCCTGCAGTAAGCTGTAGATGTGGCTGACACAGCAGCATGCTTGATTTCCATGGCCACTGTGATAAGATGGACCTTGTGGTTTCGTTTATCCAGCTGCTCTAAAGAAGCCAAACTATGGTGGAGGACCTTCCTTTTGAAGGGACAAAGTTATTTGCCAAGAAGATCGATGCATCACTTCATACTTTGAAGGATTCTAGAGCAACTCTTCATCTCTCAGGTTCTATACTCTGGCCTACAAGAGAAAGTACAGCCTTCAGCCACCATTCAAACCCTGCTCATCACAATACCCTCAACAATCATGGTCCTAGAAAACATATTCCGGCAATGGGAGAGACCAATAGTAGACCTGTTCGCTACATACCAGATCAAGCAATGTCCTCAGTATTGCTTCAGAGCGGGAATCAGACATTACCCCCTGGGGAACGCTCTTCTCCTCCCATGGGACAAAGGTCTTCTTTACGTCTTTCCCCCATTCCTTCTAATTCTGAAAGTCCTGTTGAAAGTGAAAAAAGAGAGAGCAAGCATGGTACTGATTGCTCCCACCTGACCCACTATGCCCACCAATGACTCTTCCAAACAGAGTAAGGGACACACTCTCCAACCCAACCTGTGGATTCTGAAGCGTAAAGCCTGGCTTCTTCGTGGTTCCAGCACATAGAGACATTGTGCTCTCAAGAGGTGCAGGAGGTGTTATTACACCGTGGGAAAGGAGCTATTCATCATACCTATCTACAAAAATAGAAAAGATTTCAAACCTGGTGCTAGCCCAAAGATGTCACTCCAAATCTAGCCATCCTACCAGTAGTCCTGGACTACCTCTTACCTCTCAAGAAATCAGGTCTCTCTATTAGTTCACTAAAGGTTCACCCAGCAGCAGGTGCGACCTTCCACCAGTAGGCAGGAGAATATTCAATCTTTTCCCATCTGACCACAAAGAGGTTTCTCAAAGGCATTACGAACCTCTTTACCCAATCTAGACCTCTTAATGGGATATCAACCTAGTGCTAAAAGGACTGAGTAGACCACCATTTGAACCCCTGGCAACTTGTTCACTAACTCACCTTTCAATGAGATGACATTCTTGATTGCCATTACATGGGCATCTGCACATACCTTTGCAGAACATTATGCCATCCTTGGGAATTTGGCTGCAGATGCCAGATTCGGTGCCATGGTGCTTTCATCTATAAAAGACTCGCTCCAAAGCCATAAGTCTCCAGGGTTGGGCACAGCTTGGGAGTCACCTACAGTGGAGCACCCATAGAGACTACTCAAAGAAGAAGACAAAGTTACTTACCTTGTGCAGTAACAATGGTTCTTTGAGATGTGTGTCCCTATGGGAGCTCCACGACCCACCCTTCTCCCCCCTACTTCAGAGTTCTTGTCATTGACACTGCAGTAGAGAAGGAATTGAGGAGGGTTCACCCTGGCTAGCTTTGTGGCAGGAAAGGAGCAGCACATGTGCAGGCTGAATGGACACTGCTGCCGAAGTTCTCCGATCAGCAGTGCAGGAATGCAGACACACCTACAATGGAGCACCCACAGGGGGGGACATCTCAAAGAATCATCATTACTGCATAAGGTGATTAACTTCATTTTCTTCAATTAAGATACATTTAAGCCTATTTCCTCTAGGTCCCTCTTCTTCTCCCCTCCTCCCCCATTGCAACACTGCCTACACATGCAACATTAATATCATACTCAAAATCTAACAAGGCTTCTCCAACCTACCTCTTGAGCCCATCACCATATTCTTGTTTCGAACATTGCAGCATCCCTAACATATAGTATTGTTACTGTTCCATTGTTTCCCTGTCTTTAATATTTTCATTAACTGATTAGAATGACTCAATTCCTCATTCACAGTCTTGTGCCAAGTCCTAAAAGGTAAGCTTCAAAGTATACAAGGCTTACAAATTTGTATTTAGTTTGCAAATTTTAACCCAAAGCTTTCATTGACTTTCCCCCACTTTTAAACCTTACATTGAGATATAAAAATAGAAACAAGAATCAGTAAATCTTTGTCTTCACTTTGGTTTTACACATTTCTCTTCCTCTAGAACTTGAAGAATCCAGGCAAAAATGCCCACCATGCTGGTATAAATTTGCCAACACTTTCCTGATCTGGGACTGTTG
Source organism: Mesoclemmys tuberculata (assembly GCA_007922155.1). Classification (NCBI taxonomy): domain Eukaryota; kingdom Metazoa; phylum Chordata; order Testudines; family Chelidae; genus Mesoclemmys; species Mesoclemmys tuberculata. The sequence goes on from ML675620.1 coordinate 40,864,735, forward strand.
GGATCCTTGGTTAAAAGTAAAACATATTGTTAGTTCGATTGTAATGGATCCATTTGTTGAACTTGCTATTACTATCTGCATTGTTTTAAACACACTGTTTATGGCCATGGAATATTATCCAATGACTAAACACTTCCGTGATGTGCTTTCAGTAGGAAACTTGGTAAGTCTGTCATAATGTATCATTTGATATATGATTATACTTCTGAAGAAAGTAGAATTCATTTGATTTATTTTATCCTACAAAACAAATCTTAAAATACGGTTATACTCTGAAAAGTGACTCTAAAAATGGCATTTTTGAGGTGTAATTTGTTTAAAAGTATGATTTCCATATCATGCATGCATGGGTTACAAGTAATAGCTGTTAGGTAGCATTTCAAAAACTTTTCACTTTCAGTGGCCCTTCTACTCCTAAGTCAATTAGACATTTTTGAAAATCCCATGTGCCTGGGTGCATGTTTGTTTGTCCATCTGTTCTGCCAATCTGTAACAGTGAGACAATTTGGCTGTGCCCCTTTAAGAGCTAGAGACGTGGGGTCAGCCAACTCTAGTTACTAAGCAGGCACACCTCAGTGGGATCAAATTATAAAAGAGCAGCAGAGAGCTCCAGAGAGAGAGCGAAATGACTACACAGCTGTTTTAGACAGAGAGTCCTGAAAGAGACTGAAAAAGCAAGCAAAACGCTGCAAAACTCTCCTGGCAGGGAGGCTTGAGAGTAGGGTGATCAGATGTCCTTATTTTATAGAGACAGTCCCAATATTCAGGCTTTTTCTTGTATAGGCAACTATTAGCCCCCACCCCTGTCCTGATTTTACACTTGCTATCTGGTTATCCTACTTGAGAGAGACCCTGAGCAAGCCTGGGGCTTTACAGATGAAAGGACTGTTGCTGGAACCAGAGACTTTTTGCTTTAAGACTTCTTAAGTTTTGCCTGGCTTCTGAAGTAAGAACCTGTAAACTGTTGTTAAAATACTTTTCCAGAAGGCTCCATTAAAGAGCAAGGCACGATGAAAAGCCACGTGTTTGGCTTCTCTTTCAAAGTGAACTTATTGTTATCGCACTGAGAAAGAAACAGGCTGGGTGCTGCAGAATGACCTCAGGCCACAAGAGGGTGCTTGGGAAGCAGATCCCTGGCTACACAGCCCTACAAACTCAACCAGGGATCTGAAAGACAGTTTGTGGTGTTTCTAGTTCTGGTGTGAATAAAGGTTCTGCAACTGGAAATTAGTTAATGGTTCCATGGATGATGCACTCTAACAGGAGTGAAAACTAGTCAAATTTGCTTTGCCTGTTAAAGTAAGTAGATCTTACTGATTACCCACAAGAGGCAGATCTGTTAAATAAAACAGTGTCATCTTAAGTAGTCGCTTTAAGAACATTGCCTGACATACCTTGAAGCATTTATTTGACTTTGAGTTCTTGAAGAGGAAGAACCCGTGGGCTGTTCTGGTTCTTCATGCTATACTGATGTTTTTGTTGCACTACTCACCTATATTTAAATTTTAGAGGAAATATTCTTATTTTTGTGTTCTATGTCTACTTACTGTAAGAAGCAATTTGGGGCAGCAAAATTCCTGAAACCAAATTGCCGTGTAGAGCACACAGCCCTGCTCTAATTTCAATTTGAATCTCAAATAGTTACTGTATTTATAACTTGTCACATGTTGGGAATTTTTTCAGTGCATGGTCTAGAGTTTCTGAACATATACTGAATGTCAAACCTGTGAACCAAATCAGACCTTTTCTCCTGCATTTGGAATCAGAAATAAGTTTGTCATGGGTAGTCATATTGATCCTTAAATGTAGGGTAAGGATTACATTTGAGGAGAAGAAAAATGTTGAGGGCTAACAGCTTGTCACAGCTTTTCTGTGATTGTGTGTCTGTCCCAAATCCAGGTAAAATGTATCACAGATATCAGTAATTCATGGAATGAACCCAGAAAAAATAACAGCCAATATGTTATATGAATGATATAATTGAGATGTGCAAAAATAGGCATTTCTTCATACTTTATCAGAGTTCCATTTTATCCTTGCACTCAGCTAAAACTCAGCCACTGCAGATTTTCTTTGTGAACGGTGTGCTGCTTTGCAAAAATAATTCCTATAGCACATAAATATTCTAGCTTTCTTCTGCCCATTACTTTTTTTAAAGGGATTTTTCATCCCTTGCTGCTAAAATAATATCTTAAATTGCACTTCTATGTGTCAGATATTCTGTAACTTGCTTTTGGTGGAGCCTGCTGCACTTTCACTATATTTAAAAAGATAGGGCTTGATGTTCTGAAATGCTGATCACTCTCAATTTTAATTGAATTGGAGTTGCAGATTCAGCACCTTCTAAAATTAGAACGCATAATTGTTAGCCATTTATTGCTTAGCTCTTTATTCCTCTGGAGATTTTAAGCTGACAGGTTAGACTTTCTTCAGAATTTTAGTACTTTCACCTGTAGTTAGTATAGCCTGATCTATAGTTTATGTAATAATTATATTGTTTACTTGAAAATTCTCACTTATCACTTTGCGGGTAGATAGGTCCATGTCCTAAGATCAGGCTTAGTATTATTAACATTACTGCATAGTTGGGAACCCGGATGTGCACCATCGCAAAACTCTCAATATAGGAACTCCTCTATATTTACAAATAGTTTATTAATACAGTTAGCAAAGTCACAGACATTCTAACTCAGTAGGTAAATAGAGAGACTACAGAATGTACATCTGAACATTCATATCATACCACCCCTTGCAGGGCAATCTGAAATGTTAGCCATTATCTTCCTTATCACCAGTAACTATCATTCTGGCACCTTTCAAGGGCTGCATCTCTCTCTTGTACTGTCCACAGGCTGGGAGGCAAATTTTATAACGTTATGCTGACATCACGATATATAATGCATATTCAGTAGTGGTTTTCCCCCTTTCCTTATTTGTATTTCCTCATCCTACTAATGTTGAGGTGTCCTTTTATAAGTTAGTATATTAATATATGTAACTACAATTTCAGCTCATTATCATATCCATCATCTCTTGATTAAGAGGATTTGCGGTTATTAGTTCCATGTTCCTTGCGGTAGCACTTAGAATGTTCTACCATTCTGCTATTGAGCAAGCTCTTCTTAGTTCCCAGAGTCTAAAGGTAACTGTTAATCTATGCCAAGGATTAACATAACCAGTCTGATGCTAATTTATGCTTCACTTAGTATCTTACAGGATAGAGTCCTGTAGATTTCTTGCATTACAGCTGAATAGAATAAAAGCAGCTAAATATAATGAAGGCAAGCCAATGACTATAATATATGAGGTTGCCCTATGGGCTACATTGATCTTCTTTCTTTTGTTCCATAATGGATTTTTTAAACAATATCTTCTTCTTCCAAGTGATTGTCCACACGGATTCCACTCTGTGTACATGCACCCCACATTGTGAGATCAGATTCTCTTTGACCAGTAGTGTCCATTGAAGTTGCATGTATGCCCTACATGCCCTCACATTCCCCAATCTGAGGATATAAAAGGTGGAGTGGACCCATCCGCCTCTTAGTACCTTCAGAACACCCATGGCTTCAAGACAGTCGTTAACAGTGTCTGCTTCACTCGTCCAGGAGGGACTTGGTCATTAGAAACATAGATAGCTGGGTTTGTGATGACTGGGAGAACTGCATGGTGACTTACCTGCTAGGTGCGAAGGTTGTAGATCTCTCGAAACATCTAGACAGACTTACGTGAAGTGCTGGGGAGGGGCCGGTGGTCATGGTATATGGTAGGTACTGATGACATAGGGAGGAATAGGAATGAGGTTCTGGAGGCCAAATTTAGGCTGTTAGGTAAGAGTTTGAAGTCCAGGACTTCCATGGTAGCATTCTCTGAAATGCTTCCAGTTTTATGCACAGGGCCAGTCAGACATGCAGAACTGCACAATCTCAGTGCACAGATGAGACGATGGTGTAGGGAGGTGGGGTGTAGATTTATTAGGAACTGGGGAACCTTTTGGAAAAAGGGATCCCTATACAGGAAGGATGGGCTCCAACGGAACCAAAATGGAATCGGATTGCTGGCCCGTAAAATTAAAAGGATGGTACAGCATCTTTTAAACTAAGGTCTGGAGGAAAGCCGACAGGTGTGGAGGAGCACATGGTTTGGACAGAGACATCCCTTAGGGGAGGATCTATTAATGGATATTCTCCTTCGAGTGATTGCTTGTATGCATTCCACTTAGGTGAGTGCGTGCCCTTGTGCACGGTTCCCGGACCTTTTCCCCTTAGCAGCCTCTGTAGGGGCCAGCTCCGGCACCCCCTGGAGTGCCACGCTCATGCTGCAGTACATAGGGCGCTGCCAGCCCTGCAGACCCTCAGTTCCTTCTTTCCGCCCATGACGGTGACTGGAACAATGCTTGCTCCTGCAAGTATTCTTTCCTTTTGTCATAGGTAGTTTAGCAGTTCTCCCCGAACTTAGATAGTTTCAGTAGAGTTAGAAATAGTTTAGTTAGGAAAGTTAGAGAGTGCCCCGGTGCCAAAGAAGAAAAAGCGCTGTCAGCATGTGGAGCGCTGTCCCTCTCCCGCACCGCAGGAGTGGCCGGGGGTTGAGCCCAGAGGTGCTGGAAGAGAAGCCTCCAGCACCAGCACTGGTACCGAGTGGGGGGAGCCCCTCTTCAGGACCCTTCCATGTTGGAGGCGGCTCGAGCCTTATTGGCTTTGCCCACACCTCTGGCCCTCCCTTGGCCGAGGGAGTCAGGGCCAATGTCCCGGAGGAAACCCGCGATGGGTATCCCCGAAGGGTGGGCGTGCCCGGCACCAGAGCAATGGCCACCCACCAACTGACGCCAGAGAGTCGAGCTGGATAGCTCCTCTCCCTCCTCGGACTCTGACGACTCATCTTGGCACCAGACTCGGTTCCTGAGGCAGCACCGATCTAGATTGCTGTTGTCTGCCAGCCACCCTCACCAGTCAGACTCGGCACCAAGGCACTGCTTCCAGCACCGTTCGCCAGCACCAAGAAAGGCGTCACAAGTCCTAGGAGCCACGGCACCAATCGCCTTTGTCAGTGGTGGCTTCGCCCAGGCATCAGCACTGATCTAGATGGCACCGCCGCTCTTCGGGATCGTCCATCAGTGGATCCCGAAGCAGCACTTCCAGATGGCACATCTGCCCCGTTCCCCCAGCTCGGGCTCCCGGAAGGGAAAGGGCCCCCGATGCCGGGATGAGGTGCAGCCCCTGGCACCGACGTCAGCACTGGGTTGGCCCCAGCCCCCTTGGCAGTGGCTATATTGGGGACCATGGGGAACGCAGTTTGGGCAGGGAACTATGTTGGCCCCTGCCTCTGTTACCCAGCAAACTTTTCCCCAGGCCCCACTGGTGCAGGAAAGGGATCGCTCCTCAGGGGAGGAGTTGGACCCTGGCGAGGGTCCCTCGACAGGACCACGCCACTTGTTCTCCTCTTCATCGCCGGACGAGACGGCCTTCAGGAACCAAGGGGCGCATCTTATTGACTTCAGGGCGCATCAGAAGCTCCTGAAGAAGGTGGCTTCCAACTCGACCTGGAGGTCAAAGTACTCAAGGAGGAAGTGGACCTCCTTCTTGGAAGGGGACTCGAGGCTCATCTAGGGTAGCCCTGCCTGTCCACGAAAGGGTGTTACGCCTGGCCAAAGCGGCCTGGCAAACCCATTCCTCGGTTGCCCCAACCTCTAAGGGCGCCGAGAAAAAGTACTACGTGCCAGCCAAGGGGCATGAGTACCTATTCACCCACCCAGCCCCGGGGACTCTGGTGATGGATGCCGCCAACCAGAAAGCGAGGCAAGGCGCCCAAAGCTCTACAGGGGCACTCCAATTTAGGGTGGCAAATCACCAGGCCCTCTTGGGGAGGTACAATTTGAACTTGTGGGACTCGATGCGCAGGTTCACAGAGTCCCTGCCCCAGGACCAAGTGGCGGACTTTGCCACAGTCTTGGAGGAAGAGCTGACCGTCACCAGCACAGCCCTACAGACTACGTCGGATGCTGCGGACACGGCCAGCAGGGTGATGGCCTCTGCTATCAGCATGTGATGTGCGGTGTGGCTCCAGTCCACAGGGCTGTCCCAGGAGGTGCAGCACTCCATCCAGGACCTACCCTTTGATGGAGCCGGTCTGTTTTCAAACAAAACAGACGAGAAGCTGCACGCTCTCCAGGACTCCAGGGCCACACTCCGTTCCTTGGGCTTATACACCCCTCAGGCAGTGAGGCAACAGACCCACCAGCAGCAGCAGCAACCTAGGCCACCGCCTAGGCCTCTCCTCCCCACAAGGGGCAGGGATAGAAACAAAGGTGTTGGACGACGCGACCGCTCCGAGTTGTCCTCCGTGTCCCAGAAAGGGCCCCTTCAGTGTCCCAAAGGGAAGCGTCAGTTTTGACGGTGCGCCTGAGGGTGGCATCAGTATCCCCTCCCTGGATTCACCCCTGGCCTTCAAAGACAGACTAAGGCCTTTCTGCAAGCACTGGCAGGTCATCACGATGGACCGTTGGGTCCTAGACACAGTGCGCTGGGGTTACGCCCTCCAGTTTGTGGCTTCCCCCCAATTCTCCCCCTTCCCTGTCCCTCTTCAGGGACCCATCTCACGAGCAACTCCTCCTTCAGGAGCTCCACTGTGTCCTGTACAAGGGAGCTATAGAACCGGTTCTGTTGCTCGAGGTGGGATGGGGGTTCTACTCGAGGTACTTCCTTGTCCCTAAAGCCATGGGCGGCCTCAGGCCTATTCTGGACCTGCACAGGTTAAACAGGTTCATAAAGAAACTAAAATTTCGCATGGTGTCCCTAGCGGCCATTATCTCAGTTCTGAATCCAGGAGATTGGTTTGCTGCCCTTGACCTGAAGGATGCGTATTTTCATATTTCCATCCTTCCCAGCCACAGGCGCTTCCTTGGGTTTATGGTAGCTGGTGGCCACTACCAGTTTACGGCCCTCCCCTTTGGTCTGTCTTCCCCCAGGGTGTTTACAAAGTGTGTGGCGGTGGTGGCAGCATACCTGAGGCGCAGAGGGGTCCAGATCTTTCCCTACCTGGATGACTGGTTGATAAGGGGCAAGTCCAGATATCACATGCACGAGGTGGTTTCCCTTGTCCAGGCCATCTGCAACAGCCTGGGGCTGCTCATCAACGAGCAGAAATCGATGTTGTCCCCAGTACAGCGCATAGAGTTTATAGGGGCCTCCCTAGACTCGATGTGAGCCAGAGCCTCCCACGCTCGAGGATCGAGGCCATGTCAACAATAATATTGCAATTACAGAGGTGCCTCATGATGACAGCCAGGCAATGCCTTCAGCTGTTGGGCCACATGGCCTCGTGTACGTATTTAGTGAGGCTGGCCCGCCTCAGGCTCAGGCCCCTCCAAGGTTAGCCGGCCTCAGTGTATGTGCCCAGCAGGAACCGGTTGGAAGTTCCCCGCCATGGTTCTGGTGTCACTACAGTGGTGGAGGAACCCCAGGACAGTGTTGGAAGAGGTTCTGTTCAGAGACTTGACCCCCTTGGTCACACTGATATCCGATGTATCAGACTTGGGGTGGAGGGCCCACATCAGCGGCGGCCTGAGCACGAAAGGGCGCTGGTCGCAGGAGGAGAGGGGCCTCCATATCAATGTGAAAGAACTCAGGGCAGTGTTCCTCGAGTTTTTATGGGCAAAATGGTACAGGTGCTGACGGACAATACCGCAGCAATGTTTTACATCAACAAACGGGGGGGGGGGTGCGTTCCATGGTGCTTTGCCGGGAAGCACTTTGACTTTCGGACTCTGCGGTGAGGCACAACTTCTGTTTAACTGCCTCTCACCTTCCGGGGGTCAGGAATGATGAGGCGGAACGCCTCAGCAGGTCGTTTCTACCCCAACACAACTGGTCATTGCATCCGGAGGTAGCAGCCAGGATTTTCCGCGAGTGGGGTGTTCCCCGGCTGGACCTGTTTGCGTCGTCCTGGAACAGGAAGTGCCCGAGGTTCTGCTCACTCTGGGGTCATGAGCCGGGCTCCATCTCCAACGTGTTCCTCATTGAATGGATGAGGACCCTCATGTACTCATTTCCCCCCATCCCGCTCTTGCCCAAGGTCCTCTTGGTTCAGCATAAAGGTTCAGTATGCTGCAGGATCTCTCTGTCTCTGTGCCGATCGAGCTCCCGAGGAGGCCGGACATGCTCTCCCAGGACCACGGTTGCCTGCTGCACCCCAGCCTGGACTCCCTGAACCTGACGGCCTGGAGACTCTCTGGCTGACGGAGGAAGAGAGGGCCTGCTCGGCGCAGGTTCAACGCATGCTGCTGGGCAGCAGTAAACCTTCCACGCAGATCCTGTATAGGGCCAAGTGGAAGAGGTTTACCTGCTGGGTGGAGTCGCGGGGCATCCCCCCTGGAACGTCCCCGGTACTGGCTATCCTGGAGTACTTACTACAGCTTAGCCTCCAGGATTTAGCGTTAGCCTCCCTTAGGGTACATCTTGCGGCCATCTCAGCTTTTCACCAGCCATTGGAGGGGTAGTCCCTGTTCTCCCACCCAATTTCAGTAAGGTTTCTCAAGGGGGTTGAGAGGCTCTATCTGCAGGTCCGTGACCTGCTGCCTCCCTGGGATCTCAACCTGGTCCTCTCTGAACTGACGGGGCCCTCCTTCGAGCCCTTGGCCACTTGCCCCCTGCTAATCCTGTCCTGGAAGGTGGCCTTCCTCGTGGCCATTACCTCAGCTAGGAGGGTCTCTGAGCTAAGAGCATTGACCTTGGAGCCCATCTATACCGTGTTCTTCCGGGATAAGGTGCAGCTGAGACCCCATCCAGCTTTTCTGCCTAAGGTGGTCTCCCAATTCCATTATAACCAAGCCATTTTCCTCCATGTGTTTTTCCCTAAACCACACGGGTCGGAGGAGGAGAGGAGACTACGCACCATGGATGTGAGAAGAGCCCTGGCCTTCTACATTGAGAGAATGAAGCCGTTCCGGAAGACCATGCAACTCTTCATCGCGGTGGTGGACAGGATGAAGGGATCCCCCGTCTCCACGCAGTGCATCTCCAGATGGTTCACCACCTGCATCAAGTTCTGCTATGAGCGCACAGGCGTCTAGCTTCCTGGGGTCATGACAACGCACTCAACTAGGGCCCAGGCCTCGTTGGCAGCCTTCCTGGAAAGGGTCCCCCGGACAACATCTGCAGAGCTGCCACCTGGTCGTCGGTGCACACCTTTGCCTCGCACTATGCTATCATCCATCAGGCTAAGGAGGATGCGTGAGTCAGCAGAGTCATGCTGAGGGCAGCTCACCGGTGACTCCTACCCACCTCCAAGGTACGGCTTTTTAATCACCTAAGTGGAATGTATATGAGCAATCACTCGAAGGAGAAAACATGGTTAATTACCAGTAACTGTTGTTCTTCGAGATGTTCATATCCATTCCACACCCACCCTCCATCCCCGCTGTCAGAGTCGGCAGAAAGAAGGGACTGAGTGTCTGCGGAGCCGGCAGCGCCCTATGTACCGTGGCATGAGCACAGCACTCCAGAGGGTGCCGGAGCCAGCCCCTACAGAGGCTGCTAAGGGGAAAAAGTCCAGGAACCATGCACGAGGGCGCGCACTCACCTAAGTGGAATGGATATGAGCAACATATCTCAAAGAACAACAGTTATTGGTAAGTAACCATATTTTCTCTATATCCTAGTAAGGAGTGGATGGAAGACAATAAAATATGGGTAGGATTTGATGAGAAACAGTCAAATGAAGAGAGTCCCATTCAATTACATCACATAATGGCAGGCAACTAACAAGTGACATTTTTTAAGTGCTTATATACAAATGCTAGAAGTCTAAATACTAAGATGGGTGAACTTAAGTGCCTCTCATTAAATGAGGATATTGATATAATAGGCATCACAGAAACTTGACAGAATGAGGATAATCAGTAGGATTATCAGAGTAATATAGGATACAAAATATATTGGAAGAACAGAATAGGTCGTACTGGTAGGTGAGTGGCACTATATGTGAAAGAAAGCATAGAGTCAAACAAAATAAATCTTAAATGAATCAAACTGTGCCATAGAATCTCTATGGATAGTAATTCCATGCTTGAATAAATAGAATGTGGCAGTATGGATACACTACGGACCACATGAACAAGATATGGTGATAGTGACTGAAATGCAATTGGAGATTATAGAAGCTATAAAAATAAAAAAGTCAATAATAATGGGGGATTTCAATTATCCCAATGTTGACTGGGTGCATGTCACCTCAGGATGGGAGTCAGAGAGAGTTTCTTGACACCTTAAATGACTGCGTTTTGGAGCAGCTAGTCCTGGAACTCACAATTCTTGATTTAGTCCTAAATGGAGCACAGGATCTGGTCCAAGAGGTGAATAGAGTTGAACCACTTGGTAATAGTGACCATAACATAATAAAATTTAACATCCCTGTGGGTGGTTGGGGAATACTAAAGCAGCCCACCACGGCAGCATTTAATTTCAGAAAAGAGAACTACACAAAAATCAGGAAGCTGGTTAAACAGAAAGTAAAAGGTACAATGCCAAAAATGAAATGCCTACAAACTTCATGGAAACTTTAAAGACACCATAACAGAGGCTCAATATAGATGTACACCTCAAATTAAAAAACAGTAAGACATGCTTCAGTTATCTGACAGAGTCTTTATGCCACTCTCTCTGTCTCCAGATCTCTCCTGGTTGAGGGGCAGGATTTTTCTCCACCACACAGTCTCTTTGCCCGTTGTCATGAGCAATTGGACTGTGACTCTGTGTATGCTTGAGCAGTCATGCTCTTCATCTGTGCAGGACATATTAGTTAATTCTAGAAAATGGTCCATTAAAACTGCTACCATGTAAAGTGGTCCAGATTTCAGGCATAGATGGTGAGGAAATCTTATTTTGTTTTATGAGTTCTTTTCCATGTATTCTGGTTTACTTATTGTACTTAAATCAAGGGTTGTCCAACTCCTCTTTAAAGGTCCATTTGACAGCCATCTTTGTGCATCATACTTTAGTTGATGGTAGATGACTGTTTATGCTTCGGTTAAAAAGTTTATGAAAGGTTTCTCAAATACTATTAGAGACTCTGCCTTTTCCTGGAACCTCAATTTGATTTTGGCCACGGCAATTAAATCTCCATTCAAACCATCAGCTAAATGTTTTGTTTAATCATTTATCTATGAAAAAGACCTTCATCATTGATATGACATTGGCCAGCAAAGTGTACCCATGGCAGATCCACCTTTTACTTTTCTTAAGGACAAGGTAGTTCTTAGACCTAATCCTTGGTTCTTGCTGAAGGTGGTATCTGATTTTCACATTAATCTGTCTATTAATTTATCCTTTTTGTCCCCTGAGCCACATTCTCATAAAGGAGAATCTGTTCTGCATACACTGGATGCTTGAAGGGCTCTCATCTATTATTTGGGCAGAACTAAGAGTTTTCATAAAATGTCTAGACTCTTTTTTTCACACCCTAAGAATAACACGAGGCATACAGTTTTTTCCTGTACTGTTTCCCAGTGGAATAAGCAATGTATTACTGAGTGTTATGCACTAGCAAAAGGTCCTGTACCTGATTCAGTTTAATCCCGTTCTAGTGGAGCTGTGGCTACTTCCTTCACTTGTCTGAGGCAGGTGCCGGTAGCTGATACCTGCCAGTCCGCCACCTGGAGTTTGGCACACACCTTCGCCAAGTGCTGAGCTCTAGATTTGGCTTCTAGAGCAGATGATAGATTTGGCAAGGCATTGCTTCAGTCTTTGTTCTGTTCTCGCCTCCAGGTTAGTCTCAGCATTGCTCATCAATCTTTCCCTTAAGTGGAAATATGCAGAGCCAGTCAAAGAAATGAATGTCACTTATGTGTAACTGGAATTCTTCAAGCATTTCTGCATATTCACACTTCCTACACTCCTTCCTATCTGTCAGAATCTTTGTTATTGTGTTACTGGCTTTGCGGTGGAAGGAACTGAGGTAGGGAGGGCACTCTGTCCCCTATGTACAGTACATTGTGATGCTGAGGAAAGGGGTGGGAGTGCAAGAATCCTTAGCTGATGCTGATAAAAGGGTGCAGTATCCATCAGCAGGAATATACAGAGCCATCTCAAAGAACTCCAGTTACAGGTAAGTACCCTTCATTTACTGTATGATAAATATCTGTTCTCTACAAATGGTGTTAGATTTGCAGAAGATTCCTACGTCTGGCTATGCAGTGTAGTCCATAATAAGTAATTAAGAATTATTGGGGTGAATTGTACGGTAAACAAACAGAGCTGTATCAAAATTTGTCCTCAAATAGATATTCAACCAAAATTTGGCCAGAATTCTCTTTTGACTGAATAATTTTTCAAACATACCTACTCAAGCCAAATTACTTAAGTTCTGCTCCCTCATATGGCCAGTTCTTGTAGTGTTCCAGCCTGCACTGGAAAGAAGAAGAAAGGTGAAAAGTTGGCTCTACTGACTTTGAGCTTGCCAGTTTAACTTAATCTGTTGCTTCTCTTCACCTCTCTTAATTATTACCTGCTCATGTCACTCTTTTTCAATTTCTGTCCCTCTATGATCCAGTATCAGACCCTCCCAATTAGGCATAAACTCAAAAACTCTGGAAAAATGAAGATTTAATTTATCCCTGCAGACTTTAATGAAGGTTGTTATTATAGAATTATAGAAGATTAGGGTTGGAAGGGACCTCAGGAGTTTCATTCAGTCCAACCCCCTGCTTAAAGAAGGACCAACCCCAACTAAATCATCCCAGCCAAGGCTTTGTCAAGCCAGGCCTTAAAAATTTCTGAGGATGGAGATTCCATTACCTCCGTAGGCAACCTATTCCAGTGCTACACCACACTCCTAGTGAAAAAGTTTTTCCTAATATGCAACTTAGACCTCCCCCACTGCAACTTGAGACCATTGCTCCTTGTTTTATCATCTGCCATCACTGAGAACAGCCTAGCTCCATCCTCTTTGGAACCCCCTTCATGTAGCTAAAGACGGCTATCAAATCCCCTCTCACTCTTGTCTTCTGAATACTAAATAAGCCCAGTTCCCTTAGCCTCTCCCCCACACATAGATTTATAGCTTTTCTTAAGATGGACTCGGGGCACTGATTTTTACAAGCATGTTTTTATCCTGTTACAACAGTGCAGCCCAATATGCCATTAACCTTCTTGGTAATAAGGGCACATTGTTGACTCATATCCAGATTCTTGTACACTATAACCCTCCGGTCCTTTTCTGCAGAACTGCTGCTTAGCCAGTCTGCCCCCAATCTGTAGCAGTGCATGGGATTCTTCTGTCCTAAGTACAGGACTCCGCACTTGTCCTTCTTGAATCTCATCAGGGATATTTTTTTGCCCAATCTTCCAATATGTATAGGTCACTCTGCATCCTATCCATACCATCGAACATCTGCCACTCCCCCAATTTAGGGTATCATCTGCAAACTTGCTGAGGGTGCAATCCACTTTATCCTCCAGATTATTAATGAATTATTATTTCATAAACATTTTATGTAGAAAAGGTAACGTCAGTTATTAAAACAAAAAATTACTTTTTCAAAATTGATTAATACTTTCCTGAATAGATTAATATAAATTTTATTTCTAAAGACTGAGGACAACCACTTTAACTAATTAGGAGTTTACTAAAATTCCTGTATATCTTTGTAATGAAAACAATGAATATTCTATCCATGCTCTTGATTTCCAGAGAGGTAACCATGTTAGTCTGTTTTCAGCAAAACAACGAGAGTTCTTTGTTAGATGCATGCTCTGTTTTTCTATCCGTGTTCTGTTCTTCATAATAGGCTAACTTCAGCCCTTGTGTAACTCCACTGATTTATGGAGTTAGACCATGGATTAGTTCCATGGATTTCCAGTTCCAGTATTTTCTGTGAGATTTAATTTTTTATTAGACACCTTTCTGCAATAAAGATATCACTTATTGTTTTATCTATCCTTTGTTTCTAATTTTACTTGTTTTTACAACTGTATAAGACTAACACATTACATTCTCCATTTAGGTTTTTACTGGGATCTTCACAGCAGAAATGGCTCTCAAGTTAATTGCCATGCATCCTTACTATTATTTCCAAGTAGGCTGGAATATTTTTGATGGGATTATTGTTACCCTTAGTTTGGTGGAGCTTTTTCTTTCAAGTGTGGATGGACTGTCAGTTCTCCGATCATTCAGACTGGTAAATATATTAGCAAACAATGTAATCACATTAAATTTTGAATTTTGAAATTTCAAAATGTAATGTGAATTCAAAATTTGTATGTTTACATAAATTCATCAGTATTTTCACTGTACATATAATTTTTCTTACGTTCCAAAAGATGCCTGTTTCTAGGTACTGGTCTTCTGAAAGTTATTTACATTATTACTGAAAAGTAATACATGTAATTTTATAGTTCAGAAACAGTAAAACAGTAATTCAACTGGAGGCAATCATAATTTAGAGTAATTTGCATTAATATGACTGCATAATAACTTCATTACTGTGCAATTCACTATTGTTGTCATTGCAATTCACTGATGGTTAAGAACGTAGAATATAATTTTTTCCTTGTGTGTGTTGGGCAAAGATGTAAATAAGAAAAGTTAGAGAGAGAAATTACTTACAGCCCTTATCTATCTTCATGTCATACTGTTATGTCAAAGGAATAGAACTCTTCTTTTTAAATACTGAATTTATGTCCAATGACTAAATTACAAAAAGTTAATATTAAGTATCTAAGAAACTGACATTCAGCTGTGGGATAAAGGGAGAAATATTTCATTTTTAGAACAGCAATTGAGTAGCTGAGGCATTACTGTCTGAGGCTTTTTTTCTGTCTGACTTAACATGATTTTTTGGGGTTAAGAATAGAAATGGACTTACTGAAAAAAAATTTTAAATTTTGCTGTATCAGGAATTATATGTTACAAAGGTCTCTAATTTATGCTTTTTCCTCATATCTACAAATATTGTCTGTTTTGTATTTGGCTTTTCATTCCAGACTTATACCCATGAAGATGTTTTCTACATTCTTTGAAGAATATTTCTCTAATCAATATTTTTTTTATCTTTTAAGTGTTTTGGGGAAATTTACCTTAAAAAGTCTCTGCTTCAGTGTGATGCATTTTGTTTCCTCTCCTCCCTTTTCCCTGTATGATACTAATAGTCTGTCATGCTCACAAGTCTTACAGGTTATATAAGTGGGACATACAACTTGCTATGTTAATCTGAGCAGTAGAAGAATGCATGACTTCTGTTTCTGCAGCACACAGGGTAATGAAGGCTCAGAGCTTAATTAGTGCAGTTATAAATCTGAAGAACTTTGTGGACTTCCATATGACCTGATTTTGAGTGAGTTGTGGAACTTGGAGGATCATCCTTAGTTGGTGTGATCCCTAGGTGGTGTGGTAATGTAATGTTAAATTAAGATAAAACATTAAGATTTTTTGCATTAAGGGACTGCTCAAAATCTATGGTCCTAAGTACCTTTCTATAGCTTCGTTGTAATTAATGATGCTTCTTTATTCTTGTTTTACAGTTGCGAATTTTCAAGTTGGCAAAATCTTGGCCCACACTAAATAAGCTCATAAAGATTATTGGTAACTCAGTGGGGGCTTTGGGAAATTTGACCTTGGTGCTAGCCATCATTGTCTTCATTTTTGCTGTTGTTGGCATGCAGCTGTTTGGTAAAAGCTACAAAGAATATGTCTGCAAGATCTCCAGTGACTGTGTACTTCCACGCTGGCACATGCAAGACTTTTTTCACTCTTTTTTGATTGTATTCCGAGTGTTGTGTGGAGAATGGATAGAGACTATGTGGGACTGTATGGAGGTTGCTGGCCAAGTAATGTGCCTTATCGTTTTCATGATGGTCATGGTGATTGGAAATCTAGTGGTATGTAACCAAAACAAAGGAACGGAACAGCCATTATGGTTGCAGGATCAGTACTGTATAATTTCTGTTGATAGCTATTCTGTTCTACATTGGTTCTTGTACTGCGCTTATCACCATAGTATCTGAGCACCTCTCAGTAGTGCATTAAGTAATATGACTATCATCTGTTGTGTGTCTGTTCCCTCATCCTTTTCCCAGGAGGAAAAGTATGTCCAGTAGAACACGAGTTTTTTTTGTTTTGGTATTTTTTTTATACAGTGTAACATAATGTGCGTGTGTGTGTGCGCGCACGCACAGACGCACATTGCTATGTGTTTATGTTAGAGAAGACAAGGTCAAAGAAATGTGCCATGTGCTCAAAGCAGAAGATGGAGGGTTTGTAATGGTCCTTAGTTCCTGTTCCTAGGTTTATTTTGTGGTTTTGCTTTTTCTTCATCACAATGTCTTTGAGCACGGGGTTGGACTAGATGACCCCTGAGGTCCCTTCCAACTCTAATATTCTATTATTCTGTGATCTGCAGTCTTGGGCCAGCCCTCAAGAAAGCCTAGTCCCTTGCATAAATGAGCGTTATCCTTCTTGTAAAATGTTTCATTATACCAGGAACAAAAGGCTTTGATTTGTTCCATTAACATACAGATTTTGGCCTTCACTCTCCGCTTCTCAACAAAACATCAGTCATAGTCGAAATCTTGTTCAGGTTCGGCCAGTCAGATACAAGTCCAAAAACATTTAAAAAAAAATAAGAAAATGTGACTGCAAAACCAAAATATTGACAGCAAGAGCTTAAGAGCAGGTGTAATACCTGAAACATTTTCTTTTTCAGTTTCATTTTTGAAAACCTATTCCACACTGAACAATATAAACAAATCCTAAAATATAGAGCTCCGTTTAAAATACATATAGACAATACTAGCTTATCACTATGATGGCTGACATGAAAAAGATCTCCAAAAAGTGAGGTGTTTTTTTTTTAAATTAGTACATAATACATACATAGATATGTGCCTGCATGTACTCAAGGAATTGCAAATACTTTGTTTTTATGACAAAAAATTAAATTCTGAAATATAAAAGCTCTTCAATTTCTTTCTTGAACAAGTTCTTTTTCCTCATTCAGCTAGCACATTATTTTGTTAATCTGCAAAGAAGATAAAAATTCTCTGTCCTCAAAAATCCAAGAAAAGATACTTCTAGTTTTGCAAATGCACTTTTTAACAGGAAGGAGGAGTGTAGCTTTACAAGCATGCCAGATCACCAGCTAAATGTCATATGCATCTCTTCATGTACTTACGAGGGTCCTACAGGTGTTAGGTAGAATAAATCTTCTTAGGTTAGCCTAAAAATACACAAAACTATTTAAACAAAAGCCAAACTTTTTCTACATTTAAATAAACCAGGAAAAGCCAAAGTATACTAGTTAAAATTTCTATAAAATAATTTCCCTATATTTCTATTCCAGATTTTATAGTCCTATACGTTTGCGCTTCATCAAAGAACTGATGCTTGCAATTACAGCTTTCCTTTTCTTTGTATATATTGTTTGTATTATTATTTAAAATAGTAACATTCTATATCATTTACCACAATTTCATTTTCCAGTGGTCTTTATTTATTTATTACATGAAGTTTAATTGATTTTATGGTATAAGGAACATGGTATAATAGGATTAAGAAAATACCAATATCATTTGTGTGTAGAAACAAAAATTAAAAAGTATTTACATTAGTACTGAAAACCAGAAGTTGAAAAGAATTTATTTTTTATTTCTGTGCACAGGACCATTTATATACTCAAGAAGTCTTGCGTTCTAAATTTACTGTATGACCTTGATAAAGTTGCTTAACCAGTATGTATCTAAGTTTCCATCTGTAAAATGAAGATTATACTATACTTTTTTGGGAGTGTTATGATGATTGATTAGTTAATGTTAGCACAACTCTTTGAAGATACAAAATGCTAGATATTTAAATAATAAATTATAATTTCGAAGTGATTTGCAGGAATTTAGCCACACAATTGTTCTGTTATTGAAATATCCCTGCACGCACTAAAATTTTATCAGAGTACAATATGAAACCATTATGTTTAAAAATAATTTTTAATAAGAAAAAGAGAGAATAAAGATCTAGCAGTATCTCTTTGTTTTTAGGTATTGAATCTGTTTTTGGCCTTGCTGCTGAGCTCCTTTAGTTCAGACAACCTTGCTGCTACAGATGATGATAATGAAACAAACAATCTGCAGATTGCTGTGGCAAGGATTCAGAGGGGAATAGATTATGTGAAAAGAAAAGCATTTGAATGTGCCCAAAAAACCTTTGTGAAAAGACCAATCGATCAATTAAACCACAAGGAAGACAGCGGCACTTCCAACCATACTGTTGCTGAAATGAACAAAAATCTGGACAATCGCAAAGATGAGAAAGAAATCACTAGTGGTGTAGGCAACAATGATTATGCATTATTCATACAGAACCCAAACCTTACTGTGACAGTACCAATTGCTGTTGGGGAATCGGATTTTGAACATTTAAATACAGAAGAGTTCAGCAGTGAGTCAGAGCTGGAGGAAAGCAAAGAGGTAGGACTTGAAAATATTTGTGTGTATGTGTTACACAGTCAGTTGTGGTTGCCCTGAATTTTGACATCAATTATATTCTTTCATATTATGGCTTACATTATTATTTGGATGCCACAAGCTCATGATATTTTAAATGTAATTATCAAGGAATTTATATGACAAATTTATATTTAATCATATAAATGTGGGGCTACAGGGATGGATCTTAGTCATTCCTTCTGCACTGAGGCAGGACCAAGTATACCTAGACCATCACTGACAGACGTTTGTCTAACTTGTTCTTAAAAATCTCCAATCATGAGGATTCCATAACCTCCTTTGGTGTAACCTCTTCCAGGACTTAACTTTCTAGCTATAAGGATAGATTTCCTAATACCTAAACTAAATCTCTCTATTCTACAGATTAAGACAATTAATTCCTGTCCTACCTTTAGAATAAGCAGCTGACATAGAGAGGAACTGATCACCTTCCACTTTATAATAGCCCTTAACATGCTTGAAGGCTGTTATCAGGACTCCACTCAGTTTTCTTTTCTCAGAAGTAAACATACCAAGGTCTTTTTAACCTTCCCTAGTAGGTTAGATATTCTAAATTTTTTATCATTGTTGTTGCTCTGCTCTGGACTCTTTTTAATTTGTTCACATCTTTCCTAAAGTGTGGCACCTAAAAAATGGGTGCAGTACATTATCTCAATGCCGAGTATAGCAGAAACATTCCCTTTGTCTTGTCCCAGAATGACATTTTGCCTTTTTTCATGCTTGTTGCACATGGCTGGCTTTCATTCAGTTTGTGATCCATTATAACCCCCAGATATTTTTTTAGCAGTACTACCGTCTAGCCAGTTATTCCCCGTTTTATGTTTGAGCATTGGATTTTTTCTTCCTGAGCATAATACTTTGAATTTATTTTTATTGAATTTCATCTTGTTGATTTCAGACCAGTTCTCCAATTTATCAAGGTAATTTTTTATTCTAATCTTGACCTCTAGAATGCTTATTACCCCTCCCAGCTTAGAGTCATCTGCAGATTTTCCTCTCCACTGGAAATTCAAAGTTAAAGTTACAAGAAAATGTGTAAGCATCAAGAAATAAGACTGTAGGTCAAAACCCATAAAACTGAAAATGTAAAAATAGTTAAGGGTACAACACAAACCTTAACTGAGCTCTGCTGTATGTTCCCTCACCTTCATTTACCCGGGTGAATTTCATTTGCTGCCACTTAATGGAAGTTGAAATGCAGTTTGAATTGTATTTATAGTCTTTGGTTGTACAGTCCTGCAGAATATAATGCACTCTCCCTTTTGGCCTATGTTGAGTATAGAGAGAATCTCAGCTCTAACTTTTAAGGATTTTTGTGGCATTGGAGTTCTGTAGCAAGTATGTACAGAACTGACAACTTTCTGCCTTTTTAAGAAGTCTTGTAGCAATTTTGGGTGAAGGAATGCAAAAAAGTGGGGTATAGTTTTTATATCCAGGCACACTGGTGGGGCAAGGGATGAGAGCAGGGTCTTCTGTAGTTAATATATGTAGGGTAATATGTGAAATGCTGTGTTCTCTGGAGCATGCCCTTAGGGCTGTGAGATCCAGCCTGTAATTAACTAATAAGTTTACAGTTTACCAATACGTAGTGTGGTAAAGTCAGGCCACATGGCTACAAAAGGGTATACCAGGGCTGTTATGTGAGCCCTAGACTGCAAACAGCCCTTTTCCCTGCAGGCAGAGGAGAGGTTACTGGAGGTCAGTTAGAGACACCTGAATCCAATTAATAGCTACTTCAGGTTTACTTAAACCCTGTCTTCCCTGAAGGGTGAGGGGGGAGAGAAGAAAGCTGTCACAAGGCTGGTGGCAACAGGAGGAGAGATTCCCCTGGACTAGGAGAAAGTGCCTCTCTGTGGCCAGAGAGGCAGAGAAGGAAAAACCCCGACCCCAGCCTGCAGGGAGGCAAGGCATCCAGTGCTTTACCACCACCTCGACAGCCCCAGACAGGAGCCATAGAACGGTACTACCTGGGGCCTTGGGATATACACCACCTGGAACTACGCACCCTCCCGTGGGGTTGAAGGACACCCCTCAGGCCTGATATAAGGCCAGAACCCCAAACGCTTCACTAAAGAGTTGCTGAGGGGAAGGGACAAAAGACTTGTCCAGGTAGGGGCAGAGTTACCACAGGCCCCACTGCCAAAGGAGACTGTGGCTATACCGCAGTAGAGAGAGTATAAATTTATGGCTATAGCTAAAAATTAATTATGAATGCTGGTCCAGGTAATAAAACTAAGTTATCATTGTCATTTACTAAATAGTTCCATACTTTGACATTTTGGGACTATTGGTTTTTTAATAAATCTTATTAAAAATGGATCAGCATTGACAAATTATATAAAGCAGAAGTCCAATCCAAGTGATGGTCTTGATTCACAGGGGCTGGTGCTGGAAGATAGTTCACAGAGATTAGCTTTAAATTCTCTTTTGGGGGGCTTCATGAAAGCTACCACCAAAGGCAGCTTCTTATACAACTCATCTCCTGAGTTACTCCAATCTGGTCTAATCTTTTTAGCAGGCAGCTTTAGCCATCTCCGGACATCTCAGTGGCATAGACTGGTAGATAAATTATGCCATCTTGCTCCTGCTTCCAGCTGCCCAGAAATTGAAACAATGAATCTAGCACAAATTGTGAAATGAAAATTATTGACTTCTAATTCTTAGACAAACATTTGGATTTTGGATTTTAATTCCAAATGTTTGTTGGGGTTACATTGTTAAATTGATATATCTCTTAATAACACTTCTTTGTCCACAGTTTCCATAGCTTTTGAGATTAGTTATTTTGTGAATACTTGTACATGGATTGTCTGTGTCTAAAGAGGTCCTTTTCTTGATTTTCTTACCATGGAAAATGTCTTGCAACCTGTATTATAGAGTCATTTCAGCAAGATGTGCATGAAATTTATCAATTGAATATTTCTACCTGTTAGCCCAATTCTGCTGTCTTTACTTATGTTAAGTAGTATGTTATTTAGCTAGTAGTCTAATTCATTGGTTCTCAACCGGTGGTATGTGTACCCCAGGGGGTATGCAGCGGTCTCCCGGAGGGTACATTAACTTATCTAAATACTTTTCTACTTTTACAACAGACAACATAAAAAGACACAAGCAAAGTCAGTACAAACTAAAACTTCATACAGACAGATTTGTTTACACTGCTCTATATACTATACACTGAAATGTAAGTGCAAAATTTATATTTCAATTGATTTATCATATATGGTAAAAATAAATTTTTCAGTAACAGTGTACTGTGACACTTTTTTTTATATTTTTATCTCATTTTGTAAGCAAATAGTTTTTAAGTGAGGTGGAACTTGAGGATATGCAAGACAAATCAGATCCCTGAAAAGGGTACAGTAGTCTGGAAAGGCTGAGAGCCACTGGTCTAATTAATGGAGTAAGATACCATTCAGCTGAGAAAGGATGGCAGATTCTGTGTCTGAAAATAAAGGATACACTTGTATTGTGTCTTTCCATTTGGTCTCATCAATTAGAAACAGTCTGTGATAGGAGCTCAATTTTTTAAATAGAATCAGCATTTTCCTCTGAAATGAGAGAGAGAGATCGAGATCTGAATAAGTAAGAAAATATTCCAAAGATGAAAGATCTAAAGAGGAGAGAGTAAGATGTTCTAAATGTTCCATTTCTATTTCCACTTTGTAGTAGAGTATTACCAGATACATTTTACTCCTGAGAGGTTCTTAGCATTCTTTATGGAGCCCTGAGGATATATCTGTTTTGCATTTCAAAAAATTTCCTTTCCCTCCCTACTCAAGTCACCATTCTCCAGATTAGAACTAGATCCAGCTCAGTTAGAGCCAATTAGAAGAACAGTTCCTCAAGTGTCTATGGCAATATCATATGAAGGATCCAAAGCATCTAATTTTTTTTGATGGACTAAGCATATTTCCTTGGAAGCATTCCCAGTCTGTATTCACCTGAAGAGTTAGAGTCCTGCATGGATAATTGTGAGCTGTTTCCTCACTCTTCACTCTGACTCCTTTTGAGAGCATCATGGTGTCTAATTTGCTCATTTTTATCCAAGCACATTTTTTTTATTGCAACACATAAAAAGAAGTATTTTTCCCTGATTTTTTTTGTTTGTTTAGCAATTGCTAGCTGGTACACATCATCTTCAGCTGGAGGCTGGAAATAGTGTGGAAATTTGCTTTTCTGAATATTAAAATGTGAACTGTTCATGTTTTAAAACATAAACACAGTAGATTGTATCACTTGAATCATTATTTAAATAGTAAGTATTTAATAGCTCCTAAGCGATACTTATAAATTCATAAAACTTCAATATTTCAGACATTTTCTCATTTGCTGTTGCACTTGAAGTGATTTTTACTAACAGTTCTCTGTTTACTAATAACTACCGTTCTTCAGTTGCTTCCCAGGGTGGATAAAATCATAATTAAAATATTTTGTCATTTTATTTTTTTAGTGTTTAAATCTATTTAATTTAAATTAATTTAAATCTATTTAATTTACTGTTTTTATTTCTTTACTTACTTTTATATAGTCTTAATTGCCAAATTGGATTTTTTTTGTAATTTTCTTTAATGTTTCTGAATTATTAGAATTTCAGGTTTAACCGAGATGTTTTTATGAAGAAATTTCACAATTTAAAATGCACACGTGTGCTGAAGAAAACATGTTCAGGGCCATGTTAATATCCTTACTATGAGAACAACACAAACTCAAACACAAAATTGACAGGCAAATAGCCCATGCTATGTTTTTACCCACACTCTCTTTTGATATATCTAATAAGACAGACAAAGTCATTCATCTAAGTTACATGGGGCTGTGCTCTCAAGTCACTTAAGACTAAATCCAGTAGGGACTTATGCACTATCACACTTAGCTTGGCAGTGCCTAACTTTCAGGCACCCACCTCCCCAGTGGAATGTACAGCCCAAAGTTATCTACCTAAGCTCCTGGTATAATGCATGGAGAGGGATGGGTGTTCAAAAATGGTATTTACAAAAGCCAACAAACTTAGCAGGGAACTGCCTAAGCTAGCCAATAGCAGATGCTGAGGAGAGGGTTGAGCCTAAGCTTTGCTACTCTCGAGTTAGGCACCAAAGCCTGAGGCGGAGGGAAGTACAATTCTCCACTTGGGATTCACAGCAATGACCCTTTGCTGAAATTGTACACCTAAACTGTTTCTTGGGAGAAAGGCAGCAGTGCATATCTAACTCTGCACAAAATGGCTAGGGGAGATGCAAGAGGAAGAGGAGATGAGGAGGCGGCCTCCCTTATAGCCTTTATGGTTAGTTGGAGATTCATGTTTGATTCCCCTCCCATGCCTGGTGTGGTGAAGATATTTGAAGTTGGGGTTCTTCTTTGAGTGCTTGCTCATGTTCATTCCCACATACACTGGTGCTGGAAATTTTTCCCCTAGTGGTATCTGTAGGGCCAGCTCTAGCGCTGTCTTCAGCGGTGCGCATATGCATCCATATGCATGCATCGCTAGCCCCACTCCCTCTCAATTTCTTCTTATCATCTGTGACAGTGCTGGAGTGTTCCCTTGCTCCTACAAGTCCTTTGTCAACCTAGTGGAACTTCTGTATAAGTCACAACATTCAGCTGGAAGAGGTGTACCTTCCCAAGGTCAAGAACACATTAGCGGATTGCCTCAGCAGATCCTTTTGCTCTCACCATGAGTGGTTGCCCCACCCAGAGGTGGCCACCTCATCTTCCCAAAGGTGGGGTACTTCCTGAGTGGCCTCTTCGCCACCAAGGGGAACAGGAAATATAATTAGTTCTGCTTCCTGCAAGGGCTCATTGACTGATGCCTGTCTCCTGCCATGGTTGGGCAGTCTCATGTAAGCCTTCTCACTGATACCACTGATACACAAGGTCCTCCATAAAAATCAAGAGAGCCAGAGCACAGGTCATCCTGGTGGCCTCAGCGTGGCCGCATCAGCTTTTGTTCAGGATAGTATTCAAGCTATTAGTGGCTCACCTTTGGACACTTCCATCGCAGCTGGACCTTTTCTCCCAGGATCATGGTTGACTGCTCCACCTGAACTTAGCCTCTTTGTACCTGATGGCGTGGATGCTCCATAGCTAAGCCGGGAAGAGCAATCCTGCTTGGCTCAGGTCCGGAAGATTCTGCTGGAAAGCATAAAACCTTCCACCAGAGCATCTTACCTAGCCAAGTCGAAGTTCTTCACCTGCAGGGCAGTTCACCACGATACTTCTCCAACAAAATTGCCTATCCAGATGATCTTGGAGTATTTGTTCCATCTAAAGCAGGAAGATTTGTTTTTCTCATCTGTTAAAGTGCACCTAGCGGCAATATTGGCATTTCACACTCCTGTATGGGACAGAACATTTTTTTTGAGCAAGATGATAGCCAGATTCCTCAGAGGCCCGGAAAGGCTCTTCCCACTGTTATGAGACCTAATTCTCCAATGGGATCTGAACCTCATCCTCTCCAGGCTCACTGGGCTATCATTTGAGCCCTTAGCGTCCTGTTCTCTGACTTACCTGTCCTGGAAGGTTACATTCCTAATAGTGATTATGTCAGCGAGGTGGGTCTCAGAGATGAAGGCCTTCACCTCAGGGCCTCCTTACACTATATTTTACAAAGACAAGGTCCAACTATGACCTCATCTGGATTTCCTGCCAAAGGTGATATCCCACTTCCTTTTGCTACTGGTTTTCTGTCCAAAATCTCTCAATTACACCGAGGAGAGATGTCTTCATACTCGATGTCAGGAGAGCCCTGACTCTCTGTTGACAGGACCAGCCCCTTCCATCAATCCACACAACTCTTTGTTGCGATTGCTGACTGAATGAAAGGGTGACCAGTGTCACCCCAGCAAATCTCGATGTGGATCACATCCTGCATTTACCCCAGCATGCCTAAAAGCCCACCCAACAAGGGCCCATGTGTCTTCAGTGGCCTTCCTGGTGCATGTCCCAATACAGGACATCTGTAGAACCACTACATGGTCTTCAGTACATACCTCCACGTCCCACTACGCCATCACGCAGCAGGCCCAGGACGATGTTGGCTTTCGCAGTGTGGTGTTACAAATGTCATGCCTGTGAACTCCTGCCCATCTCTAAAATACTAGTGGTAAGTCACCTAATTGGGAATGGACATGAGCATGCACTTGAAGAAGAAAGAAGTCATGTTACTTACTTCATGACTGTTCTTCGAGAAATGTAACTCATATCCTTTCCATAACCCACCCTCCTTCCCCTCAGTCAGAGTTCTGGCAGGAAGGAACTGAGATACATGTGGTGCACACACACCTAATTGGGAATGGAAATGAGAAACTTACCTGTTGTTCTTTGAGATGTGTAACTGTTCTTTCCCACCTTTCAGATGAGTATCCTAACCACTAGACTATAAAGTTATTCTCACTTTCTCTGGCTATATTTAACTAATTATTTATACGCCGTGGAGCAGCAGCAGAGACAGAGAGATCAGGGCCTTAGTCCCTGATGCTTCAAATACTTATGAATATTACTTTTACTGCCATCAGGAAGCCTCAAATTATATCAATAGGACTCCACCCAGTAGTAAAATTAAGCACATGCATAAGTGTTTGCAGGGTTGGGGGCTTAGATGTTTTTCAAATGTACATTTTAAAATCCTAACTTTAAGCTCCTTTATTTGCAAATATTGGACTGTATATATTACAAAATTCACAATCACTTTGTTTTATTGAAACTCTAAATAACTTTTCTTTGTTAACTGTAAAGCAGTTTTGTTTTGAAGTGACAAAGATTTTATGCCACAACTTTTTTTTAACAAAAATACATTTTTAGACTTGGCTTTGCAAATCCTTATACACATAATTAACTTCAACTTCAACTTCTCTACTCATGTTGTTAATGGTACTATTCATGTGCGGAAAATTATGTATCTGCTTTAGTGTTTGTAGGATCAGGGCCTTAATTTTCAATACTTTGGGTTTTCATATAGCAGTTCTGTAAAGTCAAATAAGAGATCCTACCAACAGTCCACTTCTTTAAAAAAAAAACAGCACTTTTTACTTCATTGTAAATATTAATCTAAATTTGCAGTGCCACAGATTTTTAAATTAATTTTATCAATCAACCTGATTTAAATCAATGATTAAAATAAAATCAAGTGATTTAAATAAGTGATTTAAATCTCTTTGATTTAAACTGCTCCACCATGTTGCTCCCTATTCTAAGGTAAGGGTAGAATTTCCAGTCTCTTGGAAACCACAGAATGGTAATGATTAGTAAATGTTGACTCTAAAGGCAACAGTTGTGTGAAAAAATTTATAAAAATGAAGAATTCTGTAAAGCTTTTGATATAAGGATATTAATGTGATTATTTAATCAGGGATTAGTTAAAACCTTTAATGAATAATCTGTTAGATTCTGTCTGAATTACCCACTGTCTCCTATAAAAATTAGAATTCATTTTAGACAACAAAAAAAGTACATACAATTTTTCCTGACACTTATTATGTCTAAGCAAATGTTTAAGAGCTAACTCTGCTAAAATAGAGAACATGGTCAGTGTCTGAAATGTTCAGAATGCAGTACTTATCTTGATGGAATGGGAATATTTGCAAGAATTTGTGGAAACTAAGAGACATGAATATTTGATTTGTCATCATATAAGCTGTTTTTCCATGCTAGGAACAGCAGGGCAAAGTCCAAAGTTAAAGAATCAGGAAAAGTTGGTGCATACTTCAGTACATGAAGGCTCTGTATGGTGTAATCCTTCATTTTGAAATATTGAACTAGCTAAATTTCCAGTGACAGGAAACTATTTTATTTTCTATTAAATGGTGCAAATAGGTAATATACTATGACAGTACAATCTTATCTCTCATTTGTTCTTACTTTTAAAACAAATAATAAATCAGTACTTTTGAAGACTTCTAATTTGTTTTATAAACCAGTACATAATTTTGGTTTACCCTGTCATTGCATACAGCATTTTGCTATATAAATGGTATCCATGATGGAATGATGAAAGCAAAATCTTAGTATAATTCTGTAGTTTAAAGAAACAGTATTTTCTTCAGTTTCAGAAATGCTGTGGGCAAAAAGTTGATATTGGTGCTGCATGCTTGCAATTTTAAAAATTAATATTCTTACAAAAATTTGAAATAAGTGCCTCTACTATAATATATATAAATATTAATAGTTTAAAGACAATATTCCAGATTGCCTATAAATAGTAAATTAGGAAATAACTGGTTCAGTTATATTAATAAAAGTGATCATAATGCCTTGTACTACACCCTGTCATTAAGTTCTTCATATCTTCTCTCATAAAAAGAGCAAAATTACCTCTACCAGCTATAGAAAAAATATTATATTTA
The DNA here is from genome assembly GCA_007922155.1 of Mesoclemmys tuberculata. NCBI lineage: Eukaryota > Metazoa > Chordata > Testudines > Chelidae > Mesoclemmys > Mesoclemmys tuberculata. Next base: position 40,892,564 of record ML675620.1, read on the forward strand.
CAAAGGTTTGGGATATCCCCTTACGTCTTCATAAAATCAGGATTCTACTGAACATATCCTAGACATGAAATTTAAATAACATTCTACACTCTGAGCAACTCACACTTATGTAAATCCAGAAGTTGACAGTTAAAATAATCTAGTATCATAACTTAATTACATGTGTTAAAAACATAAATATCCTTTAGTACCTGGAGATTATGCTATCTCCATAGTTTGTTTGAATTAATATATAAATATAATTTGCTTGCTATTTCTGCTTTTACACATGGAATTTAAAAAAAATCTTTAATTGGAATAATGTCTCTGATTATTCTGTTGGCCACCGCTAAGGTTCAGAAAATATCTTTTGATGCAAAACTGCACACATTCATTAATATTAGCTCCATACAATTGACTGTTTGTTGTACTAAGTGTGCTTACATCATTCTATACATACATTTAGCTATGTATCAGTGCAGCAAATACTGATGTTGTATACTACATGGTAATAATATTGTAATAAGTCAAAGAATGATTTGATGGAAACTACTTTTGATTTAGTTTGATACTCAAGCTTGTCTAAGGTTAACTATACAGTACATCTTCATGCTTTTTTAAGTTATCAGGATACAGACTTTGTTTACTTTGGATCTTGCAATAAAGGGAAAAAAAATAAATTCAGACATTTCTGTATTTCACAGTTTCCTTTAGTACTACTATAGTTGTTTGTTGGCAGTTTAAAAAACAACAACAAAAAAACAAATCCAAGTATCTTTCGATCTGTATGTTGGCAGGACAGGTGTGAACACCAGAGTAACAAGTAGTTTCAAAATGCATAGTAAAACATGTGCATTAGCAAGAGAATGTACAATAATGGCTATTGAAATTAAATTAACATGTCTTCTTTCTGAAGTTTCAGAAATTTGAAAGGTACTGTTGAAAAAATGTAATATATGTTTTACATGTCAATGAATGCAGGTTAAGAAACGTGTTAAATTAAGACTTGTCAATTTATACTTTTTCTATTCACGCAAATCTTTGTGTGCTGCTTCTGTTGGCTTGGTAATGCATGAAAAAAAGAGATGTGCCATTCACAATGTAATTTGTATTATAGTCAGCATGGGGGGAATTATTTAATAGTTCAGTGCATCTAAAATACTCTCTTAATATTACTGAAGCTCAGTTTCAGTATTTTTATAAATTGCTTATCTTAATGGCCAAATTATATTGTGACTGCATGCCCAAAATAAAGTGTTTCCACTGGGGAAAATTGTGCTGTTTCTAATTTAGTGACTTCATTTACAGTATTATTAAAGTAAATTGACATAGTATATTTTGTAAAATATTTTCTAATCGATTTATAAATCTTTTGTCACATAAATCAGAACTACTTAGCGACATCATCCTGATGTTTAAGAAATAGCAGAAAACCTAGAGTAAAAAAGTATTTATTTTTTTTCCTTTTATATTATAAAATGTTGTTTTAAAATTGGCACGTGCCAGACAAACAAAACAATAACCATATTTTATATATAACCAAATGTAGCAGATTTTTCTGGAGAACGGTTTTATCCTGATGATTGGCAACCTGAAAGAGTCTACTGTCAGGATTTTTAGTGTTGGGTTGAAGAGGCTGGTATGATGAAAGCTGCTATTAAATTTAGGTTCCTAAATAGTCCTGAAACACAGAATATAATTTGTACTGCTATAAATTGTAACAGGAGAAAAATATAGTAAGAAAACAATGGCAATTAACAAATCTCAAAGGGACTTTGTATCAGAAATGCCACTCAATGAAATCCAGAGTTTGGTTTAAAAAAAAAAATTCTTACAGTTTTTACTCCAAACGTTGTATAAGACCATGTGATAAATAAAATAACATGCCCTAGGGTTTACGGATATAAAGTTGTATCGTTTGTACACTTACGTTTGTTATTCCTTGCATATAGTGTTGCATGCTTAATATTAATTACAATTCAAAATAAATATATTGATAAATCTTTATTGTGGGCTTTTATTTGCAGAAATTAAATATTTACAGCTCATCTGAAGGTAGTACAATTGATATAGTTTCCCATGGAGAAGAAAAAGCAGAAATTGAATCAGATGACGCACTTGAACCAAAGGCCTGTTTTACAGAAGGTATGGAAAGAATATTTTGATTGATCAATTCACATCAGTGCAGTTATGGTGACACCTTAAATAGGCTAAATCACAAGGGTTTGTAGACCCCACCCCAAAACAAAGAGGGTTGTATGGTGGGCTGCTTGCTGGAAAAAGGACATTCTAAAAGTATAAGCAACCTAAATCCCCAATTCTACAATAATTTATGCCTATATTTAACTTTATACATTGTGAACAGTCGCACAGAAGTTAGTAGGGTTTCTCGTGGTATGTGAAGTATATGCATAAGTCTTTTCAGGATCAAGACTTTAAATTTTGAAAAAAATAAGAGACCCAAAACCTCATTCATGTAAGTTAGTTCCCTTGATGTCAAATAGAATACTACTCTCATGAATAAACACTTCAGGATCTAGCCTCTCAACCTGCTTGCCTGCAAAGATGTCTGCCCACACAGTCAGATATCCTGCATTCAGTCCCGTTGACTCTAATGGAACTGTGCACGGAAGTATCCCTTTGCTGGACTGGAGCCCAATGAAATCTCGCAATGCATAAATATGGTCAGTTTGTATGTTAGCCTACAATATTTTACCATCTTTATTTCTGATTAGTGTATTTTGGGACTACATTTTAATCTTTAATTTATTACTGGAAAGCTAAATCTTTAAATTATTAGCGGTCTATGGACATGTTTTCATTCTTGTAGGTGAATATGAAATTTGTTGACAGTCCTGCCCAGTCTTCTTGATCCATTAATAACATTTCAAAAAAAAAAAAGGGAAATGTTTAAAACGGTACTGGTTATTTTTTATGACATTCTAATTACAGTTCGCTAAATTATGCCCATTTTATAAAAATCTAGTTTTAGTAGAAAATGTTGATTTAAAATGAGGTGTTCGGGGAAAGGGATTGAGACCAAAAAAAAAAATTAAATCCATAAATTTTAATGAGGCAAACTAGGAAATTCTGAGCATTCAGAAATTTTGAGATGTCTAAAAGCTGATATTTTTAAATTTCATTTGTATAGCATCATGAATGTACATACTGCTTAACAATGCACAAACCATGATGATAAAAATATGGAGTTCTTATGTAGAGCTTTCATCAGTAGATCCCAAAGCACTTCACAAATAAGGTTAGTATCAATAACCCCATTTTTACAAACACAAAGAAGAAAATCTATTCAGCCCAGTCCTACTTTTTCAAAAAGTTTGAAACTCTTCTTTGATGTAAGTTTTTACTATTTCACTTTGGACAATTTTTGCACTTCTATTTTTCTACAATATTTAAATTTTTCATAACTTTGAAACTTTTAAATCGGAACTTCAAATTGACATTTGGCTCTGATGAGGTTCCATGTTACTCAGAAATGTTCTCACTTTCATGTGAAAATGGACCCATTTTCAAGAAGAAGAAATTACAAAAGAAATATTTTTGCACCTCGGGACCATTTTAAATTTCTTAATGAAATACTCAAAAATTTAAGGTTTCTTTGTATTTCACGTTTTATTACAAATAGTTTTATTGTCTAAAAGCAGTGCATGATGTGCATTGCCTTCAGGGACATGACCAACTTTTAGTTAACCAGGCATTTTGGAAAACTCAAGATGAGCTTATTGGAGCTGTAAAATATATGCTCTTGGTCACTCCAATAAAAGTTGCAAGAGTATGTAGTATTTTTATCTGAGCTGATACAGTATATACAGTATGATACAGTATGTGTAATGGATCACTATGGGAACCTAATGACACTACAGAGAGAACTAAGATTTTACCTCTGGGGCTATTAAAATGTTTGAAGGTAGCTTATGTTTGTTTGACTAATCTCTTAAAAAGAATGGGAAGAGTGCCAGTGACCAGGTGAACATGGAAGCTCTTGGGCTCTGCTAGAATATGAAATTCACGATTAAATCCTTCAGGCCCCAAAATGAGACAGAGCTTTCCAAGGTGGGAATGGACTGTACAGGTCAGTGGTTCCCAAACTTTTTTACTAAGGAGACCCATCAACTGCATTTTGTCTTTTTTTGCAACCCAGACTGGGAGGGCAAAAATCAAAGGCACTGTTACCTCATGCAGGGACCCTAAGCTCAGAGCAGGAAGCTGGGCCCAGTACCACAGGATGGGAGCCACTGCTGCAGGGTGAGTGCAGGGTAAGATCATTTTCCTGTCCTACCCCACGTCCAAGGCCACTCCTCTGCACTGGGACCGCAATCTAGAACCTTTCTGCAATCCATTGGTAGGTCAGGAGCGCCATCTGGAGAACATTGCCACATAGATAGTTCTTACAAACCTGTATTTCATGAAAAGTTTACTTTTGTTCTAATCAGAGTATTTATTTGATGTTCTCATCATATTTATTTGGGAAATTAGTATGTTATCTGAAACTTGTCATAGGGAGAACTAGTAAGACTATAAATGAATAAAAAATGCATGCAGATTAAACAATTATCATAGTTGTAAATTGTGCCTGTAATACACCCTGTTTGTTAAATCCTGTAGAACACTTTTCCTTTATTCTGACATCTTAATAAGCATTCCAAGTTATGTTATCTATAACTCTAGTGCTGTCAATATGCTTGTTGCTGTATAAAGCAAAAAAGTCTTTGCCCTGAGGAGTTTCAATTCTAAAAGACAGATACAGATAAGTTAAGATGTGCTGGAAGACCCTGAGGATAGTTGTGATACTGGGGGGAAGGAGTTTCCTCTCTCTTTATTTTGCCTAGTATTAAGATATGTCAGTCTTAGGCTGGATAATTTTCCGTAAGGGTTAATATTTGTGGGCCTCCTGGAAGGAGGAGGAGCTTTTGGAGGAGCTGGAACGAGGAGAGAGTAAAGGCCTTGCATGCTAGGATTATCATTCCATTCAGAGGGGCTACAAGGAGGAAGACACAAGGATGTGAGTGAGAGAAATAAAGTGGTAAGGGTTGCATTGTTGGGGAAGAGGGAGTGAGGGGGACACAATAAGAAACAGGATGTGTGCAGTGGTGCATATCTTAAATATCTTAGATATGTGTGCATATCTTAAAAGGTGAGGACAAAAAGTTGATACAGTAGGATATAAAGAAGTAGCAGAGGATTTCAAAGAGTGGAGACCTGTGGGCTTATCTACAGATGAGGAAGGCATTTTTGACTGCTATGTAATGGATAAATTGACAGGAAAGGCACTATGGGACTCAAGGAGGCCAGAGAGGGAGAGATTGTCAATTCTCCCAGTGCTGGAGCCTGTCCTCCTTCCTTCCCCTCCATAGCAAGGTAGGGCCACACACACTAGCTGTCTAGCAGGGGATGGATATACCTTCACAACATTTTAAAAATCTGCTCCTCTTCCCCGTAGTTTTGTCCATTTGCCTCTCGCCACATCCATGTGCTGCTGCACATCTTTCTTCATTCACTGCTAATGACAGCAATGTCCACCTTTGAAATTCAGAGGTGGTCCACTGTTTTTGTGGGGAGATGCAAAATGAAGCCCTCCCTTCAGCTCACACCTGGGGCAGAGGGAGAAGGAAAACTCCTGAAAGGACCCAAACTTTCCCTCCTAGATACTGAAGTGAGTCCTTAGCTCTTGGGGAAAGAAGCAGTGCCTACACGGAGGATTCTCATGATACTGAGGGGTAAGTCTTCCAGACCCCAGAGACTCCAGGTCCCAAAAAGGCAAAAGCATCTATGTTCTTCAAAAGGCAGTATTTAGTGTGGTTTATGAACAGGTGGGGTGAAAATCAGAGGTTCAGTCCCTTCTCCTTTGCCTCTTCCCTCCCCAAGTGTTTGCTGGGGCTTTTCTCCTACACAGAGGATCTGGTAGCAGAATCACTGTCCCTCCTCCACCATGCATCATGTCTGGTCATGGAAAGAAGCCTGTTATTCCTGTGCAGCCTTCCCTCAGGCAATAGTGTAATGGGAATTGTGCCTTCTTAGCATCAGCCATAATCTCTGCCCTTCCAGGTAAAGGGGCTTAGAGTTTGAAAGGCAGGGAAGGGTCTTTCTCTCTGTCCCTCCCCTGCTCCACAGGCTGCCTTTGCGCTAAAACATAAGGAGCTTGTCAGACAGCCTGTGACCAGAACAGAGGCTTATGAGGATTCCACACCCAACAAAATTGCACCATCATGAGATTTCAGAGGGAGAAAATGGGAAATCCTTTCCAATGTTCAAAAGGACTCCTGCGTTACTGAGTAAAGCCCTGAGTGTTACTTGGTCGCTTCTGCACTACTTGCTTGAGTGCTAGTCAGCCTGTGGGAGCAGGTAGGCAACCTTTTAGGCTCCTAGGGACCCCTAACAAGCTACTTCCACAACTGAAGTATGTATACTGGTATCCCACCTCTCTAAACAGCCAGAGGACATACCACACATGCACCACTAGGAGAGAAAGGAAGAAAAAAACTGCAGGATTTTCCCAGGACTGGGTGCTGGTGGCTTACAAGGAACTGTACTAATATTAATAAAATTCTTCTCTTTCAAGCAGTATTAGATAGATAGTTTCTGGTAGATGTATTCTCTGAGGAGATCTGATTAAAAACAAGTGTTAAACTAAAATGTGACATGAAAACAAAGAAATTTCATAATATTTGGGAGCCTGTTTGGTGCAGCAGTAGCTCCACCAGTGAAACACCTTCAGAAGGAAAATTCCTTCTAGAAGATGCATAGTACGTAAGGGTGGTGACACAGTACACAGCCGCAGCTGTTGCCATTCAGACCAAAGATTTTTCATATATTAGTAAGGAAAGCCTACTCAGTATCAGGCAAGTGCATCATCATCTAGGGCTATGGCCTTTGAGACATCTTGGGCTCTTTCCTGGTCAACCCTTGATGTGATTTGGTGGCAAGAGTAGTGGCTTTTAACTTGCTGGCTGCAAGAAAGCTATGTTACACCCATGAATAGCAATCAGTCATCCCAAACAGATACCTTGTACATCCAGATGTGCAGTTGAGAAGGAGCAGTTTGTGGAAATTTCAGATAAATTAGTAATTAAGAATACAGAGAGGCCTCAACATTCATTATGAAAGTCAGTGTAGCAATCTACTGGTCACTACAAGAATCTAGGAATCTGTTTCTCAGAATCACCATTTCAGGTCATGGAACCACACTCCTGATACAATGCAATGCATTAGGTGTCATCCTCAGATTACATCTGAATTGTCCTTTGTGGAACAGGTAAGTACAAATAACATCCTGAAAGTCAACCCAGTTTCCACTCAAGACCCTTGTGTACTCACTGTGAAAGCAAGGCTTGCATATGGGTAGCCTAAGTGGAAGATAAATTTCCAAAATCTGAGTATACATTCTTTTAGATCACTTTGACAGTTCTGCCAGTGATATGTTGGAACAAAAAAAATCCACCAATCCCATAACAGACATGGCCATGTGGGAGCAGACTGGTGGTCCAAGTCCAATATCCTGCCTAATGGTGGCCAGCACCAGCTTCATTTCAAACTATTTTGTTAAATCAGTGGAAACTCGTTTCTGGACACTCTCAAATAAATTTTAATTTATGTTTTGTGTCAGTTTTTAGCTTGCCTATAGAAACATAGGTCAGAAGGGACCAATATGATCATCTAGTCTGACCTCCTGCACAAGGCAGGCCACAAAACCCTACCCATACACATTTATAACAACCCCGAACCCATGACTGAGTTATTGAAATCCTCAAAAGTGAGATTTGAAGACCTCAAGCTGCAGGGAATACACCAGCAAGTGACGCATGCCCCATGCTGCAGAGGAAGGCGAAAAACCTCCGTGGCCCCTGCCAATCTGCCCCGGAGGAAAATTCCTTCCCGACCCCAAATATGGCGATCAGCTAAACCCTGAGCATGTGGGCAAGACTCACCAGCCAGCACCCAAAAGAGAATTCTCTGCAGTAACTCAGTTCCCATCCCATCTAACATTCCCACAGACAATTGAGCAGACTTATCTGCCGATAATCCAAAATCAGTTGCTCAAATTAAACTATCCCATCATAACATCCCCTCCATATACTTATCAAGCTTAGTCTTAAAGCCAGATAAGTCATTTGCCCCCACTACTTCCCTCGGAAGGCTGTTCCAGAACTTCACTCCCCTAATGGTTAGAAACCTTCGTCTAATTTCAAGTCTGAATTTCCTAATATCCAGTTTGTACCCATTCGTCCTCGTGCCTATATTAGTACTAAACTTAAATAATTCCTCTCCCTCCCTAACGTTAATCCCCCTGATATATTTATATAGAGCAAGCATATCCCCCCGGAGCCTTCTTTTGGCCAGGCTAAACAAGCCAAGCTCTTTGAGTCTCCTTTCATAAGGCAGATTTTCCATTCCTCGGATCATCCTAGTAGCCCGTCTCTGAACCTGTTCCAATTTGAATACATCCTTCTTAAACATGGGACACCAGAACTGCACACAATATTCCAGGTGGGGTCTCACTAGCGCCGTATATAACGGCACTAACACCTCCTTCTCCTTGCTGGAAATACCACGCCTGATGCATCCTAAAACCGCATTTGCTTTTTTAACAGCCATATCACATTGGCGGCTCATAGTCATCCTGTTATCAACCAATACCCCAAGGTCCTTCTCCTCCTCCAAAGTTTCCAACTGATGCGTCCCCAACGTATATTTAAAATTCTTATTATTAATCCCTAAGTGCATGACCTTGCACTTTTCACTATTATATTTCATCTTATTACTATTGCTCCAATGTACAAGGTGATTGAGATCTTCCTGAATAGTATCCCGGTCCTTCTCCGTGTTAGCAATACCCCCCAGCTTCGTGTCATCCGCAAATTTTATTAACACATTCCCGCTCTTTGTGCCAAGGTCAGTTATAAAAAGGTTAAATAAGGTCGGTCCAAGAACCGATCCTTGAGGGACTCCGCTAGTAACCTCCTTCCAGCCTGACAGTTCACCCTTCAGCACGACCCGCTGTAGTCTCCCCTTTAACCAGTTCCTTATCCACCTCACAATTTTCACATTCATCCCCATCTTTTCCAATTTAACTAACAGTTCCCCATGCGGAACCGTGTCAAACACCTTACTGAAATCAAGGTAAATTAGATCTACCGCATTGCCTCTGTCTAAGTAATCCGTCACCTTCTCAAAGAAGGAGATCAGGTTGGTTTGGCACGATCTACTTTTAGTAAATCCATGTTGCAATTTGTCCCAATTACCATTGACCTCAATGTCCTTAACTACTTTCTCCCTTAAAATTTTTTCCAAGACCTTACACATGACAGACGTCAAGCTAACAGGCCTATAATTACCCGGATCACTTTTATTCCCTTTCTTAAAAATAGGAACTACGTTAGCAATTCTCCAGTCGTACGGCACAACTCCCGAGTTTACCGATTGCTTAAAAATTCTCGTTAACGGGCTCGCAATTTCACACACCACTTCCTTTAATATCCTCGGGTGGAGATTGTCCGGTCCCTTCGATTTTGTCCCATTAAGCTGTGCAAGTTTGGCCTCTACCTCAGATACGGTAATATCCACCACCACATCCAGATTCCCGTTTGTCATCCCTCCATCATCCCTAAATTCCTCACTAGTCTTATTAAAGACCGAGGCAAAGTACTTATTTAGATATTGGGCCATGCCTAGGTTATCCTTAACCTCCGTTCCATCCTCAGCGTATAGCGGCCCCACTTCTTCTTTCTTTGTTTTCTTCTTATTTATGTGGCTGTAGAACCTTTTACTATTGATTTTGATTCCCTTCGCAAGGTCCAGTTCTACGCGGCTTTTAGCCTTCCTCACTTTATCCCTACACGTTCTGACCTCACTAAGGTAGCTTCCCTTACTAATCCCGCCTTTCTTCCACTCCCTATAAGCTTTCTGCTTTTTCCTAATCCCCTCTCTGAGTTGCTTGCTCATCCACCTTGGCCTGCTACTCCCACCCATGGTTTTTTTCCCCTTTCTTGGGATGCAGGCTTCCGACAGTTTCCGCAGCCGCGACTTAAAGTAATTCCAGGCCTCCTCCACATTTAAATCCACATTTAAATCCTATGTAGATTTTCTTTTTATATATATATAGATTTCTGTTGTTTAGTTCTGCCTCAGGATTGTTCGGGCGTGAATATTGTGATATCTGCAGTGTTGTCAGGTTTTGTGGTACTTCTTGTTTTTCTTAAAGCCCCATCCTGCTCCTGAAGTCATGTTAACAGAAAGTCTCAGCTCTTTTTTAAGTTTCTAGCCCTCATAGATGCAGCAAAATGCTTGATAACCTGATTTGTGGGCCCTGAAGACTGAGAAGACAGACAACATGAACCTTAAATGTATTATTTTTAAAATCTCATTTTTTAGGCCTGATTTTGGAACACTTAAGGTTGGCAGTACTGTATCTGGTCAACATTTCCATTATCCCCCTTACTCCCATCAGAGGGGGAAGGAGGGAAGAGATGTTTGATCGGACTAAAAAGACTGATACCCTAACTTCCTGATGATTGATAAGGAAGAGAGACAAAGTATGCCTCTCCTTATATACAACTTCATGGAGGAATGTGAGAGAGGGAAAGGAGTTCTTTTAAATTGACAAAATGATTGTTTTCCTACATCTAATTAAAAAAAAAAATTTCCAATTTTCAGAAATGGTCTTTCTGAATGAATTCAGAGTTTGATTCCTATTGCTTTACATTTGACCTGGCAAGAAACCTGAAATGTTTTGTATTGACTCTCAATAATCTTTTGATCCTCATTCAACTAATGGTTACACTTTGTAAGTATGAACTCATGCCACAGTCTTCATCCTCTAAATTTATTTAACAATAATGACAATACCCTTCTCCCCCCAAAAAGATACAATATACTCTTACAACAAAAACAAAATGTGTTGATGATGGGGAGATGTGGAAAAGGGGGTGTGCCAAAATGTGGTTTCAGTGCAGTGTTTGTATATCATTAATGAACAGCATTCCCAGATCGCATTCAGGCTGATACCACTTATGATGATTTACAAACAGAGAAGTCTCATTCATTTTTATTTCAGAAGGAGAAAAAGGAAAGCATAATAGTGTTTTCCAAATTGGGAGGAAAAAACAACACCAAAGGAACAAAATCCATGGAATGACTAGCACAAATGAAAAAGTGTGAGCAGAAACGTAACCCCAAATCACCAAGAAAGAGCATCTAAAGTTTCAGAGTTGGTGTCAAAAGTAATAAGATTTTAAAAAAGGAAAAAGAACAAAGATAGATATAGTGGTGACATTTCACTCCAGTCAGCATTTATCTTTGATGTCTGCAACAAAGTGGACTATACGGGGGTCTGTTAAATATTTCTGAGAGGACCTGAATATTTTAATCATCTAATTTGCTGAGATTTCCTGTTGTGGAGAAACCATAATACACATACAAAATAATAGTGACATTCGATAATACATTTTTCAGTGGGGAAAAAACAGAATTTTTATTGACAAATTGTAGCATTTAAGTAAACCTCTATAAGGAGATTGGAACAAAATGTTCATAGAAATTTAAAGGGGAATTATCAAGGAAAAAATATTTTTGAAACAAACCAGTTTGTGATTAATTAAAAGTCAAATGCTGCAAAGACTTGTGCCATACATAACTTCACTCTATTCAGTGGGATTACTTGTGTGAATAAATATTTGCAGGGTTGCATTCAATGGGATAAATGGTGCACAACATTTATTACAAGGTGTACTATTTGCTCCTGTTGAGTAATCTGCTTATGGAACTACTCACGGTAGTAAGCATTACAACTGGTAAGTGTTTGTAGGATCTGGTTCTTAAACTTAACGGACATTAACACAGCATTTTTAAAAATCTGATTTATTTTTGCTCTAATTTTTCATTAGATAAAAGATTTCCACAAAAGTAATTTTATTTTCGTATTAGGCTATGTAGAAACTTGATCTCTCCTCCCCTCTACATTTTGAGTCTAAACTACTAGATGGGTGACCCTTTTACAATATCATAGTACATAGTTACACTGTTCTAATAAAAATGCTGCTATATTTTCTTGGGGACCAATCTTACAAACACACACATGGAACATATTCATATGAGTAAAGTTACTCATGTAAGTGTCTACTGGATCAATCCTTTAGGCTCTGCCTTCTGGTAACTATAATTTGTTTCCTGGTTTTATAAAAAAGTTGTAAATGTTGTAAAGTAAATGTAAAGTTCAACTAGATCACTGTCTTTGATTACGTGTTTGATGTAGAGCTCAGAGGATAGCAGAAACTTAGTATGAAAATTTAAATTGTCACAAGTGATTTACTATTTCAGAATAATAAAAACCTTATCCCATATGGATTTGTCATAATTTAATGTCCTGATTATTAGGCTGTGTACGGAAGTTCAAGTGCTGTCAAGTCAGCATACAAGATAAGAAAGGAAAAATCTGGTGGAATTTTAGAAAAACCTGCTACAAGATAGTAGAACACAACTGGTTTGAAACCTTCATTGTCTTCATGATTCTCCTTAGTAGTGGTGCTCTGGTAAGTGAAATGTGTAACAGGTATATTATTTCTGAGAAAGCACCTTTTAGAAGAGTGGCTTATCAAAGAAATATGTATAGCACAGGGTTTTTTCACAAGAAAAAAGTACTTTAATAAAAAATGTCATATCTGGAATGTCATATGGGAACACCCAGAATTCCTATATCCTACCATTAGTAGAGATTAGTCCTTCACACTGTTCTGTCCAAAGCCTCTATTGGGGTTGGATTGGGAGTATATGGAAGTTTTCTTTGAACATTCTGGCTGGCTCAGACAGAATACTTACTAGAGCAGTGGGAGAATACACACAAAAATAGAAGCTGTAACACATGTACATGTGTATGGATTCATACTTTCACTAGACCACTTTCTTTTTCTGTTATAACACTTGGTCAGTACTCTAGCCATGTCCCTTTTGGAGTTTGTCAGCCCTGACCTTGATTGCTGACAATACAGTAGCAGAGAGGTGGCTGCCCTATGTGTGTAACCCTCTCTCCCTCCTTATGCACCTCTGCAGGTCCCGACACAGTCTAGCTTTTATTATTTTGTGTGGAAATGGCAGCTGTGGTCAACCCAGATTTTGTAAAGGTTTGATCAGATGAAAAAGAAAACAAATACAAAATAAAATGTAAAACTTCTTTTCAAGAAGTCTTGAACCATTTGCCTTTATACATTTCTCCAGCCAATTTCCCCTCTCTCAGCCTTCCAGCTGTCTTTTTATTGCCTAGAGATACCTCATACATTTTAACATGTTCATTATATCTGCTGCTTTTTAATTTGTCTAAGTGCCTTCAGGTCCAACTATCCCCATCACTGCACAGAAAGAATTCTGCAATAATGTACTAGCAAATACATCTGCCATTGACAAGATTGTGGCAGATTGGTAGATAGCAGATAGGAAGATTAGTTGCATTGTGAGATGAAGGAAAGGAAAAGAAAGTACAGATGAGTGCATGAGTGGGAAGATGGTTTTAGAGAATAAGGCTAATGGGGTCAGGCAGTCTGTTTCCATTTAGAAGCAGGAGTCTGGGTAGACATGGGAGGGTGATAGCTGAACCACTTTATTTTGGTGGTTGGGACAGCTAAACACAACAAGAAGACCTTTTTTAGAGAGCAATGCTTGCAAATAAAAAAAAAATCCCTCAACAGGGTAGCAACTCTAGACTAGGAATTGCCTGTGAATACAGGTGACATGATGTGTATTTCTCATAATCCCAACCTTTCCCTTAGGATGTAACTCTTAAAAAGGATATTTCAGATGTGTCATCTCTAGGCTTCATGACTGCTTGCTATGCATCCAGTAACATGGTCAAGGTTAAGTGATAGGCCATTAACTTGCTTTTCATCAAATTAATAAATGCTCTTCTAAACCACTTAATTCCTATAAAATGAAATTTCTTGTATGAAAAGTTCTATATATATAAGTAGTCATTTTGACTAGTAGAGAATACTTATTAGTAACAGATCTTTGTATCTGTGCTTTATAAGGGCAAAGTACTGTTACATAATTGTCCTAATTTCTTTGAACAGGTAACATATTTTAATTACCCTCCCATTATTTTTACACACCTATCCAAACATACTTAGGCTAGTGTGGCATAATTCTTTTTTAAAAGTTCTCTAAGTTTGTAGCCAAAATCCCATAAACCTCTTCATTTATTTTGAAACTCTTACCATGTATCCTGCTTGTGTTTTAAAAAGAGACACCTAGAAACAAGTGCCTGTTTTTCCTATAGTTACTCACTGCGTAAGCTGTCATTTGAGGGTTAGGGTTGTCAGTTACAGCATTCAGCACTGGGTCACTGCCTCATTTCATCTTGCCACATACTTCATACAGACTTTTGTGAGTTGCAAGTTATTAGTGTCTAATATTGCATTGTGCATTGAATTGAGATTTGTCTTGTCTAAATCAAAGGGTCTGTGTCTGGATTGACAGTAGACAGGGTTCTGAAAACCTTCTGAGGAGTACTGTAGATCACTCCCATCACCATATACCAAAGACTCGAATCTCAAAAATATATTTTGTGATCAGTGCATGCCACTTACAGAAAACATCCTGAATTGGAAAGTGATTTACCTTTTCCTTTTCATCTTTAGCTCATACTGCCTAAATTGTATGCAAAGGCTTATGAATACTGAACTTGAATATTGCTTGTTGTTCACAGGCTTTTGAAGACATATATATTGAACAGCGCAAGACTCTCAAGACCGTGCTAGAGTATGCTGATAAGATTTTCACTTACATCTTCATTCTGGAAATGGTGCTAAAATGGGTGGCCTACGGTTTTCAAACCTATTTCAGTAATGCCTGGTGCTGGCTGGACTTCCTGATTGTCGATGTATGTACTGTATACTCTCAATAACCAATTTCTACTGTTCTGTAAGTGGGCGATCTTACATAACTTCTTATCAGTCATATGAATAATGAGGACAGTACTCTGGGGTAAAAATTATCAAAAATCGCATGAATGGTGAACATTTCCCTGGTACCTTGTGGTTGTTTAATGACTCACTGAAATGGCAATTGTATGTTACATTTCATTGCACATCTTCTATTTGTTTTCAGCAGTAATCCTCATGTTGATTTTATAGCACTCCTGCTCCATGAGTTCGCAAGACAACTTTCAATATAACCCTACCATTTTTCAACCACTTGTGACCTTCTAAAGCTTATATTGGGAGCTGAATCTTTTTAATTTTTGGCTTGGCTTAGCCTCTGTCCTCAGTCTCTCTTTTGTTCTGAGTTCTGTCAGAATACTATACTTTAAAACAGAAGTAATCTATTTTTATGGATAATAGAATTTACTACTAGCCATAATACACAGATTGGTATCTTCATAAACACCTATATGATTTAGGAGCACTAATCAATGGGACTTGCACTCCAAGGTCACTTAGGCACTTTCAGTGCATATGTTTTGTCTTCTGTCATCTACATGAGTCCATGTTCATGAGTTCTTTCCGTCTTTGCAGAGAATGGGAAAAATTAAAACAAATTGACAAAGACCACACAAACTCTAGAATCCTGCCAAAAGTTCTAAATCTGCCAAAAGCAGCAGTTCAAGCATATTCCTTCCTTTCTTGTAAATGCTTTGTTTTTTAGTTATTGGATGTCTCTTTTTTGGTTTTTGTGTTTTTTCAGCTTCTCCAGGTGAAGCAAGTCAGTAGTTCAGCTTCTCCCAACCTATTTGTTTTAGAATGTTCATTTTTGCACATTAGTGATCTCAGTTCAGATTCTAACTCCTCTCTCCCTCTCCTCATCTGAGGAAACATTAGAGAACTGAAACTCCAACCCTTTCTAATGGGTTTCCTTTGCCCACCTACCTAGGCAAAGTCTCCCCTAAAAAAAAAAAGCGTAAGATTAACTCCCCCTTTTCAGACAGGGCAGTATAACTATCTGATAACAATGCTAGCTGTTACATTTTTTAAAAGCTTTGACAGCTCCAATGTTATCATACCTTTACATATTTTTATATTATTCCTGGCTATGGAACCTTTCTTCTGCTGTTCTTTACTGCTTGATATTTCGTTACTGCAAATGTCGTAAGATAGAATGGAGACATTCTTATTTGGCAATCTGCATTCATTGTCTGACATCTTTCCTACCTTACCACTAGGATTTAACTTTTTGAAGGTATTTTTTTGGGATTGTATTGTAAAATATTTTATACTTCTGTTTTGCAGTTTTCCTTTAAATAGCTGTTTGTACAATAATTTGTAAGTTTCTACACTTTTTGGTAGGATTCAGAGTTGGTGTATCCTCTGAGACAAAGCTTTGATGGTACATGTGAATTGCACCTAATTTTGGCGCACACAAAAGGAATGCACTGGAATGATTGGTGTAGATTCCAGTTGTAGAAAGGAAATGTATTAGGTAAATAATTTTACATTAGATAAAATATAGCTCTTAAGAAATTAAAATATTGGTAAATATACCTAGCAATTTTCTTTCTCAAGGATAATATCACAGAATTCTGTTACACTTCATGCTTTTACAATGTAACATCATTTGAGCTCAGAACTGATGCCAATGAGAGTTTTTGGCGGGGAGGATGGAAGGCAGTCCATGATCTTCAGTATGCAACAGGAGAAGGAAGAAATCAAAAGGCATCCCCCTCTCCTCTTCCCCGCCCCCCATTTTTCCTCCAAAAGGAAACGGCATTGCTTTTGTTGCCACAGTATCTTAGTAGAGATGATTAAATCCAGAAGAATTAATGGACTGTGTGAGAAAATATTCAGACTCTCTAAAATATGTTCATGTCCAAAGTAATTTACGGCTCTTGTCATTAGCTAAAGATGTGTTGATCCCTTGTAAAAGAGGATTTATTTCTGCATGAATAGGCAAACCAAACAATTGAGTCCTCTCTAAGCAAATATTATGAGATGCAAACTTAAAACTGCTTTCCTTCACGTGTTTCTATAGGGCTATAAAGTCATGGTATAACAATATTAAGAAGCTGAAGGTTTCAAAGGATAAATCCTTTTAATTTTACATATATTTCACTAGTCTCTTACTTCAGGTTAATGCATCTGAAATAAAATGTTCACTGAGTGCTGTGCTAATGTGATAGGTAACCAGATTGTTAGAATCCATAATATTCAGAAGAGAAAAGTTATTTTCAGACAAACTGGAAGAATTACTAGCAGAAGATTAAAAAAAAATCACTCCTTCAGTGTATCTAGTTGAACTACACAGATTTATATTATGGAGGATCTGGCCCAGTAGTTGTTGAGATGGTTAAAATTTTAAATTAGATTATAAGGCCGGAAGGGAGGGACCATTGTGATGATCTCACTTGACGTCCTGCATAATACAGACCATAGGACTTCCCTGAATTAGTTCCTGTTTTAACTAAAGCATGTCTTTTAGAAAAACATTGAATGTTCACTTAAAAATTAGGACTGATGGAGAATCCACCACAGCCCTTGCTTGGTAAATTATTTCAACGGTTAATTGCTTCACTGTTAAAAATTTGTGCCTTTATTTCTAATCTGAATTTGACTAGCTTCAACGTCCAGCCATTGCCTCTAGTTCTTTAAGTGTTGGTCACTATATCTGTTTAACTTGAGGTGTACATGTGTTCCATGTGCCTGAGACCAAAAGATTTTTTCCATTAGTGATATTCATTGGTCTATGCTTGCACCCTCCTCATGCTCTGAACCGAGGGCATAAAGGGGATCATAGACAGACTGTATCTTCAGTTTATTTCTACTGACTGTCATTTGATATAGAACTTCTTAGTGTCCGCAGCTTCATTAGCATTCTTAGAAAAATCCAGGGATTTTTGTAAATAGTTTTCCTCTAGATAGATAAGTTTTAATTACTTAGAGTAGCATTAGACAGGCCTGGGAGCTCTGCACCACCACCTCCACAACCCTATATGGGTTACCTGGTATGCCCAAGATCCCATGATTCAAGACTTCCCTGGTCTTCCCATTTAGTGACCATCAGGACACATTCCTGTATTGCCTTGGGGAATCCCAGAACCCCTATGAGAGCAATATTTATTGCTCCTTTCCCCTCAAATCCTTTCAATCCTGAGAGTTCAGGCTCAGAAGATTACTGATGGGATGGTCAATGAGATTCCAGTCTGACCCTGTTTCACCACGGTTTTCCCTGACTCCAGAATCACAGAGGGCAGAGCTGATAGGAGTAGAGTAAGAGAAGCACTCTCAAAAAGTGAGAGAAATCTCTTCTAAAGTTGTCATCTAAGCAGAGGACCACTTCTCCGACACACTCCAAGGTAAAGAAGACTCTGCATCCTGGTATGGGTCGGTAAGGAACATGGGTCTGGTTCATTAGTACAGAGAATCAAACGTGCACAAAACTACCAGCCATGGATGGGACATTATCAGCCTTGCTGCTGGTGAGGGAAAGAAGAGAATAGAAACCCTCTACAACAACAGTACCGACTCTCAGCAGCAAGAAGGAGTCATCAGTACCAATACTCACCACCTGGCACGAACCAGCACTGTTGGCTCCACCAAGAGGCAGAAGCCCTTTCCGCTGTCCAGCCTCAGGGGTCAGGTATACTATTCTTGATGACTTAGCTGTATATACTCACCCAAGGGCATGAATACTCTTGGAACAGTCCTTGCAGAGAGGTTCCCAAATCATAGGTCCACCACTCACCAGAACTGTCAGCCAGCTAGGGCATAAGACGACAACCGGTACCAGTAGCTCCACCTATTGATTATATTCCTCAGGTGAGTTTGAGACCTGAATGGCAGCTCTACTGACTGTACTGAGACAGGAAGCTAGTCCTGCTAGAGATTCCAGAGTTTCTTGGGCACGTTCCCACTCCCACAGATCAAACTCTACTGCTGAGAATCAGTGGTCCTCCCCACAAGGGCATCACCCCTTATCCATGTGATCCCTCACACTGATTCTAATGTGGCCTTCTCTCTCCTAGTCCTGTCATCACTAATGAAGGGTCCATTTGAGCCCATAGCCTTCTTTTCTCACCTATCTATGAAGGTTGTATTTCTGGTTGCAATTACCTCAGACAGAAGAATAAGTGATTTGGGGGCCCTTATGGCTGACCCACCTTATATAGTCTTCCATAAGGAAAAGGTTCCCTGAAGTTAAACCCCAAATTCATCCCCCAAAATCAACTCTGAATTTCATCTATAGCAGGTCATCCACTTACCTGTTTTCTATCCGAATCCACATGCCACCTGAGAGGACAGGAAACTATGCTTTGGATGTCTATAGAGCCTAGGCTTTCTTACCTGCAGAGGACAAAACCTTTCAGGAAATCTTTTAAATTATTCATCTCTTTTTGGCAAATGTATAAGACAGGAAACTATATTTGGACAGAGACTATCCGAATGGCTTTCCGGCTGCATCCTGCTTTGGTTACAAGTTGGTGGCAACCCTTCCACCCCAAGGTGGGAGGGCTCACTTGGCCAGAGCCCAGGCCCCATTAGTGGCTTCACTTAGCCAGAAAAGGGACATTTCTGTCTCTAGAGAGGCAAATGTGGGGCTCTGTACACACTTTTGCGAAACATTATGCCTCCTTTGGAAGAGCAATCTGTGGTACAACAGGGTATCTCACACCCCTGTCCTCAATGAATACTGCTTATGAATCACATTAAGTGTAATATAGGGGCCCTCACTTGAAGCAAGAAATGTTACTTGTTCAGTAACTGGAGGTCTTTGAGGTGTGTGGTCACTAACTGTATTCCACTACCCACCTTCCTTCTCTTCAGCTGCCTTATCCTAGGACTTTTCATAGTAGAAAGGTAACTGGAAAGGCAGTTAGTTCACACTGCCCCTTTTGTTGTCAGATTGGTGCACAAAGAAGGGAAGAGTGCACATGAGGACTAACAGTCATGGCCAACAAAAAATCTGGTCTCGGGCATGAAGCATGTACACACCTCAAGTAGACTACACATAGGGACAACACATCTTGAAATACTGTAAGGTAAGTAACCACAATGAATACCTTCTGTCTCCTAAACTAAAGAGCCCTGCATTATCAAATTTCTCTTCTCCATGTGTATATTTATATAGGCTGATCAAGTCACCACTTAATTTTTTTTGATAGGAAGCTCAGTCAATTTAGTTCTTCACCAAAAGGCATGTTTTCCAATCCTTTAATCATTCTTGTGGCTCTTCTCTGAAGAACTGTATTATAAATTGCTCCAAATCTATTATGTAATGTAGATTATTATTTCCCACAAAAGAGATTAACAAAAACAAGCTTCCTTATATCACATTTTGTCACAACTACAATATTTTAGTATAATATAGTAAAATATCTCATGAAGAATTTAGGTTGCCAACAGATCATTTTTAATCTGCCTTGTAATGACAAAAATAATTATATTCTACTTTATTACTGAACATTGAACAATAAGATTTAGTTCCTGTAGTAATATGCTTAAGGTAGTATAAATTCCTTAATAATCAGACCCCTTACACCAGTAAATAACCTTTTTCTTTTCAGGAAGAAAGTAATTTCAGATTTCAGTACCTTCTACATAGATTGTTGTCAACTGACCTAACTGAAAAAATATTTTCAATCCAACTAATGAAAACTAAGGGGGAAGTTTTGATTAAATACATGTTAAATGTATGTTAGCTTAGATTCTTCAAGTTTTCTGATTTTCTAATATTTCATATGTTCATTTAATGTAAAATTCTGAGACAATTTCAGCTTGCTTTGCATTTGGTAGAAAATTATAGGTGTTGGACACCTTCTCTGGCTTGATTTCTGAGTTCAGTGAAATGTTGAGCCAACCTAGAACCTTTTATTCAAATCCTCATCCCCTACAAACTTGGGTGGCATTGATAAAAATGGAAGTCAGATACAAACCATCTCATTTGTGTTTTTCCAAATCCTGTCTGACCAAAGTTTTGCAAAACCAAACATAGGTTCCTTGCCTAAGCTATTCAAAATAAATTTTTGAAGAAGTTTTAACATAGTTTGATAAGAGATACTCCTGGCAGAAGACATATCAGGCAATTGTTTTCCTTTTGTATTGGCAGTTACGAGGGGAAAAGCACTTCCTAAAAAGAATAAATTAAATAATACTCAGAACTGTGAATCATCATTCCAAGCAGCCTTAATCCAAACAGTTCTTTGTCTATGTAGGGGAGGTAAGCCATAGCAGGAAGCTAAGGAAGTTTCATGGTGAAAGAGGAACACCTTTTGTTGCACAAATTGAGTGGACAACAACTGATTGCTTTTTAGTGTACCTTGATGCTTGTGAAAGATGCTATGGAATTTGATAAATAACAATTATTTGGCAGAAGCTTCTTTATGCAACACTGAATATTATAAAGCCTTTAATTAAATTCAAGATTGATCACACAAACTAATTACTGAGTTACCTATTGACACATCTCCTGATTAATAGTAGCCTACATTCTCAACAGCCTTCTATAATTTTTCTCTTCATTGGGGTATTTGGGCCCTGGGGAATGTGACTACTATGAGTTTTTCTAAAGACTTTAAGCCTAATCCTTTTCACACTGAATCTGATGTCAAAATTCCCATTGATTCCAGATCAGGCCTCTGATTGAGAGTACTAAGGCTCCTGTAAAATTTTAAGACAAAAGGGTAAAATATGTAGACATTGACAAACAGTTTAGATTTAGCTGTATTCCTTTTCAAAAGTTTTTTCTGTTTGGTGTAGCTTCTCCTCAGCTACATTTATAGCAAAATAAGTTAAAAAGGATTCTTATGCCAACAGGATTTCATAAGCATGACCAGGGCCCAAGCATAATTTGTTTGGGCGCAGTGAAAACTTTTAACACGGGCCCCCTCCCCCACACATACCACAATCCCTCATCCCATAGGTACAATCTCATGAGCCATGACAAAATTTTTACTTCTGGTAATGGGAGTTGCAGCCTTGTCTGTACCCCGAGGGCCCCATTAAAGTGTACCCTTTTCCCCGTGTGCGGGCCCTGAGAATGATAAACTTTATGTATAAGACATTTTTTGCCACCACAATTTCACTATGACACCCTTTATGAAACATTTTTAGTAAGGTAGTAACATTGTCACAGTCAAAATATTTTGTTAGTAAGAATTTTGGAGAAAGTCATCCAACCTTTTATTATTTTTTCTGAGAATGTTATGACTCATCCAGACTGTAATTTCTCAAGGGTAGTAATGTCAGAAAAAGACTATTTGTGTTCTTTAGTTGGCCTATAACCTGTGTTTGGAAAGTTATTTCCTATGTCTAACCTGATCATGCATATATCTGATGATAGTATCTTAGATCATAAGACTAAGAACTTCAGCGATTCACAACTTAATGTTTCTTCTTTTCCAGTTTTTTCCACTACCCAATTTCTCTTGCTGTATTTAAAAACCCTTTCCTAATATCCCAACTAAACTTTTCCTCCTTTAACCATTGCATCTGGCATCCTTCCAAATGGTCTATACATGATACATAAAAATAATTTTTCTTTGTTTTTTATGTAGGTTTCTTTGGTTAGCTTAATAGCTAATGCCTTGGGCTTCTCAGAACTTAGTCCAATTAAATCACTTCGAACGCTACGAGCTTTGAGACCTTTGAGAGCCTTGTCACGATTTGAAGGAATGAGGGTAAGAGGAACCTGAAAAGTTTATTTCAGAAAAGAAACAACTGTTGATACAAACATGCCCAAGACATTTAAAAAATAGAAATGTTGTACTCACTCTTATTTATTGCACATCCGTTACTGAGTTCTACAGAAGTATGTTTCATTATGTTGCTTTTAACCGTATGCATTAGCTGTGTTCACCTGAGTTACTTAACCTGTAGTTAATCTAAGGAAGTCTTTTTAAGCTGTCAATTCCTAGCAGATTTAGCTGTAACAAGATTAAAAGTAAATAGATTCTGTTCATATTTTTTTCATTAGCAGCTTATTTTTAAAGTAATCTTTATATTACTTTATAATCTTTATATCTTTATATATTTTGCTTACTTTATATACAGTGTGCAAAATGACTTCATTTAGATATAGAAAAACTTAAACTCACTTAGCAGAATGAGAAGTGTTTAAAACTATTTGTATTATTCTGTTGGCTGTCAGATGAAGTTTATAGGAAAGAAAGGACTGAATGTTCCTTTTTCTTTATTAGGAAGTTAATCACAATAACTAAAGAATCCTGACTGCAGTAAGAGCCTTTTATCAAATGTGCTTCCCTACACATAATATATTTGGTTCTCTTTTCTACAGAAATTGATCTATTGCACAACATCTGTATCACACTGGAAAAAAATTAGATTTCATTAGTACTTTGCTTTTGTTGATGTTTTTTTCTGCTATAAGGGTCCATGAAGACATCTCCATATTATGTTATACCAAATGTTACGTGAAAAAATTACTCAGTGTGCTTTTATTAATTTTGCAATAACGACTTTCAACATGTTTGTGACGGTGTGAGAAATGTAATCCTTACTTCATTCTTTGCTGTTTTGATGTGTTTCTGTAGTGATAGAGATGAACGTATGTAGCCCTCTGACTCGGTGACAAGAGTTCAGAGAGGAAGCATATTTTCATGTGCATCAGAAAAAGACCATGAAATCACTTACTAATCGGGGGTAAATATTAGCTGCTTTAGATTGGTTGCTTTAAAATCAAAAGGCTCAGGTTTCCTGCAGCAGCACTTGCATCTGCTTTCACATTCAGAAGCAGAGAAAAACAAACTCTTCCATATCCACCAGCCCTTTTCTTCCCTCCAGAACTCTGAGAGCTCCTTCTAGCCCATCACCTCATCACCAAAGCTTAGGCTCTCAGCAGAAACACCAGATTCCTGGTGAGCATAAAACAATAAAAATACTCCCAGTGCTCTTTCCAGAATTATCTAAGGAATCTCTCTTGTATTGTAGGAGGGGGAAGAGAATGTTTCTCTTACTGAGATGAGATGTCAGTACTGGAGGCTGGGGGGACCGAGGTGAACCAGGGGAGAATGTGCAGGAGCTTGTACATGTTGTGAGGAGTTTGATAGCATGCAAGGGAGAGGAATGAAAGTTGGAATACTTCTGTTAGGATATTGGAAGCAAGATTTCTGTAGGGTTCATCATATGCACGTGAGTGTGTGTTTCTCTGAGAAACCTTCTCTCTTTTTCATCTTTTTAAGCTCTTTGTGGATGCCTTATCCTTAGTAACTGAGGACTAGATGTATATACTTTCCACAGTGTGAGGTCCACAGTGGTAGAGTTAGAAGTTGTGTGATAGGAAAGTGACCTATTTTAGTTGAGGCTTTGATCAGGGTTGAGGGAGCTTTATTGGATTTCAATTATGAGACATTGTTTTGGTTATTTTGTGTCAATGAAAACACCTAACCTGTGTTATAAAAGAACGGGATATTCTTCATAGGATTTTTCTTGATTGCCTTTTCCTGACGCACTCGCCTATACTTAGTAGGAAGAAAGAACATTCATATAGTTGTTCTCAGAGAGATTAATTAAGTTCACTTAGGACCATGACATACTGTAATTAATATTTCCTACAGGGTTGTGAACTGGGCCCTCTCTTTATAGAAGCTAATTCCTTTTTGGAATTTCAAATGCACCCTGTTCCAAAGTATGTAATGAGGTGCCGCTGTTACAATCCTCTGATAGCTACTATAATGTGACTGAGCGTATTTTCTGGGGATTTGGTGGCCTAGGAATGACCACTAGCTATGTTGTGGTAATCATGGGAACACAAGGTCTTATTTTCAGATGTAGACCAGATGTAAGAATTCTCATTCTTAGCCATTTTAGAATCATAGGGTATTTGTTGACAAGAGGCCTCTTCTCTTGTTCATGATTTTCATTGCAAGGCCAGTGCATACCTTAAAACATAAATAAATTAATAAATGTTCTTTGTTTTCCTGAGAGAGGAAAGATAAATTGTTTAGAAGATTGGTGGCAGTGGAAGGTTATTTAAAAAAAATAAGATAGTAAAGAATCCCCATGCAGGTTAATTCTGATGCCAGATGCTCTTGTAATAGAAAGTGAGAAATGAAAAACTTATTGACAATGTCTGCAAGCTTTTATTTATTGTTAAAAAGCAAAAGACATCTTAGGTAAGACCTAATGGTTAGCCCATTGGTAGGGCAGAAATAAGTAGTGTTGCTACAGTTAGAGTTGCCCAATACTTTCTGTTATAAGCCCCAGTTTTCAGTTACTTATAACTTTGCCAAAATCTAACTCTGTGAACTGACATTTTCCATTCTTAGGTATCTGCCTCAGGGTGAATTTTTTGTAAAAATGTATGGAAAAAGTAGCATGTGATTATGTTAATAACAACAACAACAACAACAACAAAGCCCTCAATCATAATACACACAAAAGGGGTGGAATTAAGGTTGCGCAGGCAGCCTTTATTCTGGCATTTCCTAGTTTTTGACTACTTGGCTTTGCAACCTTAGCATTTGACCATGTACTGTATATACAAAATAGTAAGTGAAAAGGCCCCTTTAAAAAATAAGATTGAGGTAAAATCAGGCTTAGATTGAAAATCTGCTTGAAATCTTAACTATGGACTAACATCTCTCCATAATCCTTTTAGTTGTGAACCGTTCTCATAGGTTGCTGTAAGTCTCCTCCCTCGAGTCCTTCCTCAAAACCTTCTTCTGTGAAGCCTTCCAGCTTCAATGATGGCACATCATTCCGTGTTTGCCTATATGGTACCTGTATGTATTTTTAAATATTGTGTTGTAACAACATTCGTCTTTTTAGATTGTAAGATCTTTGGGACAGAGCATCCTCTTTGTTTAGTGCAAACTATATATTGTCAAGCACAAATTGCACTTAGTAGTATATATCCATAATAAATAACATATTTATTAGTTACTTTATTAAATTTTTCTTGGTGACTTAGTCTGTATATTAATACATTAATTTCCTGTTTACCTTTAAGGGGTCACATTGTTAGCCTGGTATTCAGCTGGCCTCCCTACTTTCACTCATAGCTTAGGTCTGTTGGACACGAGCAATTGGTTGTGTCCACAAATCAGCATCTAAAATAGAACAGTCATCCAGATTAGAGTAATTTTGGACATACAATGTCCCATGCTTATTTACACCTAAAATTTGTGGGCAGAAAATATGGAGGCCAGCTTTTGAAAATATGGCCCTACTATCCTAATTTCTAGATGGCAACAGTCATATTAGAGCTTCTTGTCAGCACAAGCAGTTTCAGTCTTCCCAGAAATATGAATGTCATTTCCAATTCACCTCAAAGTCTCTTCTTTAGTGAGAAAAAAAATCCAGCTCCCTAGTTTTTCATCTCCGCTCAGATAGTTAGCACAGATAATTACAGCCTGAGCTAATTTTGTCTATTTTGCGCATGTATTAAGGAAATATGTATTATGTTAATATAACTTGAACTTCACCTAAGATTGTAGAGTAGATGTAATCGATGGTTTTAGTCTTTAACATTAACAGTAGCACATCTTCTGATGTGTAGTCTATTTAGACCTTTATCCATGAGTTCTACTGGCAGCAAGCTTAGACAAACAATTTTTTCCACCGTCATGAACTTTGTACTGTTTCTGGTAGACTTGCACTCACGAATGAATTCCCAGCCATTTTCATCTTTGACCCGAAACTCTTATCTCCCCTTTCCAGCTGTCTCAGCCTTCACTGTAATCTCTCACCAAAGCCTTCTCAGTTTCCTTTTTAGCAGCTTCTGAGCCTTCTTCACCAAATCTCACCTTTAAGTCTTGACTCCTTAACTCTTTCCTGAGTCATGGTCTTTGATCTCTTCATTCCTCCCTTGTGTTCCCACTAACCTGACCCACTGGCCATTCAGGGCCTCGTCAGTCTCTTCCCCCAGCTTTAATATAGCTCGCCTATGTATGTAAAGCTGGTAATTTTGTTCTAAAAGATATACTGTAGCCGCTATACTGTAAGGCATACCAAGACTGATGGTTGTAGAAAAACAATTTATTTCCTGTTCTATACAGTTGTTATTTCTCCCCATCCACTCTTTTTATATCACTTTGTTTCCCTGCTACAACAGTCCTAATAATGTAAATATCCAAATTTTTATGACAATAAGCATTTGGTCCACTGCTTATTACAAAGTTTCTGCCAACACACTTGTGATTTCCATCAACTGTAGGTAACACTCTAGAAAACACAATTTTACATCACTTTCCCCTAGTGTCTGGAAAACATGCTTCACCCAACTTGAGTAGAGACTCAAGTAACTGAGGCCTAACTTTTGTTATGAGGACAAGAGATTTTATCAAATCTAATTATTACTAGAAATGTTTTCATGTTTTGGGTTATTTTTGTTTTTATTTTTTAATTTAATCCCTCTTCTGTAGAGACAGAATATGAAACTGATTAAAGAAATGTGAAATTAATTAGTCTATTATCATTGTCTGCTGAGTGAAATGTTGAAAAATAACTTTGACTTCTAGAATGTATTTCATTTTAGTCGTCTAAGGAAATAGGTTTATTTAAAATAAGACTTGTAACTGACAATATCCATTTGAATATTTCTGATTGTCATTCATATAATGTACTTCAGAATACATAACTACAATATTTGAATCCTTAATTCCTTTAATTAAAGTGTTAACTCCCTTAATTGTGTCATTGATCTCTGTTCTTGGCACATTAATTGATATCCATGTACCCTTTTTCCTTTCAAAAGAAATGGTTATTTACAAAGTGTACTTTGTCACTGAATCACTACCAGTGATGGAAATTGGCAACATTCTCTGGGATCCCACAGAGCAAGCTAGTTTCTGACACCTACTGTATACAGAGCAGAATAGCATGGTATACAAATGTATGTAGTGTTGTTGTAGTTGTGTTGGACCTAGGATATTAGAGAGACAAGGAGGGATTTGAAATAATATCTTTTATTGGACCAAATTCTGGTGGTGAGAGAGACAAGCTTTTGAGCTTACACATCTCCTTAGGCTTGCAAGCCTGAGTTCCAGACAGAATTGCAACATCCACACTGTAGTTTTTAGCACACTAACTCAAGCCAGGCTTGCACAAGTTCATCTTTCCTGGGCTGAGCAACTCACTCCCAGCTGCAGTAGACATATTCTATGAGTCTAAAGGATACATTGTAATCAGAGTTTACCCCATGTTTTCCCTCTGAAGTTCCTTGTTGCTTTGGTGCCCTATTTCTAGTGATCACCTGGGTTTCCTGCCAACTGCAGTTTGTGTCTTGGCAGACCTCTAAGGCACACACATTTTACAGCCTTGTATCACTGACTGCCTTAGGTCAGGCACCTTTTTGATACTTTTGCCTCTTAGCAGAAGTCAGAAATATGATTTCTAAGCAATAAAAAACTCCGCTAGTCCTATCTGCTGCATTGTCATTCCTAGAACTCAAACAGTTCAATAAATGAAGAAGAAAGTGAAATTAATTATGGAAGTACCGATTTCAACAGTGACTGCAACATCTCTAGGAAATTATTTGATACTGATAAATCTTGTGGAGACTTACTTTCTGTCTCCATGCATTCTTGTAACCAGAGATTTCTTATGGACCCGCCAGTTTTGTTACAGAACCCTTTTCTTCAGTCTCTTAGCCCTTAGGGCAGAAACAAAGATATGGGCATTGGTGGGGTCTGGTCCACATTCTAATGAAGCAATCTCTACGTCCTCTCTACAGGAACATAACAATACGGTTAGCTTCAAAAAGACTATTTTTCCACTTTTATAGCAAATCCAGCATCTGGGGATGGATAATGATGTGGTACAAGGCAGGCCTTGCCAAACATAGGAAAGGTTCCTGAAATTCTCCCAAATCAAGGAGAAGTAGAAGCCATCGATGCAGCTCTGTCTTTAGTTGCTGAGAACTATGGTCTCAAGAATATAGACTATCTTTTGGAGAATTAAGTCATAAATATCTATCTCAGTAAGTCAGGGATATTGGCCAGATTGGATTACCTTCAGGAACACATGCAGGTATGTCTTAAACCAGCTTCACTGTACAAACATTTGTACTGTTTAATGCTGGTTCAAAATCAGCAATTGCTCAAAACTGGTATCAGACTCATTCTCCTCTAAGCTAAGTTCTCTTATTATCTTATAAGTCCATTCAAGGACTTTTTGTGCTTCTATATTCCATCCATTTATATAAAATTATTTCTTTGTAGTTGTCACTTTTATATTAGAATGGCATCATATCAAATTTCTATCTCTTTAGAATACTTAAAATTGATGATGACACAATGGTTGTGCATGCTTCATAACTAAAGAAAATTCTACTTTTCATGTGTCTCAGGAGATTGTTGGACATTTTGCTCCAAATTATTTAAAAAAATTAGCTAAGGCACAAGTTGGAAGCTTAAAACAGAGATTGGAGATATCTGAAATGAAGCTGCATCTGGGACAATCATCATGCATCTTTCTAGGTTTTCACCTGAAATGCAGATAACTTCAAGTATCAGTATTCTTGCTTCAAGATGGATTAAGGATTGAGGTGTTGCATTAGGATAATTTATCTGCTGTCCAACCAACAATTGCCAGCAGGTATCAAAGTGTGCACAACCAGATCCACACACGTGTTCTGGACAGAAAGATCCATGGAGGCTGAGATGTGGTGAAAAATTTCCAGTTTCATTAAACATTCTAAATTGGCTCCTCAGTTCTCTGTGGACTCTTCAGCAAAGGAGCGATAACCCCAATGATTAGAACTAATGGAGAGTTTTTGTAGAAATTAAGTGATCAGGTCTGAAAAGCCATAGCTGTTCTTTCCTAGGGATATCACATTGTTACTTAATTCAACCAGCAAGAGGCACTTGTCTTTCTACCACACTAATTACCTATAATATAATGGCAAAAATATTGATCATATTATAAGCAGAATCTTTACATGCTTTTATATACACTGAAATAAAATAGTATTTTTTCATATGAAATACCTAACAAGGTTATTATAAGTGGAGCTTGAAAGGCACTGTAGTGATCCAGATGAATATATAATACAAAGTGGTCTATTTTTTATAGTAGGTTGTCTTCAGTAAGTAAAATAATAATGTATGAATAATTATACTGTAAAGGTATGTGTTTTACAATTCTTGAAGTCCTAATTTTGTCAAGTAACCTCTGTACTGTTTGCAAAGATCTATAGATCAATCAGTCGTTATCATCAGTCATTGTTTATATTCATCAGTAACAATGTCACAAATATTAATGTGAATATTATATTTCTTTAACATGTATCTTTTTCCCATAGAGTGCACGTTTTCTGATTGTCGTACCATGTTAAAGAAAATTAACTTATTTTTCATTTTGACATTTTTAGTTTTCACCTTTTTTCATGTTGATTCATTGTGTGATTTATTACAAATATTTTAAAAATAAGATCATTTGTAACTACATTTTGTAATAAAATATTTTTGCTGTTAGCCTTTTTAGAAGAATGCCTGATTACTTTGCTGATATAAGTTTTCTAACAAGCTTTTCTCCTCTGTATTTGTTTGTTAGGTGGTTGTGAATGCCCTTTTAGGAGCAATACCATCTATTATGAATGTACTTCTGGTTTGTCTTATATTCTGGCTAATTTTCAGCATAATGGGAGTAAACTTGTTTGCTGGCAAATTCTTCTACTGTGTTAACACTACAAGTGGTGTACGGTTTCTAAGAGAACAGATTCAGAATAAAACTGATTGTGTGAGCCTTATGAAAAGCAATAAAGATGTCCTGTGGAAAAATGTGAAAGTAAACTTTGATAACGTTGGAGCTGGCTATCTTTCTCTGCTTCAAGTAGTAAGTGACAATTCTGTATATATTTTTAAAGTTTAATTTTCTATCTATAATTTATAGAAGTGAAGTTGGATCCACTAATTTTCATTATCTTGCATATAGCTATAGATAATGCATTACTGAGAATTGTTAGTGCATTAAAAATATGAAAAGTTGGGGAGAAGAAGGAAACTCTTTTAATGATGTCCAAAAGCAAGTTTCCTTGAAGATTAACAAAATGTAGTTCCAAAGTGGACATTCTGGATCTTTATTGGGGATTAACAGATGGCTTAATTACCTTCTGATACTGTTCCATACAAGCAGAATAATACTCATGAGCATGCCCAATGTATACTGAATATATGTAAACTTTGGAGAAGGAAGGGCATTTAATATCAGTCAGAATACATACAATGAAAAAGAGAGGACTGGTAAGAGGGTTTTAAACCAGCGATACCCACCTTCCTCCTTCATGTTGAATGCTCTCTCCTAGTTTTTCTCCAGTTCAGTCACTGTCCAACCATTACCCAAGTTTTGGGGGACTTTTGTTTGACACAAGGCCAGCAGGTTCAGAAGAACTGATTAGTGCCATGATTCTGAGCACAAGTATTTTCCTAGAAGACCATCTGTAGAATGAAACTGATTAGGACAGATTTCTAATCTGGTTCACTTGGCATGCTGCTCCAGGGAAAACATTTGTGCACATAAACACATACGAATTATTCTCTCTCAAACTTTAGAGCTAGTAGCAGGTAGTCCTCTGCTGGCAGCCTATCACTGTGATTTGTGTTGGGAGAACCAACACTTAATGTTAAGGAAGTTTAGGCAATTGCATAAATTATCTATCCTGGGTTACATTGGTGCTTCTGCCTCTGTTATATGCAGTGTGTACATTGGTTCAATTGTGTATTTGAGTATGAACTTCACATAGATTCTGCTAACCAGATAAGTAGTTTTTAGTGAAGTTGAAAAATTACACATTTTATATTGTTTGGTTTTACCCAATATTGTTGTTTATGTAGTAGAAATTACAGTGTTAGGGACACACAGTTTTACTGATTTCACATTTCTGTTTATCTTTTTTAAAGTACTGGTTTTTATCATATCTGATAAGTAATTATTAACAGAACAGATGGGCAAATGCCAGACAATAGTTTGTCATGAATATTTATATGAATTAACTCAACTTGTATCAGCCCTGGTCACACCTTTATTGTCTTTGACTATTTGAGCAACGTTTTTCACATAGATATATATATATAAACTGAAAGTGACTTCACTTTACAGAGTAATTTCAACAACATAGAGGCTAAATGCAATAAGGTGCCAGTGAGGAGCTCATCAGCAGCTCTTCCCTGACAATCCCCTGTTTCTCCATGATATTGGTGGCAATGTGGTATTTCCCAAATCCACCAGGCATGATGCCATGTACTGACCTGCCATAGTTGCTGCTAAGACAGAAGCAATTTGTGCTAATAGATATGTGATCAGAGATTTATTAACTGAGCCAAAAGCCTATGGTGGAGTGGAACTTTCTTGCCGTTGTAGGTCCAAAGGGCATGCAATACTGCAGCATTCACTGCTTCATAGAACTTTGTCACAGTCTTTCATAGGAAAATTGCATCTCATTTGCTTTTGGAAGTCTTCGTTCTTAGAGAAAAGTAAAGGGAATAAGTTGAATCCCAACATTTTTGCAGGAGATATACTCAATAAAAGGGCCTTGAGTTTCAGTGTTTGATGCCGCTCTAGATTATCTCAGCAATAGCTTTTTGTGTCCAGTGTGCAAGATAATACACACTGGAAAGAATTATTTAAATTGCTTACACACGTTGCTGGATATAAAACAAGTGAGACCATCAGGAAGAAAGCTGAGTGAAAACAGCTCTTTATTCCCCAGTGGTTGTCTTAAAAATGAAACGTTAAGATGCATAAAGAAAGGGAGAAAAAACAATGCCCTGCTCAGCAATACAGCCTTATCTGGAATACTCCATGCCAGTGATAAGCCCTGGTCACCCTATCTGACCACAGAGAGTGCAGACAAAGAAGAAACATTGGCAGAAGTGGTTAACATGACTAGAGACATGAAAATATTTTCATGTGAGGAAAAGAGAAAATTGGGGCTGTGTAGTTTAGAGAGGAGAGAGCTAGGAGGAAACACAATAAAAATATACAGAATAATTAATTATATAGAGAAGGCTTATTGAGGCTTCTGTTTCTTAAAGTTCAAAATCAAGACAAGATTCAGTGCAATATAGCTCATTTAGTCATTTTCATAAGTAATCAGTGGAACTCATTACTGCAAGATAATATGAAAAGGGGGATTAACATATATATGGATGTGGTAGGATGAAAAGGAGGATTAACATATATATGGATGTGGGTTACAGAATATAATAGATATAAACCTGGTGTGACAGGGCCAGACCTGATGGCTATAAGAAGGTGCTACTACTTGAATGGGGGCGAGTGGGCGGGCACAAGCCTAAAGGGAGGAGCCACTGGATCCAGGACTCAACTGATTGTGTGGGGAAACAAATGAGAAAACGGAGGGGCATGAGGGTCTAAGGGGACACTGAGCAGAGAATCCTGGACAGTGCCCAGATGCGTTAACAGAGATAGGCCCCACGGTCACAGGGCATTCCCCCCACACCCAGCCAACCTCCTCTCCCTGGTGTTATAGATGGCCACTTTGGCCAGGGCCAGGAGGAGGTTGATGAGGAGGTCCTGCGACTTTGTGGGGCCATGGATGAGGTGCACATATAAAAACAAGTGTGGGGAAAAGTGCAGCCAGAACCTCAGCAGGAGGTTCTGGAGGAGCCGGAAGAGGGGCTGCAGCCTGGTGCACTGGAAGGCATATGTATCAGCCCCAGGCTTAACAAATCTCTGTTCCCTGGGTAATACAGCCAGGGTTACTCCAGGTCAATTGGGTCACCTGCAGCCAATTAAGGAGCTTGCCACAGCAGGTAAAAGCCTCCATTTTAGGCAGATAGGGGCAGCTGAGAGGGGGTTGGGTGAAGGAGTGGAGCAGAGTGGAGTAGAGCTGCTACAAGGTTTGGAGCTAATGCTATTGCTGCCACAGCACCAAGCCATGGGAGTTAGGGAGAAGCCTGTCCAGGCAGGTCCAAGGGATGCAGGCCCCAAAGGCCTGCACGAGGACCAGCACCATTCAAACAACAGGACAGAGACTCAAGCGGGGAAGGGGGAAACCCTCCTACCAGATTCCAGGAAGTGGACTGGAAGCTGGGGAGCCAGGGACTAGAGACCCAGGGATGGTAGTAGCTCATAAACTAAGCCGTTTGAGGCTACTCCTCGCATGGTCCCTGAGTCAGGAACTGGGGTAGAGGGCAGGACCAGGGCCTCCCCCCTACCCATACCCAACCACACCACAGGCATAGCCAAAAGAAGTGCAGGCCCCCGGGACCGAATAGGACTCCCTGGCCACATTGGTTGTTCAGAGCAGAAGACAACCTCTATCTGATGGGGTTAGGAAGAAACTTCCCCTAGGTTATTCCATTGTTGTTCATCAGTTTCTCATACCTTCCCTTGAAGTACGTAGTGCTAGCTGTTGTCAGAGACAGATCAATGGTCCATCTAGTCCAGTATTCTGAGGCAGTTCCTCGTGTGAAGACAGTGTCCTTGCTGAGGCTGAACTGTTCTTTCTGGCACTGCAGCTACTCCGCCGCCTCTGAAGTGGAAGTACTTGTCCTTACCCGCTACGCGGTTATTAGTAAGGCTTCCCTCCATATGAACTATGTTGCTGCACACTCTGGCTTTTCTGACGAGTATGTACATCACAGCAATTGTGCATTGTATTGTTTGTGTGACATAGAAATGTTACACTGGTTGGACAGCTGATTTCAGCAGAAAAATGGATTCTTCTTTACTTTTTATCAGATGCTTTATTTGGTACTTCTGGTTGCCTATATGAAGTAGCAGAGACAACGGGGCACTGGGATAGAGCCCTATGCGGATACAAATATGTCGATCTGATCTCTGTCTGCAGGAATGAACTTTTACCTACTGCAATCCATCCTCCCTCTTTTAGATTCACCTGCATCTGCGTCTGCGCATTAGCTGAGTCCCTGCCACCCCAAACAGTTGATGAGCCCCACTCCCTAACAGCTGATCAGATGTTGAGCCCTGCCAGCAGCCTAAAAGCTGATCAGCCCTGCCTTCCCACCTAACAGCTGTTGAGCCCTGCCAGCAGCCTAACAGCTGATCAGCTGTTCGCTGCACCCCTGGCTGGCAGCTGCTCCAGCCCTGCCCCAGAAGTCACAGAGGTCCTGACCTCTGTGACCATCTGACCGCAATCCAGAAGAAATGGTCTGTGGCTATAAAGCGGATATCTGCGGTTTTGCAGGGCTTTACCCTGGGATTCCCCATAATCTCTTCTTGTCACTGTGGCCTATCCTGTTCCATCCTAGCATCTTTCTCTCTTAGCGCCATATTCCATCTCTTAAATACTTGTTTTGGACACCATGGAAGCAAAATATTAGCATCATACTATGGCAGTCTCTCTTCTGCCCATTAGTAGAATTTACCCTATGAGACACCACAGGATAACCTTTATGTTCATTTTCCTCCAATCCTAGAGAATAACATTGGACGACCATCATTTTTTATCTCTAAAGAAGAATAACCATGAGATATATTCTCCATATGAACCCAGCTCTTCTTTTTCAGATATACCGTCATCCTGTGCACTGTCCTGTGACTGGGCAACAGCTTGCATCAGATCCTCTGTAAACTTCCTGCTAAACTGTTTTTGCCAGTTGAATTTTGGAAAATAGACCAATTTCTCTATTGTGACATTATGCTGTGTGCCCATGTTAGGATGATCCCTTTTCATTTACATGGTGCCTAAACATGTTTGTTTGGGTTTTTTTCCCCCTTCACTGCTTGTATAACTATTTGCCTTATTTACTGTGAATGCCGATAACCAGAAAAGGAAGAAGTTGTCAGATGCTGCTGCAACATTAACATGCCAAAGGGACCAATATGTCATTTCCAACACCACTGTCCTGAACCCTGGCAGGGTAGCTATTACTGAAATATCACAATGCCTATCATGGGGCACATACACATACAAAACTTCTGTGTGCCTGTCTGTGGTACAAAAGGGAAAGGACAGAAGATTACAGACATCAGTAAATTCAGTTCAGTTATAGGAGGACAATGCTCTGCACACAACAGAGTGATAGATTAGTTTCCAGAGCCAGGGCAGGAGAAGCTATTACAGGAATCTGACTACAGCCTTTCCAATAGGAATTTCTTTGTTTGAATGTGATAAAAGAAAAATTAAGTTAAAAATTTGTCTGTCCTCAGCCAGTAAATGTTAAATTATATTTTTTTTAGGAATGATGCCTAGAGCAAAACCTGTGTGTCCCAGAAATGAAAAGATTTAAAATACATAAAATTTCCCAAGCCTGCTTCTTTTTCCTTTTCCTTTGTAAGATGCTCCAATCCTCTCCCTGAGAAATTCAGAGCCACAATGGTCTATGAAAGCCTTGCTCATGTTTGTAACAGTCAGAAAATGGAAATAGAAACATTACCATGTCACTTAGCTGTATGACTGATTAGCTTAGATGTTGACTACAACTCAGCCCATCTATACACTTTTTAAGAATTTGCATAATAATTCAAATAATGAACACATCCAGTAAAATCAGAATTTGTGCAGGGGTATTCTGTGATCATAAAAAAAGGAGCTAAATTCATTCGTAAATTATTTGTTGTGAATAATTTGCTCATCTCTTTCCAAGATACTAACTTCAAATTAGAGCTGTGCAAGTAAGGGATTCATTGGTTCACTGGCAAGTCTGAATTTTTTTTAAAAAGTAAAGGAGTCAAATCAAAAATTAATTTTTAAAAAAATGTTTGGAGACTCAAAAATTTGAAGAAAAATTCATTTTGTCGTGAAGAAAGCACTTCATTTTGATTTTAAGCTTTTAAAAACATTTTTATGTGTCAAATAAAATTTAAATGAAATTTGAAGAGGAAAAGTTGCTTCAGATGAAAAAATTGAAACATTTTGTTTGGAAAATATCAAAATGTAACATTTTGATCTTTTTTAAAAATTTTCTTTAACTGAAATAATTTGCCAAAACTGACATGGATTTGTGAAATGTTAAAATCAGTGTTACCATATTTGGGCAAAAAAAAAATTCTCACAGCTATACCTTAAGTACTACTCTTTTATTCTGAATATGCAAATACATGGTGTGGAAAATAGTGGTCTTTCATTCATAAGAGTATGATTATAAATGTTTCATATTTTCTTTGACCTGAATCTTTACACAGAATTTTAACACATTGCCTTTTCATAGGCTACATTTAAAGGATGGACGTTGATCATGTATGCAGCAGTTGACTCCATAAATGTAAGTCTAAGTCTATTTGTTTAGAGTGGGTAGACTCGAAGGTGCACATATAATGCTTCTTTAATATCAAACTTGAATGGCAGTGAAAATGAAAACTTAAAAAACATGGCAAATGTTCTACACAAATTAATTTTATAAAGTAATGAAGTACACATTTGAGATGGAGCAATTCACTTAATAGTTATTTACAATACATTTTACTAACTAAATAAAAATAAATTAACAAAGACTAACAAAGAATGCTTAGGTACTGCTCCAGGATAGCCACATTTCATGGCTTTCTTACTTTTTTGTTAATCAAGTTTGGCACTCTGCATCCAGTTTTCAAAAATGACTTGAAAGTGTGCACAGACAAGTGTGCAAAAAGTCAGTTATACATTTACCTACTTTGTGTGCCTGGTTTCCACTGAAATACACAAATAATTACAGATTTTAACAGGCATTAGAAACATCCTCTTCAGACAATTGGACTGTTATGGTTTAGTGCTGACATTATGCTATTTCATCTTGGTTTGTAGCTAGAAGAGCAGCCCAAGTATGAAGAAAGCCTGTACATGTATCTTTACTTTGTCATCTTTATCATCTTTGGGTCATTCTTCACTTTGAATCTTTTCATTGGTGTCATAATAGATAACTTCAACCAACAAAAAAAAAAGATAAGTATTATAGTATTTCGTCACTACATCAGAAATAGCTGAATATAAAATAAATGACTGAACATCAAGGGGTCAACTTTTATAAGGGATTAAAGTCATTGACTTAAGTCTCTCATAACAGTTGTAAGGAACATGGGCCATATTTGAATCTGGGCCTGGAGAGCTTTGTTTGATCAACTTTTAAATGAAGTTTAATAATGATAAGAAATGTTAAAGCAGCTTATGACTTTAGTTTAAAGGGCACTGAAGCAGACCATGCACTTACCCTGGTAACCCCACCCCTTTCCCTTTCTAATTGTCATAAGGAGTGAATGGAAATGTATGTGAAAGGGTAATTGCTGATGAACAGTTAATTATATTTAGCGAAGTGAGAATGAGCCTTATATCATTAGACTGAAGTCCATTACCGGCTCCTTCTCATAGAGGTCTCTCAGGCTATGTCTACACTGCAGTTAGACACCTGCGTCAGGCCCATACCAGCTGACTCAGGCTGAGGGGCTCGTGCTGTGGGGCTGTTTAATTGCAGTGAAGACTTCCAGACTCTGATTGCAGCCTGATCTCGGATGCTCCTACCTCACAGGGTCCTAGAGTCCATGGTCCAGCCAAAGCCTGCAAGTCTACACTGCAGTTAAACAACCCTGCAGCCTGAGTTCCACGAGCCCGAGTCAGTTGGCACAGGCCAGCCGCAAGTTTTGAATGGCCCTGTAGACACATACTCAATCTCCTGTAAACAAAGGAAAATCTGCTTGTCGTCACTAATGTATTTCGCAAAACAACATTCTCTTCAGACTGGGAACTTCTGCTGTGACTTCTGATTGAGAAACCAAATGATTGGTTTAGCGTGAACCATGGTCAACATGTTGAAACCCCTGATTAGCCTTTCAAGTTACAAGGATGGTCCCTGATGCAGAGTAAGGCAAAGGAGGACACTGATCCCTACAGAAGACTCTAACCATGTGGGAAGAAAGGGGTTGGTCTTGTACATCAACGATGATACAAAGTTGTACAGCCTTCTTTAGTCTAGTAATTCAGGAAAAGGAGAGGTGAGATACTCTGACAATCAGCTAAGCCAAGCCTGATGTCGACAACTAACAGAGAGAAGAGACCAACCACCCTTCCCTACTTGTGAAAAACTACAGTCTCAAATCTTCTGTAAATCAAACTAGTTCTTGGCTATAGCTCATCATGTGAGTTAGAGACTGCAGTAGGGAAGTGCAGGAGAGCTAATATACTTGGACTTCAATAAAGCATTTGACATGGTGCACATGGGAAATTATTAGTTAAATTAGGGAAAATGGGGATTACAAATATTGTAAGGTGTGTAAGAAATTGGCTAGAGGGGAGAATGCTAAAGGAAAAAGTGAATTGTCAAACTGGAGGGAGGTTTCTAGTAGAGTTCCCCAAGAATCAATCTTGGGACCAATTTATTCAATATTTGTATTTCTGGCATTAAAAGCAGGAGTAGGCTAATGAAATTTGTTAATGATACAAGGTTGGGAGGCAATGTCAATACAGAGAATTGGACCATTATATAGGAAGATCTGGATGACCTTGAAGAATGGAGTGACAGAAACGAGGTGAAATTCAATAATACAAAAGGCAAGGTCATGCATTTGGGTCAAATAATAAAAAATTTCTGCTGCAAGTTGGTTGTTCATCAGTTTGTAGAGACAGAGGAGGAGAGAGACCTCAGTGTGTGGGTCAGTCACAAGATGTCGATGAGCCACCAGTGTGATGCTATTGTGAAAAAGGCAAATACAGTCCTAGAATGTATTAAGGGGCTTTTCCAACAGAGAAAGAAATAGCACTGCCATTGTATAAGGCACTGGTAAGACCTCATTGGGAATATTGTGTGCAATTCTAGTCAACCATTTTCAAGAAAGATTAACTTTAAACTGGAACAGGTGAAAAGAGTTGCTAGGATGATCAGGGGCGTGATCTTGGAAATATCTTGTGAGATGAGGCTGGAAGGACTTGGCTTGTTTAGTCAAGCAAAAAGAAAGCTGAGAGAAGATAAGATTGCTCTCTGTAAATACATCAGGAAGGTAAATAAGGGAGGGTGAAGAGCAATTTAAGCTAAAAGACAATATTGGCACAAAAATACATTGATATAAACTGGTCAAGAACAAATTTAGACTGCAATTAGGAGGTTTAGAATCCTGAGAGAGCCGTTTCTGGAACAGTTTCTCAGTAGGAGATGTGGGGGCAACTTAATTAGTTGTAAGAGAGAGTTTACAAATTTATGAGTGTAATTGTCTGATAGGGTTGTTTATGATGGTAGGAGGCAGGGCTGAGCAGCCTTGGGTCTTACTTCCTGTTTGTCTTATATTCCTAAAGCTCATGCTGTAGGGTTTCAGTCAGCCACCAGCAGGGGTCAGGAAGGGATTTCCCCTCCTCCCCAATGTATTCTGGGAGGGTTTTTTTATCTTCTTCCTCTGAAGCATCAGGTTTGGCCATGGCTGGAGATGAGACACGGGGGGGAGGGGGGCACATTAAGGCTTTGAGGTAGCACGAACATTATCTTTCTCTGATGCTTGGCTGGCTGGTTCTTGCTCCTATACTCAGGGTCTAATATACTACCATATGTGGGGTCAGGAAAGAATTTTCCTCCAGGTCAGATTGGCAATGATGTTGGAAGATTTTTGCCTTCCCCTGCAGAATATGGGTGCAGGTCACTTGCCAGGATTATCTGAGCATATCTGATTTAATCATCTCCCTGCCTCTGCGGGAACCTCAGGCCCTGATGCACGTCAGTCCCTCCTATTTTCTTCATGTGGCACATAGTAGTTTAGTCTCCTTTGGGTTGTAATACTTTGGTCTCATTTCAGTTGCTGGATTAGTGTGCAGCTGCTGGGGGCATTGGTGGCCTGTGTCAAAGTGGCAAGCTGTAAAGAAATCATTCTAAGACTTTTATTTTTTTAAAGCAAAGACAAGAATTTGCTTCTGCTTTTGCAGATTCTTGATCCAATTGATTAGATTAAAGGAACAGTTTTCCTCTTTAACAGCCTGGTAAAGTATTAAAGTAATTATTCCTTGTGTTAACTTTACAAGCTGATTTAATTACAGAGGGTATGTCTACTATAGAAATACTATAGTCACAGTGGCACAACTGCAGCACTGTACTATAGACACTTACTACAGTGACTTAAGGAGGTCTTCCATCACTGTAGTAAATCCAGCTCTCCGAGAGGCGGTAGTTAGGTGAACAGAGGAATTCTTCCATCAGCCTAGTAGTGTCTGCACCGAGGGTTAAATCAGCTTAATTACATTGCACAGGGCATGAAATTTTTGTAGCTCTAGGTAATGTTTTATGTCCCTAACTGTGTAGTGTAGACCAGCTCTTATTGTATTAAGTAGCAAGCCAGCTAAATTGAACCATTTATCCTTATATTTAAATTCAGTTGTAGCCTTGATTTATTTATTGCATTGTGTTATTGCTAATCGGTTTAGATAAACTAGAAGTGAATCAGTGATTTTTGTTTAGCTTCACAGTTGTTTGCTTATTCTTTTAATAAAATTCATAAAAGATTATTGAACTAGTTTGTCTTTCAAAACTTCAGTGTGGGAAAAGAACCGATCCAGAGGTAAAGATAAATCTATTCAGTAGTCCTGAACCCATTTTCAATAATTTGATTAAAACCCTATTACCATTACACAACAAAGAGGTGAAAGAATGGAGAACAGAAAAACAACTTGACACAGGTTTTTAACCATCAGAGCAGTGAAGTTCTGGAATAGCCTTCCAAGAGGAGCAGTGGGGGTAAAAAACCTAGCTGGCTTCAAAACTGAGCTTGATAAATTTATGGACAGGTTGGTATAATTAACTGATCTTTGACTACTGGTGGTAGATATGCCAATGGCCTGTGATGGGATGTTAGATGGGGTGGGTTCTGAGTTATTACAGAGAATTCTTTCTTGGGTGTCTGGCTGGTGAGTCTTGCCCACATGCTTAGGGTTTCACTGATTGCCATATTTGGGGTCGGGAAGGATTTTCCCCCAGGGCAGATTGGCAAAGGCTCTGGGGTTTTTTCGCCTTCCTCTGTAGCACGGGGCATGGCTCGCTTGCTGGTGAATTCTCTGTATCTTAACGTTTTTAAACCATGATTTGGGGACTTCAATAATTCAGTCATAGGTTAGAGGTTTATTAGAGGAGTGGGTGAGTGAGGTTCTGTGGCCTGCATTGTGCAGGAGGTCAGTCTAGATGATCATATTGGTCCCTTCTGACCTTAGAGTCTATGAAAATTAAAACATTTCCCTTTTATTTTGTTCCAAATAAAGATTAAACAGCCTCATTTTTGTGGACTTTTCTAGCAAGACTTCATATACTTTTAAAGAATTCACTTCTATTCTATGTAATTGATACATTTTGAGTCCTGAATTCTGTTTTATGTAAGACTGATTGTATAGTAAATTCTGTGTTTGTATATACTAGAATAACACAGTGAAATAATATCTCTAATGGCATGGTTGTAACCAGTTATTTTTTTTCTTTACCTTGGAGGTCAAGACATCTTCATGACAGAAGAACAAAAGAAATACTACAATGCAATGAAAAAGCTGGGATCCAAGAAACCACAAAAACCTATACCTAGGCCAGCAGTAAGAATGCATGTTGTTGTACATTCATCTGAATTTGGAAACAAATTACACTTGCAAGCTAAACATTTCTGGATGTTATAGCTGGAAATGGAAATTTACGCATATTTCTGAGTGGTCACAATAGAATCTTTGAATCTCTTCATGTGATAGCGCTCAGATATAAGAAACTATAAAATCAATCTATTTCCTGGAAAAAAATGTAGTCTGGCAGACTTTATTTTCTTTTTTGTTTTGTTTTGTTTTTTGTTTTAAATATACTATGTTTCACTGATTCTCAGCCTTCTTTTAAAAATAAACAAACTACATTAGGGTCAGTCTCTGTCATATTTCTCTCTTGAGAGAGAGAGAGAGAAATATGTAATAATATAACACTTCCTCTTTTTTCAGAACAAATTCCAAGGTTTGGTGTTTGATATCGTAACAAAGCAAGCATTTGACATCAGCATCATGGTTCTTATCTGCCTTAACATGGTCACAATGATGGTAGAAGTGGATGACCAGAGTGATGAGATGAAAGATATTTTATACTGGATTAACATGGTCTTTATTGTCCTTTTCACTGGAGAATGTGTCCTCAAACTAATTTCACTTCGTCATTATTACTTCACCATAGGCTGGAACATTTTTGATTTTGTGGTTGTCATTCTCTCCATAATAGGTAAGAAATAATTACATTAATAAGGAATCTAATGAATGGAAGGGAAAACATTTGTTTAAAAAAATTGTTTTAACAATGGAAGATTTACAAGATCAGATAGACAGGTACTTAGCTTTCATTTCCCCCTGATTCTACAGTAGGCCAGAAACATGTATTAAAACATTTATAGTAATTACCATTCTCAACCTCAGAAGCTGCAAATGGGCTTTCTTAGTACTTTAGTATTAAAGTTAATATCCATTTTTCATAAACAAGTAAAAAGTGCCAAAACAAATATGAGACCTCCACAATGTCTTTTAATAAATGCTATTATGCAAGACTTAAGAATGCACATTATGACTCTCTTCCTATTCAGAATCTCCACTAAGGATAAATATGATCTGTATTCATGTATGCTCTATGATAAGGAAAATTTAAGTAATTATAAAACTGACTAGCCTTCTGTTTTGTGTTTTTCTTTTACAGGCATGTTTCTAGACAAGGTGATTGAAAAATATTTTGTCTCCCCCACCTTATTCCGAGTTGTCCGACTCGCCAGAATAGGACGAATCCTGCGTCTCATTAAGGGCGCTAAAGGGATCCGCACTCTGCTTTTTGCTTTGATGATGTCTCTTCCTGCTTTGTTTAACATTGGTCTTCTGCTTTTCCTGGTCATGTTTATCTATGCTATATTTGGAATGTCTAACTTTGCCTATGTTAAGAGGGAAGATGGAATCAATGACATGTTCAACTTCGAAACTTTTGGCAACAGCATGATCTGCCTATTTCAGATTACCACGTCAGCTGGTTGGGATGGTTTGCTGTCACCAATTCTTAACAGTGGAGAACCAGACTGTAATCCTAATATCGATCACCCAGGAGGCCTTGTTAAAGGAGACTGTGGTATCCCTTCAGTTGGGA
Organism: Mesoclemmys tuberculata; assembly: GCA_007922155.1. Taxonomy (NCBI): domain Eukaryota; kingdom Metazoa; phylum Chordata; order Testudines; family Chelidae; genus Mesoclemmys; species Mesoclemmys tuberculata. Next base: position 40,936,434 of record ML675620.1, read on the forward strand.
TATTTTTCTTTGTCAGTTATATTATCATATCATTTCTAGTTGTAGTAAACATGTATATTGCTGTTATTTTGGAGAACTTCAGTGTTGCTACAGAAGAAAGTGCTGAGCCCTTGAGCGAGGACGACTTTGAGATGTTCTATGAGGTTTGGGAGAAGTATGATCCAGATGCAACCCAGTTTATAGAATACAATAAACTGTCTGATTTTGCAGACTCTTTGGATCCTCCTCTTCTTATAGCAAAACCAAACACTCTTCAGCTTATTGCAATGGATCTGCCCATGGTAAGTGGTGACAGAATTCACTGCCTTGACATCTTGTTTGCTTTTACAAAGCGTGTTTTGGGGGAAAGTGATGAGATGGATGCACTTCGAATACAAATGGAAGATCGGTTTATGGCAGCCAATCCTTCTAAAGTCTCCTATGAACCAATTACAACCACATTAAAACGAAAACAAGAGGAGGTGTCTGCTACTGTTATTCAGCGTGCTTTCAGACGTTACCTTTTAAGACAAACATTAAAAAAAGTTTCATTTATGTTTTGCCAAGAAAAGCATGATCTGCCTTTCAAAGAAGATATTACTCTGGAGAAGCTAAGTGAAAAAACAGATAGGACCCCCTCCACAGCCTCTCCACCTTCCTACGATAGTGTAACAAAGCCAGACAAAGACAAATATGAAAAAGACAAATCAGAAAAAGAAGACAAAAGTAAGGACATCGGGGAAAGTAAAAAGTAAAAGGAAACAAAGAATTCCATTCATGACAAATTGTTTACAGCCTGAGAAGGTGATATGTCAATAGGACTCCAGTAGGAGGTCTATGCCAAACTGACAGTTTTTACATATACACACACACACTCAAGGTTAGTGCCTATATCAAGACAGTGACCCCGCATTATCAATCTGTGACTCTGTAGGGTAACAACTTTGCCAAGAGATTACTATTTTCATTACCAGCTGGTACTGATGAAGAGTAGACAATAATGCCACTCAAATTGTAGGGATCATTAAAGGGGAGCAAATCTAAAATTCTTAAAATGCGTGTGTATTAATAACGAATACTTTAATGACATAATTGTATCCATTCTGTGCATTTCAACAACCACAATTTTCCTGCTTTTAAAATTTCTGTTGGTGCAGTCATTTGTTTTAATTCACACATATGTGTGGTTATTTTATGTTGGAGAAAGGAGAGAAGTGCTCTTTCACAGGTACTCAAGTATCAGATACTATTTATTTGTTCTGCATGATAAGGCATGCCTGGTTCTTAACAAACCAATTAAAAAACAAGGTCCCTGTCCCTATGAACTTACATCTAAATAAAATCAGCACCATCACAAAAAGATGACAAGATGATAGGGAATAGAGACAAGACATCAATAAATACCAGTAGAGGTGTTTGCCCTTGGAAAAGGGTAGTTATTCGCACAGAAAGCATATTAGTTTATTAGTTTCACTTTTTTCTTTTTGGTTTCTTAGTCTTTGGTTTTCCTAAATAAATTTATTTATTTATTATTTTAAAGTCTATATTTGGTGAGTTGTTATAATCTGATTCTCTCTCATGATCAGATAGAAGTGATTTGCATGAAGGCATGCTGTACTTATTGCTCATGCATGGAAAAACATGACATCACAAGAGCATCAGAGTTCTAACTACTTCCAGGATTTCAGGCTGTCTCTTAAATTTGAGGTATTTTAAATATCATGAAATATAACATTTAGAAAAATCATAAATAGAAAGTCACAGAAAATAGAAAGTATACCTACAAAAAGGAACAGTTGTTTGTTTCAGGTTTTTTAGCTGATTGATTTTTTTTTTTTTTTTTTTGCCTTTTAACAAAGACTTAAATTTCAACAGTGCATTCCATATTTTATTCTAAGGTCTGGAGCTACATTCAATCTCTGCTTCTCTTATTCACATGAGTAAATCCCATTTAAGATAAAGGGAGTAACATCTGTAGCTCAATGGGAAACTTAAGCACCTGTGGGACAAATACTGCCTTTATTTATATCTCATGCCAACAGATCAACCCTGTTAGGGTTGCACAGGGGAGACATGGCAGGGGAGGTGTAAATCAGGAAAGAATTTGGTCCCCATATGTTTTGTCACATATTCTACTAGATGAAATAAATCTTCCCTAAAACACTGAAATGACCAAATAGATGTAGTTATTCTGCTTTATTCTGCAGTCTTTTTCAATGTTATGTGTTCTCAGCAAGACTGACGTAATCGTCAATGAAATGACCTTTGATATTTAGATTGTTGCTTGACATAGTGGTTCATGTTTGAGCCAGGAAATAATGATCTGAGCACAGTATTTATTGCATCAGATATGTACCTTAATAAGTCTAGTTTGCAAACTTTCAACGGATAATGATATATTCTGTACTATTATAAATAATTTGAAGGCTGTCACTGATGCATGCTTATCTGTATTTTATGCCTTGTTGCTGTATCTTATGCCTTCCGAAGTTCGGAAGTCTAATATGGAAAGCCATGTGTCAGTGGAAAAGTGAAACAAATTGTTCAACCAGACATTATTCCTTATGTCAGTAAGCAAAAGTTTGCTGCTTTAAGAGCTTATTTTTATTTTAAAAAAATAAATATAATGTAGTGTATAGCTGCAATATTCAGGACATGTAAACTGCTTAACTTGTTGAAAATGTGGGGTTAGGAAACAGTTTTATAAACTATAAATATTATTTTAAAAAATCACTTTATATTATTTTTTAACGTTTTGTACCTATAATAAGAAGCTACAGTTATCCTGAAGTTTTTGTCAGTCGTTTTTTTGTTCATTTCTATCCCTGTTGCTTTTTTGTTAAGAAACTTCAGATATAAAGAAGTGAGTGGGTAGTTGGAAGCTTCAGCTTATTATTATACTTGAATATATTTTAATGTGAAATAATTTTAAATAAAATGGAGACCATAGTTCACTTGCCTCTGAGTAGGTTGTTCTTTGTATGTGGAAAAATAATGGAGACATTTGTTGAATTCCTAGAGCTGCCTGCATGTCTGAAGTTTCAAGGTAGTCTTATTCTTGGAATCTTTGATCTTTCCCAGTGTCTGGTTATATAAACTGTTGTTCTTGTTGATTTATGATGCACTAGAACTGTTCAAAATATAATATGGAATCTACAATCCTTTTTTCACAAGAACAAAATAGTGAACTTGTATAATCCATCATATCAGAACATTTGTGTTTCTTACATAAAGTGGGGTTAAACACAGACCTTCTTTTACAAAAACAATTGATGTGTAGTGTATTGGTGAACTGCATGCTGGAAAATGTTTTCCCGTAAATAACGGTAAACTGCTTTATTAACCAAACAAAAGAATAAAGATTACATTTTTATCATATGTATTTGTTCAATCTTTGTGTTTTTTATTATGCAAAATTAATACACAGTAATAAATGGGCTGCTATTAAAATTAAAGGAGAATGGCTTTAGTGATGGGGCAGTGGCTCCTGGACCACAAGTTACAATATAGATCAAGTTAATATTGATACAACTCCTGTTAGCCATCTGATTATTTTTTAAATTATGAAAGTGAATTAGTGGTCTCAATTCAGTTCTTGGTAAACAGCATCACAACACAGTAATAATAGGCATTTGTTCAGGGCATTGTAGCAGGTGGTCCAAGAATTAAATGGGAATGGTGATTTCAATTACCATTTTCTCCTTACATGTCCCTCCAGATGAAGTCTGAAGTACTGGAGCAACATGGGGACGTTTGTACTGCTGATGCCCATGCTTGTCATATTCCGTGAGCTTAAAGAGGATTTCAGTCTCCAACAATGTCAGTATAGCATCTTCCACAAAAACATTAGATTTATTGTTAAGGAAAAACAAGAAAAATTAACTGCGAAAATAAAACATTCAATTGCCATAAAAATAATAAATGTTAAATTATATTTGTTCTTTGCATAATTATCTTAGATATATACAACTTAATAGAACCCGAGGCTGCTCTGAAAACAATCAGTATTTTCTGTTGACAGTGTATTTGGGTACTGTGCAAGATACAGAAGACAACGCAACCCCCAGAAGCTCATGCTGTCTAAATACATGGAAGAGAAACACAATAGCTTGAGAGAAGAAAGTTTGAATCTTAAAGATTTTTTTCAATCATCTACTCTTTCTCTCTTCTTAAGCTTCCAATCCATTATGTTAATCACTTCTTGACCTTGCAGAGAAATGAGTTTCAAATAATTGGAGCTAAGATTTAAGTTTATTGATTAACACTTTCTAAATGTTTTTGTTGTTGACTCATTAGCTCAAATTAACTAACGGAACAACTGCTCAAATGCTCAAAACCTAAAAGGACTTCGTTTTTAGTCCCCACATTTAATTTGCTTTTAAAATTCCTATATCATAGTAGGAAAAGATACTTATTCCACCATGAAGACTTTTTTCAAAATATACATTCCAATTATAAATACGTTTAAAACTTCAGCTATGCAATGCAATGTAGATTCCAAACGTAAACAAAACTGTGCACAGATATTGGTCACTGTGTTGAATTCACTTTGTTTAATGTATAAGATCTACACTACATTATATTCTTAAGACAACACTGGAATGATAGTTTTCTTTTTAGTTCCCCTTTTTACAGTATATTTCCTACTATAATATACTAGTGCACACCTGCATGTATGTGTGGTTGTTAGTAAAACCAATGTGCCCTATAAGAGTGCCTCCACGTTTCTGCCATTATTAATCTTGTGCTGTTGTGATGTTTGTTGAAACCATAATCAGACTTAAATTACTCATTATTTTTGTTATAATCCAAATTCTAAACATCTGGGTCCTTTGTTCTAGTGAAATGTCTGTGAGGAGGATGGATTTCTTCTGTGTAATTCCTATTAATAGAAATGGCAATATGTATGCAAATACCTGTACAGCTAGATAAACATGTCCCATTATCAAAGTAACTCTGGCACACCTAGAAAGTATTTGTCTTTATGGCAGATAAAAGAGATCTCAGTCACTACTCCTTAGACTATATTCAGTTCTTTCAAAAAACTAATGTGGTAAGGAGGATGCTCCAGCATAGTGAGGCCATTAGTGTCTTACGCTATCAGAAATACCAAGCAACATTCCAGAAATTCCTACAGTATTCTCTTCTTGTCAGTATACAGTGAAATTAGGGTGAGCTGAAAAGTCCTCCTTAATTCCAAATGGGGAAAGCCTTGCTCCAGTTGTACACTGGCTTAGATTACAGTTTCTGCTAACCACATTGGCAACCTAAGTGGATTTTATTACCCCACACACTAAATTGATATTGAGAGCATCAACCTCTAGAAACCTCTAGGCATCCCCTTGTCAGGACAGGTAAGAGGGAAATAAGTTTTTGGGTGAAAACTTGGCCTCATTGAAGTCAAGGGCAAAACCCTCATTGACTTCAATGTGGCGAGATTTCACCCCTTATTTTTTGAGCTCTGGGTTCTAAGGTTTTACTGTTGTTTCCCTGCCATTGTTGAACTTCACAGAAATCACTGTCTTTTGGCTACATGCACTAATCCAGCACAAATTTAGTTCACCTATAATTTCAAGGGGGAGGGTAGGAGTATTTTGGTTTTATATTTATTATAATTATATAATCATCTGAGATCTATGGTTTAAAAAATAAACCTATATAAAAAGCCTATATAAGTGACCAAATAGCAATTGCTAGAGTTGGAAGCAAAACCAGCGGATCAGGGCAAAAAAGAGCCACAATTTTAATTACACCACTCCCCCAACTCCCTTAGTGATGGAAAGACCCTTTACTCTTCAAAGAAACATATATAACAGTTTAGGGATTTATAATATTGACCTGAATTTAACCACAATTATAAAATGGAGACAGCCTGCTGTGTCACTTCCCTCTACTAATTTTGATCCAAGAGATGCACCTTCTCGTGAAAATTTTTGCTCTGTCAGTTTAGGACTTTGCTTTAATAAAAGTGTTTTTACTGTGATCAGAACAATGTACAATTGTAAAGGCTAAGTTAATACCAACTGACTCAGATGGAAGTGCAGTTCTTTGACTCCACTTAACCTGTTTGCACTGCTGAAAGAAAACTGTTGCAAAGAGAATTACGAATGTATAATAAAATATCCATCAAATGAATCAGATTTAGACTGATAGCTATAGTAAAACAAAAAGAGATCAAGACCATTTACATTAATATATTTGTTCAATTCCTGTAGTAAGCCACCATATTGTAACAAATCCTTGGACACCTAGGACTTTGTGGTTATTAGTAGACTGCACCATGTCTATGCAGAAATTACCCTGCACGTGTGTGCACTGTGTGCTTGTGCTAATGGAGGATCTTCAGTGGCTGTTACCAGTGTAGTGCCTATGACAAATAGTTTAGCAATTCTGATTCCATCCAGGAGAAGGCGCAAGCACAAAGCCATTCCTTATTATATTATGGCTACTGTTAAAGATTTAGACAACTAAGGAATCAGTACATAAAATAAATTATAGAAATTTCCCCATAATCTATTTTATCTATTTTTACAGATTTCTATACACTTTATAGTTTTCATAACCTGTTTTTCTAATGAAGTAATTTCAGATGATACTAGAATATGACAACTAAATTGCTTGATATGTCAGTGCAGCTTTGTGGTAGTACTTTTGCTGCTGGGCCAGCAATGTATGGGGTTAGGTTCTACAGCAGCATATGATTTCATATGAAGTGCTGACATTGCAATGGTAAGAAGCTGCCAGACTTATTTGAGATGGCAAAAATGCAGCTGAGGGAGAGTGGTGGTCTATTAAAATGAAGTAGGGAATTGCATACATTACTTCTGTTTGTATTAATAGGAGTTAACTCCATTGTGTATCAACACAAAAAATAGACCCCCACCTTCTAAAATAACAATACAATGCTTGCTGTGCTAGATTAGATATCAGCCAGCAAAAATAACACTGTTGAAAAATTGCCTAGCAAAGATGCTAGTGTATTGGTTGCTGTGGACCTAGAAAATAACTAAATTGCTGTCCCCATACGCACCTAGAAAGGATCCTCTAGCTTTACAGTATATTGGGAGGAGCATCTAGACATATCTACAATATAGGAATGTCTAGTGGCTGGCAAACCTCTGCATTAACATCATTTCCAGTGAGGGGATGGTGTGAATGTGTTGATCTAATTCCTTCTTAGAGACAGTTGAGTTTTCTCTGTGATCCAGTGTGCAGTCTTCACTGCTTACTTCATATTCTTTTTGGTCTCCACTATCAAGTGAGAGCTGTTGCAGCATGAAACACAGACATCTCATAGTGCCTGAATAAGAAAATAGATCATACTGCAGTGTAACCCAAGCAAAGTAAACTGCGGCACATTCTCATCTCTCAGGAGAGAGGGGAAATCACATGCAGGAGCACACATGATATCTGCTGCAAGAACAACATTTGATGAAAATAGGGAAAGACGCTTCATAAACAATTTATAACAGCCAAAAACACAGCTGTGTAAAGCACTTTGTGTACTATATTTTCTGTTATCTGTAATACAAACAATTGGCATTCTACATAATTATATATATAAAAAATAATTTCTCTACATAATTTAGTAAATATATAGATTTAAAATAGTTCATCTTCTGACTGGCCTCTATTTATTTAAAAAAAACAAACAAACCCACATAATGTGTTTATTGTATTCTTATCTGTGATGGAAAAAAAGAGAAACTGTTCTAATGCAGAGAATTCTCTTTTGAGATTGAATGAAATATGTATTTTCGATTTTTAAAAGTAGTGAAACCTCTGTAATATGTACATCCGTAAGTGGCATAAGAATTGCATGCCTTTTTCCTGTGGTGTTCTATAACAATGTCATGCTTATAAATACCATGGCAACCCCAGTCACATGGTACTTATTTGATTTCTAATATACAGCAGCTGCTTACCCGATCAGTATTTGTGGAGTGCGGTGCTGAAGCAGCGCCTGCATTACACTGTACATAGATGTACATATGCAGGTGTAGTAAGTCCTGCATGTCCATCCAGAAACAATGGGCATGCAATTAAAAAGGGAAAATCACAAGTGTGCTGTATCCTGGGCATACAAAGACCTAAAGTGCTCCCTTCCCATTATGAACACACTTCATGAATTGTCATATCATTTTCACTGTCTTTAACTTGATTGCGGCAGAATATGCTGAATTCTGTTTACAGGTGGAATGTGCCTGTTATGCTGCTGAAATGTATCAGGTATGTTTAGGCAGAATGCACCTGTGGTACCGCAGAATGTATGAGTCTGGAAATTGGCAGAAGGGAGGTGGATAAGTGGGGAGGCAAATGCAGGTGGCTGGGAGAACCAGTTTGGAGTGGTCTGGACTCAAAATATAAGCTTTTTGATAGTGGAGTTGGGACCATTGTTAAACCTATTCATATCAACTTCTTTGTTTGTTTTTTTAATTTAAAATCTGGTATGTCCTGAACTACTTTTAGAATTCTGTTTCCTATTTTTCTATCAAAACATCATCAAAATTACAAGGAAATAAATTGATTCCCTTCAACATAAATGTGGTATGCCCAGAGTCTACAGAGGTATTCAGTTGACATTTAGTTAAGTCAAAATTACATCCAGAATGTATACAACCTTTATTCATTATTACTTGTTTCATTTTTTAGTAAGTTAAGTAAGTTCAGATTCCATGTTGCCACACTATAATGTGGATTTTGTTGGTTACAGTCATTAGATTTGGGATGAGATTTTCGCCAGCCATAGACATCATGTTCTGTACTCTGTGTCAGAAATTTAGTCCCATGGGTGACTTTCCAGAATGTATTGCAAAAGGTTAAATAATTCATCAGTTACCAACTTGGAACGTATGAAATGGTAGATCACATTCCCAAAATCAGCTGATGTAATGGGAGCTCTATAAACAGTGTTTTGAGTGAGGCTGATTGACGATCACATTTTGAGCTAAATCTGAGTGCAAATATATACAGTTTCAAATTTTAATTTCAAAGAATAAAGGGGGGGGGGGAATTCACAAATCTTTATGAAAATGTTTCCTGCTTTCCAGCCAGCTCTATTTGGAGCCTCTTAGCTATACATCTGAATTAATCTTGATCAAAGTTGAAAGACAATAGAAGTCTATGTAGCTGAAAGTACTGCATCCCTTTGCAAGTGTTGTAAATTGACACTGCAGATGAGTATTTACATGCTTTGTGCCACTGATTTTACCGAAGAGGAATTTTAAGTTCTCACGTCCAGGGTATTTCTCAAGGAAGAAGTTGTACAGTGGAGAAAAGAACTCGGTTTGTTTAGACCACCTTCTGAATGTTTTCTCAAATCAGTTCTCCAGTTGTGGATTTTTCCCCTTAGTTGTCTAGTCTAGAAAATGTGCAAAATACATTGAAATTCTAACAAGGTAGATCACATTTAATTCTGAGCTGTTCAAAGCTCAATAGTCTTGTGCTCTGGAAAAAGTCTCTAATGTTCAAAAGTATTCTGGTATATTCTGCTTATCTGGGAAGTTGGTGAATATTTTGGCCCTACTCTAAGGTATTTGATATTCTTCCTCGTTCCCCGAACCGCAGTATTCCCAGAATGTGTCCCTGACAAAGAACGTTGACTGATTTCGTGATGGGAATAAAATGTCTTCACCATAAATCAAGCTGGAAAACATAAAAGGAGAGTAATATGACACTTCATCACATGGGGTTGTTGTTTTGAATTTCTATATAATGTAAAACAGAGGTCTGATCTAAAAGCCATTGAAGTCAATGGGAACTTTTGCACTGATTTCAGTGGTTTTGGCTTAGGATCATATTGAATTACAGCTTTCCATTACAGCTTTTCCAGCTGGAGAGACTAATGCCTGCATTGTTTTTTATCACTGGAGCCTAAATAAGATGATTCTTGGTCTTTTACCCTGCTATATAAAGCTGCTGTACACTCTTTCTTGTTCCCTTTCAAAACCACATAGGTAGATGTACTAGGAGGGACTTCTAGAAAATACAGTACATGGGGAAGGACATTGATTTTTGTCAAGTTGGCGCTGCCAAAATAAATAATGGTAAACTATGCCATTGCTGCAGGCCTTTGATGTAAGGGGTATAAAAGGGTTTACAGATTTAACATGATTAGTTTCTTGAATTGGGTGAGATTTGTACTGCTAGGTACCTAAATCCCTCAAGGGAGAGGCCGTGAGGAAATTAGCTAAAGAGAATCTCACTGGATGGATGTGTCTAAGCCTCTGACATGGTCTATTTACTATTATCATAATAGGGCACTGTACGTTTCTAAGACTTTGAGGCATCGTATAGCAGCTATTTAAATAAAGGAATGCAGGTGGAGAATTGTAGAACAGTTTGATCATTGTTTTAAATAGATTTCCAAATTTAAATGTCTCTGATAACTACAAAAAAGAAACTTCATCAAGCATCCTCTGCATCTGAGGCTAGAAGTAAGCCCCTTTTCATTTGTTCATTCAATATGATGAATTATGTTTAGTGTTTGAAGAATATTATGATTTGTAGTTTTGTCGGGTATAAAGCCAAATAGTTGAAAATAACTTTATTTTAAAGAAATAAATGGATATTGATAAAATTCAGGGGGTGAATCTATGTGAAAATAGTATAAATAGGTCCCCCAATTTGTGTATAGTCTGTAGACTATCAAGAGAGCACTCTCAGTTTGGATCTTCAAGATTAGGTTATGATAAAAATTATTACAGAAGATGTTCCTGATTAACTAACTTTGAAGCTAAGCATGTTGCATATTAAATAAGGAGGAAAAATAATAATTTAAATTTCTTTCATTTAATTAACATTTTATTACATACCAGCATTAATATAATGTAAGACAAAAAAGGTGTCTTAAAGATTATTTTATGATAAGGTTTTCTGCTCTTGAATTTACAAATATCAGAGTTTCTTCTTCTGGATTGTGAAACGTCAATGTCTGTTTCCCTTTGAGGAGCCTTAGGTTCACTATGTACAAGGGTCTGGGTAGTTTCTTTGTTGGCTTTCATGTAGTTTTCTATCACTATAAAAGGGGAAACTATAGCTTTTCCTTATTTAAGTAAGATCTTTTATTCCATGGCAGTACTGTAAAATTGCTTTCCTTCAAAATTATGTAGGTGAATAGTTATGGGTCTGAGTAAAAGCTGTCCCTTGCAGCCCTGTGTCCAATGGGCTCTATTTTTAATTTATTCCTTTTTCTTTCTAGATCCAGTAGTCTTGGGATTCATTTAAAACAACAATTAGTGGATGTGGGATTTCTGCTACTTGGATCTTCTGTTTTCAAAATCTTCAGCTTTACTCTCTCAAGAGGCAATGTTGTATTCTAAGACTGGTCTATACTGACAGCAGCAAGTTCGCCGCCGTCAGATTGATTGCTCTGGATCGACTTAGCGGTCTGTGTAGACCTGCTCAGTCAATCCAGCAATCAACACAGGAAAACCACCCCAGTAAGTGGCGTAGCGCTGCGTCAAAGGGAATGCTGTTCCCGTCAGCGCAGTGCAGTGTGGACGGCGCGCGGAGCAGACGCAGCGAAGTCGACGGGAGATATGCAAGTGATTTACGTCACTTGGGTATCTCCCATTGACTGCCACCGAATCTGGAAGGTACGTGTAGACCGGGCCCTAGGCTCTGCAGAAAGATGTCCATTGCTGTTAGAGATGATTCTAGCCCTGCTGCTGTTTGTTCTGTCTACCTGTTCAGCAGTTGGTTTAAGGAGGAATGTGCTGCAGAGAAATTTTGCTTTCCAAATTGTACTTTCTGTAACAGTGGCCGAGTTTTAAGATACCTTTTTTATTTTGGTGGCCAGATCACTGATTTTTTCCGACTGCATGGCTCTACCATCTTGACTGTCTTCCTGATCTGATTCTACTTTTATAATGGAAAGCTTTAATATCAGATGTATTGTCTTTCTTAACATTCCAAAGTACTCCATAGGAGACCTAGAAAGCTATTGCTGGAGTCTGATTGATCAGGGAGCCAAAATTATTATTTCTAGTGGGAATTTTAAAAGGATTCATTTGGGAGCTCACAGAATCACTGATTGGTTGCTGTGATGCATCGGGTGACCCTTGAGTGAGAATTTGTGGTAGCTCAATGAAAAACTACAGAAGGATTATGTATCAACTTCTTTCTACTATTCAAATTAAATATGGAAAGAAATGGTTCAAATACCAAAAAAAAAAAAAGTCATCCATTAACAAGTTACCTGCCAATTTAGACCCATTTTTGCTACTTTTATCTCCAATAGATGGGCCTTTTCAGAGAGTAAGGTGCTATGCCACATGAGTAATGACTGTAGAACTGAGCCCCAGAGACAAAATAATTTTAAAACTTTGGAGCCCATGCTAACTGTAGGTGTAAAATGTTATCATATCATAATTCTTTATTAACACTAGTGGAAGCATTTTACTCCCTTAGGAGCAGAAAAGACAGCTCAATCTGAAAGTAATTCAGAAGACCTACAGAAGTGTTGTACAATTATATTTGGTTATGGTATAGAAAATGTGTGCAAATATATAAACAGCAGAAAAATAATAATTAAGTATCTATCATAAAACTTTGAAAGGCAATGACTCCAGGGTGCAGTGACATCAGTTTGAGTCTTTTCATTGATTTCAGTAGGCTTTATACACCCAAAGTGTTCAGCTCACTAATACTTTTAATTTCTTGAGCTCCACTTCCTGCTTGTCAAACAATCCTGCACCCACTGACACCAATGGTAAAACTCCAAATCAGCTGCATCATTTCAGAACAATTCTGGGATGAAGCAGGGGGCAAAGTTGTGTCAGCTTCCCCATTTCCACCTCTCTGCTGAAGTCACAGCTGGCCGTGGGGTTAATGGACTAGTTCCATCCTGGGAATGGTACAGGGGGAACAGGGAGATGGTATGCTGGTCCATCCCAGAAGGGCAGGCAGGCACTAGTGATAGGGGTGGGATAAGGGGCCATTGTCCCCCCACTTCTTAAAAAAAAACCCTCCAGAGGAGCCCCTTGCCAGCTGGCATGAGTGGCTCTGCAACCCATATGCCAGGTTGCAATGCCACTCCTGGTGAGTGGTGTCTGTGATGGCCAGCCCGGGCTGCGGATTGGGGCTTAGTTTGCTTGGCACTAGCTCAGGCCGGCTGCCATTGTTGCTTCCTGTCAAGATGGTGGGAGAAGAGAGCAGCACCGATGGCACAGCACAGCTGACACCTGGCCCATCTCATAGTGACCCCACAGACATGGGGGAGACAAAATACCACTAGCTGGTGAGGAGCCATAAAAAGTGTGCGTGGTGGGGGAGAGCTGTGCCCCCATCCCGATAGCAAATGATGCTCCTGCTCCAAAGGGAGTAGGATTGAGTGCCAAGTCCAATAACAATTTGGAAATATCAGATGAAGAGAGTTATAACTGAGCTGAAAAGATTATTTAAATTTTCTAATAGGCCTTTTCCCTCTTCTGTGATTCTGATTCTAACCTTATTACTGGGGATACAGCTATTGAAATTTTTAGAGGTATTTTTAACAACTGATTTGTAAATTAATTTTAATTCTGTTAGAAACAATCACTGCAGTTTTCCTTTTTCAATGTGTGTAAGGATCCAATTCTACTCTTACTGAAATCAGGCTTTTGTTGCTGATTTCAGTGCAAGAAGAGTTTGGCCATTGATGTATTAGTTACAGGCGCCACTAAAATAGAACACAACATCCTTCCTTTTCTTTCCCCCTCATCCCAGCAGTAAAAGCAAAAGGTCTGCTTTTTAAATATCAATCAAGAAGACCAAGAATCAGTTTATTACAACAGATTTTATAAGCAGTGGAGCTAAATAGTAATTGGATCAACCAAAGCAATTACATTAGCACCAGCAAATAAAAGACGGGTAACCTTATAAGCAAATAAACTTCACTGCAATTAGAAAAATTGTTAAAGGATAAAGAAATAAGGTAGTGTTCTTAAAAGTAAAATTAAAATTATCTTAGGAACACGAAATCATTTGGTATTAGTAGATAAGCAGTTATAAGGAATTTTCCATAAAACATGTTTTGTATAGAGAAGATACTGTTTGAAGAGATTTACAGTACTCTGTCTCCCAGGGTGATGACAGAATGCACCTTTGTAGTAGTTATAATGTGTGCCAAGACTTATGCATGAAGGAATATAATCAGCGCCAAGATCCAAAACCTGTGGGCTGAAACTAGGTAAATAGTCACACAGATGGCCAGATAGATATCTAACTGCTTGCTTGTACCGCCATTTGTAACATGAATAAGTGGCTCTCTTATCTTTTAAATTAATGTGGCTCTGTGTGATGCAGAGAAGTGGAAAAGGACTCTACAAAGGAATAGTTTTATTCCTACTCCCTTGAGACTTTTTCAGGGTTTGATTACCTTTTTCTTAATAGTCTTAGGAGTTGTAGTTAAGGCAGCATTGTCAAGTCATTTAAGTTTCAAACTTCGTACACTTTAAAAGTTGCGTTGTGGGGGAAGACTCCATTCTGAGATTACACACGTGACTATTCATCCTGATTGCACTAACTTTTATAAACAATAAAAGAGGGCCTTACACAGAGTTATTTGATCGTCTGTTGTATTATTGGGTCCAGCTGGTGGCATTGACCTATAAAGCCTGAGGTGGCTTGGATCCTGGCTCACCTCAGGAACTGTCTGTCAGTCTTCTGTAGACACTCTGCTAGTGAAAATGCGCTAGTTGATGTGCTGGAGGTAGCAGCACAGGCTCTGATTGTGAGGAAACTGCCAGCAGGGCATTTTCAGAGAGGGCTTTGAACCGGGCCTATTAATACAGACAGGTAATAGGGGCATTGCTTGCCAACTTCCTCTGAGTGGGAATTACAAACTCTGCACTCCACACCTCTCTTCAAGGGGGAGCTGCGTGGCTGCCACCTCCTGTAAGAAGCCAGCTGAAGAATCCACTCTCTCAGTGCCCCTCTCCTCTCTGACCCTCTTCCTGAGGGGGGAGGGGTGGAGAAGAAGGGGAGACACCAAGGAGCAGCCATTTCCCACAGGCAGGAACCTTCAGGATGGCTGTGGGACTGCTCAGGGTCCTTGAAGGGAGCTGAACACCTGTGAGTGCTGTTTGGGGGGACGTAGAGCAGGGAGGAGGAAAGGAGATGGTAGAGGAAGGGAAGAACTAACCTAGGGGCCTGCGAGGGAGAGACCCTCATTTGGGAGGGAATGGAAGAGATGACGAGAGGAAAGAGAGTTGCAGATGGCAGAAGAGAGGAATCGGGAAGATAGGGCACAGGTGGTTTGAAGGAGGCGGAAAGAGGAAGAAGGAGGGAGCTGCCTGGGAGATGAGGGGAGGAAGAGGAAGAAGAATCAGGGGTGGAGAGTCAAGGACTCCAGGGCAGGAAGATCTCATAAGGGAGGCTAGAGTGGGGAGAAAGGCAAAGGGGAGGGAATGGAGCGGGGCAGTGAGGGTTGGAGCTAGTGCGGTGGATAGGAAAGAACAGGAGAAACCAGGGAGGTAGGGACTAGAAGCAGGAGGATAGAACAGAAAAGTTAATCAAAGGAGAAAGAAATGGATAAAAGATGAGTGAAGGGAAAGAGATAATGGAAAAACCAGGCAGGCAGTAACTAATCATTGTTTTACAGAAAGTTAAATGGCAAAAGAATTACAACCTGTTTTACAAGCAATAGCTTTTTTGCTTGTAAATAGCATTAAGCATGAAAAAAAGATGGGGTGAAGCCCTGGCCCCATTAAAATTAATTGAAGTTCTGCTATTGACTTCAGTGGGACCACAGTTTCACGCAGCTTCTTTAGGATGTGGGCTTGGAGGAGAGAATGGCAGCTCTGGGTGTGATGAGAGATGGACAGTGGAAGAAGGAACCCAATGTTTCTGTGGGTGGGAAGTGAGGGTATACCACTTTGTTTTTATGTTTTTTCTTTTTTCAGTATTGAATCTATGTGCTTGAATGTGTTTACATATAAACAACTTGTTTATATATGCATCTGATGGGAACATTAAGGGGTTACAGTAATAAATTACTCTAAAAAGTAATCTGATCACATGTAACAGATTATCATAAAGAGTTACTTATGTATAATATAATTTTGATGGGTAATCTGATTACTTCTTACAGCAAAAAGTAATGTGGTTTATCTTGCATTACTTTTCCAAATTACTGCCCCTTCCTTTCTGGCTCTTAACCGTTCTTCTGCTTTCCCAGATGAAAAAGGAGTTGAATCAATCATTGTCCTCACAGACTTTACTTACCAGGAGCTCTCCACCAGGGTTGATAGTGACTCTAGACTGAACCTGGCCTTTCAGGTTTAGATTAAATAACATGATCTAACTATACTTCAGTATAGATGATTAATCAAAATTGATTGAATCATCTCTTGAGACATTGACACCTCAAGAGTACAAACTTGTTTATTGTCAATGAGAGCAATCTTTTATATATCTATATCTCTAAAGGCAAAGCAACACTAACAAATTAACTTCTTAGTTAAGCCTTTTGGGGAAGAAGTTTCTGGAGGACAACCAAAGAAACTGATGGAAAAGTTGTCTGCCTTGGAATGTCAGTATAAATCAATGCTTTAGACAAAACTATATTCTAACACTATTGTGGTAAAAAGTAAAATGATTTCAGTCCATGTTATTGCTCTGAGTGAAAATCTCATATAAATATCTTACCAAACGCTGCTACAAGGAGGGGGGATGATGTACAGAGGATTCTAAGGCCAGCATGCCACAAAAGTCCATCTTTTACTCTGCAGGTCCTGAAGTTGACTGTTCTGGATTTCTGCTTTGAGCAACTTGAATGGTAAACATTTAATGGAAGGAAAATGTCCTTCCCTTGTCTGCCTCCAGCCAGATGTATGCTCAGCTTGTCATTTTATGGGGCTTTTAAAATGTTTTTAGATCATTTACCTGATTTACCTTAAGTAAGGCACACTAGGCTGTCATCTCCTGGAACAACTCTACCAATTCTGACTTTTATGAAATAGATACAACAGTGGCTACCTGCAGTACTTTATTTTAATGAAAAATTACATATTTGCAGCTCATTTCCTTAATTCTTAAATTCCTTCAGAACTCCTGGATAAATAACATGTGGTCTTGATGACTTACTGCAGAGTCACAAATGACCGTCAGCACTTCTCATAGCACATCTGACACTTTAAAACTCTGAATCACCTTTATTAACTATATAGTGTAGCCTTGAGGTAGAAATCTCCCAGTGGTCTTCTGTTGTGAAGGCTGCTGCAAATAAGTCAATTAGCTTTTTTGCAATATCCTTGATTTCTAGAGCAAGAATCAGATATCAGAGTATAAATCAAAGAGTCCGTATTATGAGACTCCGCTCCCCCAAATAGATTTATGTAGAAATTTATCATCAGCATTCAAAATCCAAAGACTCTTGTATCAAACTGAAATCTTCCCGAAACCCAAAATGCTGTATGGTCCTCGATTTCAGTGATCTGTTTCTTTTAGAGCTAATAACTTCTGCTGGTAACTACATCATTCCAGTGAGAGACAGAAAGTGTTTTCTTAACTAAAGCAGGTAACTTTTCAGTTTTGAACATCAGGATTCAGATCGTATGGCTCATCAGTGAACTTTTCTTGATAGATTCAGTCTAATTCTCTGTTGGAAAGCTATTGCATCACCAAATCACTATACTATACAGCACAAGCAATAGTCTCTATACAGAAGAGAAAGCTGTAGTATATAGTGTGTGAAGAAGTTAATGTTTACACTTGGTTCTATTTTAGCAGTTCATACATGTCACAAAAGCAGATTTTATCCCATTTTTGCATTGGGTGAACCGGATTGTGAAATTTGGACAACTGCTGACTGACTGGTCCATGAAACTCATCTGTGTGCCGGCCTTCATTTTCATGACTGCCAATATTAATCAAAATTCTCAAAATATGGGGGGCAAAAATGTAAGAGTAAACTTGAAATTAGTATGGGATAAATATATTTTGAACAAGGGCTCATTAGTTTAAATAATTAATATATGGTGCTTTTTATTTGTGTGATGCTTTGGAAGGTTTCACAGTTTTCAAATTTAAAACTAATAAATGGAAATGTTTTTCTACCAAACGTTATAGTAACCCAAGGAACTCATTACCACACAATACCTGAAAGCCAAGAATCTTTTTCTTAAAAAGACTTGACAGTATATGGATCAGAATAATCACAGTTACGTAAGAGATTAAAGATTTATAAGAAAGAGAATCCCTCATGTTTCTTGATATAAGATGACTACTTACTGTCTGTAGACAGTTAGTACCTCCTCTTCCACAGTAGGCTGTTCATTCTTTAATTGTACATTATGGAGGTGAAGGGTCCACCATTTTCGGAAGCAACTTATACTGACTACTGTTGGAGACAGGACACCAGAGTGGATGGGTCACTGGTCTGATTCAGTATAGAAATTACTATAGTTATTCTACAAATTTTATTGCAGTAGTTGAGATGTTCTTGGGTAGTATTCCTTGTCTGTGGATCTTATTCTCTGTGACATTCTGCTAGAGCCAAAGATTCACAATCTTCAAAACATAATGCAAAACTTTTTTAAAACTAGTCCTTTAATTATTTTATTTTCATCAGTTACCATCCAGGTCTAAGTCTTCGTGCATATAGCAAGGCTCTTACTTTATTGAGATGCCCAGTGGAGTGACTCAGGTCACTTCATACTTATTTGCAAAGTAACCATGAGGCAATTAGGTGCCATGGTTTGTAGAGGCAGCATAAATTTATTTTAAAAAATCACAATTGTATTATAAATTTTGGATTACTTTCCTAATAGAAATATTGTATTCAGTATAGCAATGTTTGTGTATGTAAATCTTTTATCAGAAATAATACTGCTGAGGAAGAGTGGCAGATGATGCCAGCAGAAGAATTACTTCCATTTTTGATCAGATGATGTCTGTCATGGTGATTTTTGCATTGATAGCCTCCAGATTGGATGACTGGAACACATGCTACCAGATTATGGGTACAGATGCCTCAACTAGTCCACCATGTTGTAGCAACCTCCTAAGTAATAAAAAGTGCAGATAGAATATAATGTCTGCATTCCATAGCCTGTGCTGACTTCCAGTTCAGTAATAGATCCATTTCAAGATACAAGTCTTGACCTTTAAAGTTTTTTTCAGGAATTACATCTCCCCCTGTGTAACTGTGACAGCAGCTACAGCTGACAAAAGATGCAATGGCTGACAAAGTACAGATTGAAATTCTCTGGAGCTTGAGTCTGATTTTTCAACTGATGTTCTTATTCTTTAGAACTTAACAACAGTGATCAGGATGAGCTCAGCTATTTGTAATTTTAGATCTTGCTATAAAACTAATTTCCTCAGTCAGGCTTTATATAGTAATGGAAGAATAGAGCAGCAGTGTTCTTCTGGAAAGCAGAAACCATTGGCTAAAACAAGAGAAGACTGAGAATTCAAATTCTATTTTGGAGAGAACTTGATACAAATCTTAGTTTATTCCAGCATCTAGGCACTTCAAAATGTTAACAAACAGACAATTAGAACTTGAATGTTTACAATTGTATTAGGGTCTGTGTAAACTTTAACATGGAACAAACAGTAACCCAGCAATAAAGCATATTTTCGAAGTTCCCAGACATGAGAGAGACTGAAAAAGAGCTATGAATTTGTATAATGAATGCAAAACTACCTGAAGTGATTCAGAAGTGGTCCATAATATTGCTTTATTGTTGATCATACACAGGAGTGTTTTTTAACTATAAAACAGCTGCTATCTCTAAAGATTAAAATAACAGTAAAGGAATTTAGGATAGGTTTCAGTTAGACATTTAAAAAGAAAAATTCTTATGTAAAACTGATTTTCCTGAAAGAATCTTCAGTATAAGTGAACCTGGCAAGATAAAAAGACCAGTCAAGAATGAAAATAAAGAAGAAATTAGGAAATATGCATTTATCTTTATGACAAGTGAAATTGTTGGCATAAAATAAATACATAACTGACATGCAGTTGGTGTGGTGCTAAGGTGTGCTAGATTTTCTTGTGCTGGTTTCAAAAAAATTTACGATGCATTTATACATCTTAAAAAATACAAGAAAACATCATCACATTACTTGGGTACTTCAGAATAATAGCTGCCTTTGAATATCCAATATCTGGAAACATTATATCTGCATACTAGGCTTCAGAGCTGAGAAAATTATAATTATTTATTAACAGCAGCAACACAGGATGGTCATTGTCTGTATATCCTCATCTTCAATAATAATAATAATAATAATAATAATAAAAATAAATCCTTTTACAGCATCCTTGTCACACTGTTTCCTAATGTCTTAGGACAGAAGAATAAATCCTACAAGAAATCTCTAAGGCAAATTTGAGAAAGGCATGGTATCTACCTCCTGGCAACAAAGGGGCATCATAAAGAACAAGAAAGATTGTGAAGTTACTATCTCAGCCTGCATAAGTTATCTTCCCACCCATCACCCCATATTTGACATTAAGTCCATTGGCTTCAATGTTGGTCCTAAATGAAAGATAGCATCCGTAACTGCTCCCAAGTGAGATTAATTCCAGAAATGGTATTTCCAGCTAAAACAACTTCACTAGTTATTTAAGGGTGATACAGTAAAGTAATATAACTATTAGAAGAATACAAGCCAAGTACTTTAGAGTTAATAAATCATGAGCATTAAAAAGAATGGGAATGATTACTTCAGCCAATGTCTCTTAATATTATTAATATTCACATTAGACATTCCATAGGGGTAGCCATGTTAGTCTGTATACAGCAAAACCAACGAGACTCCTGAAGCACATTAGAAATTGTCATCTGTGATGTATTTCGTCCTGGGTACTCTGAGCTCCATCTTGCTGATAGTGACATTCTTGCAAAGATGCAGAGTGTGAAGCTGTGTTTCAGAAAGCCAAGCCGTGACACATGGAAGTCTTTGAAGATTAGGACTAGGATCTTGAATTGGGTCCAGTACTAAGTGAGAGGCAGAGCAGTGTGCGAAATGCTAATGTTGTGTGATTTTGTTCACTTGCTTGTCTTAGGATACAAGCCACTAATCTTTAGACAAGTTGCCACTTCTATGTGGTTTCTGCTTTCTGTAGTAGACCAGCCTTGAAGTAATTGAAGTGTGGGTCTCTGTGGCTAGCTCCTTACCGAGAAGAGCATGTTGAAATGTGTTGCCTGCTGGAGATGCAGAATGTGTTTCTGGCCATGGCTGCATCTGGATAGCTAGCCATAAAGTTAAATCAGGTGTTAGCATCACATTTTGGCAAACAGAATGAATGGTTTGCAGCCTGCAGTCTTCAGAAGCTCTTCAGCTTGAAATATGCTTTTAACAAGCTCAATATCTCAGCAATACTCAAATCTGAGCTATAACCACAATACTCCAGAGGAGAATCTAAAGACAATGATTCCTTTCCCATTACTGAATTTTCTCCCATGCTGCCCCATATTCCTGGAACCTCCTTTTTGACCCAGTCTGTCATAGCTCCCCTTTCTCCTCCTTCAAGCTTCTCTTCAAAAGGCACCTCTGCAAGGATATCCATTCAAATATTTCCTATGCCCCACTGGATATTTACTTTTAAAAATAAAACATTCGAAACATGGCACTTGGATATGAATGCTTGTGATCCACTGTACAGTCACTGTCCTCTCATCTCCCTTGCATGTTATATATTTAGGCTGTACCTGGGTTAGGTTGTGGGCTTGTCTTTTATCACTCTGAAAATCTCCTTGCAGGCTGTGGTTGCTACATAAATAATCATGAACCATCTACTACTGACATTGACATTGATTTTTAGCAAATGCTTTGAAGCAAGTTGCATTTTTAATGTTAATGCTTACTATGGTAATTTTATATAAATTTCCAAATAAAAATAATTTCAAGAGGCAGTCAAGACTGGGCTTCAAGCAAAGGGGAGCACAAGGGTAGAGAGGATGCCAGCCAATGCTTTTCTGAGCTGACAAATTTGTGGCCAGAACTGGTAGGTGACCAGTGATTCTGGCAAGTCTCCCCTAGCACAGTTCCTAGGCTTCTAATGAATCAAACCCCATATAATTCAAAAAAATAAGTAATTTTGTTTTAATTATTTAAATTGTATTATTCAAGGAGACCAGGGAATGATACATTTGAATTAAATAATTTGTGGGTTCATGTTCACAAGATTTCTGAGATCATACTCATCCTGAGATCATACTGTCACTGATCTAGCAATACTGTACCATATTAGTAAAAGTGAAGAGGCTGGAGAACGATGTTGATTAAACCCGCATACTTATGCCGTTTCTCTCTCACTTAATCCGCAAAATAGTGAGGAATGAGGACATCTGAAGAATATAGTTGTGACAAAATTAGTCTTTATGTATATATCATGCCTGAGACAGTATGTTTGTCCTAACTTTGACTTACCTAACAAAAATCATGTGGTTTTGGTTGGTTGTCTTTAAAAAAAAATTCTATTAAATAGAAAGTCATGGTCTTTCCAGCCAATTTTTTACCAAGCAAGACTTCTCCATAATTTCTTTCTTTTTTTTTTTAACCCCTCAGATGATGACTTTTCCCATTTTGTGGTCATTTTAAGCCACCAACCTTAATCATTCCATCTGTAAAGCATCTATCTGCTCATATCTGGGATGTCACCAAGAGCTTCACTCATTCTCCTTTGAATGATTGTGCACACATACGTTCCACTGTAGGTGTACGTGCATCCCATGCACTCAAGTCAGAAATTTTTGCCAGCAATACCAGCAGGCATTCATGTGGCCCCACTATCCTTGTGTGCTGAGCCAAGGGTATAAAGAGGCATGGCCACTGCCTCCCTGTCAGTTCCTTTTTACCTCTTGTGGCAAGAGTTGGAGGTTCCTGTTGCTCGTTAGCTTTGGTTAGCCAGCCTTTAGAAATTAGCATTTATCTTATTTGTATGTAGTTATTAGTTTAGTTTAGTTTAGTTTAGTTAGATAGGTAGTTCTCTGGTTCTTGGGACTGATACTGTTCTGGTTCTCTGGTTCTGGTACTATGTAAAAAGCCCCAGGGTTCAAACAGTGCCGTGAGCAGGGCTGTGATACCTGTTAGTGATAGGCACAAAAGGCAAAGGACATGTGAGATACAAAATCCTATTGTACCTTCTTTCCAAAAGGATGAAGAAGCAGAGGGAAAAAGCTTTTCAGAACCTGACCCTGATCACAAGAGAACAGACATGCTCATGGAGAACATCCATGAGGAGTAGTGCCCCTCCAGGTATCCTGGCTTCTAAGCCCAAATCAGGTGAGAAATAGTGTTCATCTTACTCTCCCACAGCCTCCTCAAAGTGCCCAGAACCATCGTTATCATATGAGACTGACAGACACTTGAAGTCTCAGTCTTCTCCCCATATAAAATCTTTCGGAAAGTCCTCCAGTGCCAAGTCAAGGTCTGGTTGCGTACATTGACAATCACACTGATCTGAGGTGGCATTGTCCACTCTTGTTCCAGCAGGCTGTCGAGACCAGTGACTTCACGGGCAGATCCTCAGCCCTGGTACTGTCAGGTCCAGTATCACTGTCATTGGGAACAAACACTTGTCTCCACTTTTTGTGCTGTTGACACTGTAGGTGATCTTTGCTGTGCAAGGACCTTTTGTCTCCCCTTCTGCTGGACTCTCCTTTATCACATCACCCAGCTTCAATCACATTAGCCTCAATTACACTGATAACATCAAAGTCACATGCTGCCATAGCAGCAGCAGATCCACCTGCATTGTCCTTGCAGCTTTCAACATCAGCTCTGCTGGCACTGTTGACATCAACCCACCTTTCTGCCTTCCAACTGCCTGACCAGCTTCCAGCAGCTCAGTAGGATACATTGTCGATGTTGGTACTTTCCAGGCAGCACCTTGTATTGCTGGTGCCAGAACCTCCATCAGTATCTACTAGAACTACACCTCCATTCACTGAGGAGATCTATATCGTCTCCTCTTCAGACTCTGACCAAGATAGACTTATATCTCCTCCAAGATATTTCAGGTCTCCATACAAGGTCACTCTGTAGGATCACATAGAGCAATAACAGAATTTTTACAAAGATATCCTGTATGGTGCCCACCACCATTGGCAGTACGAAGATTAGAATATCCGCTTTGGCCTTATTGGGCATCTTGGACTGCTTAAGAACATCTAGGTCCCCATCACAGAGGAGGTTGACTTCTCTAGTACCACCGGCTATTAGGGAAGATTGTCCTGCAATCTCCCAACCTCCGCCTTCATTGGAGCCCACAGAAGAGTAAGTTGTTCAGGAAGGACCCCTTAGATGCTCTTCCAACCTATATTTCCTCCTCTTCTCTGGGTGAGGCCATCATTCCAAAGTTGGCATCACCTCCCCAGGAGGACTTAAAGTATTTCAGAATCTCCTGTGGAGGGTGATAACCTGTCTAGAGGTACAGGCAGAACTTGTGCAAGACAAGCTGCACAAAGTATTAGATATCTTACAAACTCCTGCTCCGGGAAGCCCTATTAGAAGCTGCAAAGATGCACTGGCAGACACCAACCTCCATTCCACCCATGGCCAAATGGGTGGACAGATGTCATTAGGTCACCCAGCAGGAATTTGATTATTTATTTACTCACCCCATCTTAGACTCTCCTGTGGTCGCAGTGGCCAATGAGCATTTGAGCAGTGTCACTTGCCCTGAAAGATGAGGCATATAAGAGACCATACTTATCCATCAGAAAGGTCTATATCACTACTAGTCTTAAAATTATCAAGCACTGTTGTCCAAATATACCTGTATTAACTGGGCAGCAATTTCAAAGTTTACAGGCAAAATGCCCAGAGAAATGCGCCCAACACCACTTGGTGTTCCATAGCTATAGCCATCTTGATGCAACATTCCTCTTGATTGCAGGCCTCTTGCATCCAAAGGGAGCTACAAAACACAGTGCAAGACCTACCACTTGAAGAAGCCAAACAGGTTTCTCAAAAGACTGATGATGCCATGCGCATGTTTGAAATTCCTGTGTGACTCTTCATTGAAGTGTCTACACCCCAATAGCGGAGGAAACAGTTCAAGCTGTTGTCAGTTGTTGGCTGCATATATGCTGTTCCAGCTCTGTGCAGATAACCAATACAGCAAACCACAATTGGATTACCCAATAAGACTAGAGATCCATTTCAGTAGCGAAGGCACCAAGCCATGTTTATTGTCAATGAAGCATGGTAAAAAGTGTCTTATCCATGCTACATTTAATACATGTATGTCCATGACAATGTTACAGTGTTACTGGCTCAGTAATGACGGGACTTTCTGTTCCTCACTCAGCCAAACAAAAATGCTTCCTCTGAGACCCTCTTTTATATACTGATACAAATTGCCTATTGCCCTTCTGACGTGTAGTTGCCACTCTCTGACCTGGTAAGATACCACCCTTTGCCTTGCACAGGATGGTCCAATCAAAACATCTCTATCATTTTGTTACAACATCTCTATCCATCATGTTGTCAAAATAGCTCTCTCCATCATATTTTTAAGACATCTCTATCCATTACATTGTCAATCTGGCTTTAGAGAGAGATCGGTGTGTCCTCGTCCTTGTTGTTTTTGGAGAATGAGCTTGTACCATTCCTGGTATCAGGATGGACTGGTACCAGCTTTCTGGAATGTGCTTACTGAGTATTCTGTGCTTAGCGCTTGTTTAGGAATGTGTGTTTTTGCGGCGCACCAGCTTTGTTCTTGCCGGTTACTGTAAACTTGCATACCTGATTTTTGCTAGCTTTGCTTTATAACAGCAGGGCCTGACTGCTGTTTCACTCAGGCCTCATGTCTCAGGCTCTCACTTTTTACTGCACAAGCCTCAAATGCAAAATAAATAATTCTTCTAGCAAAGACCTCAGGATGTCTCTAGAAGGAGAGCTAAGCCCTTTGGATATCACCAGTTGGCATTATCTAAAGCATGCCTGTTACCAGACCTACATCAGCCCTCACTGGCTACAAAGCAATCATTTTGGTATCTTGGTCAAGGAACAACACACCAACTGTATTTCACATCCCACCATTTGGAAGGCTCCTATTTTTCCTTTACAATGCGTTGACAGTAATTGTGTATGCTCAACACAGTGAAAGAGGGCTATGTCATCCAGTTTACCTCCCTCCTTTCCCCAACCCACCTTTCCCATCCCTTGTCAGGGACCCATCTCACAAGACTGCTTTATTTCAGGAGGTATAGTCTCTTTTGGAATTTGGAGTGTTAGAGGAAGTTCCTTTGCCAACACAGAGGGAAAGGTTTCTATTACTGGTATTTTCTGATTACCAAGAAGAGAGGTAGTCTTCAACCCATTCTGGACCTAAGAAAGTTGAACTCATTTATCAAAAAAATCAAGTTCAGGATGCACCCTTGCATCCATTGTCCATAGAGATTGCAGATGACATGCTGCCTTTGATTTTCAGAATGCTTACTTTCATGTGGCAATACACCCTGGCCACACAAAGTATTTTTGATTCATGACAGACAAAAAACACTACCAGTACATGGTGCTACCCTTTTGCTTTTTTTAAGCTCCAAGGATGATCACCAAACATATGTCGATGGCTGTGGCCCATCTGTACCACTTAGGTGTTCAAATATTTCCCTACCTGATGATTGGCTAGCACAGAAAATGCCACGCACTCATCTCCAAAACAGCTTTCTCCTCGTCAGACATCTGTTCTCTTCTCAAGGCCTAAAATGGAATGTAAAGAAATTAATATTACAACTGACACAGCAAACAAGTTTAATCGGTGCAGATCTCAACACTGTGACTGCCATGGCTTATCTCCCAGTGAGCAGGTTTCATTCCATAGTGTTTCTGTCCAAAAGCCATGAGTCCAATCCAAGGGAACAGTGCTTTCATGCCTCCAACAAGAGCCATATCCAGGCATTTTAGTGCCTGGAGCGAGGAAGCATATTTGCACCTTTTCTCATTTTTTTTCTTCATTTTTCCACCTCATTCAGAGGCGACATGTTACTGTTGATGGTGGAGAGTGGCACAGTTTAAATGTTCTGGGAGGGCATGTGACTGCTCCACAGAGGTTTTCAAACTGGTGGTGTGGAGGAACATTCGGGGTGAGTAGCAACACCAGGCAGGTTGGGTTGGCAAAGCCAGGTGTCTTGGGCTAGACCTGCACGGCAGGGCTCGGGGAGGGAACATCCCCTCTACCACCTGACTCACCTCAGCAGGCCACACAGCTTGTTTGATATTCGGGAAGGGCACAATAAAAAAATCTGGGAAGGCATGTGACCCTGCATGCCCTCTCCCTATTGCACACACACACATTGCCTCTGGCCCCATTTTTCCACCTCTGTGGTTTTGTACCCTGGGCAGTTACCCTGCTCGCCCCGCCCAGGTTATGTCCCTACCTACAACTGTTGGGACATGTGGCCTCGTGCATATATGTGACTCAGCATGCAACACTTCACCTCAGAAGTCTTCAGGCCTGAATTCAATCCGTGTATTGTCTAAGGACATGCTGATTTGTGTACTTGCACTAGTGCTTCAGTCCCAGGATTGGTTATTGGACTCTCAAACATATGCAAAGGGTTTCCTTTCCTACCACCTGAGACTACGAACAGAGATGCATTCACCACGGGTTAGGGAGCCCATCTGGATCAGTCGCAGGCTCAAGCACTTTGGACACTTTGGGAGGTCTCTCTCCATATAAAGGTGCTAGAGCTTTGAGCTATTTTTCAGGCCTGTGAGACGTTCATACCACCCCAGAGATCAGGTAATACAAGTTCTCACTGACAATCACTGCTATATTTTATCTGAATAAACCGAGAGGTGAAAAGTCATCTCAACTGTGTCAGGAAGCAATCCACTTTGGGAACTGATGTATAAAAAACAATATCTCACTAAAGGCTTTTCACCTTCCAGGAATGAAGAATACTAGTGCATATTCCTTCAGTAGGAACTTCAGGCGCAGGCCATCACTGGCGGTCAGTAAGAACGGACATTCTGTAGCAGATCTTCTATCAGTAGTGATACCTGATGAGATACCATTTTGAAATCAATCTGAACAAATGCAGAAAGTTCCAGGGCAGGTCATCACCTGCATTTCATGATGGATGCTTTCTTCCTTCCCTGTCAAGCTATCTGCTGTATGCATTCCTGCCAGTCCTCCTGATTCTGAGGAAGCTAACGGACAAGGTATCCATATTTGTCATAGTGCTTGCCTGGCCAAGGCAGTACTGGAACATAGACCTTCGTCAGCTATCAGTTCAGCCACCCCAGCTCTACTCCTGGTCAAGGATCTCTCACCTCAAAAACTACAGCAAAGTCACCCCAGCCTACAGTCTCCTCACTTCACGGCATGCATGATCTCTAATGAGGAGAGAGTCTTCTCTTGAGATGGACACGCTGTTGTGTGTTTGAATTTAATAAACAATGCAAAATTGTCAAAATAAAAGGCTCAGATGGAATTCTTTAATAAAAGATTATCAATTAAAGATTAATACACCACTACACACAATGCAGAAAGTATAATGTACCACTCTCTGTAATGGTGAAGACCAGAAACCCTGCTTCTTTCCTCTGTAACTGGTGGAATGCTGGCAGTCTTCACGCCTAATCTAACTCCCATAAATACTTTCCTTTTATAGGGTATGAGACACAGAAATTCCTTTGTGGAAAGAAAAATTATTTTCCCAGGATGTGAATTATTTTCGATATTTCAATTTACCTAATTACTCACAGAATTTCTCTTATAATACCTTAGTTTACATGAGTGATAAGCGAAAAGCATTTATAATTTTATTATTATTATTCAGAACACCTTTTATAAGTATTTCCTAATGAGTTAAAAACATTTTTCAATGGGTTTATTTCATAAATCACTGAAAATATCTCCTATAACCAGTATCTCTTAACAAATACAGAACATAAATGGATTTTATCAATTTCCCAGCCTTGTTTATTCTAACCTATGTCTGTAGACATCTTTTGTTAGTTTTGAGAGGTTCTTTTTCCTAGACATCTGTACTTTCACAGACTTAGAGGCAAAGGGAATAATTAGGTACAGCCCAACGCTTAATTACGTACATTCTTGGACATTGCCTAAATTCAAGTTAGGGACAGAACTTTTCAGCTTCAAGGGTAAAGGGGACTAAACATATAGATGCACCAATAAAAAGGCGTTTGGTTAGCATAACAAAGAATTATGAGAGTTCAACATGCAAAAATTGTAACAAGATAATATTTACTAACAAGGCCAATTTTCTGAGCAGCAGAGAAGATTCCACCAGAGGTAAGTATGTGGCAAAATGGAAAAAAATTTCAATCTGAGTGGTATCTCTCCAGTTGTCACCAAATAGCACAGAGATTAGACATATGCTAGACTACCTGCTGCATCTGAAATCCTCTGCTTTCTCTGTCACTTCTATGAAACTTAAAAAAGAGTTCTGTGTAAGTTTGAAAGCTTCTTTTTTTCACCAATAGAAGTTGGTCCAATAAAACATATTACCTCACCCACCTTGGTTCTCTAGTTCAGTGACACCCATCTCTGCAGTACATGCACCAGTAGATGCATTTTCTATCTTCTTGTATCCCTTTTGTATCCAGATTTTTAAAGGGACTTATTCACATATAGCCTCCTGTGTCTTTTGTAGTATCTTTATGGGACCTGAATTTATTACTGTCTGTCTTGATGGGTTCCTCCTTTGAACTTTTGACAACAGCATCTTTGATGCTACTGTCAATTAAAACAGTGTTTTGGTAGCAATCACCTCTGCAAGGAGAAAAATCTGTTACTTTACATATATTGTCACTTGTTCTTTGAGACGTGTTGTGCATATACACATTCCATGACCAACCTTCTCCACTACTTTGGATATTAGATCCCAGCAGTATGAAGGAATGGAAGAGGAAGGAGCAGCCATACCTAATTATACTGTAGGCTTAGTGCACAAGAACAACAGAGCCGTATTAACCACCTACTGGTGCTGCTGGCATTGGGTGCATATACTCTTACTTTAGAATGTATATGTGCACAACACATCTGAAAGAACAACAGTTAGTGTACATGTAAATAACCCTTTTTCATCATATAAAAGCTACTAAATCCACTACTGTGTGCATACACTAATGCTCTGTGTCAATAAGTGAGAATAAGTGATTTGTAGTAGAGTGTGCTCTACATGATTTGCAATCGTAAAGAAAGAAATATTAAGGGAGAGGATAAAATGGGGGCCTGTGGAGTCATCTGGTTTCTTCCTGTTGCTGAACTTTTTTTTTTCCTTGTCCTATGTATGCATTTTTCCCATTATCTATGCATCTTACTTTAATAAGGCCATAAAAATGTCTTCTCTTTAAAGGGTTAAGTCAAACCAGAAGCTTCCTGTGAGTGGATAGAGACATGCTGCATTATCTTTTGGCACCTTGCCCAGTTTCCTATGTGTAGCAAAGAATTAGATTGCAGGATTTAAAATTAGATCTCACCTGTCTCTCCACAAATGCTAGCAAAATGGAAACAGCTAATTTTCCAAGACCCATTCAGTAAATTATATCTTGGTTTGGCTGGCAGAACTGGAGACAGAGTGGATTAACGCTGCACCATGCCTGAAAAGCAGTAGTTTAAAACTTTGTGTCAGGCAGCCAGAATACTCTGCAGAAGTTGCAAGTACTGTATAGGGCAACAGCCTTTTGGGGTTCAGGGTCTCAGTAATCCAGTGATTTCTGCAGACTGCTCTTAAGAGAACACTGAGAAACTTAATAATGTCCTGATTCCTCAGAGGGTAGATGGACATAAACCAGCAACATGAAGTCAAGAGGCCTGAGGAGACAAAGATGGGCATGTTCCATTTCTTCTTCTTTTTCTCATATATACCAAAGGAAGCTCTCTGTTTTGTTGTGACAATAAACATTGGTAGTGCAATCCACTGTTTTGGTAAGAAAAAAACCCTGAAATTATTTGTTTTCAGCCAAATGTAGAAATTGCTAGTGCTACATTTTAGTGGGCAAAAAACTTCAACAAACTGTTAACTGGTGTAATGTTACATAAGGGTGTGATGGGTAACTTAACAATTACTTTACTACTGTTTTTGTTAATTAATTCAGGTTAAATGTTAGAAATAAGCAATTCTGTGTTAGGCATTCTAGACTCTTCTGGATGGAGCTCTGGGGAAAAGTACAAGAATGACTGTGTAACATTAATAACTTTAGGGATAATGTGCTTTGGGCAAAGCAAAGGTTTGCTAGTGCCTCAGACTGGTGGCTGCTTATCACAGGTGTATCCACTTTTACTGTTAAGATTATTTAATTTCCATTTTAGCTGTATTTAGTCACTCAGATCCTTCTGGAACTGTCATCAATTAGTTTAGAGTTTTTCAGTCTTGCTGAAGGTGACCAACAGTTGAGCTAGTTTGGATTTCTAGGAGGGTAAACAGAGAGATATTCTTTTCACATACATTTTTTGCAAGATTTTTTTGAACTAGTTCTAATCTAAAACAGCTGGAGGATCAAAAGTTGAAATTTGGTATGGACATAGTTCTTATTGAGGAGAAATATCTTTTAATGTTCCATGGAATCTGATTTTGATTTGACCAAATGACTGCTGAAAATAGAAGTTGTGCATGCACAGTTTTTCTATAGAAAGCAAAATGGTATGTGCATAGTGAAAGTATACTGAAGCTGTAAAGGGGCTAGGGTTGGGAGTTGTGCACTTTCTGAGGTACTTGGGGACTAGAGCAAGAGAGGCTGGCACAAGGGTCCCTGTAGAACACTTGTTTCAGCTCCTGAAGACTTCAGAAAGTGTAAAGGTGTCATGGAGATCTTCTGTACACTTGAAAGATTTGCAGGGGAAACCCCTGCTCTAATGTACCTTAAGATCATCACACTTGGGAAAAGAACTATCTCATACCATTATTTGAGAATTAGCATATGAAGGATGTGGGTGATGCACATAATATTTTAGGAATATTATGTATTCTAGCTGCTCATTTGTGGTGTTTGCTATAAGATTGTTAGTAAGTTAATTCAGGCATGAGATGACCTGCACATAGACAGGAAAGCAGACAAATCTCTCTGTTGCCCCCATTTACTGATAATTAAAGGACACTGAAGACAATCAGCTTTCTGGAAGACTACTACTGACCCCCTCTGATGTGCTCCATATACCACTTTCAACAGGTTTAAGAGAAACAAAGGACTTTGGCAGTAAATAAAGAGGTGTGCTGCCTAGAGGGGATAGATAAGGAGGGAGGCAGAAGTTGCAAGGGTGCAAACTGTCCCTACAGACTGAGACATGGGGATGTCGGAATAAGCTAGGCTAACTTATGTTTTTGGATAAAAAAGTTAAGCAAGTTGACTGTTAGTTGTGTTAAATACCCTTTTCTTGTCATGCTTCATTCCGTCTGTTGAGATTAAACAATACTTTGTTGTGAAAAGGCTGTGTTATGTCATTGTATGTAGGCACTGACTGGCTACAAGTCCCAAAGGAAGTCTTGCAGGGCATCTGAATTCAGCAGCGCCCGTTAAGTAATCGCAGCCAGTAAACAGAGTGCTATATCCTGATAACCCTGTCTGGAGAGTGAGAGAATTGCAGGATTCCACAAGAGAGGTGAAGGCAAGAGGTGTTGCACTGAGAAACTGAAAGGGCAGCTAGCCCTGAACCATGACATGTGATTAAAGATTTATCATACTGTAGCTGTTCAAGAGGACAAATTATGGTTTCATGTGGAATCTTATCAGCAACTGAGCCCTTGACTGACTGTGGAGTGCTTAGTAATAGACACTATGTTCTCTGAATATAGCTTTTAGTATGGAATCTTTTTGAAAAAAGGGTTTGTTCTTAATTCTGCTGCCTTAGAATCCTAGATGGGGCTAATAGTTGTCTCATTTCTGATTCTCTTTTGCTGTCATTTGGATTGTAAAAATCCCTAACCCTTTTCTATGAAACCCTGATCTTAAACAGTGTGGACTTTAGCAGATAGACGCCTCGTATCTGGTTTTGATAACTGCAAAAGTTACCTTGTTGCTACAGTTACCTTTGGTACCTGGAAGTCTTGCTTTTCCCTTTTGTATTTTATAGTAGCTAAAGCAAATTTGAGTGTTCTGTTTTGATTCTGACTGGAGGAAACCCAAGTATTTTATCTGGGATGAAATCCTATTAGCAAACTCCTTTTTTCCTGGCATTAAGGTCACCACCCATCAGAATCATCCTATCACTGCCAGTTCTGCTACAACAAGAATCAATGATTCATGTAAAGAACTAAGTAAGGCATCTTCTGTTTTCCTCAGTATTTTTTACAAGCACACTTTAAGAGAAGGTTTTTTGAACTGAGTACTCTGAAAAGAGTCTAAGTTACCCTCTAAAAGGGTCACTGCCACAGTCAGTTATAATAAGACAAATGTACCTCAATATTTCAGAAAACAATTTTTCATGTAAATTAGAAAATAAAGATGGCAATTATTGGCCTAAAATTCACACACTTTACTGTAATTCAAACGGTAAAGAAAATGTATAAAGGAACACAAAGCAAACTGATGTATCAATTATTGGTGAAATCTTATAAACACTGAACCAGAATTGTCACCCATTTATTACAGAAAACTACTGTTATCAGATTATAGTGTTTCCAAAAAGAAACAATCAGATTCATAAGAAGAGGAAAGAAATACAGGATACTCGATGGCTCAGGTGATTTGATAAGAAGCTACAAAAAAGCTTTTCAGCTTGAGGCCACAGTTCAACTCTTTCCCAGGTTATTAGTGACTGAGGGTTGTTACCATCTGACAGGGTTGTTCGGTGGCCCATATAAAATGCACTGGTGATTGGTGGGGCAGGGTAGGAAAGCCTGCGCTGGTGCTGCTCCCATTCTGTATATAAATAGACAGCTTTGATCTCTATCGATGCCAATTTGGCACCTCTCATATTTATTTATGATTAATTCTTAAGTGCTCACAATATAGTTGGTGTGGTGGGAGAACCGAAGACAAAGTAGAGCTACTGCAATTGCTCACTGTTAGAGAGGTTATATTACATGGAAAGGATTTACTGAGAATTCTTTTGTTGTTGTTGTGAATGATGACAGCAGTAATAAAGATAGATGAGTATTTGTAGCAAAAAACTGGGTGAACTAAAAACCACCATCACCATTAAACTACCCCTACAATCTTAAGAGAGTTGTCTAGCACTTGATTGATTGATGTGTGTTGCATGAAATTTTACATGTTAAAATTTCTGAAGTGCTAATTAATATTTTAACACATCCTGCCATCACTGGCCAAATTCAGTTTTTTCCATTTTTGATGCAAATTGGACTCCATGACTGACATGTCACATCTTAAATAAAACAACACCAAAGCGTCTTTCCCTTTTGTTTATTTATGTATTTATTTATTGTTAAGGATTTGACACTTCAGTCCATCTTGTGCTTTTGCAGTGAAAGTGACTCTTCCCTCAGCGTGCCTAAGCGGTACAGGCAATGCTGTGCCTGCTAAGCAGGTAAGAAAACCCATATTTGAAACATCCAGAAAATGCTAACACCCTAAGTCAAGGCTCTCAAACTTGTAGTGTGGACTACATCTTAATATACAGATTGTCTCATGGGTTACTTCCCCTTCTTAGTCACTGATTGTGCTGGCCACCTCTCCTCCCATTTGTGACTGTATTAATTCCATGGGGTAACTATAGCAATTGCTTACATTTAAATGTAAAATTAGGGAAGTAGTTCATGTATTTTTACCAATCTTTTAGTTGAAGTTGAAGCTAGAAACAAGGAGGAACAGCCAGCTCTCTTCAAATGCTTTGTAGAAAACACTTGATCTACCAGACACAGTTTGGGAACTTCTGTCTATCTTGGGAGGCTTTGCTACTGCTCATCATTGTAGGATCTGAGCACTGTACATGTAAACTTTATGGATTCTCTGCCTTAGTCTTTTGGGGTTATAAAAACCTCTGCACTAATGTTTCACAGATCTTTGAAAATCTAAATCACCACATATGTGTTATTAAAGATATTTATCATTATTATGGCCTAAATTTACAAAAGTGACGAGTGATTTTGATTTCTTCAGGGCTTGGATTATCAATGGGAGACACTTTAAAAGGGCTTGATTTTCAGAAGCCAAGAACTCAGCGTTAGGAGGTTTCATGATTTTATTCTCTGATTCCATATAAATTTACTCAGTTGACAACTAAAATGTTTTCTCTCAGTGCCACTTGGAATTTGAAAGCCAGGCTGCGTTAGTTGCTCAAGCATCACCACCACTAATGAAGATTATACATCCATCATGTAGTTAGTGATTCTCTTGATGATATGAGAGCCAAAATGGAATCCAGCTCATTCTCCCATGGTTGTCTTGGTTGAACAATACTTACAAAAATAGTAAAGTGTTCATCTCAATTTAATTTAAAAGAAAGCATTTGGATAATTTATTTTGCTAGTCTACACAGCCCGCTGGTTGTGGGTAAGTAGGTTCAAAAGTGCTATAGCTTCTGGCCTGTCAGAAGCCCTTGAGTGTGTAGCCAGTTTTAAAGTTAAATGTTTTGTACAACACTGTCATAATAATCAGTAGATGGTAACACAAAGGAAGCTCTAGCTTCATCTGTGTAAATTAATTCGAAAGAAAGGTCAAGAGTTTTGTAGAGCCTAAGAATTTTAGCAGGCCAGGAATTAGAGTACTTTTGGATTACCTACAGTATAGATGAGGTCAGTATGGCTTTTCAGAGATATAAAGTAGCTCTTTCTCCAAACTGCACATAACAACCAAATACCAATGCTTTAACTCTTGGGAATGGCACCACTAATATTTACTTTGATTCAAGCTCCTATTCAATGCACTCTGAGTACTATAGATCATCCAGTGGGAGCCTGAAATCGCAGAATTATAGTAGTCCTTGCCTGACAGCAAGAAAGAGGCATAGCTGCTAGTCAAAATGAACTAAGCCTATGGAATATTGTGAAGAAGACTCCCTCAGCATGATCTAGGGGAACATCCCTCTCTACCCACCTCCCAATACCTTTTGCTCTGTCTTATTAGCCAATATATGACAATTAGGGAAGGAAGATCCATAGACTGTGGATGAGTGGTGAGTAATGGAAAGCATAATGCATTCTTCTGTGGTTGCATAGAATTTACATTTTGGATTCCTGATTCAGTGGCAGTTTTTTGGCTGCAAAGGCAGGGAGCTCTGAAGAGCTATTGTGGACCAGTAGCCATTGATTTTAGATTTTTATTGAACAGAGGCAAGAGGGAATTAAAATGGTTACAAACCTACAATGTGATTGTCACCCAAAGTATGTCCAGCTTTTAATAATAATGAGTGAAATAATTACCAAAGACATTCTAGGTAATTTTCAACCAAAATTCTGCAAGTGAAGTACAAAACAAATGATTAATTTCATGAAAGTGAAGAGAATAACGATTTTGAAAAGGATGATAACATCTTTTTAGCCTGCAAGATTATTACAACCCATTCAAATGCTTTCAGTGGGAAAAAGAATTATATTCCAAAAATACAAAAATTATATTCCAAAAATCTAAAATCAATGGCTATTGGCTCACAATAGCTTTGCAGAGCTCCCTGCCCCTGCGGCCAAAGTATATTATTTGGTAAACAGTCTATGTAGATGAATAAAAAAGTAATATTTAAGAAAGTATTTTAATGTCTTCATTAATATTAATCATTCACATTTCATAGTTCTGTCTTAGTTGTCTTTAATTTTTTTCAAGAAATCAAAATTTTCATAGTTTAATATCAGATGTTCTGGATCTGAATAGTGCATATTAATTATGTTACCTAGGGTGGGGTGTACTATCCATTTAAGAAACACTCCGGCAGGCACAATCCAGGAGCACCCTATCCTGCCCCTAAGGTTGGGCTATATAAACAGGAAAAGGAAAATGAGCAATAGAGAGGGGACTAGAGGGCTGTCTGGTGGGTGCTACAGGTTGTAGTCCCCAAATCACTAACCTGACATGAGCCCTAGAGACTTCATTTTCCTGTTTATATGTCTGGTGGCTCTAACTTGGCTCAAGCTTCTGAGGTAAAGGCTTATGAACAGGGTTCAGCAGCCTCTTCCCTGAGCTGATGCCTAAAGGAAAGGGGGGAGCCTGCCTGCCTGTGAGGACTATGCCTTCATAAAAGGAACCTGGGTTTTTTTTTTAGTTTGGTTTTGGCCTCCCCCTTCTGTGCATTATAGCTGGAACCGGTAGCACTGCCTAGATGTAAAATTGCCCAATACTTCCCATTGTAAGACCCTGTTTTCAGTAGCTTCTAATGTGCTTAACATCCTCCATTCAGGTTCCATGTTGTTATCCACTGTGAAGTTTCTTTGTTTTTGACGTTTCAGTAACAATGGTTCAGCTGTTTCCAATAACAAAATTAGGGGGAAATAAATTGTTTTGCCCATGCTAAAAACATTTCGCAACTGTTTTGTTGAGACATTTTAGCACTTGCATAGTTGGGAGCAGGGACTTGAAATTTGGTAGTGAGATTGTCTTTGTGTCAGGGATGTGCATTTCCCCCCCCTTCCTATTCAAAACTGTTGAAATTTGACCAAGGAATAAGTCTTTGAAAAATCTGTTTGCACATGCTCAGTACAGACTTGTTAGAGTTTGGCAGCTAAATTCTCTGAAGAGTCCATCTGCACTGAACATGTTGAGCCTACAGTTGGCTTCCCAGTAGTTGCTGCTCCTGGGAACTGGGGGGTGCCTGTGGCACCAGGTATGGGAAGTGAGAGCAAGGAGACTCTTTCCTTTACACTCATAGACTCCAAGGTCAGAAGGGACCAATACGGTCATCTAGTCTGACCTCCTGCACAACTCAGGCCACAGAACCTCACCCATCCACTCCTGTAATAGACTTCTGACCTATGACTGAGTTATTGAAGTCCTCAAATCATGATTTAAAGACTTTAAGACACATTGAATCCACCAGCAAGTGAGCCGTGCCCCATGCTACAGAGGAAGGCCAAAAAAAACCCCAAAACCCCAGAGCCTATGCCAATCTGCCCTGGGGGAAAATTCCTTCCTGACCCCAAATTTGATGATCAGTTAAACCCTGAGCATGTAGGCAAGACTCAACAGCCAGCTACCCAAGAAAGAATTCTCTATAATAACTCAGAACCCACTCCCATCTAACATCTCTTCACAAACCATTGGCATATCTCCAACCAGTAGTCAAAGATCAGTCAATTGCCAAATTAGGCTGTCCCATCATATCATCCCCTCCATAAATTCATCAAGCTTAGTTTTGAAGCCAGCTAGGGTTTTTTTGCCCCCACTACTCCCCTTCGAAGGCTATTCCAGGACTTCATTCTTCTGATGGTTAAAAACCTGCATCTAATTTCAAGTCTAAACTTCCTGAATGCCAATTTATATCCATTAGTTCTTGTGTCCACATTGGCACTGAATGTAATTCCTCCCCCCTCCCTGGTATTTATCCCTCTGATGTATTTATAGAGAGCAATCATATCTCCCCTCAACCTCCTTTTGGTTAGGCTAAACAAGCCAAGCTCTTTGAGCCTCCTCTCATAAGGCAGGTTTTCCATTCTTGGATCATCCTAGTAGCCCTTCTCTGCACCTGTTCCAGTTTGAGTTCATCTTTCTTAAACATGGGAGACCAGAACCGCACACAGTATTTCAGATGAGGTCTCACCAGTGTCTTGTATAATGGTACTAACACTCCCTATCTCTACTAGAAATACCTCATCTGATGCATCCAAGGACTGCATTAGCTTTTTCACGGCCACATCACATTGGCGGCTCATAGTCATCCTGTGATCAACCAATATGCCCAGGTCCTTCTCTTTCTCTGTCACTTCCACCTGATGCATCCCCAGATAATAGCAGAAATTCTTATTAGTCCCTAAATGCAGTCCTTGCACTTTCCACTATTAAATTTCATCCTATTTCTATTATTCCAGTTTACAAAGTCATCCAGATCTTCCTGTATGATATGTATTGGCAATACCTACCAACTTTGTGCCATCTGCAAACTTTATTAGCACATTCCCACTTTTTGTGCCAAGGTCAGTAATAAAAAGGTTAAATAAGATTGGTCCCAAGGCCGATCCCTGAGGAACTCCACTAGTAACCTCCCTCCAGCCTGATAGTTCACCTTTCAGTATGACCCATAGTAGTCTCCTCTTTAACCAGTTCCTTATTCACCTTTCAATTTTCATATTAATCCCCATCTTTTCTAATTTAGCTAATAATTCCTCATGTGGAACCATATCAAATGCCTTACTGAAATCTAGGTAAATTAGATCCACTGTCCTTTTGTCTAAAAAGTCTGTTATCTTCTCAAAAAAGGAGATCAGGTTGGTCTGGCATGATCTACCTTTTGTAAAGCCATGTTATATTTTGTCCTAATTACCATTTACCTCGATGTCCTTAACTACTTTTTCTTTCAAAAACTTTTCCAAGACCTTGCATACTACTGAGGTCAAACTAACAGGCCTGTAGTTACCCAGATCACCTTTTTTCCCTTTCTTAAAAATAGGAACTATGTTAGCATTTCTCCAGTCATACGGTACAGCCCCTGAGTTTACAGATTCATTAAAAATCCTTGCTTAATGGGCTTGCAGTTCCATGTGCAAGTTCCTTTAGTATTCTTCGATTGGAGATCATCCAGCCCCCCCATTTAGTCCCATTAAACTGTTCAAGTTTGGCTTCTACCTCAGATGTGGTAATTTCTACCTCCATATACTTATTCCATTAGCCACCCTATCACTATCACCAAGCTCATCATTAGCCTCATTAAAAACGGAGGCAAAGTATTTGTTTAGATATTTGTCCATGCTTAGATTCTCCTTAACCTCAATCCCATCCTCAGTGCTTAGTGGTCCCACTTCTTCTTTCTTTGTTTTCTTCCTATTTATATGGCTATAGAACCTTTTACTATCAGTTTTAATTCCCTTTGCAAGGTCCAAGTCTACTTGACTTTTGGCCTTTCTCACTTTATCTGTACGTGTTCCGACCTCCAAAAGGTAGCTTTCCTTGCTGATCCCTCCTATCTTCCACACCTTGTAGGCTTTCTGCTTTCTCTTAATCACCTGTCTGAGATGCTTACTCATCCAGCTTGGTCTACAGCTCTTGCCTATGAATTTTTTCCCCTTCCTTAGGATGCACGCTTCAGATAGTTCCTGAAACATTGACTTGAAGTAATTCCAAGCTGCCTCCACCTTTAGATCCATGAGTTTTTTCAGTCCAGTCCACTTCCCTAACTAATTCCCTTAATTTTTTAAAGTTAGCCATTTTGAAGTCAAAGACCCTAGTCACAGATCTATTTCTGTTTATCCTTCCATTTAGTTTGAACTGAATTAGCTCATGGTCGCTCAAACCAAGGTTGCCCCCTACAACCAGTTCTTCTCTGAGGTCCTCACTACTCACCAATACCAAATCTAAAATTGCATCCCCTCTTGTTGATTCAGTAACTATTTGGTGAAGCTAATCAGCTATCAAGCTATCACATCCAGGAAAATCTGGGCCCTATTATTACTACTAGCACTTGTACTCCAGTCTATATCTGGGAAGTTAAAATCTTCCATAATCACACAGTTTCCACTAGTATTTATTTCATTAAAAGCTTTAAATAGGTCTCTATCCATGTCCAAATCAGATCCCCCTGCTGGTGCTCAGGCAGCATGCTATGGAGGAAGAAGCAGCCTGACTCAATTATAAGAGGATTAAAAACACTGGATTTGGTGAAGCGGTGACAGCAAAGGGATTGGACTGGGACAATGAGCCTAGGAGTGTGTAGAAAGACGGTCTGGAATCTGGGTTGTGGGAAGGATATTGGATCTGGGAGAAGAGGAGATGGGCAGTGGGAGTGAGGGCAGGGGGACATGGACATTGAGATCAGGTTAGGAATCTGGGGTGTGAAACTGGGAACTGGCAAGAACACGGAGCAAGAAACCAGGTTGGAGATTGTGATGAGATGCCTGGGAAGTGAGAACGGGACTCAGAGAACCCAAGTGGGAGACTAGGACTGGAATGAGGAGCTCAAGGGGTGGAAAGTAGGACTAGCTAAATGAGAAACCAGGGATGAGGAATAGATAGGACTAAAACAGGAACAGGCTAGAGGAAGTAGGACAAAAGGTCAGGTTTGGGAGCAACAGAGGCAGAAGAGCACACTCCCCTCATTAACCTGGATTAACCTCATTAACCCCACCTTAACCAAGGCTCCTGCATCTCACCATTCCTGTGCTGTCAGCAAATATCTGTGAAAAATACTGTTGTAATGTGTCATCCCCCTATAGTGCTGTTCACAGAAGATGACAACTTACTATTGCTATTAGTTACTCAATTAGCTCAAGTGGCAGAAGTCTGTACTGTAGATCTGTAGGTTCCAACCCTGTTTGTGAATCATGTGGATGTTAGTATGATTACATATGATGAAATTTCTGCTTTTCCAGCTTGCATTTCTGAAACTTGGGAGGGTTTTGTGTGTAATTTCCTATGTTAAAAGAATACTAAAGTTCCAAAATCAACCACTCAGAAGTAAAGATATGCCAAATTGAGGTTTTCTGTGCAACCTAAATATTGGCCCTCTTATACATGTGCATTACGATACAGTCATTAATTATGTGATCACATACTTTATTTATTTTTTTTACAGAACCCCTACTTCATTTGGATGGTTCTCTGGGTATGTAGTGAAAGAAACTGTGTGCAGGACCCCCTCTCATTTGTTGCATAGGATGGAAGGTATGTAGTGAATGAGGCAGAGACTGTAGGAAGATAAAGGATAATCTCATTATAAGGCAATTAAATGCTACCCTGGAAAACTGGAGTCTATCCCTGCCTCTGCCACAGAGTTCCTATAGGATGCTGGGCAAATCACTTGAACTTTTCACAGACGGTGACTAGCAGCATGTTCAGTATTTTCTGGAGTCCAAATTCAGACCTTGCTTTGAACATACAAAATGCTATATAATGGTAAGTATTTTGAAAGATCAGGTGCTACACATCTCAAATTAGTTACCCAAACTTAGTGGATTTTTGTGAACATAATCTCTTTGTGCTTCAGTTTCCCATCTGAAAAATGGGGATAATGCCACCTCACTTCACAGGGGTGTGAAATAAATTCATTAATGTTTATGAAGCACTCAGATATTATAATAACGAATGCCATAGAAAATTCCATGGGGAAACTAATAATTCTGTATTAGAACTGGGTTTGAATTATGTGCAGTAAATAAGCATGAAACCACACATTGAACTATCAGAATAAAACAAAATATTGAATAATTCCTCATTCATTAAGCATCTATGCACTGAGTGAGGTGGGCTCTTGTGGAAAAAGTACTATGTGATCATGTAATTAAGGTATCATTTTACAAGGAGGCTGAATTATGGTTGCACAAACAACTTTTATTCTGGCTTATCCTAACTTTTGAGTGACTTTGCAAACAGCATTCTTTTTAATCTTTCGTGTAATAAGTGTACATATAGTATATATATTATAAAGTGCATGGGTATGTATGTATATATAATATCTACAATAACTACTTGGTCTATCAAATGTGTTTCATTCCCTATATACTAATTACAGAAAGACTGAAGCATTTTGTGGTCAAATAATATGAAAATTCAAGCATTGAACTGTTATTCACTGTTTCAGTAGGCAAACAGAATTTAATCAGTTGATAGAGCATGCTGCCTGAAGTTATATTCTCCAAGCCTTTTGTTGTATAAATACCACTGGATTTTTAAAAATATTTGTCTATGTATTCGGGCTATGCCTAGGCTTAATTTTACAAATTATCATCTTTTAAAGAATTCTGAACTGTTATTTTAACACTGAGTCTACCAAATGTGGCCATAACCTTACAGTTCTACAGAATTAATTTACATAGATGAAACTAAAGTATAATCCAGGCTAACTTGAGTCCACTCTCACTATTTCATAGTACTCAAATCCTAACAAGGCCATTTAATTTCAGATCTGACTATAGTCAAGAGCTTCAGATACATAGTAATACTTTCAATATTTGCCTCATTAAATTGAAACTGTTCTTGCTAACCTCTATAATTTGCTGACAACCTGCATTATTGATTCTGGACTATTACTTTCTTCTGTGGCCTATTGTAATGCATTTTTAGTACTCAATTGCCATCTTCATCAGCTGATCACGTCATGTTAACCACAGTTTGGGACAAACTGTTCTGTGTCCTTCCTGAGCAATTTCTCAAAATGAAAGTAGGTTTATCAGATCTTGCTGGGCTTGCCACCCAGAGCCCACAAAGTGAAGGCCAATGTCAGTCCATGATGTTTTGAGATTATTCAGACTAGACAGAAATTGTATGTAAACCTAAGTGTTGGGGAGCTGTAAATTACAGACAGGGCTGTATTGCTGGTTCAAGGGTCTGGTTACATCCCTAATCACATAACCAAAGCTTGAGTGAATTAGGCTACCAGCATAAACTCCAAGCCTTTATTTTCTAAATGGCTTGCATTGAAAAAAAAACAATGTCATAGCTTCAAAGGTAGCTTGCATCACTGTCCCCTTCCTGGTCTTTCTTGGATGCATCCACACACATGTCTGTCCTAGTGCCTTCACCTTTCCTGTCATGGAATTAAACTTAGATTGGGC
The DNA here is from genome assembly GCA_007922155.1 of Mesoclemmys tuberculata. Classification (NCBI taxonomy): domain Eukaryota; kingdom Metazoa; phylum Chordata; order Testudines; family Chelidae; genus Mesoclemmys; species Mesoclemmys tuberculata. The sequence goes on from ML675620.1 coordinate 40,979,918, forward strand.
CCTGAGTTACAGTACCAGGTACTCTGACGGTGTGTACCTAGCAGTCTGATTGGGTTTGGCATCTGTGGTTCTTTCCTGCAGGAGTGTGTGACCAGTGGTAACTATAGTGCTTTAAAACCAAAGTATTTCTTAACTTTCATGTTAAGAATAAAGCATTGAGAGAAAATGGATTTTAAAACAGTCAGCCTACCAACAAAGGCAGTTTTACCTAAAACTTACCATCCTCTGATGGCAGACTTGGCAGACCTAACTTCTTCAGTCCCATGGGATTCCTCTGTCTCAGCCTGGTTCTCCTGACCAGCTCCCCAACAACTACCTCTTCTTTGGAAAGAAAGAGACTCTTTTAATCAGCCAAGGTTCATTTGGGCCCTGCTTGTCAAAATCTATTTGGTAGGCTCTGGAGGAGATTGAGCAAGACACCTCAGAGCCAGGGGCTCTCCCATTATAACCCTCACATGCTTGCTGAGGTATGGTTTATCTTGAGCTTTTGTTCTTTCCTGCTTGTTTTCCTTAAAACCCACTATTAAACTAAATCAATATGTTCATGCAACAAACATCCCAATAACCAGATCAGCATACAATTTACATAAATTCTAACAGAGCAGTTCCATGTCCATCACATGTGGATTAAAAAAATTTTCCTCTGTCTTTTTCCTTCTATATACATTTTTACTTCCTTCCTTCCTTTTATATTTGATTCTCATCCTCTGCTTCCCCTTTCCATTCTTTCGTTCTCATTCCCTTCTTCCCCACTCCTTAATACAGCTTTCTCCCTACTTATTATTTAGGGATGTTATTAGAGGAAACAGTTACATAAAATTTCCAAAATACAAGAGGCCATCTTTGGTCCTCAGAAATGGGGATGCACAAGTGAACTGAGAGAAGAATTTAGCCGTTAGTGTTATTTCCTCATAATTCAAGCTTTACATAATTGATAGCTATCAAAGAGTCACCCCAGCAAAATGTCAACCTTCCCCATTCCAGAATTTTTCAGTAAAAAAGGAAAGTCATCAAGTACTAATTCTAACTAGGGAGGAGGATACACCATACAATTCAGAATAAAATGATGAGCATTCTGATTATATTATTACTTTCACTAACCTGTAGGCCACATACTATTCCTTGGTTGTTTGCCACCTTAGGACTGGCCATTCTCTTAGCATTTTAACTGGTCCACTAAGGGTGTGCAGTGTTAGGAAGGCAGAGTGGGTTAGGAGTTTTTTAAGGAGCTAGTCCTGGTAAGCCCACTTCCTCCATGTTGGGAACCACTCATATTCTGCAGCTTGCCCTCCCACCTATTGATGACATTCGACTCATCCACAGGATAGAAACCTGCCAGAGGGGAGGCAAATAATACTTTGAGAGTAGGGAAGACCTTGAATTTGACAGCATGCCAGAATGGGAAGCCAACAAAAAGAGTGTGTGTTTGTGAAAGAGAGAGAGAGAGAGAGAGTGCGTGTGTGTGTGTGTGGGTAGATGCAGAAAGCTGTTGGCTAGTATCTCATGTATCATATAGTCATCTCCATTTTGAAGAAGAAATTTTTGGTGCTTACCTGGAAAGAATACAGATTTATTTGGAAGAATAGAGGGGCTAGTTATTTGAGGGAAGGACAAAGTGATGTTTCTACGGGGAAAGAGGTGAGAGACAGGATGATAAATAGAGGCTGATGGTAAGTAAACTCAGTGGGATTAGCACTAATGAGGAGTATATTTGTATTTAGAGTGCTTCGTGTTAACTCTCTCTGCTTTAAAATTGATAAATAATGTTCCATTTACAGACTGACATTAATACCAATATCTGTGTTTGGTGCTGTTATGTTCCTCCACACAGGTGGATGCTTTAAGTAGTGCATGAAGTGTGTATAATTATATACATATTGTGTGTATATAATATAGTATACAAAAATATGAGAGAGTCAGTAAAGAGTTTTGTCATGATATGTGAATGAAAAATATTACTACTGGACTGTATTGCTGGAAAGCAGGTGCAGATATTAGGGACTCCAAAAGTGTAAAGGTGAATAGTTATTTCAGTAGAATGAGATTAATATAATGGTGTTTCTTACAGTGGAAAACTACACCTGCAGTGACCACATGTCTCTTAGAATTAAAATCAGAGATCAGAGAGAGTCTATGGGAAAAAGAATAACCATTCAAATATTTAAAAATAACCAAAGAGATTAAATAGTTTTTAAAAACATCTAAGCAGAAGTAAGAAAAGTAGCCATATCTTCTGCTATGTCCATAAAAAAAGTGTATCTGAATTGTATTTTTTCTAAATTAGCTATCCACATATCTATTTCCATTTCAAAAGTATTTGAAATGAAGTTAGATTTATGTAGTGTGTTTAAATAAACTCAGATCCTGTTTCAAGTGAAGAGAGGAAAAGAAGCTATGGGTTTCAGAATGACATTAAAATGATGACTGTATCCTTTATTTATAGCATCACTAATTGTACTTATTTGTGCATTGTTAGGGGGTGGGACCAGTCTTGTGAACTTGTTTGCGTAATAGTTCTTACTTTCAAGCTTTTGTGTTAGGTGTTTCAGTATCTGTGTTGAATCAATATCACAAATGTATGCCCTGGGCTATGCAGAAGAGCTTTTGAAAGAAGTCCTTATTGCTTTTACTCCTCATGAGGCATTGATTATACTGAACCATAAATCTGTGTTGCCTGATGGCTGCAGAACGTCTTCCCTGTTGTTGTTCTTTGACATCAATTGATTTACCATTTGGAGTTCGAAGTATCATCACTACACTTTCTAGAATAGTTTTTGAGGATCACTTATGACATTCATCCTCCAAAGCTAATGTCATTTAAAGCATTTATTGTTATTTATTATGATTTCAGAAATGTGCTAGCCAGCTCACATAAGCTAGGTCACATAAGCTGAGGTTCCTGCCTGGGACAGCATACCATCTAATTCAACATACCACAAGAACTACAAATTATAAACAATGAATGGATTAATAAATAAATAAAGGAAGGGAAAAAGAAGAGGGGGATGGTATTAAGGTCACTTGATTACTCAACAAGGCATCTATACATCTTGATGGTCCATTAACTATTTTTAAATCTTCCCTTCTTTCCCTACTTTACTTCTCATAAGCAAGACTGCAGAAGTGTATTTTTTATGGGACATTTGAATGACGTGCGGGAGGTAGTTTGGTGAGCTGGTTTGTAAAAGGCATTTCAGATATAATAGACAGCAATGAAAAAAGGTACAGAAGCATTTCTGAGCAGGTGCCATGGCCCCGCAGTAGATAGACTGGAATGTTCAAGAGACTCTCTGTGACTCCGTGATAAGACTATTGTATTGCTTTAGGAGTTCCCCAACCTGGGAAAAAGTGTAAAATCTAATAATAAAACACACAGCCCGTTTGGGGTTTCTGCCCTGCTGTTTGACAATCTTCTCTGAAGTTGGCACTCACGATCATGAGCTACTCCAGTGTGATACCTTTGTAATCCATTTCAGATTCCTTTTGACTGTCCATTCACTTATCCTGAATTCACAGACTGTGGTGACATAACTACCAGAAGTTATTTCACCTTTTTATTTTGAATTATGCAAATAATCCAAAAATATCCAAGAAGGATCTTCTCCTTATGCTTACCACTACCTGATTGATAAAAGCAACTGTGTTGATAAGGATACTTGGTTTTCTCCAAGGCATTTAATTTAGTACCATATGACATTTGAATTAAAAAGTTGCATTATATGGAATTAACATTAGAACGATTAAAAACTAGCTCACTGGTAGATCTCAAAATGTAATTATTAAGGGGGAGATAGAGATGAACAGGGTTGTTTTTAGTTGGTCCCTCTAGGGATCAGATCTTAGTCCAATGTTGAAAATTTCTTCAGTGATCTAGATGATTAGATAAAATGGTTGCTGGTTTTGGGTTTGCATATGACACAAAGATCAATGGATAGTAAATAACGAGGGCAGGTTACTGTGGCAGTGTCATCTGAACTGTCTTGTTAAATAATCACAATCACACAATGTGTTTTAATACAGCTAATGAAAGGTGATTGACCTGGGAACCAAAAACATAGGTTATACCTACAGGATGGGAGACTGTCTTGGAAAGCAGTGACTCAGAGAAGGACTATGGTTTTATCATAGTTTATTGCCTCAAGATGGACTCCTGGTGTGATGCTATAGCAAAACTGGCTAATGCAATCCTTGGATGTATAAAAAGTGAAAGATAAGTACAAGGGAAGTAATCTTGCCTCGTACACAGCATTGATAACATTACTACTAAATACCATGTCCAGTTATGGTGTCCACTCTACAAGAAGCATGTGAAAATACTGGAGAGGGTTGACAGGCAGGACACAAAAATGATCCAGGGACTGGAAAACAAGCCTTAGGATTCATAGATTCCAGGGCCAGAAGGGATCATTTTGATCATCTAGTCTGATCTCCTGTAAAGCACAGGCATAGAACTTCCCCAAAATAATTTCAAGAGAATATCTTTGAGAAAAAATCCAATTTTTACTTTAAAATTGTCAATGTTGTAGAATCCACCAACCCCTTAGTAAATTGCTCCAATGGTTAATTACTAATAATGTGAGGTTTAAGGAGCTCAACTTATTCAGCAAAGAGAACATCAAAAAGGTGTTCATCAAACATGAACACCATAAACATCAAAGAGGTTCATCAAAGAGAACACGGAGATGTGATTTGATCAGCAAATATCTCTAATGGCTGGCGATGGGACATGAGATGGGGAGGATCTGAGTTATTACAGAAAATTGTTTCCCAGGTGTCTGGCTGGTGGGTATTGTCTACATGTTCAGGATCTAACTGATCGCTATATTTGGGATAGTGAAGACATTTTTCCCAGGTCAGACTGGCAGAAACCCTAAGGGATTTTTGCCTTCCTCTGAAGAATGAAGCACGAGTCATTTGCAGGTTTAAACTAGTGTTAAAGGTGGATTCTCTGTAATTTGAAGTCTTTAAATCATGATTTGAGGACTTCAGTAACTCAGCCAGAGGTAATGGGTCTATTACAGGTGTTGGTGGATAAGGTTCTGTGGCCTGCAGTGTGCAGAAGGTCAGACTAGATGATCATGATGGTCCCTTCTGGCCTCAAAGTGTGTTTGTTTTTTGCCTTCCTCTGAAGCATCACATATTGGCCAAAGCTGAGAATGGGATGCTGGATGATGGGACTAGTATTCTGAAATGGTACAAAAAATCCTCATTCTAGATGCCTGGCGAGTGTATTGCTCACATACTCAGGGTTTGAGAAGGAATTTTCTCCCAGGACAGATTGGCTGGGATGTTGGGGTTGTTTTTTTTTTACCTCCCTCTGTATCAGTGGTTCTCAATCTGTTTACCACTGTGGCCACATATGCAGCTTTCTATGTGTTATGTGGGTTGCATACACACAATATATATACACAACCTGTATGGCCCTGAGGATGTCACATGGGCCACAGCTGTGTGCTGATTGAGCGGCAAGCAGGCCGTGGCTTGAGAACCACTGCTCTTTAGCATGAAATGTGGTTGGCTGCTAGGATTATCTGGTCATATCTCACCTAAACAATTTCCTGCCATTGCGGGGGCTTGGGCGCTGGTAACACTTTGGATTCTCCTGTTCTCTGTGGCACACAGTTTAGTCTCCTGAGAATTGAAATGTTTTGGTCTATCTAAAGTCTTTGAGCACAATATGGAGGTATCTTGGTGAAAATTAATGACATGTGATATGCAGGAAGTCAAACTAGATGGTCTAATCATCCCTTTTGGCTTTAAACTCTATGAAATTTCTCTTTCCCAAGGGGTATGTTCTTCTCTTGATATGCAAGATTCATTCCTGTTAATGTAAATGGCACATTTACAAGGTTCAGATAAATCACAAAGTCTCAGAGCTTGAGCCAGTACTCACTGAAATCAATGGAAAGACTTCCATTGACTTCAGTGGACATCAGACTCTAAATGTAAAGAATTATTACTTTATTGACTTCTGTTTTGTGAAATTTGTGGGCCAATACATTAAATATTTTGGCCAGAATCACATGTGGAAACTGTCCAAGAACACAGAGACAGAGTTACACTGGGAAAAGAATGAAGGATCAGAGAGCACAGAAAAAGGACATGCATCCTGAGATGCCATGGGAGTGTCTACAGTTAGTGAGCACTGAAACACTTATGGCTTTATCCAACCCCAGATGGTAAGTATCTTTGTATGAACAAGTGTCAGGTAATGATTTATTTGTAAAACATCTTAGAGCTGAGGTATGTTGATTCTGGACACTTCGTGATCAGTGTGGATACCAGTGAGACGCGGTATGCCCGATTTGCAGATCAATAAGATTTAATGTGCAATTTCTATAAATATACTAGTTAGATACAAAGCCTAAAATTAACTACAATATATCATACTCACTAAGCCTGGAGAGCTAAGCAATTACTCAGAAGGCTATATGCAGGAATGGCTTTCTTCAGGGGTCCCGCAAGGGAGTCAGTGGATCCTCCAGTCCAACCGGCAGCACCACCCACAGAGTCAGGTGTTGATGGAGCGCCTCCCTTTGTCTAAGTGGTGACAACTTATACCCTTCCATAAACAACCTTCACCTAATTATCTCTCTCTCATTATCACATATGCTAATTATCTACATTGGGTTTCCACCTTTAACTGCATTCCATTCTCGCCATAATAATTGGGGTCATCAAACCAACATCTGTTGATAGGAGGGGCAGAGTAAAAGTATGCCCCTTCACAATAAAGCATCATACCCCCAGACGTTTAAGGATAACTTGTTGTTCCCATCACCGTTATCTATGTGCAACTGCAAGCATACAGTATCTGTATTTTGTCTTATTATGTGCCGTGGTGTGCAGAAACTCAGACATCTGCAAGGTTACTCAGTAGTCCTAGTCATCTCTGCCAAATGGAAGATATCATACTACAGGGGTCAGAATAGCAAGCAACTGAAGCTATGCTAAGCCTGTAGGACAGTGGTCAAGCAACTCAAATTGTACTGGGCCTCCAACAAGGTGTCTAGAAAACCTGTTGACTCAAATTTGTTCATAGGCTAGTTCTATATTAGTCACTTTTCTCTATATCTCAGAAGAGCACAGACTGCTTTGCACAGAAAGTGGCCCAGTGAGGATAATTTAATTGTCAACATTAACTATTTCACTTTATTAAATGTCACAAAACATTTACTTTTTTTTTGTGGCTGTTTGACCACCATCTATTATTCCAAGTACTTTATGACTTGCTCACTTGATTTTAATTGTTCTGTTAAAAATGTCTACTTCTTTTACATGCACTCTTTTAAACAACTAGCAATTTTTCCATTGTTTATGTATATATGTATCCAATACAGCAATGCAATCCAGGTTGCTTCAAGGTTCTGCTTATTACCTCTTACATATTAATATTTTCATTTTTATTCTCATGGTTTGTTTTCTAACTTTGTCCTACAGTTATGTGCACAGTGATATGGTTTAAGAAAGAACCTTTCAAAAATCCAATTAATATTTACCAAAGTATGACATTTTCTAGTGGGCAGCAAACCATAATAAACAATGCAGGTGGCTACTACTTTAATATAATAAACATTTGTTGTGTTGCTATTTATCTGTCTAACTCTCTCACTGTTACCAAAAATTATACATCACCCTTCACATTATCAGTAAAGTTGACTCAGAAGAGACAGTAATTCAGTGAGACTCAAGTGATATCAGGAAACAATTTGTTTCTTAGTGCAGAGATGTTAACTTGCCAATAATAGATCAGCACCATTCTGCCACACCACACAGAAATGGATTTTTGGCCAAGCCAATTTAAAGCAAAAATGTTTACGTACACTATGTCATGTCAGGTACTCTGAGGGCACAATACTATGGGGTGTTATAAATAATGTGCTGCAGAGAAAGAGGACTATGGAGGAAAGTGAGAGAAGATATGAAGAGTAAAAATATCCTCTGCATTAATGATTGACTAATGACTTTAGCAAAGCTTTTGATATGGTCTCCCACAGTATTTTTATCAGCAAGTTAAAAAAGTATGGGTTGGATGAATGGACTATAAAGTGGATAGGGAACTGGTTTAGACAAAGGGCTCAACGAGTAGTGATCAATGGCTCCATGTCTAGCTGGCAGCCGGTCACAAATGGAGTACCCCAGGGGTTGGTCGTGGGGCTGGTTTTGTTCAACATCTTCATTAATGATCTGGAGAATGGGGTAGATTGCACCCTCAGCAAGTTTGCAGATGACACTAAGCTAGGGGGAGTGGTAAATACCCTGGAAGGGAGAGATAGGATACAGAAGGACCTAAAAAAATTGGAGGATTGGGCCAAAAGAAATCTGATGAGGTTCAACAAGGACAAGTGCAGAGTCCTGCACTTAGGACGGAAGAATCCCATGCACAGCTACAGACTGGGGACCGACGAGCTAGGCAGCAGTTCTGCAAAAAAGGATCTGGGGGTTACAGTGAAGAAGAAGCTGGATGTGAGTCACCAGTGTGCCCTGGTTGCCAAGAAGGCTAATGGTATATTGAGCTGCATTAGTAAGAGCGGGAAGATTGCGGGAAGTGAATATTCCCTTCTATTTGAAATTGGTGAGGCCGCATTTGGAGTATTGTGTCCAGTTTTGGGCCCCACACTACAAAAAGGATGTGGACAAGTTGGAGAGAGTCCAGCCGAGGGCAACAAAAATGATAAGGGGGCTGGAGCACAAGACTTATGAAGAGAGGCTGAAAGAACTAGGCCAGTTTAGTCTGCAAAAGAGAAGAATGAGGGGGGATTTGATAGCAGCTTTTATCTACCTGAAAGGGGGCTCCAGGGAGGATGGAGCTAGGCTGTTTTCAGTGGTGGCAGATGACAGAACAAGGAGCAACGGTCTCAAGTTGCAGTGGGGGAGGTCTAGGTTAGACATTAGGAAAAAGTTTTTCACTAGGAGGGTGGTGAAGCACTGGAATGGGTTACCTAGGGAGGTGGTAGCATCTCCATCTTTAGAGGTTTTTAAGCTGTGGCTTGACAAAACCCTTGCCGGGGTGATTTAGCTGAGGATAGTCCTGCTTTGGGCAGGGAGTTGGACTAGATGACCTCCTGAGGTCCCTTCCAACTCTAATATTCTATGAACCTGTTTGGCCCACTTGAAGCTTAAAAAAATGAATTTTAGCTGTGATCGAGGGAACCAGTAGGGCAGGTTATGCAGGTCCTTGAGTATTTTTGTTCATGCTACTGTGTTCACTTGTCCATTGAGTTTATTGGAAAACTAATACACTAGGCAGCCAACTTCGGGCCATCATCTAAAAGCTCTTTTACTCTTTCTTCTGTTTGTGGAGGTATTTCTTTAAAGAACACAACACTTTAAAATAGTTTATGAAACTTTTCAAATGATGTTCATTTACTCAGCTAAAATAAGTGAAAATTAAAAAAACCCCAAACAAACAAACAAACAAACAAACACACAACCAATTTTAAAATATAGATGCTCAAGCTCCAGTAATGATGCTGATATGTTTTGCTTAAGGAATGAATGCTTTAAAGAGGTTATAAGATATTTGGGGAGAACTATTCAACTTATTTTGAACACTGTCTGTCTTTTTCTATGCTGCCTTGCCCATCAATATTGATTTTTCTCCCACTTATTTCCCTTGTATTTTCAGTCTCTAGCTTGGTTTTGTGTTGACTCTTCCGATTTTTTAAATTTTTTTTCATTCTTGTTGTCTTGTGCAATGGGTGAGTAGTCATTACATCTTGAATTATTCAAATTACAAGTAAACACTTCTTGCTATATGTACAGATCCTTGGCAGAATTTACCAATTGTCATTCCAGTCTTCATGACAATAACTTGTGTTCACATAGTGCCTTTCATCCCTAAGGATTACATTACAATTTACTTATATAGTGTCTTTATTACCAAAATGCTGGATGAGAACAAAGCATGCTACAAACTGGCATATGGACTATGGGTCAGATCTTTGGGTCCAGCTGATATGCACTTTGCACTGGGCCTGGAGGTATGTGTTGTAGGGAAGTAGTCTGTAAGCAACATTTCTGTTCCCTTGATCCTTGGCCCGGCTGGAAACTGAATCAAACTGATTCCTGTGCAATCAGTTTACTTGGGTTATGTAGGGACCAGGATTTGGCCCTCCATATATTAGCTTCCTTATTCTTTGTTTCTAGACTCTCCCAACCATGTGTTGGAGCTTTAAGTAAACATAAAATCATAGAATCATGGGACTGGAAGGGACCTCGAGAGGTCTTCTAGTCCAGTCCCCTGCACTCAAGGCAGGACCAAGCATTATCTAGACCATCCCTGACAGGTGCCTGTCCAACCTGCTCTTAAAAATTTCCAGTGATGGTGATTCCACAACCTCCCTAGGCAATTTATTCCACTGCTTAGCTACCCTGACAATTAGGAAGTTTTTCCTAATATACAACCTAAACCGCCCTTGGTGCAATTTAAGCCCATTCTCTTTTGTACTATCCTCAGAAGTTAACAAGAACAATTTTTCTCCATTCTCTTTGTAACAACCTTTTATGTACTTGAAAACTTATTATGTCCCCCCTCAGTCTTCTCTTCTCCAGACTAAACAAACCCAATTTTCTCAATCTTCCTTCATAGGTCACATTTTCTAGACCTTTAATCAGTTTTTGTTGCTGGACTTTCTCCAATTTATCCATTTATTTCCTGAAATGTGGTGCCCAGAATTGGACACAATACTCCAGCTGAGGCTTAATCAGCATGGAGTAGAGTGTAAGAAATACTTCTCAGTCCTTGCTTACAACACTCCTGCTAACACATCCCATAATGGTTTGCTTTTTTTGCAACAGTGTTACACTATTGACTGCCATTCCGCTTGTGATTCACTATGACTCCCAGATCTCTTTCCCCAGTACTTCTTCCTAGATAGTCACTCCCTGTTTTGTATGTGTGCAACTGATTGTTCCTTCTTATATGATTATTTTTCATTTATTCTTATTGAATTTCATCCTATTTACTTCAGATCATTTCTCCAGTTTGTCCAGATTGTTTTGAGTTTTAATCCTATCCTCCAAAGTACTTGCAATCCTTCCCATTTGATGATTTAACTACAGAATTAAAGAAGACTTTCATACTGAAAGGAACTATAATATAGGCTACCTTTCGGAGGTTCTCTTAGTCTTGCTGTTTTATTTATTTTTGTTTTAGTAAAAGCTTATTTTCCCCATACAGCCCAGCCTCTTTTCCTCTTTAGTCCTGCATAAAGTCATAATCCTATGTCTGTGATGTCAGTCTGTTGCTATAGAAATGATTGAGATATGACTAATACAACTTTGTTAAATCAGTACAGGATCAAATTTGAAAAGAAAGACTGTGAGGAAAGAACCAGAGCTGGCCAGAACATAAAATATGCTGTTGTGTTGAAGCTGGAATGTTTCACAGAGATGTTTCAGTTTCAACGAAGACTTTACAAAAAAAATGGAGGAGGGTAAGATATTGAACAGACCCAAAACTGATCTCTGTGAGACCTCGCTTGATAGGCCCTTCCAGCTTGACTGTGAACCACTGATAATTACTCTCTGGGAACAGTTTTCCAACCAGTTATGTACCCATTTTATAGTAGCTCCACCTAGGCTGTATTTCCCTACTTTGTTTATGAGAAGATCATGCTGTGCTAGATGGACTGACTCAGTATGCCAGTTCTTATAGTCTTAAATATAGGAGGCACTAGCTCCCCCAGAATGTATATGTACATATACACAGATGATCAAGTGTACTGTTGGGTAAAATCTGTTCTTTCCTCTGTCTGTGGATGATGATTAGCTTGGAAATGGATTTAATTAACGTCCATCTCTAATTTCTATGATCTCTATCCCTCTTCCTGTCAAATATGTAAATATACACTTTTAATTTTAAATGAGTAGTCTTGTTAAATTGAAACACAAAAACTATTGGCTCATTTTTTAAATTATATAAAAATGTCTAGGGACTTTGGACAGGAGTTTCCTGTTAAAAATCAATATAAATCAATATAGTACATTTTTGATTATTATCAACTGATAATCTGATAGCCATTTGAATGCAGCTATTCTAACAGCACATTGATTTCAAATGTAACAATAATGTAATTATTATATAAATTCATTATCATATATAATAATATATTGCACTCTACTGATTTTTTTTCCTTTCTCCAAATCTGACTTCAGACCTAAAATGCTGCTGTCTACTAGGTCAATAGCTTTCCATACCTTTATACCAACTATCATTGTCATTCATCAGACTTTTGTATAATTCTCAAAATATAACTGTTCATATAGTGGAGTATAAAACTAAATGGAAATTCTCCAACAGAAAGTGACACTTGCACTATCATATATATTAGAGTGACACAATTTAAGGAAAAGCCATAACATGGATATTGAGAAAAGTCGAGCAATTTTTTTATTCCAAAATAATTTTATTTTCCTGTTTTAGACCCAATAACTAGAACCATGTTTGAACTGTGCTGACAATGGGCAGATCTGAGTATATTAGTTGCCATGCCCAAGCTGACTTGTAAACCCAGCTTAAGTCTCCAAACATTTTTTAGTTTTCAGGACAAATACATTATTCCTGGGTATCTTGGAAGGAATAAAGCTTTCAGTGAGAGTTCAATGACCTGACCCTTTATACTGTTACTGGTTCTGCTTTCTCTTTTTCCCTCAGGAAATTTAGTTCCTGAGAGTTGTCATATCAAAAATGGATGTACTGTTTACCATTAAATACACTCACCTAAAGATCATGGATATGCTTTTTGTTAAGTCAGGATGCACACCAAATCCTTAACTCTGGGGTAAATTGCAATCTTACCTATGGTTAATTATTTCATGTTTCTTTTTATGCTTCAGTTGCTAGAACAGTTGTAAATACTGTCTAGGTTTTTATACTGCCCTTATGACATAGGCACTTGTGAACGATAGTGATCTCCATTTGTTATTAAACTATAATTGTTTTAAATATAATCAGAAAAGCACAATATTTCTCATACCAGTGAAAGCTTCTATTTTTTTATTATGAGTAAATAAATCACTCATGATGTTCACAGGCTAAGAAGAGGTTATGTGTTGTATTTGCACTGACACTATTCAGGATTCTGTACCATTCAATACCTCAAATCAAAAATAAAGAATCTAAGTCATATACAGTAATGTTAATTGATCATAAAACTACATTCAGTATAGAACAAAAGAACTCTCTTTTGGTTTCCTCCCACTAAAGCCTATATTTTTGTTTCTTCCCTTATGTCCTCCAAAAAGGAAATGCTGATACATTACAAACAACAGTAATCTAGGAAATTCCAAAAAGCTTCTCTTCAAAACATAGTAAAGAAATACCAGTTCTTGCTACCAAGAGCAACTTGAAAACCATCAGAGCCAGGAATATGTCTAGCACACAGTTTGAAAATATCAAAATCTGTGTAATGCAACCAGCTTCATTTTTGTGACACTATGTAAATCAGATCACAAATGGCTTTTCTTAAGAAACTAGTTCACCTGCATGCACTAAGATAGAAGGAATATGATGTTCCCTTTGGAAATTCCAGTATATAAGGTTTATCTAATACCCTTTCAATTTTTTTTCTACTCACCTTAATGAATTTATATACAGACAATTGTATGCAGCAGTAGTCTATGCCTCTCCTCCTTTACTTTGCCTTGCTGTCGCTTTCTTATTAGCTGTAGCTATGCAGTCCTTTAGATACAATGTGACAAAAATTGTGTTAGGTTTGCAGCAAGTGCAGATGCAGCTTTTGCACTTGGAGTCTGCCTCATGTGTAACACCCTCATTCCTTCCAGGCTTTCATTCCAGGGATGGAATGACACCAGGTTTTCTGAGCTATTCTTGCCTTTTCTCCCAGAATACTCAGGAAATAAAGACTTCGTGATCTCCATGCAAACTACCAGCCTGCCTCCTGCCAGTGCTGCCTGCTTTTGCCAGTGATGACATTCAGCTTTGCTCTACCACACGGGATACAGCACTGATTCCTCATTATGTAAGACAGTCTAGGTCAAGTGTAGGAGAGAGATTGCTGGCCTGAGCAAGCCAGTGGGATTGCTCCTTCAGCTCAATGCTTCATGGGGTATGGAAGTGGATTCTGACCTTTGCTACATCTTCTTGGGTAAATGTTTTTGCATGATTTAGTGGTAAATATGCTGTTTTTCTATGCAGATGACTGTCAGCCATGCTGTGAGATGCAGAGAGAAATTGCTAGTAAAAACCAGCTCTGTCAGCATGCTTGAATAAGCCGAGTAATCTTTCTTCTAGCCATCCCAGCTGTAAGGCACTTTGTAAATAAATGAATCATAAATTAGGGTTTGCTTAACAAACATCTTCTCTATCCATGTGGGGATTATTGTTGATTTGACTGATTAAACAGTGAGCAAAATCCATTTGCTTGAAGGTGTTGTGGGAAAGCATTATTAGATGTGGCTATTAGCTCAGAAAGATTTACTGCAATTCTTGGTTGTTGCATTGCCTTTGCCTCATATTACAAATATGCTTCCTTCCTAAAAGAGCAGCTTTATGTTTTATTTCCTTGCATTGCTTGATTATTTTTAATGACAACAATTAAAGTCTGGAGGATATTCAGATATCACTTATTGTATGACTGGATGAACTTACACAACCTCAATATACTGGTGGTGAATACTGCAGACAAAACTTCATTTAGTGACTCCTCTGCAGCATTTCAGGACAATATATGCTGGCTAAAACTGCTTTAGGTTTTTGTTGCACCAGGGGAACTCAGTACATATGTTAAAGTTATATCATGTTGAAAGTGAATCATGAAATGCACAGGATAGATTGCTCTATAGACTATTAATGTTCCTACCGTGAGGGTTGTCAGGTGGTAAAGAGAGTGATCATTAATGGAATGCAGCAGAATAGGCCCTAGAAAGTAACAGCGTAACATTGGCACTGCAGTCTCGTGTAGGGAATTTCAACAAGGCTGTCTCACTTGTTAGAACAGTTACCATTAATGAGGCAAATATAATAATTTGAAAGTATTATGGTGTATCAGGAGCCCTTTATTCCACAGCTCAAATTTGTGTACAGCACCCTGGACAGCAACTAAGCTTCAATAAAGTAAAGGAGTGGCACAGCCAGATTAAAGGAAGTGGTAATTTGTAAAACTGAAGACTGCTTAAACTAAATATGAGTGGATATGAGAAAGCTAGTAGCATTTAGAGTGAAAGTACTTTGGAGGAAACAACTTCTTCACAGCATGTTTATTCACTTACTCTATTAGCTTACTAGTAGGATCTTGAAAAAGAGGCTGTTTATGTATTAAACTTTAAAAGTTATTCATGTTCGTACTATAGTATTTGTCTTTGTTAATAAGCATCTGAACATATCTGAAAAAACACATCTAAAGCATTATAGATTTTCCTGCCATAGAAGGTATGGTATTAAACAACATTATACTCTAATTTGAGGATTTTTATAGTTTAACAGTGGCATATTTGTTGAGAAAAGTTTTGTTTGATTTTTTTCTTGTGTTTAAACAAGTTTAAATTTACCCCAGAACTAATTTTGTTGGAAATAATCCCTTAAACATGCTTTATGCCCCATTTTGCAAAATAATTATGCCTCACTTTTGTGAAAATAATCAAATAGTTTCAGTGCAACATTTTGCATGAAAGTGACAATGATCTCTTCCATATTAAGAGCTCTGTCTCCCCTGGCACAATGCTGTCAAACAATCTAACTGTCTATTTATCATTATCTCAGCTCACTAGTTACTGTTTGTTAAATGAAAATCTTTCTTGGGATAACACATGAGCAGTTGTATTTTATGGCACAATTTAGCAGAAGTGCAAGGCTGACACCTTTTATTAATTACTTTGTGAAAGAAGAAGTCAGAATGAAGAAAATACTTCTGTGTGATATAATGAAAACACCTCTTTTACTATACATAGTTCTGTTGTATAATATTTTAAAGGAGAATTCTGGCAGTTCAATGCATGCAGCTGTTTCTTGAAAGGAAGCTGTTAAAGCAGTTGTAGTCTATATTGGTGTACAGATTTTTTTAATCAAAACTGAAAGGCATTACATAATGCTGTACCTTTACTACTCTGATGAAAGTTTGTTAGATTGCTTCTGTCTACACCATTCTAAAAGAATTAGTGCATTGTGTCTAAGTACCTAAAAAGGAGCATGGAATAGAATATTGTGAATATAAATTGTTTTTATTATTGGTTCAGGGAATGTTAACTGCCTAAGTATTTAATTACACAAAGTCATTGATTTCTTTTCTTTTAAATATATACTGCTGGTTTTTGAAATTTTATCATGATCAATTCTACTTTGTGCATCATTGCAGATGTTGTAGATTGCAGTGCAGTTACAGTATTTCTCCACTACCAAGGCCCAAATGCATGAAAAGGGTTAAATTCTGTGAGACTGTGAATCTCATGAAAAGGCTTTGTGTTCAAACATATATAAATATGGGGCTGAGGATTGAAATCCACAGCTCCAAACTGCAATATGTGATGTGGAACTACTCCAAAATAGCTGCTGCAGAGTACAGATTGGAGTAAGGACTAATGGCCACTATTCCCTTTTTGTGTTTTTCTGATCCTATGGAATTGCTCAGTTCATGGATATAGTGGCCACAATTCTGGCCTGGCTCACAGTATCCCTCCCCTTTCCACACTTCATATCATATAGGTCAGGGTCCCCTGGGCACCCTCTCTATGTCCCAGCCCCATACAATGAAATCACAGTTTTCTGCTGCATTATGAATCTTCAGAAATTCCACTAAAAATGAGGAGCACAGAAAAAATACTATTGTGTGTGATTTTAAATTATTTGGGAATAATTGATTTATCATAAACATCTGTGACATCAGTTTCTTTAATTATGATGTCAAACAATTTACAATAATAAAAGTGAGTATCACATTTGTGTAAAGATGAGTTTGGGTTTCAGATTGGGTTGGTCCATCATAACTGGGCAAGTGAGATAAATGTATTGTGTGTGCTGACAAAAAACATTCAAAAATATACTTGCTGAATTAGAATTTACAAAAGTAATGTATTAAGGTGCTAAAGCAAAGCTATAAACAGTTTAATTTGACTGTATTTCACCTCAGATATAAATTTATATTCGTCTGTAAATTTATAATTCACAAACTTCAGACAGACTTGGGTTTTTAAAAATCCAAGTCCTTTGCAATCAAGAACTGCCACTTTTCATTTGTGTTTAGTTCCATGAAAACATTGAAAATGTCACAAACTCTATTGGGTGCTGCTCCACCATCCTAGGGTCTCGCCCTTGGTAACTTATAGAGATGCTCAGTCTCCAATACAGAAATTACTACCTCTTTCTCAGGGGGTTTTCGGCCTTTGCATTGTAACTGATTAGAAGCAATGTTAATGATAATTGTCCATTTTTTCTTGATCTTACTTGGTTGATTTTTCCAGTTTCTGGTTATCCAGCAAGAATGGTTTCTTCCAATCCTGCTTGCCTCTGTAGCTTTCCTTTGACTGCAATACACTATTTCATACTATCACTTTGGTCATTTTCATCTGTAACCTATCAGGTTATCTAGTTCTTCTCTCTTTCTCTTGCACTGGGTTACCTGATCGATTCCTTGCCCGCCTCCCTGTTTTTCAAACAAAATGCATCTCTTGGAACAGATTTCATCTTTAGTACATCAAGTAAGCAAAAGAGAAACTAGAAGACTGTACAAGAATGAGGGGAGATCTTTTAATGCACTGTCAACTGAAATGTAGCCTATGGCCACACCTGACAAAATTGTTGTTCTCAGCTCCTTATCGAGCATATACACGGAGTTTTCAGTATTGCTGGTGGCATGGTTTCCTGTCATTGCTTGAACATCAGACCTTCTGAAAAATAATTCTAGAAATTTCCTCTGATTTATACATTAAGTTTCTAGTTTACAGATGAAATGGTGATATGGATTTGGAAAGTCCTATAAGGACCAAAAACTGACTTTTAAGCCATAGTTCATAAAGAAAGGAGCTGCATTGCAGTAGGAGCCACCAAGTGCAATATTGTCAAATTTACTCATTTCTGCTCTGAGGCTCTCTTCCAACCACAGGGGTTCCCTCAGAGGCATCATACCTAGTGCAATTCTTCTGTGCAGCAAGTATAGGGCAGAAATGGGGGCATTTAAGCAGGAAGTGTGCATTGCTTCCATGTAATGGATCATGGTTCACAGGTGCTCATTCATATAATTGCACAGAGATGCTTGAGGATGGGACTGAACTAGAGCAACTTGAACTGAACGTAATGGGTCCCGACTACACGTGTTGGGTTCAGGTCAGATATGAAAACAGCCAAACACTCTTGGGCCTGGGTCAGGCTGGGTAGCCTCTAATCACCTCTTCCTGCCTGTGGGGTTGGTACAGTAGCAGCTGCATATTTCGGATAGCCACCACTGCCTGGCTGTGTTGTTTGTGCTGTAGGGTGAGTGTGACAATTCGCAGCTCCTCTCACTCTGCAGCACATACCGCTCAGTGAGGCAGAATTGGCTGGCAGGACCAGGGTACATGCGGCCGCCATGCTAACCCTATGTGCAGGAGGCATCTGGAGATGGATTACAGGTACAGGGAGCAGGAGGTCTCCCCCAGGACAAAACAGCAGTAGCGGTGATGACACAGGTTTGGGAGAAGTGGTCCAGGAACTGGGAACTTGCACCCCTTCAGGTGCACAGCGTTGTGCTGAGATGGGGGATTTGGTGTTGGGAGTGGGGGTTGGAGGTAAGTAGCCCCAATATCCCTGTGGGGAAAACAAAGTTTTAAAAAAACGGTGGCTGGGTCAGGGGGTAGAACGTTGCAACCGGACTCAAAAGGTTGGGTTCGGATCAAGTATGAAAACACTGATTACAAGTGTTGGGTTTGGGTCAGGTATGAGAACAACTTGATGTACTCAGGTTCAGGTCAGGTCAGACTGGCTGTGGTCTAGTCAGGTTCAGGCTTGGCTTTAATATTAGGCCCCAGCAGACCTCTAGTCATAAGACTGGGAAACCATCAGGGCTGGGCTGGTGGATCCCCCATTATGCAAAGCCACTAGCCATTGTTGCTTGTGGGGAAGAGGCACAGGAAACTCGGGGATTACTGCAGCCTCAGGGTTCCAGTAGGAGTCGTGAGACACACTTGCTGTCACTGATGTGGCCTCTTGGCATGATTTCTACCACACAGGCCTTTGTAGTCTGTTTACTCATGTTGTGTGTAGGGTTTTCAGAGTATGTGCAATGAGGAGTGAACAAAATTTTGGTCATGGTGAATAACTTGTGTATCATAAAGTTGCTGTGTTTGAAACTTATTTTTAACTAGCTACAAACAGTATCATCCTTGTTGAGAGAGGTTCTGTGAGGTAAGATGGTGGTTTATATATAAGTTCTTTTTTCTCCATTATCTTCTTGTGGGAAAAGCTAATATGATGAGGGGAATCCATATAATGTTTTCTGAACTAGAGGAAGAGTATATAGGTTTCAAATATTAAATATACAGTAAGAATTTACACTGTAGAAACTCTATAACTGTTTATAATGACTTGCTTTGGAAGAGCTTTCTCACTCTCTCAAATCCCAGGTCAGATGGCTTGGCATAGAATAGTTACAAGGGCAAATTGGCAAGTTGTGTTAAAGCCACAGTGCTTCATCTGTCATTAAAAGCCACTGAATTTTGGTGGGGTTAGACTAGAGCACCTTAATATGTGCTCTCGCTGACAAAACTGAAGCTATGAGAAATTCATAATGCAGTTAAAAAGAGGTTTACCTTGCATGCAGTATTGTTAAAAGGTCCTTTAGGTATCTTGAGCTAGTGTCTATTTTAAGTTTTTAATTCTGCAGGGCAGTTACATTTCCACCACTGACACCTGAGGAAAGAAGTTATTTTAAGACCTATTGAACACTGGACACCTTCACACTGCATTACCATGAGCACTTCTAAAACTGTGATTAAACTGGGGAAAATTCAAAGTCTTCCTTATAGAGTGGGTTAGGCTCAGTAAAAGTACAGGACTAAAACAGAAAGCAGGTAGGCATGCTAACTAACTCAAGACCTCACACATGGATCCTTTTGTGTTGCACTGCCTGCATTTATTTATCTAGATTTTAGTGTTGTTTCCTTATTTTGCCCATTTTGAAAATGGAACATTTTGAAAAGGAACACCTTGTAGATCAGACTGACAGAACTCAGTTTATACTTACAAGTTGCAGAGGTGGATGTCTTGCCACTATCTACAAATCTGTACTTGCCACTGTCTTGTATTTTTGTCAACTTCCAGAAATACTGGCTTGGAAAAGCACTACTTCTGGCAACAATGATATGGCATCAGATAATACTGACTTTCTTTGCCAAATCTTTCAGATCTTGAGGGAGATTGTCTCAAAAGGTGTTCCTTTCATCACAAGCAACTGATCTGTTGTAGATGTTTCAAGTACCCTGCAGAAATTTGCAACACATAAAAAAGATAATTCGGATAAATCTGCGAATGGTTAAACCTAAATAAAAACCTAGCAACTAAGTTGCGAGTTTGATGCAAGGGGCTTGTAATGATTATGGATCTTTCCACCTCTAGGTCTGGGATTCATATTCCATGTGTGTATGTGTGACCAGCCTGAACTGTTGAACAACTGTTCAGTGGCTTACATGGAATGACTAAGGGATTGATGTTCATCTCACAAAAGCCAAGCTCACAACCAGTGATCTCACTGGGGATTTCAGCAGAAGGGTCACAGAGTGAATATGGAGCCTTTCTACAACAGGATCGAGGTGCATTCAAGGGGGACAGCTTGCACAGCTGCTGTCCATTTTTATTTGTCATATGCACAGAGAGCTTCAGTTTTCAATGTTGTCAGTCTGGCACAAAAAACTAATTTAAAAACAAGGTAGAATGTTTAAAAGAATGGTATTGAAATTAAACCTCTTTTCAAGATGGATGCCAACATGACAAAATATTTAATTTCAACAGACTTTCTTGATATCATTTTGAACATTCTTACATACATACCCATCTTTTTGTAAGCTAGCACAGTTCAAAAGTGCAAGGAACATTAATGTTAAAGGAACGTAGCCAGGTTTTCTGAAAATGTGTTTTCCCTACACTGCTTGCAATATCCTCTCAGGAGCTTGAAATCAAACTTCTTTTCCTATTGATTTTATCCTTTTCTACTTCATAAACAGACTTTTCCACCTGCATTCTTATTGAAACTTAAAATTATATTGCTTTTTTAAAATCTCAGTGACCAGTGTTGGAATTTTTTTTTTCCAATTGAATATTTATAATCCTACAGGTTATAATTATAATAATTGTAATGTTTGCAGTTCACATTTAAATGTTTTTATAAAGATGGATTCATTGTAATTGTTAGAAAAATTGCACATAACGTTGAGGTATTAGTAAATATTTAAAGCTGGAGAGTAAAGCCCTGATTCTGCAAAGTCCTGAATGCTTCCTGTGAAGTGCTGACCACCTTAACTCCCATTGCAATCAATGGGGCTCAGCTCCACATAGGATTGGGTCAAAGCAAAATTTAAGCCATCATAAAAATTCCATGATGCTAGTATATAAAATAAGACATGAAATGCTTATCAAGGCCGCATGTAGAATGATTCTGCTGGATCCAATTATTTACAGACTCTTCAGAGTCAATGAATTACACATTCAAATATTTGATATCTATAATATTGGACAGGCCAGCCTCATTATACATGGATGCTTATTTGTTTTTATCCGCACTTGCCAAATGCGTATATTACATAATGAAATAAATATTGATATAATGAAATAAATGAATGTGAATATGAATGAAATAATTAAATAAATAAATATTATTTTCAGCCTTTCTTCCTCTGCCCAGCACCCTTTACTGCGCTGCTACTATTACGATCCTCTCCAGTATTGTCCCTTTCCTTAACATGATTGGTTGCTCTGCACCCATCACACCCCAGCTGAGGTAAAACTATGACTTTCAAAAGCACTTGCTATGGTTATTCCAGTTTTTAATGGTTCATTTTTTGCCACGAAAGCAAGACTAGAAGTGTGTAATGCGCTCAGATTTAGCTTTGATAATAAAAATAAAACTAGGCACCAGTGTAGCGGTGGGTTTGCTACTGGAAGGTACCATCACTTAGCAGTTTGAATTTTAAAAATGCGTCATTTTTGTAAAGGATCCAGATTTGGCAGCACAGTTGGCATTCTAAAACCTTGTAACACCTGGACCTAACATCAAAGTTGTGTGTGGTAACACATTTCACTGGAAAAAAAAGCATTATATATGGATGTGATCGATATCACATTATATTAAGGTTTTTTATGATACTATAGCTATATAATGGTAAATTTACCATTCGAATGCAGAGCACAAGTAGCAGTCAGTTGTGAAATGCATAACAACATATACTTGAAGGGTTTCTGGCGTAGTCATAATAAATTGCAACAATGAACTTTAATATAAAGAAATCATTCCCAAAAGGAGGAGTTTGGAGTAGATGACCTGGTGGTATCTTCTGCTGGTATGTTGCGAAATTGTTCATTCCCAAGAGTTACTACAGAGAATTCTTTCTTGGGTGTCTGGCTGGTGAGTCTTGCCCACATGTTCATGGTTTAACTGACCACCATATTTGGGGTTGGGAAGGAATTTTCCTCCAGGACAGATTGGCAAAGGCCCTGGGGTTTTTTGCCTTCCCCTATAGCATGGGGTATGAGTCACTTACTGGTGGATTCTCTGTACCTTAAAGTCCCTAAGCCATGATTTGAGGACTTCAATAACTCAGTCATAGGTTAGAGGTTTATTACGGGAGCGGGTGGGTTTCTGTGGCCTGTGTTGTGATCATATTGGGCCCTTCTGACCTTAAAGTCTATGAGTCTAAGAGGATTTAGTTTTATTTGCTTTGTCCCTGTGTTTCATAAGTAAACAGTATCCAATTTTTAAAAATTAAGTGAAAATTTAAATGATGACAGAACCATTTTATTTCATTTTCTTCATTTTTTAAAATCTGACAAAGTCAACTAACTTAGTTTAATTCTTGCTCTTTGTTCCTTCTCTGAAGGAGTGTGGATCTCTAGAACAGATATACGTAGACTTGTAAAAAATGCTATGCTGGCCAAAGGGACTTAAAAAATCTGCTGGTTAAAGCTGGTTTATTCATTTTGCCAGTAGATGGAGCTGCCCTGTAAGGTGAAGGCTCTCTCTTTCTCTTTTCTCCCCCCCACCCCACAAAGCTATTTGCTGTTTTCTGTTAGGTACCATAGAGTGAGCTTCAGAACAGGAAGCCGAAGATGAAGCAGAGAGGATACTGCAGAGGTCTCTGTTTTTTCCAATGAGAATGCAGCAATTGTGAATACTTGTTAATCTTTTGGAACTGGAAATATGAACAAATTCATTAGAGAGCATGCCATCAGCATCGTTTCTGGATGCTTTTCTTTCTTGTAATACATTGGAAGTTCTTGTTTTATCAGGTAAGCTGGCAGAACATTTAATCCTAGACCTTAGCTCATTTATGACAGTTATCTTGTGTAAATTTTTTAAAATAAACAAATAGATAATCCTATACTTCCTTGTTTTGTAGTTAATACTAAGCATGGGATAGAACAGGAAATCCTATCTGGATTTTAAAAAATCTTTCATAAGCTGCAATCGGGTCTGTTTGGCAACACAGCATTTTTTTTACAAGATGGATTTTATCGGCCTTCTATTCTGGATGTTTGCCACTTCTTGTATTTGTTTGCCTGTTATTGTATTCCAGGCATTTATTTCCGTAGCTTTCATTTAGAAGTGTTATACCTAACTACTTGAGGTCTTATTGTTTTTTAGTGCAGAGCACAAATTGGAGTCTAATATTAAAGCACAGTAACAAGGCAATAGGGCTGCCGGAGCCCAGCGCTGCAGGGGTATACAGCTTTCCTTACCATATTCAAACAGAGGCTCTGCTTTAAAGGCCCAAATGCCTTACTCTGGGTGTTGTGGTGGGGGTGGGGTTGCTGCCTTTTTTTAAAGAAAAATCTTTCTAATGGAATACACAGTGGACAAGGCTTACTTTCATTTACACAGAGATTTGCACTAGTGGTAATATTGCAGATACTGCTCGGTTCATAATCTGAACCGTCTTGCTTTTTTAAACAGCACAAGAAATTTGCCAGGTGGATATCAAGCTCTTTCAGCATCTTTTCTAAAATGGATTTCTTCTCTGCTACTTGTCGGAGGTATGTGCTTAAAAGACTCCCAGCAAATTCTCTTCTCTTGGACTTTCTTTCCCTGTTCTATTGCAAAAAGTTTTTGTTGCTCACTATGCAGTGCTTCAAAATGGACTGACATTTTGATTTTCATGTCAGACTAGATGTTTTAAAGTCATAATTGTGTTTGTTTCCAAATGCTCTTATTTCACAAGTGTGATGTCAAACTTGTAAGCTATATTGACTGTTGTTACTATCACACACTGCAAATATGGCTGCAATTTTCAGTTTTACACATGACTGATCAACGTGCTAATGTAATGCAAAAGAAAAAATTGCATGAAAAAATTGAGAATCTGAGATTAAATGGAAATAGGAAAATTCATTTTAAAGGCTGATATTGCTTTAGTTTATTCTGTTGTGCCTACGTTGTGTAGTATACATAAGTTTCACAACAGTGGATGATCTTAACTTCAATATTTACAGCAACGTTAAGGCATAAAAGAGCAAGTCCCAGACAGCTAGCCTTAATTTTGGATGTCCTCTCTTCTTTTGGTCAGTTACATATTAATTTTGTAATTCAAAGATAATTTCCATGGTTTTAAAGTGTGTGGGGAGGGGGGTGGGAGCTATAGCTAACTTCCGCACTGCCATAAAGTTTCTTTGGTATAAGAAATCCTCCTATGGAAACCTCCAGGGGGAAAAGTAATTTTGAATTGTAGCTATATTTTAACTGAAAAGTAATGCTTGGCTACAGTGATTTACAGAGAAATGCCGGATCAGTTGGATTTCCTTCAATAGGGTAACTGGTTTGGTGGATAGCGGGAAAGCGGTGGATATAATATACCTGGATTTTAACAAGGTTTTTGACACAGTCCCCCTGACATTCCAATAAGAAAGCTGAAGAAATGTGGGCTCAGTGGAACTACCAGTAAGTGGATACATAATTGGTTAAATAAGTGCAAACAATTAATGGAATGATGTTAGATTGGAAGAAGGTCTCGAGTGGGGTCCCACAGGGATTTGTTCTGGGTCTGATTTATTTAACATCTTTATTAATGATCTGGATGTAGGAATAGAGATCAAATTTGCAGATGACACAAAGCTGGAGGGGGTTTTAAACACTTTGGAGGATAGAGCTAAAATTAAAAGGGATCTTGATAAATTGGTGATCTGGGCTATAGATAACAAAATAAAATTCAACAAAGACAAATGTAAGGTGCTACACTTAGGGAAGAAAAAACAAATACCTAAATACAGAATGGGGGATAACTGGCTTGGCAGCAGCAATCCTAAAAAAGATCTGCGAGTTGTGGTGGATCACAATCTCAATATGAGTCAACAGTGTGATGTTGTTGCAAAAAATGCAAATGCAATTTTAGGTTGCATTAAAAAAGGCATAGCGTGCAAGTCATAGGAGGTGATGGTACCACTCTTTGCTGCTGATTAGGCCTCAGCTGGAGTGCTGTGTCCAATTATCATCATTGCTGCCATCCACAGTATAACACATCGTGCCATATTTCTATGTGTTGTCTTCCTATGGAAGTTAATAAGAATTTTGCAGCTCAGTGGCAGAATTAGATACGTTTAAAATATGTTGTATAATTAATTGAACATGAACACAATTCTTAGCACTGAATTTGGACCAGGTGCTGAATTCTAGATGATATATTTTTGTCTATGTGATCCTAGTCTGTTATATTTTTGGCTACCTTAAATTACAAAGCTAAGACTAGGAAAGTATGTAGGTTTATTTGTTGTTTGTCTTGATGAGCAGTTTGAGCTTTCAAAATTTACTATGAAAAATGGCATATTATTTCTTGACTGTCTTTCCTCTGTGTATTTAGAACCATATCTGCTTACTGTAGTGGAAAAGTAAATTTTTACTACACTTTACCCTTGTTTGCCCTCCAGAGCCAACACACCCCTGGGAAAGTAAGCTGTATTCTATTCTCGCTCAGCACGAACAGAATTATTAACTAAGTACGTTTTGCAGGGCCAAATTCTATCCTTATTTACGGTATTGAAAACAGTTGAGATATATATTGTACACACTGGGATTACAGTGAGTGAGAGCAGAATTTGACCTGCAGAATTTTTATCACGGCCAAAAATAACACAGCTTAAGTTTCTGATCTCAGGCTGAGTTTGCAGGGCCAGCAGTTAGAAAAATACATCTTTTCACTTGTAAACTAAGAAAATTTTATATGGAATTATTGAGATATATTAGATATTGAAACCCACTGTGCCATTTGTAGATTCAGTTTTCAGAGCAAAATTGCACTTTAAAGGTTGTTTCTCTCTCTTTAAAAAAAAAAAGTTTCACAAAGCTAAACATTCTCAATTCTTCAAGGGAATTTAACTCTAAAGTCATGATAGAGAAATTATGGCAAGACTAATTAGCAAAAACCAACAGAAATTTTTTAAAGTACATCAGAAGTAGGAAGGCTGCCAAACTATCAGTTGGGCCATTGGATAGTCAACATACTAAAAGACAACTCAAGGAAGACAAGGTCATTGTGGAGACCCTAAATGAATTCTTTGCTTTGGTCTTCACTGTAGAGGATGTGAGGGAGATTCCTGAACCAGAGTCATTCTTTTCAGGAGACAAATCTGTGGAATTGTCCCAAACTGAGGTGTCAATAATGCATGAGGTTTTGGAACAAACTGATAAATTAAAAGTAACAAGTCACCAGGACCAGATGGTATTCACTCAAGAGTTCTGAAGCAATTCAAATACGAAATTGCAGAACTACTAAGTGCGGTATATAACGTATCACTTAAAAAAATCCTGTATCTGATGACTGGAGGATAGCTAATGTGACACCAATTTTTTAAAAAGGCTCTGACGTGATCATGGAAATTACAGGCTGGTAAGCCTAACTTCAGTACCAAGCAAATTGGTTGAAACTATAGTAAAGAATAGAATTATCAGACATATAGATGAACATGATTTGTTGGGGAAGACCATCACTTCACCACTCTTAGAATTCTTTGAGGGAGTCAACAAACATGTGGACAATAGTAATCCAGTGGATATACTGTACTTGGATTTGAGCAAAGTAAGTAATCATGGGAAAAGAGGGAAGCTCCTCTTGGATCAGTGGCTGGTTAAAAGATAAAACAAAGGGTAGGAATAAATGGTCAGTTTTCAGAATGGAGAGAGGTAAATAGTGATATCCCCTTGGGTCCAGTGCTGTTCAAAATATTAATAAGTTATCTGGAAAAAGGGGTAAAAAGTGAGGTGGCAAAGTTTGCAGATGATACAAAATTACTCAAGATAGCTAAGTCCAAAGCATACTGTGAAGAGTTGCAAAGGGATCTCATAAAACTGGGTGACTGGGCAACAAAATGGCAGATGAAATTCAATATTGATAAACGCAAAGTAAAGCACGTTGGAAACCATAATCCCAACTATACATACAAAATGAGGGGGTCTAAATTAGCTGTTACCACTCAAGTAAGAGATCTTGGAGTCATTGTGGATAGTACTCTGAAAACATCCACTCAAGTGGCAGTCAAAAAATCTAACAATGTTGGGAATCATTAGGAAAGGGATAGGTAATAAGACAGTAAATATTGTAATGTCACTATGTAAATCCATGATGTGCCCATACCTGGAATACTGCATGCTGTTCTGGTCATCCCATCTGAAAACAGATACATTAGAAATGGAAAAGGTACAGAGAAGAGCAACAAAAATGATTAAGGGTATGGAACCGCTTCCATATAAAGAGAAATGAAAAAGACTGGGGCTGTTCAGCTTGGAAAAGAGACAACTAAGGGGGATAAAGGTCTATAAAATATGATAGAGGTCTATAAATTCATGAACGGTGTGGAGAAAGTGAATAAGGAAGTGTTATTTACCTCTTCGTATAATACAAGAACCAGGGGCCACCCAATTAAATTAATAGGCTGGGACTGGACAACAGGTGATGGGTTATTTGATAATAGCCCTGTTCTGTTCATTCCATTTGTGAAGCATCTGGCATTGGCAGCTGTCAGCAGACAGGATACTAAGCTAGATGGACCATTAGTCTGACCCAGTATTGCTATTCTTATGTTCTAATGTAGGGGGTGGTGCTATGTAAACTTCCCCAGCTGCCTTTAACAACGCTTCTCAATCATGACACACACTACTCATTGTTCTCTAAATTTATCATGAACAGATTCCTTTGAATCATGCCAAAATGTTGTTTTGTGATGTAGAAACGTTCTCTAGAAATTAGGTTGAGGCAATATAAATAATTGTTCTTGTGATATAAAAAGCCTTGAATCCAGGTTTCCAGATATAATAAGCAGATTAGTAACTGTGCCTCAGTCTGCAGTTCTATCATCATTGGGAATTACTCCAATTTTTATAAAAGTGTGTTTTTTTACTGAAGTTCTTAGCTTTTATCCAATGACAACAACACAAACTTCTTAAAAGTCAGTCTCATTGGCTAGAGTTTTCCCGTGATGGTATGTTCACTAATACTTCCTGGTCTTCACTTTACCTCTTTCTTTCTTTGGAGGGCCTTCTCTGTAAAGATTTGTTTTTCACTACATTTTATTGTTAAGAAATCACTTCTTTCCTCCTCTCTACTTATTCTCATTACCCTTCCCGATCACATACTTGCTTTAAAAATTCCATGCTTAGCCCACATACTTGTAGGCTCTCTGCCTCTAGATGTCTGTCTTTCTCTCCTCCATCTCTTTGTAATTCCATTTTATTATTCCCATATTTATCACACCCAGACTCTTCCTTTTGAAAGCTTGAACTTTCTGCAATTTCAGACTTTCCTAACCTTATCTGGGAATTCCATCTCTACCTCCAAGCCATCCATATTCTCAATTCAACCTTTTAATATCTCACCTCTCTGTCATTTCAGATTTCCTTTCATAACCTCATTCTATGCTAATGAACTCAAATAATAATAGCAATTTACACTTAGAATCATAGAAATGTAGGGCTGGAAGGGACCCCAGGAAGTCAAGTTCAGCCTGCTGCACTGAGGCAGGACCAAGTGAAGACCTGACAGGTGTTCTTAAAAAACCTCCTATGATGGGGATTCCACAACTTCCCTTGGAAATCTAGTCCAGAGATTAACTACCCTTATAGTCAGAAATTTTTTTCCTAATATCTAACCTGAATCTCCCTTGCTGTACAGTAAACCTATTATTTCTTGATATCAGGTACCCATTTTTTCTCCAGACTGAACATTCCCAGTTTTTTTTTTAACCTTTCCTCATAGGTCAGATTTTCTAACACTGTATCATGTTTGTTGCTCTTCTCTAGACTCTGCAGTTTGTCCACATCTTTATCTAAAGTGTGGCACTCAGAATTGGACACAGTACTCCCCCGGATGCCTCACTCCAGTGCTGAATAGAGCAGGAGAGTTACTCTCATGTCTTACATATAGCACTCCTGTTAATACATCCCAGAATATTAGCCTTTTTCACAAATGCATCATGGTGTTGACTCATATTCATTTGTGATCCACTGTTACAAGCAGATCTTTTTCAGTAATACTATCCGTCCAGTCAGTTACTCTCCATTTTGTAGCTGTGCTTGTGATTTTTCCTTCTTAAGTGAAATTCTTTGCACTTATCTTTAGTGAATTTCATCTTGTTGAATTCAGACCAATTCTCCAATTTGTCAGGGTCCTTTTGAGTGCTAATCCTGTACCCCAAAGTGCTTTCAACTCCTTCCAGTGTTCTAGGTTACTATCCTTTCCTTTCTAAATGTCATATTTTCTGGCGAAACCACTATTCACACACACCCTAAGCTTCCAAGCACTCATGCTTCTCCATTTCCTCCCTGTTTGTGATAGCAGATTCCTACTACCTCCATTTTTCCATTTCCAGGTTTCCATCACTTTCCTTGTCAGTAGTACTCACTATTCCCACCTATCTTCATCTCAATCTCTGCATTATCAGGCTCCCATCCTTCTTACTCCTTAACTCTTGGCTCTACTCTTGGTTCTTCCAAGCAGGCAGCCCCTAGCCTGTTCTACTTTGGTTGGAGGCAGCAATCCAAATTCCATCTCAGTGTCTGTGTTTTAGGCTTTACCCCTTGCTTCAAAATATCTCTCTAGGTGTTCCACTCCTTATCTTTATGCCCCCGTGTTCAACATCTATCATCCTTCTGCTCCTGGTCCCTTGGTAGTCTCCTACTGTACTTCTAACAGTTGCTGTAGTTACTCACATTATAATAGAAATCCAGATGCACTAAGAGGCACTTCTCTTGGTAAAAAACAATAGATACCAGATGAATACTAGTAAAGATCAGGGAGGGGAATTTAGGATGATATCTAAAAATGCTTGTGACTCTATTAGATTGACTTTTTTGGTGGAGTATTGGTCCAAAATGACAAAAGTAAGATGCAATGATTCTAACTTATAATAGAAATGAGCTTACTCAAGGAAGCATTCACAAGTTTGGTTATTTGCGTGCATTTTAAACCAATGAAGTTTGAGTGTGTTCCAAATTTACTTGCACACGATGATTCCATCCTCTCATCCCTCCCTAGACACCATTTTCTCCTTCCTCGCTGTTTAAATTGCTTCAGAGCAGGATCTTTCAATTTCTTTAATGAGCGATAGAGTAAAACCAGGTTGTTTCTAATTACCATAAATCTATGTACTGATACAGAATCTCGATGAAGGTGGAGATCTCTCTGGAGAACATGAAGTGGGGTGGTTCTCTCTGTAATGGATCTGGAAGAGAAAACGGAAAAGAGATATTAAATATCAGTAAATAGAGTACATTAAAGCTTAGCATTCTTAGCAATTTTGGTTTTTAAAGCACTTTACTTACATTAACTAATCTTCATAGCATTCCTCCAAAGCATGTGTTACCTCTAACAGCTAAAGCAAATTGTAATTATCAAAATCCATATAATACCCAAAATACGCATTCACTTTCTGAGAACTATCTTTATTAGGATTTTCACAAAGTAAACAGTAAATTACTCCATTGCATGTCTTCTGGATTTTATTTGTAGTGTATGTTACTAAAGGTATATATTGCATTATGATAAATAGAGTTATAAACAGCTAAAATCAAGTCCTATAGGATTATCTAATTTCTTAATATTTCTTAGATTACATAGGCCTTATAGGATAAGCATACTGAGTACATAAAGAGGAGCATATGGTAAATCAGTTCAAGTTTAGCTCAGTGTCAGGAATCCACCTTACATTTCATTAATGACTGTATTTTAAAGTGATTCTATATCTTTAGTGGTGACAACTAGGATAATTCAGAAACTGATTGAACAGAGTTGGGCGCATGAAAACCCTACCATTTCAATATCATGCACTTTTGGCAACAAGGAGAGTCAATCTGATACATTTCTTTTCAGAAAAGGAAGCCTGAAGAAGTCTAAATTTAGCACCTGAAATGTATAGCTATGGATATAAGGATAGAGAACTCACAGGCCTCTATAATCGCTTCATTATTAATACCCCACTGAGACAAAGGTTACATAAGAGACTTTTAGAATTTTTCCATAATGTTAAACTATATACAGCTCTAAATGTGAAATGGGGATGTCATTTAGAGACCTACCCTTCATGAAGCTTCATCTTATTCTCAGATTGAATAGAATTGTGTCTGTTTCTTTGGTAGAGCTGGAAATTTGTATGGTCATTCTCTACTACAGGCTGGGCAAAGTTTTCAAGTCTTAATATTCTACTTTGAGTGATTGCTCATATCCATTCCAGTATAGGTGAGTGCACACCGCCATGCACTGGTTCCTAGAACTTTCTTCCCCTTAGCAGACCCCATAGGGTCGGCTTAGGCGCCCTCTGGAATACCGCGCTCATGCCGCGGTACATAAGGCACCGCCAACCCTACGGCCCCTCAGTTCCTTCTTTCCGCCTGTGATGGTTGCTGGAACGAGCTTGCCATCGCAAGTATCTACATCCCCTTTGCGTTTTGAAGTTCCATGAGTTAGATAGTTCAGTAGTTATAGTGTTACTTGGTTAGTTAGTTTATTAGATAGGAGCCCTTCGGGCTCACAGGGGACCCGGCCATGCCTGGATCCCCTGGATTCAAGCCTTGCCCTGGCTTCAACAAGGCTTTTCCAGGGAGCAACCCCCATGATCATTGCCTAAAATGTCTGGGGGAACAACACAGGAAAGACAGATGTAAGATCTGTCAAGCCTTTAAGCCAAGGACTCCGCCTTTAGCTGAATGTCCAACTCTTTCTATCCTCATGGAAGAGGCTCTTCGTCCCGCGTCTAAGTCTTCACGCTTCATGTCAGCACCGAGCGTCTCGTTGGAGTGGAGCACACTGCTGGCACCGGACCCATCGAGACATCAATCCCCTGTGCCGAAGACTAAGAAGAAACAGCACACGGCGTGCGCTCACCCCCCCTGCTCTTGATACCAGTGGAATCAAGTGTCGGGATGCAGCCCAAGCCCGTTGAGCTTGCTCCAGTGGCCACATCCCCTGGCAGAGAGCCTCCCCCGACTCCGGGTAGTGGGGGAGTGCCTCTTCCGGTCAACACCAGAGGCTTCCCAGGCAGCGAGAGCGCTGATGGCCCTGTCCACGCCTCCACCCCCCCCCGTCAGCCAAGGGAGAAGGGGCCGGTGTCTTGGGGTAAACCAGCACTGGGTGCCCAAGGTGGCTGGTCGAGACCCCCAGCCGGGGAAGAGTCTCCCACCAGACAGCCATTATGGGTCGAGCGTGGAAGCTCCCCATCCAGCTCCAAGGCTTCCTCGTCGAACTCAACTCTGCACTGGGAATGGTCCCCGGCACTGGAGTCCTCCGGCACCAGACACCCTTCAAGGGTCCACAGGCGCCGGTCTTCCTCTTTGGGCTCGAGGTTTCCAGCACTGACTCGTTCATCGCGATGCCATTCTAGATCCTCTTCGACAAGCCCAGCAATGGAACTCTCCTCAGCACTGCACAGTAGATCCCAGTCGCCGGAGTCTGGCTCGGCACTGCGTGGGTCCCGTCAGCACCATTCAACCTCGCCAAAAGGTAAACGGCACCGAAAGTGCTCAGTGCCAAAAAACATTCCTTTTTGTTGGAGTGCAACTCATCCCAGCACCATTCCCGTTGGCACTAGCGCTCTACATTGTCAAGGTCCAGGGGTCGTTCCCCTGTGCGAGGTAGCAGGCAGGATCGGAGCAGAGGTTGCCGCTCCAGGGACCTGAGCCCCCAGAGGGCAAAGGGGCCTCAGGAGTCCCAAAAGCCCCCACAGGATGCCCAACAGCCAGTACCAATTCTGGCACCGGGGTGGCCCCAAGGACCATGGCATAGGCCTTACTGAGGACCATGGGGAGCTCAAATGGGCCCTGGCACCGTATCGATCTGCTCTTCGGTTGCCCAGTCAGTGGCCCCTGCCACTGAAGAGGGGCATGAGGACCGTTCCTCTGAGGAGGAGTTGGACCCAGGTGAAGGGCCCTCCTCAGGGCCTCAGAAAAGGGGCAAGTACCCACAATCCTCCTCCTCCTCCCCTGATGAGGCAGCCTTCTGGGACCAGAGGGCTCCGTTGAGGGACTTCAAAGCTCATCAAGAGCTACTGAAGAGCATGGCCTCAAACCTCAACTTGGAGGTTAAGGAGTCGTCAAAGGAGGAGGACCCCCTCTTTGGGGACTATGGTATACAAGGTCCTTCCCGGGTAGCCCTGCTGGTGCATGACAGGGTTATAAAATTGGCCAAGGCCCTGTGGTAAACCCCCACCTCGGTAGCCCCTACTTCCAAGGGTGCTGAAAAGAAGTACTATGTGCTAGCGGAGGGGTTTGAGTTTATGTTCATGCACCCGGCCCCGGGGACTCTGGTGGTAGATGCTGCCAACCAGAGAGACAGACAAGGGTCCCAAGGTAGTATTCTGAAGAACAAAGATAACAAGAAACTGGACTTGTTCGGGCATAAAGTGTACTCCACTGGGGCCCTGCAGCTGTGTATTGCCAACCATCAGGCACTGATGGGAAGGTACAGCCTGAACCTCTGGAATTCTCTCTGGAGGTTCGCAGAATCCGTGCCCCAGGACCAAGCAGCTGACTTCACTATGGTCCTGGATGAGGGATGCATTGTGGTGGCAGCAGCTCTGGTGTTAGCCAGCAATGTGGCAGACAAAGCCAGCAGGGCCATGGCATCTGCAGTGACCATGAGGAAGTGCTCCTGGTTGCAGTCATTGGGGCTCTCCTAGGAGGTGCAGCAGTCGATCCAGGACCTGCCCTTTGATGGACTGGCTCTGTTCTTAGACAGAACTGATGAGAAGCTGCATACTTTTAAAGACTCCTGTGCCACTTTGCATTCCCTAGGCCTGTATACACCACAGGCCTCCAGACGTCAGCTGCCCCAACAGCCCTGCCAACCGACTAGGCCACCGCGTAGGTCCTATCCATCTGTCAGGGGTCAAGATAGGAGTAGTGGGTTTGGCATGCGTAGCAGACAAGCCTCCTCCACTAGACCCCACCGGGACCCGCCAAAGGCTCCAGTGGTAAAAAGGGCCAGTTTTGATGGTGCGCCTGAGGGTGGTACCTCCCCTGCTCCTCTGGATCCATCCCGACCTTTTCTGGGTAGGCTGCACCCATTCTTCAATGAATGGGCAAATGTAACCTCAGACCGCTGGGTCTTAGATATAGTGCAGAGAGGTTACGCCATTCAATTTGTGGTCTGTCCACCAAACAACCCATCTCCCCGCCCCTCTTCATGGACCCCTCTCATGAGCAATTACTCATACAGGAGGTCAATAACCTCCTCGGCTTGAGGGCGGTGGAATTGGTTCCCCCAAGAGAAATAGAGAGAGGATTCTATTCTCGTTACTTCCTCATCCCAAAAGCAAAAGGGGAGCTGAGACCCATTCTGGACCTGAGTGGCCTAAACAGGTTCATGAAAAAATTGAAATTTCTCTAGCTGCTATCATACCGGCTTTGGATCCAGGGGATTGGTTTGTCTCCCTCAACCTGAAGGATGCATACTTCCACGTATTGATCCTTCCCAGCCACAGGCACTTCCTCCGGTTTGTGGTGGCTGGTTGCCACTATCAGTTTACGGCCCTCCTGTTTGGCCTTTCATCTGCCCCCACGGTGTTTACCAAATGCATGGCGGTGGTGACTGCCCATCTCAGGCAGCGGGGAGTCCAGATCTTCCCGTATCTCGATGACTGGCTAATAAGGGCAGGTCCAGGGCCCACGTTCAGGACAGCATATCCCTGACCTGTGCCACATGCACCAGGCTGGGTCTGCTCATCAATGAGCAGAAGTCCATGCTGTCTCCGGTACAGTGGATAGAATTCATAGGGGCCTCCCTGGACACGGTAAGGGCCGGAGCCTTCCTCCAGCAAGCCAGGTTTGAGACTATGGCGGCGATTATTACCCAGTTGCACAGGTGCCCTACGACAACCGCCAGGCATTGCCTACAGCTGTTGGGTCACATGGCAGCCTGCACATATGAGGTGAGGCTAGTGCGCCTCAAACTCAGGCCTCTCCAGGCATGGCTGGCCTCCGTGTATGTGCCCAGCAGGCACTCCCTGCACAGGGTGGTCACAGTCCCCCTGTGGTGTTGGGTTCTCTGAATTGGTGGCGGAACCCCAGGGTGGTCTTGAAGGGAGTCCATCACCAACGCCTTGGATGTGAGGTGGGGAGCTCAAATCAGTGTCAACCTGAGCATCCAAGGCCTCTGGTCAGATATCCATATCAATGTGAGAGAACTCAGGGCAGTCAGATTGGATTGCAGAGTGTTCCTCAAGTTCCTAATGGGCAGAGTGGTTCAAGTGCTGACAGACAATACCACAGCCATGGTCTATATCAACAGACAGGTGGGAGCACGGTCTTTGGGCCTGTGCCAGGAGGCAATGCGACTGTGGGACTTTGCATTGAGGCATGACTTTCATTTATCTGCCTCTCACCTCCAGGGGATCAGGAACGACGAGGTGGACTGCCTCAGCAGGTCGCTTCTACCCCGACATGACTGGTCGCTGCATCCGGAGGTAGCGGCTTCCATCTTCCGCAAGTGGTGTTCCCCAACTGGACCTGTTCGTGATGTCCTGGAACAAGAAGTGCCCGAGGATTTGCTCACTCCGGGGTCGCGAGTCAGGCTCCATTTCCGACGCGTTCCTCATCGAATGAACGGGACCCTCATGTATGCGTTTCCCCTATTCCACTCCCACCCAAAGTACTCTTGAAAATCAAGAGGGGCAGAGAGGACGTGATACTGATTGCCCTGGTGTGGCCGAGGCAACACTGGTACAGCATGCTCCTGGACCTCTTGATTGCTGTCCCTGTGGAGCTCCCAAGATGGTACAACCTGCTCTCCCAGGACCATGGCTGTACCCAGACCTGGACTCCCTACACCTGATGGCCTGGAGACTCTGTGGCTGATGGAGGGGGAGAGAGCCTGCTCGGCGCAAGTCCAACAAATTCTGCTGGGCAGCAGAAAACCTTCAACATAGGTCGTGTACTGGGCCAAGTGGAGAAGATTTACCTGCTGGGCCAAGACTCGAGGGTTGCTCCCAAGTGTCTTGCCTATTCAGGCCATCCTGGAGTATTTCCTACAGCTAAAACTCCAAGGCTTGGCCCTAGCCTCCCTGAAGGTCCACCTGGCAGCCATCTCGGCCTTCCATCAGCTGCTAGAGGGGAGATCTTTATTCTCCCACCCAATGTCTATTAGGTTCCTCAAGGGGGTGGAGAGGCTGTACCCCCAGGTCCGTGACCCAGTGCCTCCCTGGGATCTGAACCTGGTCCTCTGGAGACTGATGGGCCCCCCTTTGAACCTATGGCTTCATGCCCTCTGTTGGTCCTGTCATGGAAGGTAGCCTTTCTGGTGGCCATTAGTTCAGCTAGGAGGGTCTCTGAGATTAGGGCACTGACCTTGGAGCCCCCCTATACAGTGTTCTTTAAGGACAAGGTGCAGCTGAGACCCCACCTGGTGTTCCTGCCCAAGATGGTTGCGAATTTCATTGTAACCAAGATATCTTCCTTCCTGTGTTTTTTCCAAAACCACACAGTTTGGAGGAGGAGCAGAGGTGGCATCCCCTGGTTGTGAGGCGAGCTGTGGCCTACTACATCAACCGGATGAGACCCTTCTGGAAGACGACGCAGCTCTTCATTGCCATGGCGGACTGGATGAAAGGATCCCCAGTCTCCACTCAGCACATCTCCAAGTGGATCACCTCCTGCATCAAGTGCTGCTATGAGCTGGCAGGCGTACCACTCCCCGGAGCCATCACAGCACACTCTACTAGGGCACAGGTCTCGTCGTCGGCCTTCCTGGAGAAAGTGCCCCTGCAGGACATCTGTAAAGCTGCCACTTGGTCGTCGGTGCACACCTTTATGTTTCTCTACGCCATCGTTCAGCAGGCGAGAGAGGATGCGGGATTCAGCAGAGCTGTGCTAAGGGCAGCTCACTGGTAACTCCTACCCACTTGTAAGGTATTGCTTTTTAATCACCTATACTGGAATGGATATGAGCAATCACTCAAAGTAGAAAACATGATTACTTACCAGTAACTGTTGTTCTTTGAGATGTGTTGCTCATATCCATTCCACACCCACCCTCTGTCCCCACTGTCGAAGTTGGCAGAAAGAAGGGACTGAGGGACCGTAAGGTCGGTGGTGCCTTATGTACTGCAGCATGAGCGCGGTACTCCAGAGGGCACCTAAGCCAACCTTACGGGGTCTGCTAAGGGTAAAAAGTTCCGGGAACCCATGCACGGTGGCGTGCACTCACCTATACTGGAATGGATATGAGCAACACATCTTGAAGAACAACAGTTACTGGTAAGTAACCATGTTTTATTTTGAAACATACATTCCTACAAATACTGCAACCCCAATTTTTTGACAAAGTATTCCTAAAGGAGGATGAATTTGAACTTCCTGGCTGCTTCTAGTTCTCCAGTAGTCACTGTTATAAAACAGAGGGACTGTTGAGATGTTATACCATGTCATATCAAATTCAAGTGAAGAGGCATTTTAGGTTTTACTTGCAAATTATGAACATACCAGTGCAGAAAATGTCTTGTAAAATGAAATGGCAAAGTCATCTGGTTACAGAAATTTGGGCACATTTAAAGGAAAAACCCAGTTATTTTTCATAATTTCAGAATGATACAAATCTGGATTAAAAACAGTGCAAATTAGTTTTAAAAATTAACTTTATATTTAACAAAAAATAAACAATGGTTTAGTTTATTTATAACACACTGTGTGGGGTAGTGGGGAATGAAGATAAAACTATATCCCTAAACATCTAAAAGTGTCCTAGGAAGTGTTACTCTGCAGTCATGTCCTTTCATCCCCAATCTTGCTTTCCAGACTGGAGACCTTTGTAAAATTGTACTTATCCACATGTCTATGACAGGTAGTTTTTCTGGGTATTTTATTGATGGGGAAGTAAAAAAAAAAATTAGAATTGTCAATAGTGTCATACTAAAGAGTAATCAGGTAGATTTTTGTGCCTGGAGTGGAAATTTTATGAAAATTTTTCAAGACTTTTAACACGAGTATTATTTAAAAGAACAAAGGAAGTTTCTAAAGCAGATAGGAGTAATGACAACAAGCTAATCACATGCATTAATAGTGTTAGGTTTTTTTCATTATTCCTAGTAGAAATTTGCTTCATTATTTTAAACACTTCAGAGGAACACTGGTTCTGAGGAGTAAGTGTATAGTTAATCTACCTTCATAATTGCTTTGAATAATATTTGTCTCTTCTATAGCATTTTTTATATCAAAGGATTTTACAAACATTAATGGAATAAACCATATAGCCTGTGATATAAGTATTACTATCTTTAATGTACAGATGAAGAAACTGAGGCACAGAGATGTTAAGTGACTTGCCCAAGCATTTCTAATATGATCATTGTGTTCAAATGCCAAGGTCACTGAGAGTTTGTGACAGAGCTAGGAATAAAACCCAAATTTTCAGACTCCAAGCCCAAACCTTTATCAGGTTTGTTGCTGGACCTATGTACGAATAATATTACAAAGCTGAACTAACTTAGGTGATCAGTTTCAAATGCAATACACGCAATTACCACCAAATCAACATATGCCTATCGTTAATCCCTAAAGTATACATATTTACAGATTAGAGCCAGTCTGCTTATAAAGTAAACAAAAACAAGTAGATTAAAATACCTTTAATTGATCCATTAAAAGTTTGAAAACTTATCTAAAACCAACATTCAGATCAAGTACTTTCCCTACTGAAACCTAATAGGAAATTGATTCTCTCTTATGAAGTTAATCTGTTCACAGGGAAGATACCATCCCATGAAGTGACACAGAATTACTGAAACATACGCAAGTATTTTTAAAATAATGTTTATTTTTCATTTGTATGTATATATGTGTAAAATATGTACCTATGTGTATTTCTTAGAAAAAAGTGTATTTTGAATCCCTCAGTAGCTCCGTGGAGCTCTTAGTCAATGGTGACAACTCACCATAACTGGGTATTAGTTGAAGAATCAAACGACCATGAAGTGAGGAATAATTTCTTCAAGATGTAAGAAATAGAGATGAGAGGCTTAGAAAACTAAAGGAATATAAATAACTGAATCAAACATATATTTTGAGTCACTGGTTGCAGGGATTAAAATGATGGAAAAAGGGAGGCCCAGGACCTGCACATAACATATGGCTAATGATTGCATGTGTAATTATCACAGTTATGCATGTAAATAAATGAGTGCAAATTACTAGTGAGGCAACTAACTATCTGTTGACATGCACAGTTACCCAGTTGGCATGTACAGTTGCAGTAACGCCATGTACATTCAAAGTTGTGCCTTTATATACACACACACCTTTGTTTGAGAGCTGAGCTTTATGGGCCAGATTCTTAAAGGAATTTAGATGCCTAAAGCTGCATATAGGCACCTAATGGGATTTTCAAAAGTGCCTAAGCACCTAACTCCTATTGATTTTAAGTTTTTGTAAATCCCACCAGGTGCCTATCTGCATCTTTAGGCACCAAAGTACTATTGAAAATCTGGCCCTACACACAGGGGGTAAAGTGAAAATGGGATGATATTGTAATGAGGTTCCACTGAACCAAATAGGTAGTAGAATTATTACATAACCAGGATTTTATTTTTTTAGCATAGGCCCAAAAGTAACAAGCAACAAAATGATCAGCATATAGTCATGAGCCATACAGATCCTGGTGATCTCTGCTTTATATCTGGAATTAGTCAAGGTATGTAATAGCTCTGTAGACTCTGCAAGGAAATAATGTTACCCAGAAATTTCATCAAGTCCTCTTTCAATACAAGTCCCATTGATGGGAATTGCTGTTATTGAAACACTATTTTAAATGGTTATTTTGAATATTTAAATTATTTCTTTAAAGTTAATTGAAAATTTGGCCTTGTGAAACATGGGCAGCAGCAGGGAGGTTTTTTTCTTTCTTGTGAATAAGCCTCAATCCAGACTTGAAGGGCCCACTTTCCATCTCATTTCATGTTCACCAAAAGTCATCAGATATTAAGAATATTTGGTCACTATTGGGTTGGATTTGAAACTATAATTTAAAGGGGCCTGCACACTGTAGTATGATTTCTTTTTTTATTTGCTGTTGTTACATGTAGCACCCATGATTACTATAACAAATAGATGTGAGGAAAAGCAATTATTCTTTCTGTTTTTTCCAGTGCCTGTATTTGTGCATTTAACAGTACTTTGTGTACAGTTTTCAATATTTCCCTCATATAGACAGTTCCCCCTGTTGTTTGTATGGATCTTTCATACAGCAACAAGGAAGAGAAAATTTATTTTAATAAAACATGGGTTGTAAAACCACAAAAATTGGTAGGATGAATCAGGCACAAGTATAGTTCCTGTAACTACTTTTTGTTCATTTTTTACTGCTGACTTGATTTCAATTTTTAAAGTAAAAGGCTCTGAATTCCATTACTAATCGCCTGAGCTAAATCAGACTGCAGCTTTTTAACTGTCAGTAAGAGTACATGTGGAGTATTATGTTTTTATTACTTTAAAAGAAAAAGTGAAATGGAAACAGAGTAAAAGAAGAAGAGAGAAAGGAAGGACTAAGGAATGGCCAGAACAGTTTGCCAGGAGTCATCTTGTAAGGAGACTAGCTACTCTCCTGTTTACTAGAAATTGCTGGGAGTCTAGTGACCTGGTCATCCATGAAAACATCCAAATTCCAGACATGGCAAAAAAGAGATTTTTACCTCTAATGCACTTCTTTTTGGAAGCTAGTAACTTTCTAGGCCGTACGGTGCTTTATTAAATTAATATAACTGCCTGTGTGCTGGGAAAACTGCATTATACTGCAAATAACTGGGGCTCTTTGGTTGACGATCTGCTTTTCATTATTATTAAATGTATTATTTTTTGATTCCTTGAACTCCTGGGAAATTTCTGTGTGACTTGGAGACAATGAAGTATGTATGACTAGCTGGTGCAGACAAGGTTTATGAGACTCAACAGAGAAACTGATCAACCTTTCGTAAGTTTCATTGTGCTACTGTATAATAGTAGGTGATGCTGCTGTAGAGGATGGCAGAAAGGGAGACGGAATCCCTTTTTCTCTTTGCTCAAAGCTTTTTCCAGCAGAGTGCCTCATCAGCAAATGACTGCACCTGCGCCTCCGCTACTGGAGTTCCGGAGCTGCAGTTAGGGAAATATGTTCTAGATCTCTTCGACAGTATGACTGGGAAGCCTGACTTCTGGGTAACATTCTGCCCAGCAGCTACACGGGCTGTGTTCAAGACCGTTAGACATGGCCAGTGACCTCAG
Source organism: Mesoclemmys tuberculata (assembly GCA_007922155.1). Classification (NCBI taxonomy): domain Eukaryota; kingdom Metazoa; phylum Chordata; order Testudines; family Chelidae; genus Mesoclemmys; species Mesoclemmys tuberculata. The sequence continues at coordinate 41,021,773 of ML675620.1, forward strand.
ACTTGTCCTCTCTCTTTCCCCTCAAGATCTGTTTCTAATGTAACTAATTCTGAACTAACATTAAATAAAACTTAATAGCTCTGCGGGGAGCAACTGAAAATACATACTCCTCAAGAGCTGGGAGAGATGAATTACCAGACATGTTAATAAGAGAAAGCAAATCATCAAGTAATAATGATTACAGAATGCAGATTAGGATGTCCAATCTGTAATGTTTTGTAAGATTAATTATTTGAACAAATTGCAGTCTTATAAATTTTCTCTGCCTATATCCCTGGCCTCTCAGCCCAGGATGCTGATATGGATATGACAGTATCTATGTTAATCCCTTAAACCAGTGTTATGTTCTTACCTTAGTGGGAATCTAAAATTTAGGTTCTGGTCCACTTTGGCAATAGTAGTTTCAGGCCTAAAGGAATAAAACTGTCTATGGGCTAAAGCCAAGTTTTTATTAAATAGGAGTCTAAGTTCATATTTAGGCACATAAATAAATCACCTAACTTTAAAAAATGCTGAGTAACCAGCAGCTCCCATTGACTTCAGTGGGAATTTCTGGATGCTCAGCACTTTTGTGAATTGTCTTTTTATTCTATTTAGATAAATCCCTACAGTTCTCCTGGCATCAAGTATAAGCCATTCGCTTTCTTTTATGTGAAGGGATTGTGAAAAATTATGACTGAATAATGTCTTGTGAATGGAAAATTGTGTTTATATTCAGGGTGAAATCTAGTGCTATAAACAGTATCACCTATAATGCTGGATAATGCTCCTAATCCAGATAGCTTCCTAAGGAGGTAATTTATCATAAGGGAGGCTGCTTTAGGGGATAGAAAATAGAAAGGTTACTCCCTGAGTAGTTCAAATGTTGCTACAGTTAAAGCAATGAGTATAAGATTGCACTTCCTTGTAGAGCATATTTTCATGTCTCAGGTTTTAGTAACTTAATTCTTAGAAATCTCTTGCCTAGTGGATGTGCTGCAAGTCTTTAGTTCTTATCTGACTGTAGCCTGTTAGCCACAGCTGAAATGTGGAATTTGGAACTTGTGCACATCTCAAAATCCAGACTGCTATGTACAAATTGCAGAATAAAAGAAATGTTACTGTCTGCATTATCCAGTGAGTTTGCATATTGATATTATTAGTATTACTGTAATACTTAGGAGCATCTAGCACAATGGACCAAGACTTACTCCATTGTGCTAGATGCTACAAACAAAGAACAAAAAGAAGGTCCCTGCCCCAAATAGTTTACAATCTAAGCATAAAACAAGGGAGACCATATGGATACATAGAGATGGAGTACAAGGAAACAATGAGACAGCATTGGTCAGCATGATAGGCAGTGGTTTCAATGCACCAGGAATGTAACTCTTGTCAAGTTCTTTGTAGGCACCCCTGAGAAAGAGAGTTTGAATGAGGGTAATGAGGTAGCTTTGCAGATGTTTACGTGGAGCTCTTCCTGAGTGTGAGGGGCACAAAGTTGCTTCTTTGAAAATTTAACAAATAGGCATTGGAGGTTGGCATCATGGGCCAATCAGAGCTGAGATCTCAACAGCAAATGAGAGATGATAGGTAGAGGATAGATAGGCCCTGAAAGGCCTTGAAACTGAAGTCAAGCAGTTTATGTTTATGAGAGAGAAGGGGAAGCCAGTGGAGGGATACAAAGAGAGAAAGAACATAGCCAAAGCAACAGGTTAGGAAAACGATTTGCAGCGGCATTCTGAATGGATATGAGTGAAGCAAGACTGGAATTATCAAAACCAGAAAAAAGGCTGTTGCAGTAATCCAGATGCAAGATGAGAGCTTGGACAAGAGTTTTTGCTGTGTGAATAAATAGGAAAGACCATATCTTAGAGATGTCATGAAGAAAGAATTGTCAACATTTAGACACAGCCTGAATGTGAGGACCTGGAGAGAGGTCTGATATATGTTACAGAGGTGGATTTTTCTTGGATCAATAAATTCCAGCAAATGTATTTACAGTCTGTTTGGAAAGCAAGATTGACTTTCTTTTTGTTACTGAACTTAGTATTAAATTTCCAAAATGCAGCTCTCAAATATACTTCTGATGGAGACTACTTTTTCTCCTGTCATCCTTCTCCTTTTAATGAAGGTTTAATAAGGTCTCTGAGAAGATTCTGTAAGGGAAAACAGTGGTCACAGAACTAACCGTTAATGATCTTGCACAGGGTTCATTATACATATACATAATATATATATATATTATACATATACATACTTTAATTTCTGAATTAATGTGGACTTTCAACATTTACTATCACCTATAGTAACAATGTATAAGAACTATTTATACAGAGCCAGATTTAGATACCCTTATTCTCCCTGAGCAGCATCTTTCTCCTCAGATAGTTCCACTGACTTCACTAGAGGTACTATTTAATATGAGCCTAAGTGTGGGATCACACCCGATCCTATTTTCTGTAGAGTGTCAGTGATTGGAACCTGACTCTAGACTCTCGGGATGCTAACAGATCATACCTGCACTTGTTGCCTCATTGTTATTGTCTCTGTCTTTTGGATACCATAGCTAACTATAGGGAAACTGATGTGCTGAGTGGAATATGACAGCAGCATAAACTTTAGAGATGACAACAGGATGCTTTACAGAAAACGATAATCCATTAAATGGCTTTGTTTGGACAGCTCTGTTTTTTTGTTTTCTTCTTGCCCTTATTCTGAGATGTGCTAATTCTTCTCACGTCACACAATTACAAAACTATTTTGGACAAAGCTTTTTTTTTTTAAGAACACTTAAGTTACATTGAAAAGTCATTTCACTCTTTTCTCACCTATTGTGAATACTTTAAATTGTGAACACAGTGACTTATGCTGCATATAAAAAACAAAAGATGGGCTACACTATAATGTATATACTCAGTATGCAAGCCTTTTAATGAGCAGCTATTAATTGATAGGCAACATATATACATTAAAATTATTTGGGATAATTCACATATAAATTAATAGAAAAATCATCTTCTCATCGGTATTCTGTCCTTTAAGCATCATGACCTACAAAACTGAGAAATGCAAGCATGTGTACAAATCAAACTGCATTTCATGAGAAGCATATTGCAGTTTCACCAGCTGATATTCCTAACTTTAAAAGAAACTTCATGGGAAGGATTGTGTAGGATTTGAAAGAGGTAGTTTTATGTTTTTGGAAACCAAGTAATTTTACTCAAAAATTATTACAAATATTATTTTAGAGAAACAAGAAATAGTAGGACAGCTCTTACTCTTTTTCCCTTACTGCCAAGTCAGGGAAGTGGCTCCCACTAGTCACAAGGGCTCTTTTACATATCTTAGGAGACACCATTATTATGACCAAGTAAAATAATCACAATTATTAACCATGGATATTTTATTGTTAAAGAAAGGAGAATAAAACTTGAAACAAAACAACACAAATGACTGAACACAAACAATATGCTGATTACTTCCACTACAATCTCTTCTGTATGTCTCCCTGTTGAGAGCTTTTAACAGAGCTTTTAAAACGCTTAAGAGTGAACCACTTCGAGGGGGTGCTTTTCTCTTGGTAAGTTAAGAAGAAAGTTTATTATTTCCCCAAATTATCATCAATTTTAGAATCTCATTAGATATTTAAATTGTTTGTGTATGGGCAAAGTAATTTAAGAGCAAGTGAAGCATGTCTACTCATTAATAATAACCTAGACAGCTTATAGTTGGGCAAAAAAGCAGGAGGAAGACCAAGGATAAGGTAGATCCATTACTCAAAGAAGAAGGAAAGACAATAACAGAAAACTCAGCAATGGCCAAAATGTTAAATGACATTTTTGTTTCGGTTTTCACCAAAAGGATTAACAGTGATCCGATGAGTAACATAGCGAACATCAGTGTAAATGGTATAAGATTTAAGTCTAAAATAGGAAAAGAAGAACCTAAGAATTACTTAGACAAGTTACATGTCTTTGAGTCAGCAGGGCCTGATGAAATACATCCTAGAATACTTAAGGAACTGGCTGAAGAGTTCTCTGAGCCATTAGTGATTATCTTTGAGAATATGTGGAGGATGGAAGAGATCCCAGAGGACTGGAAAAAGGCAAATATTGTACTGATCTATGAAAAGGGGAATAAGGACAACCCAGGGAATTATAGACCAATCAGCTTTGGTACCCAGAAAGATAATGGAACAAATAATCAAACAATCAATTTGTAAGCAGCTAGAAGAATATAAAGTGATATATAAAAGACAACATGAGTTTGTCAAGAACAACTTATGTCAAAAGCAACCTAATATCCTTCTTTGACTGGGTAACAAGCCCTGTGGATGGGGAAAGAAGTAGCTGTGATATATTCCAACTTTAGTAAGGCTTTTGATACTCTCGTGTGACTTTCTCATAAGCAAACTAA